>JASGCC010000035.1:448681-1648681 GCA_030067915.1 Hydractinia echinata | reverse complement strand
TGGCATCCTTTAGTAATTCTCCATTAGTCTTAGTCAATGATTCCAGCATGTAGACATTACTTCTTGTTTTGTTATTAGCTTGAGAGGATCGGTCTTGGCTTCAGAGAATCTGTCGTTGTTTATACATGTTCAGCATAGCACGTTTCATCTTAAATCTCATCACGATAGATGGACTCGAGTTATCACTAGGAAGGCGATGACATGCATCAATATCGTTAGCAGTAAAATCAGCAATTCCAGCCAATTGAGCTATTTCTTCTACTACTCCTAAGGTTGTATTGTTAGAAGCTTCATCCTTGGCTTCCTCGCCTGGTTGCATTAGAACACCATTTAATATGACAGTGACGGAGCGATACTGTGCTGCTACATCCCTGCTGATCGATTCCTGCTCCAGTTTGTGAGAAAGAGATTTGATTTGTTCTTCCATCATTTTCAGCGTCTTTTCTCTCTCTTTTTCTCTCTTCAAAATATTGTCAGTTCTTAGTTTGTTGGAGTCTTATTGTTCAGAAACAAATTCAGAAGACTTTTCAAGCTCAAATACTTTCTTCTCTATCACAGCAAGGTTTGTTTCAATGCTTGTAATTCGGGACTAAATTTCCGTAGATAGCTTGGTGAATTCGATATTTAAGTGATTGATTTTCTCATCAAGCTTGTCTAACTTCTCAGTTCTTTTCAGCAAAATAGTTAATGTGTTACTTATTTCCTCCATTTTGAAGATATTCGTGGATATAAATACTATGTACAGATCAGGTTTTCATAAATTCGGCAGACACACTAGCTGCAGAGAAAATGCGTGTTGCTACTTCGGCATGTCTCATAAGGGGAAAAATGTTCATTTTTATCCTGTAAAAATGAAAACAGAAGCTGTAAATTGTGCTGAGATTCATGGTAACAGACCAGCTGGACGAAAGTATGGAGTAGACGAAAAAAGAATTAGAGCGTAGAGAAAAAACAAGGCGAAAATATCCACCCTGGTTTCTTTGAAAAATAGTAAAACAAGAAAACGATTAGATGGTGGTGGTGCGAAGCCTTTAAGTACCAACCTTGAAGAGCGCACCAAGGACTGGATAACAATTCGGCGACCAGCAGGACTTAGAGTATCGAGAAAGCTTATATTGAAAAAAGCACAATTACTGCATCAGGAAGTGAGCACTTCTGAAGGAGTTCTCGAAAATGAAGAGTTTAAAGCATCAAGAGGATAGCTCGAAAAGTTTATGCGCCGTAATAACTTGTCACTAAGAAGAAAAACTTCTGTAACTCAGAAGGATCCTGAAAAGCTTATTGCTAAACTTGTATTTTACGTTATCCAAATACGTCGAATGCAAAAAGCACAAAAATGACTAGCTAATAACACAGACAAAACTTAAGCTAATGATTGTTTTTAAGGGGGCTGTTAGGAAACTAAAGTCCTCTCTCAAGAATTCAAAAGTCAAGCTGTTGTTGCAACTGAGTTAACCCAAGTCTGGGTTGAAAATGTACCCAGGACTTTTTCCTTTTAACGCAGATTTTTAGCATGGGATTCAGGTGAATGACTAGATACATACAAGCGCCAGATGTGTCTTGGAACAAGACATTCAAAGCAGAATGTACAGAACGTTACGATGACTGGTTGGCAGAAGAGGGATCAATAATGAGACAGAGGGAGGAAATTTGAAAGCACCGCCCAGAAGAGCGATCATAAAGTGGATTCTTGATGCTTGGGCAGCTCTTCCCTCGAGTCTAATCAAGGATTCCTTCTTGCATTGCGCCCTGAATCTACCGACGGATGGGTCTTCTGACGAATGCATCCATTGCTTCAAGGATCAACAGACATGCGCCCAAGGTGGAGAACTACAAAAACTAATAATAACTTTTTGTGCACCAACCACAAAATTTTTCTTTGACAAAATCGAAACCTATCATTGACTGGAACGAAGGAAGTAACCCTGAAACTAATTCAACCAAAATACCTTTCCTTAACGTATCTATGAGAAGGTATACTCTATTCACTTTCTATTATATCTACTCTGGCACATATACAGAGTGAGCGTACAAGACGTTTTCAACTCGACTGTTATCTCCATTGATCGGGTTATGCTGCCCGTGTCGTCGCCTTCCATAACGATCACCAGCTGCACCGACGGTGGTGGTAGGTTAAAATAAATGCACTGATATTACATCCTGTTTTTTAACTTCGATGTCGGAATCCTCAATGACTACGACGTCCTGAACAGAAGCAGCAGGAACAAAATGGCCGAGTCAATACACATAAGTAATGACAACCAACATAATATCAACATACAGATTATTAGCATTTTTCATGTGTGTCCGCTGGTGACGACATAATGCAGCTGACCGATCTGTCAATATTTACATCAGAATTTTTTTTCTCAGGAGACGGCGCAATAAAAAATTGTTAAAAGTCCTAAAATTTTAGAATGACATAACAAAACTAAAAAAATGACGGACAAAATGTATAGCGATGCGCATACTGATCGCCTTGCCGGTACACGACATCAAAAACTTACATACATTATCTTAAACAGCGCTCTAAGCCCTACACAATTGTCGGGGAATTGCTAACATCATTAAAATTTACTTCCTAATTTTTTGCCAGTCTAATCAAGGGCATACTTCCACTAGATAATCGACTAGTCATTGTAATAATAAGCCAGTTCCAAGTGTGACAGACATAGTAGATCTGTTCGTTTTCTTTTGATATCGGCGAAAAATATATGTCCTATTGTTGATTTTCTCAACGTCACAGAACGACGATCAATAGCGCTTTTTAAGTTGACGAAGCTATTGCATTGAACTTTTTAGTTTGGGTCTAATAATTAAAAGACGGAGTACTAGACACCACGCGGGATATTGGAGACCACCTAAATGAGCCAACTTGCCCAAGTAGAGACCGATTATGTGATGATGTCATAGAAAAGCCCTTTTAATGCAATAATTCTGTATTTGTGCATGGACATGGTCAAATACATTTTTTTGATCAGCGCTTCAAGATCCGCGCAACAGGAAAAAATATTTGACATATTTCTAAAAAACATTTTTTTATATGAATGGTGTCATCATCATCTCCTGTATGGGTACCTAGCGACCACCTGATACCACAATTTTGCCAATTTCCCAAAGCTGTATCAACTCACCCGTATCGGAACCGACGGTTCAGAGAAACAAATGATCCGTTTGCGATTCATCTAGTAGTGCTAGCAAAACCGAAAACAATAGCACTGCTGGATACGACATAACTTTAGAATGGGAATCATCTGTGATAGACATAATGATGCATTAAATAACATTAACATTTAATTGCTAACTAAAATATTGCAAATAAATAATACAAAAATATTACACTGGGTATACATCGTTGTATTATTAGTTAATTAAAAACTTCATGAGAATTCCTAAGCAATTAAGTTTAAGAGTCAAAATTCCACTCATCAATACTATAATATAACGTCACAGAATCGTATCTGCAATGCGCAGGCAACGTTATGAGTTTTCACTCTTTACATTATGAGGATGAATTTGCCATAGAAACATTCTTGTCCTAGTTTATGTATAAAAAACTCCTTTTAAAGCACATTTTTAATGCACAGCCAACAGCCAATATATGGTTAACTTTCAAGACTGAAACACTGGTATATATCATATACCTACATTTTTCACTAGAACTTAATTTAAAAAATTTATGGGCCTACTAGTAAGCCCATAATTTTTTTGCAAAATTAGACTTCTCACCAAGTTTCTCAGAAATTGACGCAAATAAATTCAAAGGATTCGCATTTTAATGACTGGATACAAGCCTACCGACAACAATATTGTAAACAAAATAGCAAAAACTGTAAACAAATATATTTTTGGATCCACTGGTTGAATGTCGTATTTACTTGCAGAGCATTCTGGATGATTACCTGTTAATCTGTAGCAATTTGGTACAGGTCTGCGGTAATTTGAATTCATCAAACAATGTTTGCTTAAGCCAGGCCTTAAAACTTTGCCAATCTCTATGTGTTGCTTGCATCTACTTGGACAGTTGTTGGTTGTCACAATCAACATTAAATTAGTTCCTTCCACGTCTGCTATGGAGAATGTTTCATTGCAATTCGGTGAACAAGAGATTTCATCAAAAGGGTTCTTAGTTTTTGCGGTACGTTTATAAATGATAAAATAATGACTGCAGTTTCCGTATTGTTCGTTTTCCATTTTGCTCATGCTTGCAGTAATATTGTCTATTCTTAAGGCAAGTATATCCAACAACAAAGTACAGACGTAAAAGAAGTTTGAAATTATAACTTTCATCACCATCCAAAGTATCTCGTAGGTATTAAATAAATCACGCGAACTTGAATTGAGAGTGGAGGAATCTACCTGATCCTCTATTTCACAGTTTGGACTCGTGAAATACCTTTTTTCAAACAACGACCATTCAACGAATTTCTGCATCAGGACACCGTTTAGAAAACCAAAGAAGAACCCATGGTCATTTTTGGCATGGTTACTGGCAACAACATACGCATTTTCGTCTATAAGAAAGCAATGATATTTACCGCTATCAGTGCAATTGAACGTCTCGAAATGAGAAGTGGCATTGAACAGTATACTCTTCATGTAAGTGGACGATATATTAATGCCTGCTACTCCAAGTGTAACATTATTCACTCGCATGTGCTTACCTATGGCAATGTAACTATTCGCACGCATTCGCTTTTTGTTGGATTTCGACGATTGAATACTGACCACTATTAAGTTAGAATTCTCATAAGAAGTAGGGTGTAAATAGAAATCGTTAGAATATATGTCACGCTTGGTTAATTTTGCTCTTGTTTCGTTAGCAATTACTAACATATATCCAGTAGACATGAGTATATAAATAGTTTTGATATCTGGTGAAATCGTTGTTGTTTCTGAACGAGTTTGTTTAATCACGTGTGCTGAAAGTAAAAGCTCGTAAAGCATATTTTTATCACATTCTGTAGCATTTTTAAGCGAAGTGTAATTAATGTTTACTAGATATTCCTGTAGTTGTGCTGCGTTTGGAAAATACGCTGTATTGTTGCTTGTTCTGAAACTACAAAACATAAAGTTTCCGATTTCCACTTTTGTTTGGTTATTTTCAGGAGACAGAGCAGAAATTCCCGATTGCAAGATGTTTTCACCCAATGACGAAACGACAACACGCTTTATCTGTTCGTTTGAAATCTTTACAGCAGAAGTGAATGGTGTCTCATGGATTGGCTGATAACAATAGGTTGCGTTCAGTCGAACAAATCGCTTTGAATTATGAAACATTGTTTCAACCATTGCATTAAAGCAACCAGACTTGCGATCAACCATTTCTCTTCTCAAATAAACTCCATGTGAAGGATCCACAAAATACTCTACTTCATCAACTGTAGTTAAAATTGGTCCATTGTAATTTTTACTCAATGTTTTCACAATGGGATGCGTCAGAAGAATAGCGTTGTTATTAATGGCAAAAGCGTTGCCAAAAACGCCAAGAGTTTTTCCTGGAACTTGTTTGTCGATGAGTACATGTTTGATATCAACCCCAGCTACTCCAAGCAAGGTACGTTCAGTATTATTACTTCCTGCACTGGAAACACCAATACATGCTGTTAAAACCAATCCTGTTTCTTTTAAATCCATGTACAAATGTGTAAAAGTCACAATATTATCGTTTTCTGATGCTTTGGGATGACTAAGTATTTGCTGGTATCGTGTAACTCTATCCCACACGCTACCTAAAGGAAGATTTCGTGACATTTTACATATATAGTGACGCGAAAGTATGCATTGTGAATTGTTATCTTAAATAATACATTCTCCATCATCTATTTAACAATATATTTGGTGCAAAAAAAGTTAATCCTGCATTACTAATCGTAATTAGAAGGGTGTATTTGGAGATGGTTATAAAGAACTGCAGTAAGTTGTGCTCATCTAAATGGACCACAATTCATAAATAATAAAAAAGGTTTTTTAATCGTGACTAAATAAATACCTAATGTCGGAAATTCATAAAATTCTCCCCCGTTTCCACAAGCAATTTTCTTCATCGCGTGTTGATTACTTTGACCAATTATGTATGAGAATATAACCACGCGTTTATTGACATTGTCGATTGCTAGCACTTGATCCACCTCCACACTGTTCTCAATACCATCAGAAACCAAAATAATCATCTGAGTGCATGCTGATGAAGTGGAATTATTTCCAGAGCTTTTGTTTAAAACATCAAAAGTTTTTGCAAACCCTGCAGCAGATCTTGATTGTCCAGCTGGTTCAGGGAGATCATCAACCATATCTATAACTGCAGCTTTGTTCCTTGTTGTTGCTTGCAACAATGTTTCAATGCAAGGAATTATCAATCGTACATTATCATTAAACAAGACAACGTTGAAAAAATCGTTCTGCTGAAATGTATCTATTAACGCTCTGGTTATTAACTTAGCTATAGCAAAATGTTTTCCTGTCATTGAACCACTTAAATCTAATAAAACGACAACGTCTTTCGGTGATGTTATCGCTTCGGTGTACCATACTCGTCGCCGACAATCATAAGCATATGTTGCATTGTGCCTTCTAAACGCAAAAACAGGTGTACAACACATAATTTACTTTAGACTAGTCATTCCTGGATACACTTATTTTCCGTGCAGACTCTGAATATTTTTATTTTGAAATAGTCATAACGTTGTCCTTTTCTCTTCCATACTGGGGGAAATTAAATTGGGTGTAGAAAGGTTAGAATTTTTAAAAAGAAATATTTTTTTGAGGAAAAATTTATGCCGTTCCTGCATGGACAAATAATAGTTTCTTATTAAACTTTCAGAATTATTATTGATTTGGAGAGGTGATAAAAAACATGATATTTACTCACCGCGTGCCAGGATAGAGGCGATGCATGCCTGTTTCGCTGCCATAAAATTGCCATAATAAATTCGCGTTTGTTTCAAGATTACTTTTGAAAATGTCGTCTAGTTGATTCGACCAAGCTACATCGTTCAAAACATCTTTGTGATGGTTGTAAACATTGACAGGAGTGTGTATGTAACTGTGGTTTAAATTGACTGTTCGTTTGGACGAAAATTTTGGCGCCAAAACTTCCATTTGTGTGGGTAGGGTGTCACTTTCTTCGTGATAATATTGTGGAACATAAATGTTTTCATTGTAAACGTATTCGTCATGAAAGTTTTCAGCTTTAGTTTTAATGTTCCGTACAGATGTCATAAAAGATTTTAACAAGATTTCCAACTTTTTATTAAACTCTTTGCTTACATCAGCAACTTCAATGTCTACAACACTCTCCATCTCATATTTTTTGTATTTCAATTCAATTTCACGGCACTTTGTATTACTCTCCACAAGAGTGGTCAATTGTTTTGCAATTTGATTGGTAGCTATTTTTAATTCCTCCAATGATATGTTTGCATTGCAGCAGTAGATTATAACAAATATAATAATTAATTCTCCTTTCGACATCTTTAATGGCTTTTGAATCTAGACGAATTCTAAATTTAGTTAAATTAAATATTCTAAATTAAGATCATTCTAAATTCACGCAATGTTAAATTACTGTTTTTGACCCATATCCCCCTCCCCCATCAGAATGTTTAGTTATGCCATTGAAAACCCTTTTTAATGCTTCACCACAAAACAAAGCTTTGACTCGCCCACCTCTTCGACAACTACGTAATTTTTTTGACTCAAAGAAAAAACTTTTGTTTTTCTACATTGAGCAACAAAATAAAAGAAAAAAATTGAACGATATGTCAAATATTTAAAACATGCAATTATAAGGTGAATTCAAATCACAATTATCTCAGACTACGAGTTTTCACATAAAACGTTCGTAATATCAGTTAAAATAAGAATGACCACCCCATACATAGCGCATATAAACAATTCCTGACTGTCTAGCTCGTTTATCTTCCTAAAAGGCAAAAAAAGGCTAGCTTAGAAGTCTTCCGAGGCTAAAAAATTTGAGCACTTTTGTTTTTCCAACTCCGTAAAAGGCGCTTGTAAAATTAAGTGCAAGGATTGTATGGCCACAACCAGCACCAAGTTCATTGACAATATCGTAGACGTCGATTACGCGCCGTCTTTTGTTGACAATGTTATTGATGTACAAAGTGATATCTTCCACTTATGGTGTATCTAAGTGCGCGCAGTACTAATTTTTGCGCATCCTTTGGTGCACGAATTTAAGTACTGTGCGAACATTCGTCCGCGCGAAAAGTTAAAATTAAGAAATCAAAGACCAATATCTGTTTTGATAAAAAGAGACCTAATCTTTTCTCATAGAAGAGTACTAACTAGAAATCATTCCATGTTCCATGTAAACCTTTATAAAAACTCTGTTATTAGGAAAAGATGAACACGGGTTACTAAAAAAACGGACAGTTGAACAAAACCAATAGTATATGTCTTGTTTTATTCAATGTCTGTTTCTGCTTCAATGTTTGTTATAGTATGTTAATTCTAAATTATATTATACACACTAAGACTATTAGAGATATAATCCATGAGAAAAGGAAGGAAAATAATAGATTCAGATTATAATTCTACACGTCACATGATTAGTATATGTAATCGCACGTTTACGAGTGCAATTAGGAAATAATCGAAAGAGTATTTTTTTTTGCTTTTAATTTACTGAGTCCGTTAGGACGATGATAAATTTAAAAAGCAAAAAAATTACGAGTTCGATTATTTCCAATTGCACGAGTAAACGTTCGATTACGAGCTAATCACACAATGAACTATTTTTGTAAGAGTAGCACAGGATGTCAATTTCAATGTTTTGATTTTTTTATTACCCGATTTATAATTAGTTTGATTCATTGTAAAGATATCTTTTTTTTGACTTATCATAAAACGCGAGAAAATAAATATTTAAATTATCGGCGCTCCTTAAAGAGTGCAGTTAAGATTCTAGAGTGCAATTAAGAAATAATTGCACTGCGCAGAGTGCAATTACGATATAATTTGCACTGTAGAAGAAGCGCCAAACAAGAAAAAATAGGTCATCGTGTGATTAAGTGTAAAAAAAACTATCGGTTAGTATAAATTTGAATTATTTTTCACTTTCATTGTGTGACGTCATCAAACTAAAAATTTTCCCGCACACGTTCGGTAAATTATTTTGCGCATTCCAGTTATGATTTTCTTCATTACAGAGATAATATCTCACAGTCTAGTACTGTTTCAAATTGTCCCTTTCATTTCCAATTTTAATAAGAGAAAAGTAAATATTCAAAGTGCTCTGGACTCATAAGAAAAAGATTTTCCATTGACCTCGCTCTTTCCTTCTTGCGGTGAAAATATTTGTACCCTAAAACAGGGTTTTACTATTGACAACTTTTACAGCGGTGAATGGCCAATGCTAAAGATGTCTACATGCCAGCGTTTGTGTTTTTGACATAAAATAATTTTTATGTTTGACGATAAAAAATTTTTGGTGGGAACTGGTTGGGGATGATTTTTTCAGCGATCCAAATCCGATCTGACGGAAATAAATCGGGCAGTCCCAGTTTCTATCGCCAATAATGTATCTTCCGATGGGAACCAAGGCCTATTCGGGCCGCTGGGGCCTTTTAGTCCCCCCGCCCCTCCTCCAATTTGTTCGTTTTTTTCTTAGCTAACTTAAGGATAGTAATTTTTTTGATATGACATCACACCTGTTGCCATGATGAATTTTGAACTTAGAGGTGGTGAGGACAAAAATTGTTTCTTAGCAAATATCCTTATTAAAAAGTCATATTTTGACCTTTCATGCGTTTAATAAGTTTAGTTGGGTTTAAATGTTACTTACCCGGTCGTTCAACCCCCTCCCCCTCCTCCCCTAAAAACGCCCGACCTGAATAGGGTTATGGCTTCTAAGTGTTTTCGTTCAATTTGTTATCAATGTTCTGAGATTAACTTATTTGGGAGAAACAAGACACGACATACACAGAAAGAGAAAAAAGTTTTGTTGTCGACAACAACCAAATCTTTGCGTAGAAAACATACCATACGACGAACTTGAAATTTCTCGTCCATTAAACAAATTGCTTTATGCAATAGTTATAAACTTGTGTTAGACATTTTTTTATACACGCAATATTTTTGTTTTGTTTTGATAATCTGCTTCTCTGTATTGGGGTGTGTACAATTACACCAGATGTTAAAAAACAATTAATTTCTTAGAGAAGGGTGTGTGAATTTATCATTCATTATTTTTTTCCAAATCATTTCAATGAATACTGCTTTTAATGTAGTTTTTCGCGTTTGGTTTTAAACAATTTGCGAATAGCAATTCTGACGCAAGACTTCTTTTTTCATTTTTGGTATTGGCATTAAAAAGAAATAACAGAAGCAGTAGTTCAAATCAGAGGTTATTACGCCGGTATCCGTTTATTAAAACAGCATAAGACTAAATTAAAACAAATTTTGTCAAAGTCAGGACTTTTTGTTATCAAACCTGCTTTCCATGACCCAAAGATATTTTTAATTATTAATTTCGCGGTCACAAAATATTGTGTTTAGTTTTTTGACCTGAAAACTTGTGATACGGCTACTTTGCTTTACACAGGAAAAAGGTTAAATCTTTGCAGGATATTTTCACCATAGCAGCGCAGCCTAAACAGCCTAAAACACTTTTGACATATATTTAAGTCTCGCAAAGCAAATCACACAAAACTTTGCTTGCACATACACACGATTTAGCGAGAAATTAAACTCCAAAAAAAGATGGCGCAAGTAGACGTGGTTGTTGAGATAATCCTGAAAATAGATAACGAATCACCTAAATAGAAGATGCAAACGTAACTAGCCAAAAATGAAGAATCTCCTAACTAAGCTACTACCCTAATTTATTGTGAGTCTATTTTACAGTCCCTGAATTGAAATATCCTTTTTTGTCAAAAAGTGTCACGCATTTATAGCGAGCTATAGTTATGCTTGTAAATATAAATTTGTTTTAGGACGAGCACTCTGTATTGATGATAAACGAAGCATTACTGTAGTTAAATTTGGTAAAATCAATAAAAATTTAGCTATGATGGTATTGGCATATTGGGCATGATATGGAAATGTTTAGAAAATACCTGTGTGCTTTGGTGCATGTATGAAATTATGCTGCTCTGACGAAATTTGGTGTAGATTATTAAATTGCTGATTTGGCGATATATTGGTCAATGTATGTTTTTGACTTCGATTTTAAAACTAATGTTTATTTTGGGTTCCCTGAAATTTGGCATGGTTTTAATTTTTTAATTGAATTTTGCCATTTTATTTACGTAAGGTAAAAAATGTCGACAGAATAAATAGCGTAGCTAGTTACACTTTGACTTATTTAAAGCTAAATTGGTTCTCTGTTGTTTTTTTGTGTACCATAGAAATGTACTTCAGTCTTTAATATTGTAACGCTTTTAACATCCTGGTTATTTACGTTGGCATTTAACGTGAATTTTAAAAAGTCGCGTTAATTTGTTCCTCGCTAATTTCCTGTAATAAAGTATATTATTATAGAGATATTTAGCTACATATTTCGAATTTTCCGAACATACACATTCCGAATATACTGGGAGGCTTTTGTTAGCAAACAATACCTCGCTAAAGGAACAAAATTCGAAATGCACATACCAATTTCCTTAATAGTTTAAAATTTAAATTTAAAAAAAAAAAGAAAAGATGTTTAAAGCTCGAAATTGAAATTTTGAGGACATAAAGTTTTTTTCAACGTTGTCCATAAGGTAGAATATCTTAGGCATGGACAAACCCTGAAAACGAGGCTTTATATTATTGAAAGAACCTTGCAGAAGCACATACTGGGTCTCAATTTATAAGTAAGAGTTCTTATTTTTGATAATTTGCAGCCCACATGCAGAAGTGAAATATATTTTTTTTTTTGTTGTCTCTTTTTTTCTCTGTGTGTGTATTCTTCCATCCTTTCATGCAGTGCTAATCAAACACATACCGCACTCTACGTTGACTTTCATGCAGTGCTAATCAAATGCATATCGCACCACGTTGACTTTCATGTACTGTTAATTAAACGCATACCGCACGACGTTGACTTTAACGCAGTGCTAAGTAAACACTTATCGCACCACGTTGGCTCTCGTGCAGTGCTAACTAAACGTATCCTACACCATGTCTTTTTAATAAGTCAGTAAAGTCGAAAAGCATTTTGTAGACTTGTGTCGCGCTTATTCTAGGATTCAATGGCGTTATACATCAAAACTATTCGTGTTCTACTTAACAAACAAACAAACAAACAAAAAAACAAGCGCAAGAGTAAATATCAATAATTTCCATACTGTGACTTGAGTGTCTCTCCAATGAAAACTTTTTCACAACGTAAACAATATAATTATTTTCTGCAAATAATTTTTTTCTTTCGTTTCGCGTATTATTAATCAGCAGGCTTTATCTTAAAATCAAAGTTTAAAAAGAATAATTAATACAAACATAGCTGGATAAAAAAATAAAATTTACAAGTAGATATTTCCTTTTAACATATTCTCTCAATTCTTTTCTATTTCTTTTTTATTATTTTAAAAATCAATATTACATTTTAATCATCCGCGTTATGTTTTTTTCTTTTTTCTTTCGTGGAATTTGAAAGGGTTGCACCTATTTTTTTAATCAAGAAACTGCGGTCAGTTTGAAATCACGCATACAGAAAAAATAAAAAGCGACTTTTTTGTAAGCAATATCTCCAGATTGATGATAGTAAGGGTAACATGAAAAAAAGGCGGGGAAATTTTGTAGATATATCTTTTTTCAGAATTCATGTAATTTCGTACAAAAAACGTGATTGGCGCATTAGCACGTGCAAGCAAACATGTAAATTTGGTCTTTTGAAGTAAGTAGTACGCGAGCAACATGAAAGTAACAGTAGATCCTGTATTGGAGAAACTTTATAGCATTCAGCCTCCGCCAAAATTTTATGATGACGCAAACCGATCCGCCTTTTCATCCGACTTGGAAATGGAAGGTCGGATGGAATGTTGGATGAAAATTTGAATGTCGGATGAAATCGAATTTCTCCTGTGTGACATTTATTTCATCCGACACGTAAGTTTAGTAATTTTAATTTTCAAAATGGAGGCTCCATTCCTTTGTTTCTTTTGTAACCCTTTCATTCTTCTTTGTCTTTGCTTCGGTTGATTTTTTTTCTGGCTTTTTGCTTTTTTTCACTTGTTCTTCACTCAATCTCAATTTCAATATAACTACCAGACATCTTGTTTTCTTCACGTTGTAAACAGAATGAAAGAGTTTTATTTTGAACAAATTAGAATTTCCACGCGTTCGAAAATCAGTCAATTTTTTGATTTTGTAAAAAGAGAAAGACTCCATCCAAAAGTCGGATGATGAAATGGTACACCAAACCTATCTGACATCACTTTTGTTCATTTTTTGATGGATGAAGTCGGATGAAAATTTTGTTCTGGAAAAAACTTATATATATCCGACTTGATTTTTCACTTTTTTTTGAAAATTTTGTTTTTTTGTACATACGGAAACCACTCCGACTTTCCATCCGACAAGGAAAATTTATTCACAAAGATGTTCCTGTAAAGATAAAACTGCAAGGTTCAGTTGTACTATATTTTATTCAGGAAAAGTAAAACAAAGTGAAAAACTTTAAGATTTTGCTCTTTCAGCGAAGAAATATATCATTTTCAATTTTTTTTAAATTTCTAACCGCTACAGAGAGATCAGTTGTAGGGGTAATGTAAATTGAGACCTTATATTATAAGAGACGTCCGTCATTTCACCTGCTTCTCAGATAATTGACCGAGTTGTAGTGGTGTCCGCTAAGTATGTTCGTTATAAAGTAAGGTTTCGTTATATTTTAAAGTTAACCCCGCGCGTGTTTTAAATCAATGTTGCAATTACCAAGTCTGAATCCTCAGATTTCTTAAACCAAAAACCAGGAAAATGTATTGTTTATTTATAAAAACTAAGGTAAAGAAGAAGCTGTGATTTGGGGGAAGCTTAGGCACTCTCTTTACAATGTTTTTTTAATGTTTTTAAAAACTTTTCTTGCAATTTTGTAACCTTTTTCCGCGTTGAAAAAGAATGCGTTTTTAATAGATTCACGTTTTTTTATTATATTCTCTAAAAGTAACCCTGGAGACCCGTAAACCGCTATAATAAAATTTCCTTTCCTTGATTAAAACACCGTCGGTCGAGCATAATTTTTCGCTTGATGCTCCGCAACCCCTTTTAATAAAGTTAAGTTTACCTTTATAAAAGTTTTATAATATAATGATTGAGAATCTTGTTTGTATACTGTCTAACGAAGCAGATATATAAATATATTTTGAAAAAAAAATTGACGAAGGTGTCACTTTTTTATTGGGAAAGTCAAACCCCTTAGCCTTGCTTTAATTTTTTTCTTGCTTACTTTGCGTTCTGGAAACAAAGTTGCTATTTTTCTTCAAAAAAACTATAGCATTCGAAATGTCATTCGAATAGAACTGTGAAAAACAAAACAACCTGGAAATGTTTTTGCGACACTTATAAAAAAAAGAGCCCATGCAATACTAAGCCACAATATAATTAATAGAGAAGTACTATATTAACTGTGGTCACAAAGAACAACAACTGATTGGAAATATATAGCTACCATCATCTAAAAACGAATGTCAAATAAATAAGGTTAGTAGTTGGAGTAAAGTTTGTTAAGTCCTTGTTTACAGACCATGTTGGCTATATAACTTTCTACTTTAGACACAAACAAAGAAACACGGTTTTAAGGCCGTTTCAGCATTACAGCAATATATTACAGCAATATATTGATGCTGTAATGTGAAACGGCCTTTAGCTAAAGCTTTTTGATGAATTGAGATTCGTTGTGATTTTTGTTTCGACTTCAAATATAAAAAACAGTAAAAAAATAGATAATATATATAAAAGCATCTTTGTTATTCGTTTTAAACCATGCAAGCTACTTTTTTTGTTCTTTCCTCTCAATGATATGCCTTGTAGCTATATATTTTCTAGATTACGCAGCCTGTACAAAATATTGGCGATCGTTTTGTAGAGAGGAACTTTAATTTTGTTACTGTAAAAAAAAGTTAAGAAGATCGTCCTTTTATATCTTGATTCAGTTTCTTCATTATTTAACACGGAGAACAAATTATTTAAGATGTTGTTTCGTAAATCTAAACAATGAGAGAAAAGTTCATCAAAACATTCGAAGCTTTGTTCGAATCATCAAATTTGAAGACGCTGCATTGTGATTAACAGGCCAATGATGGAGAATGCTCTATGAGAGTACACATAACATTGTTAAGTTTACCTTTATTTCTGCTTTGTAAGAAAATTTTTTAAAGGTTTAGAAGGCGCGTGTGCAAAATCAATACAACATAACTGGATCTAATTTCCAACCTCGTTCCCAGGGCATTTTGCCTGGTTGATGAAGTCGACTCCGCAATAACGGCTCAGGGGTCACAAGACCCTCCTGGGGACGAGGTTCGCTGATTTCATTTTTGTTCTCCGATCTTGCTAGATTTTTTGTGTAACAAACAGAAAAATCCGAGAAACGGAAAAGTGTGTTTGATTATAGAAACTTATAAGAAAACTTATGCTGCAGTGTGGGCTGGCTTCGCTCTCTGAAAACGAATGCATTTTGTAACAATCTCGTTCCCAGTTTTTTTCGCTTTCGATATATGGCCAGGGGCCGCGCCGGCACGCGTATCTCAAAGCGAAAAAAAGAAGCCCTGGGGACGAGATTGCATTTTGTGATAAATTTGAGGAACTGTTTTTAGATCATGTTTAAACTCTATCGAAGCAGATGAAAAAGTTCTCCCCATATTTGACGCGGTTTTTATATAAAGTATAACGTACACCTTTTCTGTTGCAAATATAGGGACCCGTTCTCGCTCTGCAACCTTTTATATATTGGTGTAACAATGTACACATTTAAGAGGCAGCTTGTTTCTTCTACTTCTCCTTTGTCTTGCTGGTTTTTCTCTCTGTTGCCTTCTGTGCCTTTGGCTTGCCTCCTCTTGCCTTGTCTAATGCCGTGTTGCGTAGTAGAGTGTCGGGGTGTAATAAGGCGTAATAGAAGGTCGCGGAGCGTAATAAAAGGAAGCAACGCGTAAAAGAAAGACGCGTAATGGAAGGATGCGTAGGGCGGTTTTCACGAAGCGAATTGTAAATGGCGGATTTCGGTGACGAATCAGCTGCTAAATATATTTTTGATAAGAGGATGCGTGTCAGAAAAAAAACTACGCTTTCTTCATCTTCGCTTTTCTCCTTGTCATAAATACTTTTAACAAAAAGAAAAAAAAAGATTTCATGCTTGGTAGTATGAGCGTCTTCTCCTTTTGCCGAAAAGGAGAAGACACTCTGGGGAAGAGATCAGTACAACATCTATCAAGAAATCTTCCACCATAATCTGTTGTGCCTTTAAGAGGGGAGTTGTAGAGCAGAATAATATTAGTAAACGTTCATAAAAGACGAACCTAATAAACGGAAACTGGTGGTGAAAATTCCCCCAAAATGGAAAAGAGCACCTCCTATAATCAAGCACGGGGGAGAACTTATTAAATGACTACTTCTATTTCTTCGCGTCGTTAGAAAAACTCAGAGGCTTTTTACCTAAGCATAGTATAATATCTATGCGAACAAAATGTTCGAGTCTCTTCTTTATAATGCATCTAATATTTTACTAATGTCAAGTTAAGCAATAATTCAACCGAACGTTTCGTGAGCCAACAATTAGTTGTTCATAACAATGCACTTTC
Organism: Hydractinia echinata; assembly: GCA_030067915.1. NCBI lineage: Eukaryota > Metazoa > Cnidaria > Hydrozoa > Anthoathecata > Hydractiniidae > Hydractinia > Hydractinia echinata. Next base: position 1,631,945 of record JASGCC010000035.1, on the reverse strand, counting down.
TACGTTAACTTGTTCATGTGTTTCTCCCTACATTGCTTCCCTTCACTATTACACATGCTTTGCAAAATATAAGGCAGAAGTAATTAAAAAACAGGAGAGAAAAATCAGAGAGAACTAATACGTACGATGGCCCCTATGGCTCACTTCTCTTCTTAATAAAAACACTTTTCTTCTTAGTCAAAACACTTCTCTTCTTTCCTCGGGAATCTTCTCTTCCGATCGAAACACTTCTCTTCCAAAGTGAGAAGCACTTCTCTTCCATGAACTCAAAAAATTCCCAGACCTAATTCTGGTCCGGAATATTGATTTGCTTGGTTGGCACTACCATGACTTTGAGGACTCTGGGCAGCCATTTATTTTGCCATTTATTGGGTCTATTGATAAATAAAATTAATTACTCTGCTACTAATCTGAATTGATTAGTGATATTATTTTATTCATGCACATGCTTCGGGACCTGCTACAATAGCTGTCCGTAAATTGAGCACGTGTTAGCCAAGTATACTTCTTGCGAAAAGTGAAAAAAATAGGTGTAAAATTGCGGACCAGATTTTAAATTTTAGTGGCGAAAAGAAAGTTTGAGGTCACATGCAGAGAAGTGTTAAGTGCAGAAGAGAAGTGTCAAAATGCAGAAGCGAAGTGTGAGAATACAGAAGAGAACTGTTTGGATCATAGAAGAGAAGTGTTTTTAAATTGGAAGAGAAGTGAGCCATAGGGGCCATCGTAAATACGCTCTCCCATTTGTCGTCTTTCTACTACGCCTCGCGTCTCTCCTCCACTCCATAATAAAACAATGCATGGCCGCAGGAAATATAAACATTCAAAAATTGTTACTGAATTGTACTTTCACTTTCCTTATTAACCTAATGTTTTTCATGCCTCCATTGTTCAGCTTTATAAACTCAATGTCTCTTTTTATTTTTTAAATCATGACGGCATAATCGAGACAAGAAGCTAAAAGCGCGGATGATCTGATTTGACTTTGCGTAAAACAGAATTTTTAAAAGTTACTTCGCAAGAACTGTTTTAGACATTAGGAATGGATAGTTGTAACCACAATCCTAAAATGAAGAAGCGTTATGCTGTCCATGGTATGTGTAAATCAATGTAACCTGATCCTGGCAGCTAGCTAGCTAGCCATAGACAGGATAGCTAGCTCGCTAGTTCTTTCTTTGGCTACTCTAGTAGAGTATAGCTAGAAGCTTGCTGCCAAGGTAGCTAGTTATTTGAGGAGATCAGTTTATCTTTGAATGGAAGCAGTCTTAATTTGTTATTTGTTTTTTTTTTTACTTAAAATTAATGTTTTTAACTAACAGTAGGGATAACTGCAAATTAAATAGGCTATTCTCGAAACGTTACATAGTGCCACTTTTGGTTGAGGAAAAACATAAAGGTCTCAAGATTAATCAATAAATACAAGTATCTGAATTAAAGTATAGATGAGTTGCAGTGTGACGTAATGTTTTCATTTTGCATCGAGGACAATGGACATGCGCACGCAAAAAATATAAACAACAGACCGCGACGATTGAAAATATTAAGTGTAAAAAAAAACTGAAGTTAAAATTGGTAATGTCTGCTCTAAAACAGAGAAGATAATCGTTGAGAAAAAACAATTCCAATTCATTTTCAACCTTATATTCCTGAAAATCCATAAATTAGCATAAAGATTCAATTTGGCTATGTGGTCCTTCTTTTCTTGCCTGTCAGAATGCGCGCATATATACGGAAATTTGTAAACATTCGCAACTCATCTATATAAAACTAAATTAGCAAAAACTCAAAGGTGAATTCTGTTGTTTATATTTCAGTGGTAAGCTCTTTCAGCTCTAGATGGGGGCGCTAGGTGAAGTAAAGAATCATCAGTCCATTTCATCACAGGAAGGCATTCTTATGACTTTAAGTGAATTCGAATAAATCAGAAGGCATCAATATGCACTCAATAATAGTAAATAAACCTCAATGAATGTTTCCATGAAAAGAAATCCAAAGGAAAAGACCACTCTTCACCATAAATGCCAGAGACAAAGAGCTTATTGCTGAAAAGTAAGCAAATAACGTCACACAGAATTCATCTATCTAAAACTACACAATATTTAGATATTTGAAGTTAAATTAAAAAACTAAGATTTCCTGAAAAATTTAGCCTCTACTTATGAATGGCTGGCGGCGAAACAGCGTGTTTTCCCTTAAATCATAATGGCTAATCCTAACAATATAGACCAGACCTGTAAACTGCTTTTTTATAAGAATCATGAGGCTCAAAATCTTCAAAATTTGACACCTGAGGTTTAAAGTATCTAATCAGATGCTCTTGTTGCTAATTTTTTCATGCTTTTAACTTGCTTGTTTAAAAGTTAAAACATTCACGCGTCAGACAAAAAATCAATGCACAATTTTTGAATGTTGTGCTTGGCTAAGGAGATACAAAATACATCAACACATTGTTGAAAGAGAGTGAATAGGATAACATGAGTGGCAGGAAGAGGAAACAACTCACCCTTGCATCCTGAACATGGTTCAAGGAAGTACTTGAACATTGTAATGAAAAAGTGGAGGTTACATTATCAACTAAAACCACTGCAAAAATTGTAACTGCTGTGACCTGAACACACCTTATTGTGGATGACAAATGAAAATTCTATACAAGAATGGGTGTCATACTGAAAAGATCAATTACTACAATGACCACCTTTAAAAATATCATGTCATCTTCAATGATGATATGGGGACTATATCAGAGAGGATGACATCGACATGGTTAAAGCGTGCGTCGTTTAATATATAATCTGATAAGTTTCTTTCTTCTAGTTATTGTTGTACAAGTTGTTTAAACAAATTTTTGTCTTTAATGTTTTTTGCTTATTTGACAAAATTTTGTGGTTATTTAAGAATCATGCAAAGGAATCCCGAGGTACTTTTACAAATTGTACTTACCTGATAGATTTTCATGAGAAATTCCCAATAACATATCCACTTTTTGTTAAAAGTTCATGTAACCCTATTACTTTTTAAATATTTGTTTTTCTTGCGTCCTCAATCACTGCATGGACCTTATTCTTCATTAAAAAATTTAAAATAGCTCCACTCTTTTTTGGTACTTGTGGCTCTATTACATAGGATATACAGCACTGCTTAAATTAATGACTTTCGTTCAGTATAATTAATGACTTTCATAGCCAAAAAACAATTAGTATGCCTTTGTAACGAAGTTAAAAAAATTCTACAAATTTTCCAAATTTATCCCTGTATATACGAATAATTTTTGTTATTTTTAAAAAAAAAACATTTAACTTGATGTATTAGCATCAGGTGTGTGCATAATTTTTTTGTTTCAAGTTAAAAATAATTTATTTCAACACATGGGCTATGAAATTTACGGAGCCTGTAGACCTGACCAGGTTATGATGCTCAAATGAGTATTTTCAACCTAAACAAGGTCTGCTAAGTCACGCAGTTGATGATATACCGTTTTAAAAAAACAATAGAAAAAAACTGCCAAAGCAAGTTTGAAGCATGTTGAAGAACACTCCTTTAATGCATCTCACGATTAAGTAAAAAACAGAAATTGCTATCTAATTAAAGTTTCTTTTCTTATCATATTTTCCAATATTTAGCAAAAACATTGATGTCACATGTTTTGTCCTAAGAACATTTAGATACAAAAGTGTGGGGTTAGCAGTTTCAATTTAGAGTATGCCAACCTCATCCCCAGACCTTTTGTTTCTCAACTGCTCTGTGCTTCCACAATAAGAGCTTTCAAAACAGTAATGTCCACCATGTCCAAACTTCGGCAAATAACTGTCGTCACAATTACCACACTTGTTAGAATTATATTGTAGCAGTTTTTAACTAATGTCGGCAAAATTTAGCTGATGTAATTTTTTTTTCCTAAGTAAAAAACATTTTTTTGTTACTTAAGAAAAGTATTATATTTATAATAAATGAAAGTTATAAAATAATATGCAATGATTTAATTTAGCCATAAGTGGTGAGAAATTGTTTTTAACTCAGTGCTGCAGAAGAATTCCTTTCGAAAATACCAAAGCATTATTTAAAAATCAATCAATCAAAAAGAATGTTTTTTTAAAATGGCGATATACTACTGAAATATAACAGAAATACACTTTTATCATATCTCATTGGAGAGCATAGTCTGTACTACCCATTTCTGTCGTTATAATTAGAAAATTAAGAATTAATAATGGCAAAAAGTCATCATAGTTTATCGAAATTGAGGATGTTTTTTTTCTCGCTTAATTTCAACACTTTTTAAAGAAAATCCTTGCAATTTGACCAGAAGTAAACTCAGATGAAATTCCACTAAATAATCAATGTCTTTCGTTATTATTGTTGTCTATTGTTGGGTTACTTTAATTTACCATACACCAGACTAATGACGGAGATTGAGAAATGGTCAAGTATTTTGTTCATAATCTTCTTTTTAAATTGGACTTCCAAATTTACTCACACAGTTTTGTTTTTGTTTTTTATAGGTGTTACGGATGAGGAGAAGGCTTAGTAAGAATTTTAACCTTACTGTTTGTTTTTTATATTTTCAAATTTTTGCTATATTCACACATTGTCAGCTTATTCATCTCCAAAAAGGTTTAATAACAGTTGATATTTTCCCGTTAGCCCCGGCTGATTTTATGGTTTATGCCCTGGATCACAATCCTTTGATACTAATTTCTAGTAACTTTTGTCAGTGACATACCTTGATGTAATATTGCCTGCATTTTGTTGTATAGTATGCAGAAAACACAAGGCACAGAATGTAGCAGTAACATATCACAGTTGTCCAAAACACGAGTGTTTTTCTTGAATTTATCATGGTTCGGAATGAATGTAATGTACCTAATACTATCTGTAGAAGGTAACAAGTTATTTTGTTAAATATTGTGTTTCTTAAGGTAAAAACGAAAACACCCTGAAAGTGGATAAAACAATTATTTTTTTATCCACTTACTTTACTTTCATATATTTTCATCCCCAGATTTCGTTTTATTAATTAACTTCTTTTTCGAAGGATAAAAAAGAGTACCTAACTTTAAATCTGTGTATGACATGCTAATTTGGGATCACAATTATGTTTGGATATTTCTCTTTTCTTCAGGTTTATCTTTACTTTCTATTTTCTGACTGATCCTGACCTAGCATCAAAAGTTCTAAGTAGAATCCCAGCAAAAAATTACACAACCACATCACACTGAAACGTATTTATAACAGATTAGTCATTATGTTATGAGAACTTTTTGAGAAAAAGAAAACAAATGTTTTTCTATTCCTTTTTCAGCAAGCCATTGGTAATTTCTAATGAAGCAGCATTTAGGGAACAAAAAGCGATATTTTATAAATCAAATATCCAAAATCAGATTCTTTTTTAAACATTCCTTGATCTTATACATTATTTCGATTAGCGAAATTTCTATACAATGAAAGGAACACAAAAATAAATTGTATGTGGACGGCTAAATACTGACGTCATGGAAATATATGTCCGTATCTTTTTGCCTCCCAAATTAGGTGGATTTTACCACAGGCCATTTAACTTATCATATGAAAGAAATACCAACAACGTCAGATTTTTCTGCTGAGGTAATAAAATTCCACGTCGGTGTTGCACTTTTTCAAGTTTTTTTAACATAGCTAGTTAACTAACTACCTACATCTTCCTTAAAAAACGATGAGATAACCAGTTTTATCAGAAATAGTAAATACAGGACAACGAAGTTAAAACAGAAATGCATTCTCCCTCATTTGCAGTATCAATCCTTCAAATTTTGGCTACTCAGCCAACATAAAAATCACCACAGTCCAATGTCACCTTTGGGTAGCTAGCTGAAAAAGTCAATTCAATGTTTACTGTAGGTAAACTTTAAGGTGTAAATGCAACTTTGCACAACTTCTAATCATTGTAATATTATAATTCAGTAACACTTTCAAATGTTGCATTATACTGTGTTTTTTTTAGATTTTTTTCTTAAATATCGAATCACATTATTGTAAGAACACTGTTAGACTACTAGCTTAGACTATACCTTCTCTTTTATTGCACTGACCTTGCAAGCTTGGTCAATGCTTACCCCTGGGACAATATGTTGCTGCACAGCCTGCGCTAATCAGTTATTGTTGTATTATAGTTGCTAGTCTGGAAAATTTCCAAGTTCGACAGTTTTCAGATTTTTACTTGCCTTAACACAAACACCGCTACTATTTTGAACAGAATATGGGGAATTTCACGTAGAGATTGTATGCATTCTGTTTCTCTTAGTTGTCCCAAGTCAAGTTCAATCTCTAGTTGGTTCAGAGATTAAAGGTCAAATATTTGGTGCCATGGTAGCAGCAGGAGCAGGTAGAGCACCATCTTGTGCATTTCTTTTAACACATTATATTTTTAATACATTATTTTTTGGACATCTGTTTTATTTTTAATCTTTCAAGAATTAAGTTAGATTTTTTGCATGTTAGTGTCTTGTGCACTGAAAGTTAAATTGATTTTTGGTAGAAAGGATAGAATTTGTGGCGTATTTCAATGTTATGATCACCAATTTAACAAATTACAAAATGTAATACAGTTTTCAATTTGCGAGTCACTCTTGTTTTTTTGTGTACAGAATCAGTATATTTTAATTTACAAGTATTTTATTTTAGTTGTGACTTTTTTTATCAGTCCATTGATTGGAATTAAAAGGTATGACTGTAATAGACATAAATTGCATATGTATATATAGATGTAATGACTGCTCCTTTTTCTAGACAATCTTTAATCAACCATAAGCTTAATAGAAGGAAACGACAAGTCAATTGTAGATCACCATTACTTCAATTTGTAACAATACCTATGTCCTGGAGAGGGAGTGTCCTGATTATGATTTTACTGATCCAACACAATGTTTTAGCGTTCACTATCTGAATCACAAATGACTTGCATATTTTTTATTTTAGTGATCGTTTTGCATCTCCTTATGGTAAAAGACGACCATTGATGGTTGCGGGTACCGTCTTATTAGTGTATGTTATATTTTGTTATAAATATTTGTTATAAAATTGAAAAATGACAATCTTTAAACAAAATTATGGGATAAGGTTTATTCTTTGGCAAAGCAAAGAGATAAGTTACAATCTCAAATCCTTTGTTTAGAATAAGTCTATTTGGTATGGCATTTAGTGCTCCCGGAAGTCAGAGGTGAGTTAATATACTTTAATTTCATTGTACAGCTTCTTTTTATTTTGAATTGCCCCAATGTTTTTAAATGAAGATAACATTTTCTTAGCATAAAGTACTTAGATGTTATATTTTCATACTAAAGTTAAGTGTTCATAACAAAAAAATATGTATGATTATGGTGTGAAATTGGTTATTAGTATAAATGAAAATGTGTACATCATAAAATGCATTTGTGAGTATATGTGTAGATACTTTTTATTTTATTTTAGAGTAAAAGCTAATGCTACTGTAAGTTGCTTTTGTATTTATTTTTTGTTCTGGCAATAACAAATGTAAATGTTTTTCGTAAAAATCTAAATACTTTGATTCGTGACTCGTGTATTTTTCCTTATCTGCAAAAAATAGTTCTGCATAAATATAGACAGGTATAACTACTGTATGTTCTATCTTTCATAAATAGGAGAAGAATAAGGTGTCCACCCAGATGATTGGGATCTCAAGGGAAAAAATAAACAAAGAGAAGGGAAAGCTGTGGTCAAAATAAGCAGACTACAGATTTAATTCTAATTCTTCTGTGAATATTAATAAGTTGAGTGTTTAGGACTTATATAAAAACAGCGTTCTCAACTACATACGCTTACAATCTTCTAAATTTTGGTTAACTGTACCAAATTGGAAGGGGGAGGGTAGCAGGGAAAGTAAATTTTGAAACGTTTTATCACCATTACAGCTGAAATTTTATTGTACTGTGGTGATTTGAGTGTTGTTATTGTAATACTGCCAAATTTAAATTTAGTGTTCCATTGATCTGGAAGTGAGGAGATGTGCATCATACTACGCCAACAACATCACAATGTTACAAAGTTTAGAACCCAATAGAACGTATGAAGATCCCAATGTGCTTCTTGCATTGATGTCAGACAAACCAACGAATACTGGTAGTCTAGGTAAACAAATATCTACGTAAACTTCAGTCGTGTTACTGTAGAAACTTAATACACATCATTAATTTCCAAGTAGTGTCAAAAACTACTTTAAAAAAAACTGATTCTAAAGGAAAAGAACAGTGTGGCTAGAAGTCATGTCATGGCTATTGTTAAGTTGTAATGTTTTATACTGAATTAACTGTTTTAACTTTAGGATTGTACTTCGTATTTTATCTTTGTGTTATGGCATGTTACGCTATGATGGCAGTACCATATAATGGTCTCATAGCAGACCAAACACCACCATCACAAAGAGGTGAAAAATGACTTTCCTTTTTTTTTGACTTTTTATTAACAGATTTAAATTATGTGTTTTTCTACAAGTGAAATTTAGTTGTTTACTTAGCTTTTTTCATCCATATCAGAAAGGCAGTGCAAATTTTTATTTTGCAAGTGTTTTCTCTATGAAAGCATGACTACGTTTTATTTTTCAGGTTTTAGTTCCGGTGTGATGGGGGCTATGACGTTATGTGGAAACGTTGCTGGAGCAATCATAGGTTTCTTCTTCACGGTAAATTGGCTACCAATACAGAATTAACACGGCGTGGTGTTGTTTTCGTCCATATTAATTAATGTTTTTTTTTCCAATAACGGTGAAAAAAGGTGGTAGTCTTTATAGCGTCTTTAATTTTACATGATTTCATTTATTTTTAATTTTAGAGAATTGGGGTTGTTCCAACGTACGCAATGATATCTGGTCTTTATTTTTGCTGCGTGATGATAACTGTTTGTTCTTGTCCAGAAAAAAGAACTTACGCACCAAAAAACTCACTTGGTAAATAGATATATTTTATTCATGTTGATATTGATGTAGAAAAGTAAAAAAAAGCAAAATCTTGTATTTCGCAATAAACTTTCACTTCTGTGCACATTTGATCACACTAGATGGATTACATATATGTTTATATATGGTTGTGTTCAGTAAATAGGAAATAAGTAACATTAAAAAAACTTGTTATGTTAATTTTCATGGTAAAGGTAAATACCTTTATCATGTCCAAAGAAGGTGGCAAAAGCTTGCTGAAAAAGAAGCACAGGATAATGACTTTGTTGTTTTCGTACTTCTTTTTGTATTAATGAGTTTTTTTAATGATAACCAACTTTCGACAGAATTTTTTTCGTAGAATGTATTTTTTGTGGAAGAAAAACTAGACCTTGGGACATAAACGGGAGGACAAGTGTTACTGTTAGCCTATAGAAATTTGACTGAAATAGTGGCAGTGTAGGAAAAACTGAGGTTTTTTGATAAACGGTGTGTGTAAGGCAGGGTAATTTTCAACCCATGCCAATGACTTTATTAACCATACTGGTGTGTGTGTATATAAAAGGAGATAGGTATCTGATCTGTAGGAATTTTCATGAGGATGATTCTTTCAATTTAAGTTTCTGTGAATCCTTTTCATCAAACAATCATACAAAGTTAGAATCACACATCTGGCATTTTTTTTGTGCTGGAGGATTAGCTCGTGATGATTCCGATCTCTGGATGGATTTTATTTTTAGATATTAAGACGATATTTTGTGCTTATTGGGAGCCATTAAAAGGTAATTTGTATTTTGAACTTTTTCTCTTCAATATAATGTTTAATATAATATAACAGTCACACCGTTTGTGCAGTTTTATATATATATTTATTTATATATTTTATATATATATATATTTATATATTTTATATATATATTTATTTATATATTTTATATATAAATAAGACTAATGTAAAACTGTTTCTGTTTTCAGAGCATGACTTTCGTTGGGTGTTTTTCACAAGATTTTTAATGCAACAGGGAGTCGCCACTGTAGTGGGTTTCTTAGAGTATTGGTTAGGTGATATGGTCGAATTACCAGGCTGTTGGTCACCAGAAAAAGCAGTTGCAGTTATATTGTTACCACTCCTTCTCTCTGCAGCTGTGTTGTAAGTATATCTCTAAATTTATGCTTTATGAAGTTAACATTATTTACTTCCTTCTTTCCACCAACGCGCCAAGTATAAAGCCAATTACAGCAAATGGTATTCAAATATTTACTGTAGATAGCATGGAAAGCCATGCTATCTACGGCATCGAGATTTTTAGACTTGGACTCAAATTGCAAAAGTTGAACTCTTTACACAACGTGACTGCTACTCCCTGCAACTTTTGTAAATCGAATACACTGTTGGAAAGATACTCCTTGAAATCTCTAAAAAACTGTTTGAATTTTCTCTTTTTTTGAGTTTTCTTGTCACCAAGTTTGTTTACTTTTTTTTCTCATTGAAGCTCATGTTTTAGCAGAATCATGTCGTTATGAGAAAGTGTTGAAAATGGGTGGCCAACATGCATGGAAAATCTTGTAGCTAAATGCTAAGAATAAAATTAACACTAATAATTACCATACCAAAGTATGATTTTTCACACAAGTTTACAAATTTTCCGACGTTTTCACACACTTTAAAGGAGCCTTCTCGAGTCTGTGATCTGTCGGTTTGTCAGCCCTGCCCACACATCACAAATATGTTAAATTGTAAGAAAATAATTGAATGTTCGACACACTTCATACTTCTTGAAATAAATTATAGCCCTTTTAAGAGAATGCAGGATTATTCCAGTTAATTGAATGAATTTAGACTGAATTATTTTAATAAGATCGCTCCCCGTCGACCAAAGCTCAGTGACATGCTTTCGACAAACTGACATTGCTTTGGCAAGCCATATTGACGATATGCTCTGTCTAGAAGCTGTAGTGTTGTGTCTGTAGTAAAGTTTTGGATTTACGGCTACAATTGCGGTCAAAATTAATAAAATGCTTACCAAAATTACCAATTTCTCGTACGTCAATGCTGTGTCAGGATGCCAGTAAGATGCTGGTTTGGGTGAAATATTTTGCACTAATAATTAACATTGGCATGGAGGAAAGTGGTGGGGAGGATAACGGTCCAGTATCAGCAATTTTGACATACTATCAATATTTTTGAGGGTGTTTCATTACATTTTGTCCACAACTGAAGTTATCTTTTTAATGTTTTGTTGACTTTTCTTTAGCGTGACTAGCTAGTTGGTAATAGTGGTAAACAGTCACAGTCAACAAAGCTGAAGACAGGAGTTGTAGCTAAATAGCTTCACTCTTTTCGTCAAATGATATTAAGTATCCGGTGAAAAACTAATAATGCCAAAGCTTTATAACGAAATATTGCATGTGTCACGTGGTTTATAGCATGTGTGTTAAGTATTTAGAGACGACATAATGACGTCCTTTAAAAAGCCACAATGAATTGAATGGTGGTGTATAATGCCGGGCATTAACCCTACTCATGTTTAAATATTTTTTCCTTTGTATTCCATGTCCAAGAGAAGTAAATATCCAAAAATCTTTTATTATACAAAGGCTTTTTTATTTTTTTTATTTAAAACGTAAGGCTACCATATAGTATCATATAGCTGAAATGTCTGCGGTATCATATAGCTGAAATGTCTGCGGTATCATATAGCTGAAATGTCTGCGGTATCATATAGCTGACATCTCCGTAGTATCATATAGCTGACATCTCCGTAGTATCATATAGCTGACATCTCCGTAGTATCATATAACTGACTTGTCTGTGGTATCATATAGCTGACAACTCTGTGATATCATATAGCTGGTTTTCACATAATCTGACTGTCATAGGGAAAAATGGTGTTACCATAAATGGCGTTGTGGCCTGTACACATAAACTGAAAACGCTAGGCCAAAACATAACAACTTAGGAATGCGATAAAGATTTGGAACAGCCTGAAGTTGATAGTCCAGTTGCCACCCCCATTATTTAAACTGTATGTTTTTTTTCTTTTTGCTAGTTCTGTTGTTGGTGGCTTTCTATCCGACAAACTGCGAAAAAGAAAACCCCTGGTTATTGGATCAGGTTCGTACAATCTGTTTTTATTGATAACAGTAAGTTTTTCACTTTTCCTGTGGCATCAGAAATTCTAAATTTACCTTAAGTTGATTATTTTTCGCGAATTACTTCTTTTGCTAAAATTAACGTCGCAAAACTTTTGGAAAAAGAAACAAATTTTTCGTTTTTGCTTTTCCGTTTTTTTTCGCATATTTCGTAAAAAAACACCTCGTAAAAATGACACAAAAATTTATCAACTAAAGATGTTTAAACTTGAACTCTTATACGTGCCAAAAACGATATGCCGTGAAGTCCTTTTCAATTGACGACTTTTGATTTTACTTCTAATATCTTGATTTGTCTTTAAATTCATCTATGTTTTTGTATTTTGTATTATTTATATTTTTATATATTTTCATATATTTTCTTAGCTTTGCTGATGGCTGTATGTTCTCTCATTTTGTCTGGTTTACAGGGAAAATATGCATTTTATGCAGTTATACCAGTTTCATTAACATTCGGTAGGTACATTAGTTATCATGAAAAGCACGTGAAAACGCCGAAAACCCGTTCTCAGAGGAAAAATGTGCTGCAAGAAGCCATTTGACACTTTTAATATTCCAACCTTAAAGTGGGAAATCTAAAGCAAATAAGACTGGAATTATTGCCTTTTTTCTTCAACGATAAAACTTTGCCTTGCCTTGTTGCACTAGGTGATTGGTGCTGTTCTTTAAGGACCTTTTTTATTCCGGGGAGTATTTAACCCCCTGACAAACGCTGTGTTTCAGTCCTAGGTATTTACCCCCTGACAAACAATGTTTGTTTCAGTCCTAGGTATTTATCCCCGACAAATACTTTTTGTTTCAGTCCTAGGTATTTGCCCCCTGACAAACAATGTTTGTTTGAGTCCTAGGTATTTACCCCCCGAGAAACACTTTTTGTTTCGGTCCTAGGTATTTACCCCCTGACAAACACTGTGTTTCAGTCCTAGGTATTTAACCCCCTGACAAGCACTGTTACATTCCTAGGTATTGGTTTTGGCGCGTATTCCGCGGTGGATTTTGCACTTGTTATGGATGTCTTACCGGATGAGAAAGACAAGGCTAAAGATTTGGCTGTGTGGCACCAGGTAAATTCCACTTCGTGTACAAAAAAAGTTACCTCCTAGTTTTTAGGAGATTCGTATGTACCTTGAAGTAATATGTGCAGATAAACAATTAAAAAGCAAAATTAAAATATTTTTCCGTAAGCCCGGTATTCCGGAATGGTTATTAAAAACAATTTTCACCATCCTGACTGTTTATACCAATATTGCAATTATTACATGCGAATGGATGGACACTACTTCACAACCTGTGGTGTGTTTCCATCAGTATAAAAATAGATACTTATATAATGGGTGAGGTTTTTAGTAAATAAGTAGTAAATGATTTTTTCCACAGCTAATAGTTACGGAAATCAGAAAAATGAATGTTACTTAAATTTCAAGTTTCAACTATACGGATTATAATGATTTCTTGGAATTTGAGGGGTAGTTTTGTGTAATAGAACGTCAGTCAGAAAAAGTCAGTATTATAACTCTGCATTTTAGCATGGAGGTAGAAATAAAGATTTTCTACCTCCATGTTTTTAGCAAAAAAGGACTTTATTAAAAAACGGGTGAAATCCCTTTGAATCAAATAAGATTTCACACTGTATTTTTAATTCTTTAGGCACTTGTTTTACCGCAGGCAATCGCTACTCCAATAGGAGGAATTGTATTGGATGGTTTTAATCACGTGAACTGTCGCTGGGGGTTGGGATATATAATACTATTTCTAATCACGTGCGTTTACTTCGCTATAAGCGCGTACTTGGTTCGCTTTATTAGAAGAGCGAAGTAGATTTTTTTCATCGTAGCAGTTCTGCGAACTTCTGTGAACCAATGTGAAGGCCGATTCTAGTTTAAGCATTTTAGGCGAATCGTAAAATATAAAAAGACCATACCATTTTCGAGATATATTGAAGTAAAAATAATGTCAACAATTGATTCTTTATCTTCGATGGTTTAAGGTAACTTTTAGGCATGCTTTGACATCCCTACCAAAATTGGTTATATTACTAACCCCCCTGCCCATCCTCCCCCCCCCCTGCCCATCATTTCCCTCCTGCATCCTGGACTAATGTACCCATGGTACCAGACCCTTCTCCTAAGTTCTTTTGTTAACGGGGTGAGCAGTTTTACTTTTATAATATGTTATTTTTTTATTATTTTTTATACGAAACTAGTTTAAAACTAGAATTTATATGAGCAGACCTTTTAAAGATTTTTTTATCGTAAATATTATCGTAGCTTGATGCTTATTGTATATTTAATTTATTTATTTATTTATTTATTATTTCATTTTTTATTTATTTACATGCAACTTTTTTACTGTAAAAACTGAGAATAAAAATATTTATCCACAAATAATATATATATATAAGGTTATATACAGTCTGCGCTCGTTAAGTGGAACCCCCATGGGACTGGCTAAAATGATTCCACTTATCGAATGTTCCACTTATCCGAAGTTAAAAAAAATAAATTAATTTCGTCAAAAAAAATAAAACCTAAAAATACAGGTACCGAAGGTTCCAGAAGGGGTGGAATAAGACTCAGTTCTCAGTTGATGAGAATTACTTTCATATAGTCACTTAGAACCAAAAAAAAACACGTTCGAGCGTTGGAGTTTGGCTTACTAGGGTTAATTTAATTTAAGGGGCCAGAAAAATAGTTCCACTTATCCAATGCTCCAATTATCCGAAGAAATTGAGAGAGTTTGGTAAAGAAAATCCAAGGGACTGGGGAAAATTGTTCTACTTAGTGAAAGTTCCGGTTATGCGGGGTTCGACTTATCGAGCGCAGACTGTATATATTTAAGGTTCTGTATATTTTTTAAAAAAGAAAAAGAAAAAGTTGAGCAATGCATATTTTGTTTTGTCTCTCGTTGAGGTACAAAACCGGTACAAAATATTAAACAAGCTGACTTGTTCTTTGTCTCCTTTTAACACTCACGCTTGTGGATAAATAGCAAACTCATTCTTCGAAGGGGACAGAGCAGGAAGGTGAGGTAAAAATAACAACGAGTATGTTTCATTTCTAAAACAGCACTATAATTTAATTTGAGAACACATGCTATGTTACTGTTATGTTCTGTCCCATCTTTCAACGCGTCCGTTTAGAAACGGATCCATATGTCAATGCTCCGTCCGAACTATCAACGCTTTGGCGTTTAGCAAACAACAGCAGGAAGAATCTTATTAAAACATAAAATGTAATAATTGATTATTTCGACTTTATTTTCAAAATTAAACTTATTTTTTAAATTTTTCAGTTGTTTCGAAATTTTAAATTCGTAAAATAGCAAATAACAATGTTTTTGTCTACTTTAAGGACAGAAAGTTCGCGAAATTTTGAGCTTTTACTTTCGCGAATGCATGATTTTGACGTAATTTCGCGATAAAAACGATTTCGTGTCCGAAAACGTTTTGATGCAAAAACTTTCGCCAGTGGGGGATGTATAGTGAAAAATACCCTAATTTTACTATATTCTAAAACGTAGTTACTTGTTTGAGAAAATCAAAAGCGTTTTTGCCATCATCTTTCGCGTTTTCCCACTCCGACTCCTCGTCGCTGTCGAAGTTTTCGTTGCATAAAAAGGCTTCCCGTTGTACTCCACACACACCTTTCAAATTTTCATTTTGAATGCTATCTGGATTGGATAGATTCATAAGATCTATGGAATGGAATAGAACAATTAAAGGTAGCTGGTCAAAACCTAATCTCAATGCATCTGTTATCCAGTCTGCTTCCTAACCACTCTCAATGATTTCAATATCTAACTTACTACAGTTGACTCCCTCTAATTCAAATCTCTATAATTCGAATATTTCTATAATTCGAACGAGTACTCAGTCACCGTCAATATTCCTTAAAAAACTCTTATAAAAAACTTTCTACAATTCGAATTTCTCTAATTCGAACAGTTTTTCAGTCCCTTCAGCATGATTCTCTCCCTAATTCGAATTTATTTATAAACTTATAAATATTCAACAGTATTCAACAGTTTTTCAAATAGAGTTTCTTTTTTTGTAAACTATGAAAATAAAGATTGAACGAAACTTGAATTATGTTTTCTTGATTTTGAGATAACGTAATTTCTCTCTGTAATTCGAATTTTCACTCTCTGAAGCTGAAAGTTCGAATTACAGAGACTTTCTATAATTCGAACAAAAATATTTCCCCGTTGGAATTCGAAATAGGGAAAGTCAACTGTAGTCATGTGGTTATAGAATTCTACAATCCAGGACGCTTGGAGTGGTTTAAGTGTTGTCTTAATCTCAAATTGACTTCATCCAATTTTATTCCATCGTCAAGTTGTTGTGAATACCACTCGTTGAATTTTATCTTCATAAAACGTTTAGCATATCCGTTCGCAACCGTGGGAAAATAAAAAACTCATTTGTTTGTTCGAACCAAGGAATACGTTTGGTGGTTTTGCCATCAAAACAACAAAACAAACCGTGGAGATAGTTGGCCATATGCCGAGAGAAATATCTCGCATCACAAAATATTACTTGAACCGTGGTGTTATTATATACTGCTAGTTCTCATCGTTGATTCAAGGTGGACTTGGTAGTGAAAACACCAGCAACAATAAGAGTTGTTGACTGAACTTTATTTGCAGTTTGTACAACAAGTTTATACAGAACGAACTGAGGGATGTTGGAAGTATCTTTAACTTAGTGATGGCTTCACCACTGTTTACAGCGCAAGGGAACTCCAATGAAAATAGAAGAAGAAAGAGAAAAATCATGGAAACACCCAGTGGTAAATCTTTTTTCAGGCAGTGTGATCATGGCTTATCCAGGCAGACGCTCCAAACGCTAATCTGTTTAGAAAAAGGATTTTTTTATCTTGAAAAAACTTTCGCGAATAGACGATTCTTACGTAGTTTCGCGGAAAGAATTTTCGCGAATTTCGGGATTTTGAATATTTTGCACAAAGTTTCGCAAAAACAACGAAAAATCGTGAAATTCGCAAAATTTTCTGCCCGAGAAAGTTTGTGCCCTTAGTACACTTTTCGAAGCATAAAATAAATCCGAATTCCTTTTCAAACTAAGAAGGAATCCTTAACTAGCAGACACCATCGTCAACGATAGCTTTGTCTCCTAATTAAAAATGTCTGCTAAATGGGAAATCAATAGTTTTAATTTCAACATTTTTGACCTAAGTTATAAATATAAAAATTTGAAAAGAAAAGTGTTACACATCGTGTAAGTTCAAAATTATTGAAGTCATAGCTTCAGTTACATATTTAAAAAATGAAATCACTTGTGCGAATTTGTCTCTTTTATTTGATTTGCCTTCAATGTTTTCATGTGTACTGAGTAACGCATGGTGCCATTTACACTCACATCATCTACACTCACACCATCTACATTGACTAGCTTATTGCGCAGAGATGCATGAATTTTATTCTTGTTAATTTCGTCATCTCCGTCGTCGTTTTCCATTTTGAATGTAATACCATCAGCAGGAGCATATTCCTGGATGCAGGTAACCACGGAAGCACGTCTGAAGTTAACGTCATTTAAAATTGATGGAAAAAATGACGTGGAAACGTCTTCATCGACATTAAAGTATTTGTCGGCAACTATGTCGCCATCGATTTGTAGCTCGTCAACTAACTCTTTGAAGAGATCGTTTTTAATGGTATCTTAGACCTTGGAGAAAGAAAAAGCTTGGACTGTGCGCTTGGACCTCGATTTCGTTGAATAGTCTTATTGTTATTTTTAATGTATTAATCTTATATAACCACTGAGGGGAGAGGGAGGTCACACAGTGCCCGCGGCCTCTTTTAACTGGGCATAACTTTTGTTCGCCATGTAATTGAGGGCTAAAATTGTGTGACTTTTCATAACTTTTATTGAGGCTTTCGGAAAAGTTTTATACTTTGAGGGGGTTATAACATTTTACAGACGGGGTAATTTTTGTAAAATTTAAAATGTGCTTACCTGCATTTATGAGTGTTGTGGTATGCTGTATTAGTTATATAATTATTTATTAAATGTATATGCATTACTACGTGGTTACTAAGATTAAGGAGATGTAAAGGTCATAGAGCTAAAATACAGACCAGATTTGAAGAAATACCTTTCCACTGAATTGACGTCATTTCTAATCCTAATGACGTCATAATATTCTTTTTCTAACCTCTAACATCTATAAATGCCATATTCTAATTATGTACTAAGTTTAATGACATGACCATCAAATCCATCGATCCCAATGAAGTAATTAAAATTCATATTTTTCATATGAAATAATTTTTTTTCTATCCAATGGATAAGTCTACAAACAAAGAATTAGGGCCATATCGCCAGTAGTACTTCAAATTCAAATTTATTGCAAAATTTACAATATGACTAATTTCAGACATGTGTGACGTCATATCTGATATTTATGATGTCATCAAATTTGTTTTCCTGGAATCTGTTTTTATTAAGACTTTCTACAAGTATGCTAAGTTTTATCACCTAAGCATAAGTAGTTCCGGATTTATGGCCCGCGGACATTTTATGAAGTCGTTTTTGGGGCAATTTTTGTGTGTTTTTTTATGACTATGTAAAAACCGAAAAAAAGGTTAAAAAAAACTTTAATTTAGCCGTCAGAAACTTTAAACAGAATGTTAAAATTCGCACTAGAACTAAAGGAATTGAATCTTAAGCATATGGTGGTGTATTTAAGACAAACTTCATGGTTCCGATCACGTCACAAAAAAGTGTTGCCATAAGCAAAAGTTTAATGCTTCGTTTTTTGTTCCTTACGTACTATAAGTGCACCAAATTTGATTCAAGTCGGACAAGGCTATCAAACGTTATGGAGGAAGGGTGGGGGAGGGGATCCCCCGTCATAATATGTTTGAAATATCTCGCAACGAATAGGATTAAAGGCAGTGTAAAGAAAAGAAAACTCGTTGACCCTTTCAACGGCTGGTTAATTAAACTTGATTTTTGAAGTATTAAAAACTTTTATAAAACGTAGCACACGTACTTAATTAAAAATTGTTATCCTTAAAAGCTTTGTATTTCCAGTAATTCTCTCGCTTTAGCGTTTGGTGGAAAGATAAATGATAATAATAGAAAACAAAAATTACCTAAATTCTAAATCAGTATAAATAAATAAATACAATTTTTATAATTTTTATAACAGAACTAAAATTGAATTAAGAAAATTTAAAATCTTTTAATAATTTCTCCACAGTTTGTTTTGAGTGTGAATAGTCGTTATTTCTAAATAGGGTTATTAACAACGCGAGCACTTTCCGTCTGTTTTCGGTGTTACTTCGTTTGTCGTCGGTACTCGGGAATATAACATTATCAGACATAACATCACGAATTCTTTTTAATATCGCATATTTTCTGTCCAATCTAGAAGTGAAAACTTCTTTTATAATATTTCTATTGTTATTCTTTAATTGACTGCTTGTAAATTTGTTTTCGCTGTTCGGAAAACTATTATAGCGTTTTTGATAATCAAGTGCGGGATGGTATTCATCTGCTTGAAATTGATTTAATTGACTCGAGAGGTAGCTACTGCGAGAAGAATGTTCGTCACGTAGGTTAAAGCGCCGTTTTATAATCTCACATTGTTTTGGATGGCGTTGACAGAATCGGCTGGCTTTTTCTTTCTAAAATGACAATGTTGGAATTAAAATAAAATTATTGGTCGGTTATCAGGGATTAATTTAGACGGTCGCATTATTTTTTTGGGTGTGTAAAAGAAGAGGAATTTGCTATCTCCCCTTAAAATCTTCCAAGTGTTACTACAATCCTGGAAGTGCAGAGGGTGGAATTTCGAATTCGTCTGACAAGCAAATATAAACACTGCTTCTATGAACTTTCGAACTCTGTCAATGATAACAAACGGACTGAAAGGCGAGTTTCTACTTGTCTGTTTTTTAACGAAACTGGAAGAGAAAAGAGAATGGGACAGACGGAAAAAATAATATCTACTTAAAAAAGACAAAAGTGACGCCATCCTACACTGGATGTTTTGGGATAGATTAAATATGCAACATGAGCGAAAAAACGCTATTCTAGCAAAAATGTAATAATTTGATTGGCTCGTTGTTTTCCTGGCCCTTGATTTAACTATCTCCCAGGAATGGAAGGAACAACAAAGCTCTCCCTTGAGACAAGAAAAAAACAAAGTGCGCATGCTTATGTGATCACGTGGAAAAACGGACAAGCGAAAACTCCAACCTCGTCCCCAGGGCATCTTGTATCTTTTCTGACCCCGGGACGGCGATACGAACATGGCCCTGGAGGAGGCCTCGTCACGTGACCCTCCAATACACAGTTTTTCTGTGTGTAATATTTAATGAGATTTGTCTCAATTAACCAAAGTTTTATATATAACCTTGCAGAGCTAAGCGAGCTCGGCGTTTTACGTCACAGATAGGTGCGGCGAGTTTGTTTTGATTCCTCTCATAAATTCACTTTTTAAGTTTTGCGAGAAACATTTTGAGAAATTCGCTAAGATGGGCACGCAACACACAAACTGCTCGCATATTGCCCTTGATTGTTTTCTGAATGTATAAATATACAATCATGTTATTTAGGCTGCTGTTTACTTGAAGAAATTCAAGCAATTTAGTTATGTGTATTTTACTGAATTGGTTGGCTAGCAAGCACTGGGTTGCAAAACTTGTAGCTAGGGGAAACTTGGAAATTGGTAAATGATTTGCTCACCTGACCATAGCACTTCGTTGGTTCTCTAAGGTGCAAATATGGCTACATAATTTTCAAATGGTCGTGTCATTCTAGGTGCCTGACTGAAAGTAGCTAGGCAGAAATTTAACTTCATATTAACATTTACATTTTTTATTCATTTTGGCTGAACTTTAGAATTCTCATTAACTGTAAAGTTCATATCTGTGTCTGCATCACTGCTTTTATATGATGACCAAGATTTTGCTGTACGAATCCCAAATTGCATTTTTATTATTTTTTTGCACAAAATTTATTTAAACAATAGTTAACTGAAATTGAATTCGTATATGGTGGACTCACCGCTTGCGGTTATATTGGGTGAAAAAGGCTTCAAAAAAGTATTTACTTTAGAAGACTTTTTTGCTTTTACATTTTGTGGCCTTAACATTTCCAGAAACCCACCCATTACCTGACAAATTCTGCTTTTTCTTTTCCTAATGACATGTTTTTAAAACGCCTTACAGCTTTTTTATTTTTTACTCAACAATCTCACATTTTATTGCACACACAGATATACAAAAACAAGGGGTTTTTTGTTTAAAACATAAATAATCCGGCATTTTGCTGGTTTGAAAATTGAAATCGACAAGTCCACATGTGATCTATTTTGTCGATTCAATGTATCACTGCCTTAATAGTTTAGAAAGAATTGGTATACGACTTTACCAACAGTAAAGTATTGCTACCTTAAAATAAAAAAATGTTTGGGGAATAATTTTTTGAGGTAATTTTTGGGGGGATTTTGGACAAAAATTAGTTCCATAAAGTCACACTTTTTAGAGCTCATCAAAATTCTGCTGCTGCTCAAAAAACGATTTTTAATTGATATATACATCTATTTACTGTTATCATTCTGCTTGGAAAATATTTAAAATGCCAAACTAGCTAGCCGTGAAGATTAATTCAGTATTCTCATAAGAGCATCCAATCACAAAAATATATCAGCAAAAAGACATTCTTTGCAACTAAATTTTTCGTTTACTGGCATAATTTTAGGTTGAATCTTATCTGACCAATTCCTGAGGTTAGAATAGCTTTTAAAATTTTCTGAACCTGTATCTTAGTCAAAATTGATATGCTGTCAAAAACGGCTTATCGGCGTCTCTGCAAGGGGCTTAATTCTGAAACTCAAAAAGTATGATGATAATAGAACTATTTTTTGGCTCAATTTCATCAAACCAATCTAAAACCATATCATACCAAATCTCAAGTCAATATTTTAATTTTTACTGAAGTTATGGGACGCTATATATACTATATACTCGGTTTAGACTTTTGTTATTCTTTATGTTCACTGCTTTGTAATTAGTATTAAAACTCTTGAGATAATATGTCAAAGTGGTGAGCTGTTCAATATCTACCACTATATTCAGTACATCCTGGATTTAACCATATGCCAGATTGAGCGCTCAATCAAAGTGTGACTTAAAATTTGATTGAGTTCGATTTTCTGAAATTGTTAAAAAAGGCCTAGCAAGAATCAGTTTAAGAAAATCTTCCTACCTTTTCTCTTCCTCAAAATGGCTGTGTAATTTTTTGATGCCTCGTGTAAAATTATCTTTTATCGGATTGGTCTAAAAGTACTCCATAACAAGTTTCAAGTCAATAACTTTATTTTTTTACCGAAGTTATTGCACTTTGAAGTTTCTTGAATTAGGCCGGGTAAATGTGCAGTCAATGATAAAATGGCTCCGACGGTTAACCTACTGGCTTTTTATATTTTTATGGTAACCAAAGCATATAAAGTAATAAAACATGCCCACTAATAACAACCTGATATAATTTAAAACGTAATGATACATATATTTTGTAAAAAAAACATTTTCGATATCTTGTGCAAAATTATTTTGTCCATAAAGGACATGGGCAGCACTAGGTCTCTCAGCTAGTAATTTTATGTACCGTCATTCTTTGCATAAAGTTGCAAATTAAACCTGGCCACTTGGAAACAAGTTCAGTTTCTTTCTTTTGTTCCTATCTTGATAGTTTGCTAGGTAGCTACTTTTCTAGTTTTATTAAACTTTCCCAGCTATTGAAATATTTCCATGTAAGCAGTATTACTTTATGATGTCTTATTTTATACTCTAATTGCTTAGTAATGCTTTTTATTAAATTTTTCACTTTGAAAAAACATGATACTGATACAGCTTCTCCGCCATTTTAATACGAACAGCTTCCTCCTGTTCGTCACAGACTCGCCGCCTCGCCAAAATGTTTTGTATGACGCAATAATTATGTGACATATCCGCGCCAATCAGGTTTCATATCGGACCAGCCTCCTCCAGGGCCATGTTCGTATCGCCGTCCCGGGGTCAGAAAAGATACAAGATGCCCTGGGGACGAGGTTGCGAAAACTCGCCTTTAGGTTTCCGGATCTGAGGTAATTTGGCTAGTTTCAAAATATAAGTCCATACTTATTTTCCCTGACGTCAGCATGCTAAGTTTTTCTGATTTTTCGGACCTTAGGGGTCGTTGTTTTGATAGTTCGCTAATACGGACATGGCAGAAACCGTGAGTAGAGCATTTTTAACGCTGTTTACACAGGCTACACATCTGCACAACCAAAGTTTTGACAAGGTGATCAGTTGGCCATGTCGAGAAATAACAAAAAATCCTAACCTCGTCCCCAGGGTCTTATAGACCCTAAGCCATTATTACGGGGTGGGCAACAACTTCAGCTATCAATTTCATTAACAAGCCAATATGCCCTGGAAACGAGACTGTAAAAAACCCGCCTTTTGAAATAACATTATCCCCGGGATAGTAATTTAGTTGTAGTCAAGTAAACATGAACGTTAACAATTGTCGTTAAACGTCTAAAAATTTGTTTCTGTTCTCAGAAAATTATTCTCAAAATATTCTTATTATTTCACTGATCAAAAATCCACAGCCAATCACGCTAGTGCTGTTTTTACGTGTTTGGCATGAGCATCTCTCAACTATAACTATTCTTGAATTCCATCAACTGAGGATACATCCACAGTTTCACGTTAAAACTTTTTCTTTGCCGTACAAAATTTAAGCGACAAAGCGCTGACTTAAAAACCTATCCATCGATAAAAAAATTTCGTTTTTATTTTTCAAGAAATACCTAGGGCGGAAAAAAGCATTTTTAGAATTAGTGTAACCTATGAATAAAAATATCGTACTAAAAAAAAAAAATACTGACTTACCACCGGCGTTTTCCCGCCTTTAACTGATCCATTTCCCAAATGAGCCAAACACGCCACACTGTAGGTCGTCGCGAAGAAAACAAAAACAAACAACATGGCTACTCCACAGCTAAACATCTGAAATTTGTTTTTTTTGGTTTTTTGCAAGGTTCTTTGCTCTTTTTGTAGTAGCAACTTCTTGTATAATTCTTATGATCTTCTGGAAGTTCTGAGAAATAAAAGGATGTATGAATTAAAATAAAATTAATAATATATGAAAGATTTATTGGAATAAGTATCTTTTTGCGTCACTGCCAACGACAAAATCGTGGAAATATAGATAGTAGAACAGCAGTCTATATAATTATACCTAAGAATATTTCTTCCCCGTGCCATATGTACCAATAATATTATATTAACATTCCCGCGAAAAACAGATTAAAAAAAAATTGGTGCGACTTCCTACATGTATCTATTATTTATCAATTTTGTTGATACCATATCATCTGGGAAATTTCTCCCAAGAATTCAGACAAAATATTACATTACGCTACGGATTTTAAGAACTTTTTTCGTCACCTTCTGGCTAAAAAATGTTATAGATTATACATCGGTACAGTATTTAATAATTTGAAAAATTAAAAAGTCTTCAAGTTATTAAAGGGATTCCGCATAAAAAATGATATTTTTGTATGGTAGCTAAAGAGGATAAAAAGTTGTTTATCAAGTCTTTCAGAATTTTTTAAAAATCTTTTTTTCGTTCTTGAGATATTTAGCTTCAAAGATTTCTATCTATCCTTACGACATCATCCATTGATGATGTATAAGGTAGTAAGCATAAATTAATAATTTAAATATCTTGCAAAATACAACATATCAAAGCTTTTTAGCAATTTGGACTTATGCTATTGATGATATCTTGACATATGTGAAGTTTTGTAGCTTAAAAGTGATCTCATCTTTAGTTAAAGGTAGAAATGTAACGTCAGCATTTTTTAGAAAATTACTTATGACATCATAAGTTCTCAGATTTTAAATATTTAAATCTTGAATGGCTTGAGAACGAAAAACGATTTTAAAAAATTCCAAAGGACTTGATAAACAACTTTTTATCCTGCACACCATATAAAAATATAATTTTCAATGCAGGAATCCCTTTAAAAAGAAACCAATAATAAACTAGAGTTTCTCAGCCACCATAATTCTTTCATTTAAAGGTTATTCATACGAATTCTTTAACCTTTGCCAAGTATTATTATTAGTATTATTAGTAATCCAGTTCTCTTCAACTCTCTTTCAGTTAGCAACACAAAACAGATATAAAAAATATAACGTAATACACAGAAATTAGCAACATCGATGTGGGGACAAAGATTATGCTTCCTGTTGGAATAAAGTTAGATGGTCGATACCGCAATTAGCGAGCGAAATCTTATGTCTCTGATGAGCTATCCCTCTGAAATTACCTCCAAAGTCGTAACAGGCTAGAAAACGTTGACCTCAAGTCACCTACTCTTCCCATTAGTAGTAAAAAAATGAAATTAGCCTTTTTTTGTTTGAATTATTTTTCTTGTTATCTGCGAAGTTTCTTTTCTTTTCTTTCTTGGTCTAAGCATTGCCCCTCCCTTACGTCTGAAAATGCCCTTAACTATACCCTAAGAAAAACATATTTTCTAGAACACACTTTTAAACCGAAATTTGTTACTTTAAAGCATTTTTATTATGAAATCTAAATATTTATTGTAACAAAAATAAAATTCGCAAAAAAACGACAGCAAGACGAGAAATATGTAAAAGACAACCTACAATAAGAATATAGTAAACGTATCGTCGTAGTAAAATTCTTCTGTCTGCAATAAAGTTTAACCAGCGTGCTCTTTCATTGAAAAAAAAATCACTTTTATAGCATGGCCGTGGGTTGCTAACTAATACATGTGTTTTCATAGCGAAACAAAGTGTAAATACGAAAACAAGAATAAAATAATAAAATAAATACGGGAAATTTTGTACAAACATTCCTTTCTATTCATATCTCTGATGTGATAAAGGGCAAGGATTTGTGTGTTGATAGAAACATTAGTTGCATCATACACTGAATACACTTTCTGTTAGCTCCGTAAACAATACAAAAAAATGCGAACACATGCCACTTTCACGACCGTTATTTTAAATTAGCCAATCAGAACGCCTGTAATGGGTCGAAACTAATTATGCATGACATGTGCGCTTTTTGTTATTATGAAATATTCTCGAAGTTTTTGGTTATGAGAAATTTCAAATATTTTAAAATGAAATTGCAGGAAAAAGGATGAGGGGAAGTCCTTCGTTTGGAAAATTTTGTACGAAATTATCATATGGAACTAATTCCACCAACGTAATTCCAGTAACTCTTTTTTGAAAAACAGTTTGATATTAATAAGCTATATAACAGACTCTGTTATTTCCATATGTAAAATTCTCTGCTTAAATTCTCGAAAAAAATTCACAAAAATGTTGTATTACTGATGATAACCACAGTTACGGCCGAAAGTTTTAATAAAAAAATTATTTAAAAATGACTGGATTTTTTCATATTTCTTAATTTCGCAACATTGTATTGGAATGAGTGAATACTCTCTCGTAGTATAGGTAACAGATTTGGTGTGAGAAAATCTTCATAAACCTACCTCTAACTGGCAAATAAAATTCTTCTAAACTTTACACTTTTTTAAGGCAATGATTTCGCAAGAACAATATGGTTAAATGTTTACTGACAAAAGAACACAAAATACACGGGGATATGTCTCTATAATAACACCCGTATATGTTTTTTCTGTCACGCAAAATGGTAACTGCAGTAGCGAGACACGAAATGCGGTAAATAAAGGACCGGCGAACTAGTGGATTTACCAACGGCCCACCGACTAGTTTGATGAATTACCTGTTGTAATTTGCGATACTTATATCTAAATTTTGCATCGCAGATAATTGTAATGTACCGTAAAATAAATAAATGCTTAAAATATGAGAACAAAAAGAGCAATTTACGCCGGGAATATGAAAAAATAATGAGTACCTCACGCTGAAGCCAAATTTCCTGGTTCTTATTCGCTAAAATTTATTTTGCAGTGGTGGAAGATTAGGGGACAACTGAAAATGTACCATAGTATAAAAAAAACATGATGAAAAAGAGAAAAGTGTTCGTATGTCAATTTACATTACTCTGCCTTTTCTGATGAGAAAAACGACACTTGTTCAAATTATTGGGATGAAAAAGGGGCGGAGAAATTCTAGTGAGAAAATACCCATCGGTTATTCCACACTTTAATTCAAACCTTTGCAATGACCATGAAAACACTTGCAACAGGAGGAAAGTAAAAGTTTTTAGTTATAAAAAAAAAGTTGTTGGAAGCCTATAAATTTCTGCTACCAATTAGCCAAATTCATAGCCCGGAGAATAGGCGCTAATGTTTTGCTTGTAGGGAAAAAAATCCATAATGGGGGGTTTGTTGGGCTTCTAAAGTGAAGCAAATAGAGTCAAACACAAAATGTCCAGCTTTATATTATGTTATAACGTTATTATAAACATTTAGCTGCATAATAGTATAGTTTAACACTTGGTGAAGACCTTTCCGAATATACTGGAAGGTGTCATTACAAACGTTAGCTAGCTAAAAACTACAACAAAAATGGTTAAGTGGTCTTGTGCATCAACCTTGTGTTTCAACAACCACACAAACTTTGGGTATTGATGGGAAACCTTTAAAATTTTATCGTTTACCAAGATTAGAATCTTTGAAATCGCAATATCGGAAGATTTTAAAAACAGATGGTATTAACTGGAAAAATGGGTATATATTTGCTGTGAACACTGGAGCTCCAATGAGAGATTATCAGTGACAGACTTGCCAGATGTTGTCGTTTCAGAAAGAAATTTCCAAAAGCTTGAACAGAAATATGAGAATGCTAATAACTTGGTAAAAAAATCAGCCACAGAACTTCACAAAAAAAGATTAAATGCTAAACAAAAGTTGGAAACTGCTAGAAATATAATGAACCAAAATACAGTAGAGTCTCCATAACTCGAACCTCTATTACTCGAACGTCTCCTTAACTCGAACGAATTCGTTGGCACCGTGAAAATTTCCTAATAAACTCTTATAAAAAAACCTCTACTACTCGAACCTCCATAACTCGAATGTTCCCTTAAGTCGAACAGATTATTTTGTCCCTTGAAGGTTTTTGACTCATTTTGTGGCATTTTGAAAAAAATTGATAAGTTTTCCTGATCATTTAACTCTTTATCATTTTCATATTTTAATGTTTACGTGTGTTGTGGGCCTTATATTGTTCGAATGCATGATTCGAATGTTTTGTCATATCGATTCTACCATATCAGTTGAGGATTTCATTGATTTCGATATCGAAATGAGCACATCCCATACAAGTCTAAAAACTGCTGACATCATTGCTGATATCACTGGAACTCAAGATGAGGAAGATGAAGAGGATGAAGAAGATGACGATGACAAGGATGAGGATAATCTTTCAAGACCGACGGCCGAACAAGTGCGTTCAGCAATCACCGTCCTTGAGGACCTAAGCGTTTTCTCGAAATTTGGGGAAGAAATGTTGGCTTCCCTAAAGGACTTGAATAAAAACATCAAACGAGATTATGATGATACTTGTAAACAATCAATTATAACTGATTTTTTTCAAAAAATTTGGGCAAAAAGCAACTAAAACGCTCTGTTTTTGTATTTCACCAACCCAGAACCCCCAATAAGTAAGACTACGTACTTAATATACTGTTTTTGTTCATCTGGTAGGCAAATAAGGGAAAAATTTTGAAAAAACTTGAAAACCTCTACTACTCGAACGTCTCCTTAACTCGAACGGTTTCCTTTTCCCCCTGGCCGTTCGAGTTATGGAGACTCTACTGTATAAATACTCCATCCTCATCAAAAGCACGAAGAACCCTAACAAAATCTAGTACATATATCTCTTCTAAAAAACGTAACCCTTCAAAGTTACAATACAGAAAAAAATTGGAAAAAGCAAATGCTGAAATTTTAAGACTAATTAAAGAGCTTACCGAATCCCAAGAAAAAATCGCCAGGTTAAATAAGAAACTTGCAACTATGAAATTTCAAAACAAGCTATTGGTAAATAATAACAGAAAAATACGTTGTGATAATATGTCTATTACTTCAAAACAGTTTAATTTTTCTAACATTAAAAATACGTTAAATTTTCAATATTTATGTGGTTTAACATTGCCCCAATTTAACATGCTATTAGACTGTCTTATGCCTTACTTTCACCTGATCCCATATCCTGACTGTTGCCACACACCGTCACTATATAGATCACTAGATAAAGCAACAGAATTACTAGCTGTCCTGACTATTTGCCGTAATGGTGTTCATCAAGGTTTAATGGCATTTTTTATGGATATATCTAAAAGCACCATGCAACGGATATTTATTGGTTGGGTAATTTTTGTTGCTGGTATTTTCAATGAAATTGACTTAAAACCACCTTCTGGTCTTTTATTGAAGAAAATGCCTAAAAGTTTTATTGAAACTGGCCATGGTTTAACAGATTTAGTCAATGATGCCACTGAATTTAAATTTCAACGTGCCTCAAATTATGAGTTAAATTCTTTGATGTTTTCCAACTACAAAAATACACAAACAGGAAAAGCATTAATTGGTATTTCCCCACATGGCAGTGGAATTCTTTTTAGCGATATCTATCCTGGGTCAATTTCAGATAGTGATATTACAGAAAAAACAGATGTCATTCGTTTTGTTGAAGAGGAGCATGAAATAATGAGTGATCGTGGGTTTTCCATTCAGGAGCATTGTGCTCTAAAAGGTATCACATTGAACAGGTCAAAACAAAAAAATTGTGACCAGTTCTCTGAAAAAGATGTATCATCCAATTTCGACAAGGCTGCTACGAGAATCCATGTGGAACGTTTTATTGGCAGAGTTCGAGATTGGTCAATATTGAATACAGTTTGGCCTATGAATAGAATAGACATATTATCCTCGACTTGGCAAATGTTATGTCATATAGTAAATCTTACTATGCCACCCATAGGTCCTCGTGAGTAAATATTTTGTTATGTGTATAATATAATATATATATATAATATTATTAATAAACATTTTACGGAATTATATCAAGTTTATCAGAAAATAAAAGTTTTTTAACGGATTTTGAAAGTTTGCCAAGGTACGCTCTTAGTGGTTTTAGTTTCTTAAAATCAACATGTGTGCCAACTACTTTTATTCCAAAGCTCTGTAGCTCTTTGACATCGTTATGTTCCCATTAAAGAAGATTTTCATTATTTAAAATTGAAATTGTGACATCTTTAAATGCTTGCATAAGGATGTAGTCTCGTTTTATCATAAAGAAATTACTGTTCACAGTCTCTGGGTGATAGGATTGTAAAATACAGAATTCTGCATCAGTACACTGCATTTGCAACTGGCACTGCACAAAGTATTGTGAAAAGCCATTAAGTGATTCCAGTGGCCCATCATTTTTTTGTCCTCTTGTCTTGACTTCTAATAAAATTCCTGCAGGGCCAAGTGCATCAGGGCTTGCACCATAATGGTTGTCAGTTAGATCTGTAAAAAATCCACATTTTTGTGCAGTTGCTTTTGACTTTAACTGAAAATTTTTGAACGTGGCTAGTGCACCGGTACCGGTTCTATAAGCTCAAAATCGCTTAAAGAACCGGTAAATTTAAAAATGGCATGTGCGCAACGATATTTAAGAAATTGACATGATATTTGTTAACTGAATGAAGTATTACACCTTCTGGATCTCAACAATGCAGTTTTTTTGCTAAATAATCAACATGAATGGCGTATAAGAGCTACCGGTGCTTTAAGCTGAAAACGTTCTGAAGCTTAAAGTGCCGGGTTTTTTTCGTAAAAATTAGAGTGCCGGTTTTTTTGGCAGTGATACTTAGAGAACCGTTTTTTTTCGTAAAAGTTAGAGTGCCGGTTTTTTTGTAAGATACTCATTAGACTTGGAGTGCTGTTTTTTTTGTAGGAGACAAGGTTACCTTAGAGTGCCGGTTTTTTTGTAGAAATATTAGAGTGCCGGTTTTTTTCGTAAGAGTATACCTTCATGGTAAGAGACAGTAGACTTGGAGTGCTGTTTTTTTTGTAGGAGACAAGGTTACCTTAAAGTGCCGGTTTTTTTGTAGGGGACAAGGTTACCTTAAAGTGCCGTTTTTTTTGTAGGAGACAAGGTTACCTTAGAGTGCCGGTTTTTTGTAGAAGACAAGGTTACCTTAGAGTGCCGGTTTTTTTGTAAGAGACAAGATTATCTTAAAGTGCCGGTTTTTTTGTAGAAATATTAGAGTGCCGGTTTTTTGTAGGAGACAAGGTTACCTTAAAGCTCCGGGTTTCTTCGTAAGAGACAGTAGACTTAGAGTGCCGGTTTTTTTGTAGGAGACAAGGTTACCTTAAAGTGCCGGGTTTTTTCGTGAGAAATTTATTAGAATTAGAGTGCCGGTTTTTAAAGAGTTACTTAGAGTGCCGGTTTTTTGCAGAGATATATAGAATGATGAGCTTTTTAAAGGACAAAAGGAATCAGTAACTTATAAAATAAATATTTATTTACAAAAATTAAAAAAAGTATATTTACAAAGATAAAAAAAAAGTATATTTACAAAAATAACCAAAGTATATTTAAAAAATAACAAAAGTTTATTTACAAAAATATGTATAAAATATTTACAGAAAACAAAAGCATATTTACAAAACATAAAAATAATAAATTAATTAAATTAAAAATAAAATCGTTCATCACGACTCTGATTATTTTCACCACGCTGCCCACACGAGGAGAGTAAGTACGCTACGAAGTAGCTAAATTAATCAATTGGAGGAAAGAGCCAAAAACCATTCGACCAATTAAATATATTTCGCTACATAAAGTGCCCGTCACTTAACATTTTTTCGCCAACTCATTGTCTTCTTCACTAATGGTCACATGTTATGTGATAAATATTGAGCAATCGAGACACGAAGCAAAAGGCAGAAATCGAAAGTTTATACGGCTCGTCTCTCCCATTCGCCCTTAACACGCTCACACGCAGAGCCAACAATGCTGCCGCCCCTTATCCAAGTCATTTTTGATGGTATCCTTTGAGGTAGCATTGCTGATGTCTTTTAGTGTAACAACTTTGCCACTTTTTATTGAAATTTTTTGTTGAATCAATTTCTTGCTAGTCGTTAGCCCGTGGAAAAACCCATGGGGTCGCCCGTCCTTTATATATCACATTTCGTGTTTCCGTTACGGGACGCGGTAACCCTTTTGAACACACAGACAGAATACGGCTATTATTATAGAGACTAGTCGTTAACCCGTGGAAAAATCCACGGGGTCGCCCGTCCTTTATATATGGCATTTCGTGTTTCCACAACACGACGTGTTTCTCGCGGACACACAGACAGACGACGGCTATTATTAAAGAGATTTGCTTTAAGTTGCAACAGCTCTTTCACATCGTTCTTTTCTTCGTTTGACAATCTTCTCTGACTTGGAAGATGACGATATAATGCCTGAAAGATGAAACATTGGAACTTGAGGAAATTATACAAAAGACCTTTTACTGCAGATGGACAATTGTTAAAGGCAAAGGTTAACCAAGAAAATTCTAACAATTTGAATAGGTAGATGTGCATTGAATAAGGCATATTTACCTCACTGATAGGATGGTTGTGATCCTCTATAAATGAATTTACTTGCAAGTGTTTTCCATCCTTAGACACTCTTACAGCTATGGTAAAGGGACATCCTTGTTGCATAATTCTATGGAAAACATTACAAAATAAAAGAGCTGACAATTTAGGAGAATCTTCTCACAAAAAAAGCATAAATAAAAAAAAATTTACTTACGATGAAGTTCGCAATCCTGACCCACGAGATTTGAACGACCTTCCTCCGTAAACACATGCATACTTTAACTCGTAATATTTCAAATCAGGATTTAATTCTTTTTTAACCCTTCCCTGTGCTGCCTTTATGGTTCTACTTATCCACAATTCAGTAAAATTTCTCTGCTTATAAAAGCTAATTTTTTGTTGTAGTTCCGCAATGAGAGCCATTTTGGAAAGAGCGCGCATGAGGGAATGCACGCCGTATAACATGGTGGTCTAGATGAATCACGTGACCTAAAAATTTACCGGTTCTTTAGTTAAAGAGCCGGTACCGGTTCTTTAGTTAAAGAGCCGGTACCGGTTCTATAGCCACGCCGAAAATTTTTGATAGCATCATTCTCAAATTTTTGACCACGGGCTATATTTGGTATGAAAGATATATCCTTTCCAGTTTTACCCAATTTCACAACATCCCACATTTCTTGATACTTTTTTCGCCCATAAATACCAAGAAGGGCTGGTAGTCTACTACCAGTATTTTTCATATATCCAGCAGATTGCCACTCAGTGGTGTTGTGAGAAATATTAAAATAATTTGTACCACGTGGCTTTGGAGCTTCTAAAAAACTGATGTCTATTATTACTTCCTTATTACTTGGGTTTATTTGTTTATTGATATCAGCATGTAAATTTTTAATTTCATCTGTTTTATGAGTATACACTGTAAACGATTTTTCAATTTGGACAGCTACTTTATTTTGATTAACTATTTCGTTTATTATGTTGGTAGTGTTTGTTTTAGAAACTGGTTTGTGGATATATTCTACTATTCTTTGCTCTTTGTTAATGTCATGTCTTATAATATTTTCGTTGTATAAGGCTACACCATTTAGCTGTAGTTGGAGGAATATATCTGTGGGATCTAAGCTACAACTAAACTTGTAATTTTTATTTGCTTTGTCTTCTAGACGTTTTACTAAACGAGGATATCGCATAAACTTTCTAATTTTTATCTGCAGTTCTTGAACATTTCCTGTGGCACACTGACCTATATTTTTTAGCCATTCTACATTCTTCACGGCTATAATTGCTAACATCCTTTGTATTGTCCATGTTTATAAACTTTAATAATTGATATCATAAATAAACTATATACTATTGCAATATACAACGTTTTTCTTCTATTTATTATTATTTATCTAGTATACGGGTAATTTAATATAGATTCCAAAAATAATCCAAAAATTTGCCCTGGTCAGAGTGACCATAGTGACAAAAAATTAAAATGGCGGCTAGTTGAAAACAACAACACAATAAAAATGAACTTTAGGAGGTCATATTAGTTCACTAAATACATTTCCAAAGTCATTCATTTTTTTTATTTCTAAGAAAATCTTATGGCAGTTCACTGATCTTATAATAAAGCGCTTTTTCCTGTTACTTTTTCTGTTTCGGTGTTTCAAATATGCACGAGAAAATCTGCTGACGTAAGGAGATATTACGTAGTCATTAAAAAATCTTGAAATAAAACTTAAAAAGGAAATAGTGTAGGAATATGTACAATGTAGTTCCGCCTTTAAAATTAAAAGTATTAACACAAAGCCTTGTATTATATAAGACATCCTGATCTTAGTTTCTCTTTGATTTTTCTCTCATGACATCATATTCTTTATTGACCTTCCCGTCTCGTTTTCTATTTCGTCATTCACTTTCTTTAAAATGGTCATTTAATAGTCAGAGAGTCGTAGAAAACAAAAGAATTCATAGAAAGACTGAAGATGTCATTTCGGTTTGTCTGATCAGTATTTATATTATTGTGGAAAGTTTCTCATTTCTTGAACATGATAGTTTAGTAGGCGACGTTTCAGAAGATCCTTCTCCCATCATCGGACAAATTCTAGTTTTGTTGAAATATATTTATAGAAGTACAGTTGAACTCATGTAAATCGACCTCCCATAAATCAACAAATCATGTAAATCGACCAAATTCTTCGGTCCCTTCAGAATGAAACCCTTACAACAAAACTCCTTTAATTCGACAACTCATGTAATTCGACCAAATCGTGAGACCCCCTGTAGAGTCGAATTACATGAGTTCAACTGTATATGCCAAACATAACATTTGGTCTCTCTCTATTTATTTATTTATTCATCTATCAATCTCTCTCTTAAGAAATAGTTCGGTTGATTCTCCTTACACCTGGCAGGGAAAATAAATTTTTCTCTAAGTTCAATGTGTTTCCTTAAATGTTCTTATTTCTGTGTTTCGGAAGAATACCAGAAATTTCATGGACGACGGTAAATATTTTTCTGTTGAAATAATGTTATTGTAAAAATATATTTTGATTATTTTGAATATTAGCGTATAAACAGAACATAATTTATAGGAATATTGAGGCTGGGACTTTTTTAAAAATTAAGAACATATTTAACGTAGTCAGCCTGAACTCCAAGGTTTATAAGAACACAATAAATTGAGCCTAAAATTACTAAGAGACAATTATTTCTGTACATTTTTGTTTTATTTCCATGTATATTTTTACGAGTAACATTATGTATTTTTGTCAATCCTTAAAACATCTTAATCCGTAAATCTGACTTAATTTTTGGTAGAACAGAAATAAGGACATATGGTACAGAAAAATATAAAAAAATGGGCTCGCACAGTCTCAGATGAAATTTAGACGTTCTTATAAAGAAAAAATGCGTATGGTGGACGTCCACATGCTAAGTTCCTATTGTCAGCTTGAGTTTCAGTCAGAGCCGTGCAACGTGTAGTAGCAACATTTCGAAGAAAGATGACGACAGTAAAATTCAAGTCATAGATATAAGACATAATGGTCTTTCTGACTGGCTGATTATGAGTTTTGGGACAAGAAGTTTCGCTGAACATAAGTTTTGCCGAACATTTTCAGTGGAAATTTTTTGGTGAGAAAGGGCTTTTCAAACGATAATACGATCTGATGTAGACTTTAACTTTTATCATAGACTGGACGAAGTTGCATATTGTGCTAAAAGCAATTCAAATTTGGCGCAACAAAATTGTTTATCCATTTCTGTTTAAAGTATCATTAAGGATGAGCCTAGAAAGTATGATAAAGTTAAGGCCTCTCAACCTTCACCTCATTTAAAGTGATTGGTTTATTACCTTCACCTCATTTAAAGTGATTGGTTTATTTTATGAGTGTACAGTCTAAATTTGTGTATTGCTGCCGACCTATTGTTTCCATAGGATACAAAAACATATTTCAATGTGTTCAGATTTTTACTGTTCGTTGTTATTGTTGTTTTTGTGTCTCTTTCTGATTAATGATGGCTCTATTTTCTTCACCTTTTTTACACAGAGAACATCTTGGAAAGGTATAAGCAATGTATTAATTAAATCCAATTGTTTTTTGTTTTGATCAAAGAAAACATATCCAACAAATCTTATCACTCCTAACTCACGTGGTCTTTAGAGCACTTAACGCGAATATTGTCGCAAAAAAAATGGGAAGCATGTTTTAGGGAAATATTTAGCGCATTTCGTTCACAGTTGTGGAGTTAACAGCGCTTTTGGATTAGAAAAGGTTTTCGGCGTAAAGGTGTTGGTGTTTTAAAATCAAAAAGGTTTTGATATCTTAAAACCGACATTATAGAGGGAATCAAAAAAGTGTTTGGAAAGCCTTAAGTGCAAACAACCTTCACAATGGCCATTTACACTGCGTAGCTATCTCGTTTACCCTTTCAGTTTTGCCTAAAGCGTAAACAAAGTTTATAGCGCGCAGAAATTAAAAGTACGCGAAATTGGAGAATTGCCCAAATAATGTGTAAAGTTTAAAAAAGCAATTTTAACTCCTAGAAGTACAAATATTTCCATTCAGAGATGTATGTACATTCAGAATGTCACTGACTTTAACATTAATTTCCTGTTGGCCACTTCTTGAAGAAAAATGGGAGAATTATAAGATCTTGTTTAGTTTTGGTAATATATCGTATCCTTATTACATTATTTCATGTGAATTACATTTGGAGGGATCACTAACAGAAATTGTGAAGACAAGAACTCAAAGTATCCTCTAGTTTACGATCTGATTTCAAAAGAATTTTAACCTTGATTGTAAGGATATTCTTAACTGTCAGAGGCTACGAGCCTTATGAAGAGAGTCCTTACAATAGAAAAAGTTGGACTCACCATTAGCTTGTGTAACTTGATAGTTAAATTAGCACTTTAAGGCTTTAACTTTTAAGTTCCCTTTTTTCGTTTGAAGATTGCGAGAGAGATTAGCTTTCCTTGTTTTTATCTTCATGTTGTTGAAATAAAAATTAAAAATAAAAAAAAAAGAGAAAAATACAAGAAGAGAACAGTTAAAAAAGAACGTAAAGAAAGTCTATAAAACTCGTGTGGCGAAAAGGGTTCCTTTTTGCTTTAGTCATTCTAGAAGAGTTTTTTGTTTTTCCCTAAAGACACGGAAAATAATCATCAGATTGGCTATAGGGAAAGCGTACAAACCGGGATGATGTTTTTTATTTATTCAATAACTTTTATTTTTACAAAAAAAATCCTATTTCAAATTAACTAGTTTTCTTATTATCCAAAAACCAAGGTAGCTATGGCTGGCATACCCTTTTGACACGACATATACTGCTATTAGCCAATAGTGGCTTAAACAAAGGAATAAATCTTTGTCGATAATATTGTGGGGTTGCTCTGATCGAAATGCGTAATAATTGACTTCTCTCAAGAAACATGTAGAAAGGCGATGTTTTCATCGTCAACTTCACAGTCATAACGGATTAAGCAACATTGTTCATGTTCTTCATAGAAAACGTGAACATTTGGCTGACAATCAATCTGCAATCTCGGACAACAATATTGATACGAAGGCAGTTTTTTTTTCTCATTTTTCAAATATGTAAAAACGTGTCAAACAGTCAATGCGCTGCATCCAGGCAGACAGTGTTGAATATTTGCAAGCCACATTGTCTAGCACGCCAGCATGCCGAAATAATCCACTTCGAGGCCCACGAAAGCCTCGAAGTTCGTGAAAAATGGTCATGGTGCCGTCAGCAACAATTAGCACATTTTAAGAGTTTGGAATTAACGAAACAGTCCTAAGTCCGCTCTGAACATTGACAATTAAATTTTGACAAGTTTAAAATGTGTGATTCTAATATCGAAATAGCCTACGCAATTACTTGTGGTGACAACTTCGAAATTAGTCGTTTTGTATCAACATATTTTGAACAAGATTGTATCTATGTTTCTCCCTTTACAAGGCTCAATTCTTTTCTATTGTGCATAGAGACCCAAAATACCTGCAATATAAGAGAAGACAAAGGTTGGATATTTTCAGTTAAATGTTATAAAACTTGCAAAATTCCTTTGCACGTTGTAAATTTTGTGCAAGTTAGTCACGGCGGTTGGTTTTTTGTTTTCTCTGCCCCTGTATATGCGCGTGCGTGTCTGTTGTTCTCAACACCAAATGTATTATGTCACACAAAAAGTCTAAAAAATTGTCAGAACAAAGAGTAATTGTGGGTTTAGAATAGGTGCAACTAAGAAATACACAATCTTATAAACGAATATGTATTTAGGAACAAGTTAAATAAAAAATTAAAGAGTGTTTTCGTGCAAAGAGGGTGATTTCATTATTTGGGGGAAAATTGAGATGACAACACACGAAAGCTTATGGAATGTAACAATAGTTAGTGTTGTTTCGATCTAAAGGGGGACAAATGAAACTAGCGACGGCTAATCGAAAAGAAAAGTTGTCTTCTGATTACAAGTTTTTTTTTATCTTAGTGTTAGGACGGGAAAAGAATAGCCCATTCGTTGTTAAGATCAATGTTAAGGTACCTTTTACATTTACAAGAAGGAAAGCGAGTGTAGTTTTTACAAGCATGGCAATAATAAGCCATTGCACTAACCAACGATAATTGAAATTTGTCTAGCCATGTGCAATATGGCAACAAAGCGCCAGGTACAGTAGTAGCAGACTCCAATTCCCCCCGCCCCCCTCCCCTCCCCTATTGCTCAATGCAGGAGACCCAGAAATCCCATTACGGAATTTCTGGGGACGCTTTAAATGTATTTCAATATTGACTTAGTGGGGAGATGATCTAATATTACTGCACCCGATTGTAGATACAATATGGTCACACAACGTAAGATTGAATCACCGAACTTAAGTCTCAAAATATATAAAATTGCGTTCCCACCTTTCACTTGTCATTTCTTGTACACCATTTGACATAAACGTTAAAACACTGATGTTTGCTCAACTAGAGAAGAGAGTGATGTGTTGTGATATCATGAAAAGCTAGATAAGTAATCTGAGATTGATAGAATAAAATGATTTAAGGACTCTTGCATGTAATAAATTGTATGTGGTGACAATATGTTATTGCTTAGGAGTGCAAGATTAATCTTAATAATATTGTTGTTATTGTGAATCTTTTTGTTTGTGTTCGTTATTTCTGCATAAAACATTGGACAGCATTTGGATGTTCTTCTATACATTTAACAACACTTTTGATAAGTGTTCTGTGACGCTTCATATAATGCTTTTTTTAGATCAGAAAGTTGAACAAGTTAGATTCCGTTCTTCCCTATTGTTTTTTGTAAGAATCATATTTTTTGGTTTCAACCTCGCGATTCTTAAAAAATCAACGTGATTCTTAAAAATTGCCGAAAAATCAAGTAATGCTATTCTTAAAAGTTTTTGTTAGTCCGCGGAAAATCCACGGGTTTGCCGGTCCTCAAATCATACGTATTCCGGGCATCGCTATTTGGTGCATCTTTAGCACAGAGTAGCGACCGCCTACCATTTTGAACAAAATACGGGTATTGATTACTTCAAAATAAACATATATCAGTATCTCTAAATTTTCTTTAAAATCAAGTATTCTTTTTCTTAAATGCCATATTTTCTTGTCAACGAAAAAATGTATTTTATGACAATGTTTTTCTGATAACTGAAAGTTTTCTACGTAGAGAGTTTTCCTAGTGGTCACGTGTTTTTAAAGGGAATTTGGGTAAATTTACCTCGTTTTACTATTTTGAGATTTTGTTACTGTTACTTCAAAAATGAACAAGTGAAGCCAGCGAGAAGCAAAATTTGTCAAACATATTCGTTGTTTTTGGAAACATTGTTAACTGGTGAAGACCGTCGGTCATTACTGTGGTATAAAGATTGTAGTAAAAAACTTTTGAGCAAATAAAAGTTAAAACAATTGACTTTCAATAAGAGTTTCCACTCAAACTAAATTGATGAAACCAATCGTTGCGATCTATGCAAAAGTAGGATTCCTTTCCACATTTTGTCGATCAAAGGTGGATCGATTCAATCAATTTGTTTAAATATTGAATAAATAAAATATACAGTGAAACCTCCTTATAGCGGACATCCTTTATAGCGGACACCTCTACAATGGACACTTTTCTTGGGAACGGATGAAACGATGGTCAAACTCGCATAACAAAACCTCCATGTAGCGAACACTTTATAGCGGACACCTCTATATAACGGACATCATTTCAAGGTCCCGATTGACATTACCCCCTGGAACTGACCTCTCTACAGCGGACAGGCTTAAGAATGGGTCATACAAAACAAATTTTTGCAAAGAATTTTTTTATATTTACTTAAGACAATGTTTTACATTATTATTTAATAATTTTTCTATCTTTTGTATGTTATCTTTCAGCCAGTTTATGGCTTTTTCAGGGCCATAAAAACGAAAATTTCCAGGGATTTCCAGACCGTATCCACCTCCGCGGTTAACGCGTTTCCCAGTCACTATAATTTCCATAGAGCAATAAGGGAGGGATAGAAACATAAACACGACTTTAGATATATTTTTAGGCACATGACCAACCACCACTTCTTTAGTACAATGAGAATTTGTACGAACCACAGCAACTGCATTTGTGTCCACTTCGTTGGTTGGCTCTTTCACGCATTTTAAACACTCACCAATCAGCGGTATCCTCTGACAAAACTGTCACACTCGAACTTTGAACTGTCTTTCATGATCCTTAGAGGTATAGCGATCTCGTATTTATCCTCACTAATGATCACTTCCATGTCTGAGGGATATTATTTTGAAGAGAATTCGTCAATAAAATCATTGCATTGAAATATTCGAAAGTTCAAATGTTTTGAAAATGATTTAAGACGAGAATTAGAGGCGAAGCGGATGACATACCGACAATGACCACTCAGTTATGGATTGAACGCCTACCAGAATTAACTGAAGGATATGAGTTAAAAAATATTTGGAATATGGATGAACTTGGTTTGTTTTTTAAAGCTTTACCGGAAAAAGGCCTTGTTCAAAAATCGAGAAGCTGCAAAGGGGGTAAAAAGTCTAAACAACGTCTTACAGCAGCATTTTTTGTGGCAGCTGATGGTTCAAAAGTATATCTGAGCCCGTTGTAATTTGGAAGAGTAAATCTCCAAGATGTTTTAAGAACATACTGGATAAAAGAAGACCAAGTATGGTGCATTACTTCTCAAACGACAAGGCTTGGATGAGAACTGAAATAATGGAAGATGTATTGAGACTTCTCGATCGTAGAGTCCAGTTAGAAGGTAGAAAGATTATTCTCTTTCTTGATAACGCACCTTGCCACCCTGAAACACTCTAAAATAAGTTAAAGAACAATAAGCTGATCTTTCTGCCAAAGTGTACCACATCTCGCTTACAGCCGCTTGATGTCGGCATAATTAGAGCGTTTAAATGTACATATCGGAAAATGCTAATGAAGTATGTAGTGTCACGAATTGACGAAGGTAAGAACGCCTCAGAAATAATACAAGACGTCAATATTGCAAAAGCAATTCATTGATGTGTCTGCAGAGGTTATACTACATTGCTTCCAAAAGTGTGGGTTTAAAGAATTAGAAATTAGCTGCATTTCAGAGGATAGCGAAATTGATGAAGAATTTGAGAGTCTTCTTACTCAGCTGCGTGAAGACGATGACATCACTGTCGAAGACTTTATTAGCTTTGATGACGATCTGACGACATCGATCGGTCAAATAAATACTGACTTGATAGATTGGCGACAACAAGTTCGAGAGGAAGCTATTCAACAAGTTTTACCAGATCCATCTGACAGCAGTCATACTGAAAACGAAGAAGTT
Organism: Hydractinia echinata; assembly: GCA_030067915.1. NCBI lineage: Eukaryota > Metazoa > Cnidaria > Hydrozoa > Anthoathecata > Hydractiniidae > Hydractinia > Hydractinia echinata. Next base: position 1,589,967 of record JASGCC010000035.1, on the reverse strand, counting down.
GCTTCAGTAGACGACGAAGAAGAAAAAATTCCTCAGCAACTTTCTCCATCAAAAGCGTTGCAACATTTGGACGAATTGCTAAATTTTTAAATGAATCAAAATGATGAACTCTAACTGGCCTAATTTCAAAAGTCATTGACAAAGTGGAACATATTAAATTGTCTTCGCAAAGACAAAGCAATATCTCAATGTTTTTTGTCAAGTCTTGAGCTTGTTTTAGTTTTGAAAGAAAGGTAGCAAAACTTCAATATATTGTCTTCACTGTCTTTTTTCTCCCAAAACCAGTCTCTTGATACACCTTACGGTCGATTTCAATACGCCCTAATAACCCCGGGATGATTAGGAGTTTTGAAGAAATTTGAGCTAATTTTAGGAAGAACCTCTATGTAGCGGACACCTCTCTATAGCGGACACTTTTTTGAGGTCCCGATGGTGTCCGCTATAGAGAGGTTTCACTGTACCATAGACGATGCAAGCTGTGCGGATTGAACGGATGACAGGCTAGCGTGAAAACTTTATTGCTACAAAGCTCTACGTAATAAGGAATTCCCGCGTTGTCAGGAAAGAAATAATCAAATTGGTTGCCTCTGGTGTAAATAAACATATACTTGATGTAACTAGTTGGTTTTAGCTTTTTAAATAGATGTAAATTTAAAAAAAAAATTGATTTTTACTCATCAATCATGGGAAATTAGCGAAAGAAATATTTATCTGCCGCGCAGGTGAAGAAATATAAAAAAGGATAAATATAGTGAATTGTGCAAAGGTTCTATTATTGGGATAAATATAATTGAGGCATTTTGTTTCAACAGGACACCCAATGTTGTACATTTTGAAGGAAATTGGTAATTCTCTGTTTTCTGTTACAAAAACATCTAAAGTTAACTAACTACAATCGCTTTACAAAATATATCGAGAGTTAGTTACAGTTGGTAAATCTCGAATTTCACCCACAGAGGTAGTTAGTTATAAATGGCCATTTCTATACCAGATTGACGCAATTTGAATTTGTTAATATTCACAGCGGACTTAGTACTTAGTACTTAGAATTTTATGTTATTTGGTTAAATCCAAACTCTCAAAATGTGCTTATTGTTGCCGACGGCAGCATCACCACTTTTTTTTCAAAATTCTGGGCCTTTGTGGGCTCTGACATGGATTATTCAGTGAAGCGGACGTTAACACTATTCGGTCCGGGGTTTTTCGAATATATTATGACCGGAAAATATGTTAAATAACTTTTATTAAGCTTTCAGAAACTTCAAACAGAATGTAAAAATTCGCTCTAGAACTAAAGTAATTGAATTTTAAGAAGATAGTGGCATTTTGAACAAATTTCAAGCTTTTGATGACGTCACAGAAAATGTGCTGACGCAAGCAAAAATTTATTGCTGCCATTTTGTTCCTTTTGTGACCTACTATAGTGTGCCAAGTTTGATTCAATTTGGACAGCGTATGAAAAGTTATTGAGGGGGGGGGGGGGGGGGGGGAATCCGCCCGGTCATAATATGTTCGAAAAACCCCGGACCGAATAGGGTTAAGATAAGTCATTGATAAGCCATATGTACATTGATTTTTGTAGAAGTAAATAAAAAAATATACTAATCAAGTGATGTGAGTAAAGAATAAAATAATACACTAATCAGTGGAGGCAAAGCGATAACCTTTTTACTTAGACACATTCAAGCAGGACTATGATGATGACGCTGTCACATATTGTTCTAACAGTAATATAAACATTGACTAATCTCAAAATATTGACTAATCTCAAAATATTGACTAATCTCAAAATATTGACTAATCTCAAAATATTCTGCAACCTAAGCAGCAACGAATTCTTTCCATTTACATCAGTAAAAAATAGCCGAATGGAAATGTTTTCGGCATATTCGGCATAAAAAGCGTGGCGCTTTTCACGATTGGACGCAAAATGCTATTGTATGACAACCAGCCATTACAAAAGTGCGACCATCGCACGCATCTACGCAATCTTCCGAAATTTTTGGTCCTAAAGATCTGCAGGTTTTGTCTTGTTTAGTAGATCACAACAGCTGGATTTACCATTTTTTGTGTATGTTAATAAAAAACTTGGAACTGGGCCATTTTAATCAATTTTATTAAAAATGTGAATGTAAAACACTCGTTTTCTTTGTATGTTGTTTTTAAAACCCAACATGTAGGAGGGGTGAGTCCTACCTTCATCAAGGTTTATCATGTGAGAAAACCCTGTAAAGCTGTAAAAACAAATCAATTTTATCGAATAGTTGCTGCACGTGTTAGATGTCGCTATGGAAAGCACTCCAATAATATAGATCTGTAAAGCTTTGTTCAAATCAATTTTGATAGAAGTTCCAATAATAACAATTTTGTGGTTAACCGATTTTAAAAAAAGATATTTAAAAAACGAAACCACAACACTTTGAAGTTCCAATTTTAGCGCGCGTGTGCGAGTGGTTGGTGGCCATTCTTTCATATTTTTTTTCTTTTCTTTTTTTTTCCTTTTATTTCTGTCTGCCTGACTATTTCCTGGCAATTAATAATTTATTTATTTATTTTATGAATATAGCTAAAAGAGTAAATGCTTTGCTTAGTAGCTAAACTATGATATGGTGGCCAGTCGAACGAGAGTGATGTTGCCGCTTAAAATTTTAAATTTGTGAATACGCCGGTAGACGAAAAATCGCTTTTTTGTTACCAGACCACCACGACGAACGCAGACGAAACCAAAACACGCATTACTACCAAATTTGCAAAAAAAATGAGGCCAGATTCTGAAGTTGTGTTCTTACAATTTAGAAAAAAAAAGGATAAATCAGGCTCAAAATGGCTCAAAAGATAAGAGCAATCTACTATAAGACAGATTTTACTGGTTCTTCAAAAAAGGTTCCTGTATTTTAGAAAGAGTGCGATATAATTTCTGACTTACATAAAAAAATTCAAACCAAATGGAAATGTTGTTAATATTTTTGGATCACATAACTATTAAAATGTTGTAGTTACAATCATAGTCAAAATTTTTTATCAGTTTTCAAACATGGAAAAAATGTTAAATGGTCACTACTCTGCAGCTGGAAGGCAGGAAATTCTCCACTATCTCGCACACCTTAACTAGGTAAAGAACGTTTGAAATTCGCTAGTAGCATTCCTTAGCGCGTCCTTGCAATGAAATAATCCACGTAGCGGTCACGAAATTCGGAAAAAATGGTCGTGCTAACGTCGGCAACTATTAGCATATTTCAAAAGTATGTATATAACCAAATAACCTAAGATCCGAAGTCCAAGTCTTCTGTAAACATTATCAAGTAAACTTTGATCAGTTCAAAATGCGTGACTCTAATTTATATGGCGGCTGAAATTAGCCGTGGGTGCTGTTTCATTGTACTTTGTCCATGATTGTCTGAGAATATTTTGAAAATTGACCTATTCTGGGCACAAAAACCTTTGAAAACCACAGAAAAGAAGAAAACAGAAAAATACTTCTGACAGTTCTGGACAAAATTAATTAAAGAAAGGCAGTTTTTCTGTCACTTTTCAAACACGAACAAAAGGGTGAAAAGTTTTATCTCTCCAAACTTGAGAAAGACATAATTACAACATATCTATTCGAAATTAGGTTCACACAGCAAAGAAAACCGGACTCTTCAGTTTTACCTTTAAATCGTTAGTGTTAAAGTGATTCAAACACTAGACACACATGTATTTCTTATAACAAAATTTCGCCATGTGACACAAATAAAGTCACAACCTGCAGCTTAACACGGGACTTCTGCTTTGAAGTGGTTCCTTCAGACATTTAAAGCGTAGAAGAGCCTTGGTAAAGAGGTTGCGGAAACTGTGGAAAATTCATAATAACAAAACGATTAGTCAGCAAGTCAAAATGACGTCATTAAGGCAATTAAAACGCAATAACGTGGGTAATTTTAGCGGTATGAGAACAAATCGACTAGCGACCGTGAAAATGTTAAAAAATTTGCGTACTGGATGGCTATGTGTGTGATAATCAATGTGTGATTCCTGCCCGTTTTTTTCATCGCACATTTAAACAAATTTGGTTTATTGATTGATCTTTTAATATATATTATGTCTTCAAGCTCTTACAAGATTTAGTTTAAGTGTCAATATATAGGTGTTGATATTGGTAATTTGTGTTTTGTTTCTGAATAATTAGATCGCCAATTGATTGCTACCGTCATCGGGGTTTTCGGCCCCGTCCAAGCACGGACTAATCAATAACCCCTCGTGGTAGTGGGCCATACCTTGGTAGGTATTCTCATCAGTTAGTAAGATTAATTTTCTTTCTTTTTTATCAACTCACCATTGTTGTTATTTTCGCTTAACTGAAGCAAAGCCAAAGGTTCGTTGTGATTCATGATGCGATGCGTGAGTAGATACAAATTAAATCTTCTTACCACAGCTACTCGAGTGAAAAGAGGTCGAACTGTCAATTGTCTAGGTAAAATACAAAAAAACCCCAGAATCATCAATGCAAAAACTATACCAAGTTTTGTAGTCCCAGAGTTTTATTGACATCTTGTTTCTGTAAAGACTGGAATTTTACATCAAATATTATTCCTACATGCTGTGCCACTAGTGTCCAGACCCATGTGGCATAAAAACTCGTACTTTTAAAAGGCGGCATTATTTTATGTTGTCACAAGTCTATTCAATTATTCTAACTACTCATTAACGTAGGTTAACAACTTAGGCACTAGTGTCTATATTTAAAAAATCAAGCAATCCATGGGAAGGAGGTTGCTAGATTGAGATAATTAGCATGAAAGCATAACTATTTAATTAGTGGTGAGTATTAATGAATCAATTATGGTCGTTATCTAATTTAGACAAAAACTTCCTGTTTTAATGTAAGAGGTTAGTCACGCATGTTTTATAATGAGATGTAGCTAAGCGGTGTTTCTCAATTCTAAGATTGGGAAACATTTTTTTATTAATTTTGAGCTGTGAAGTGTACAATAACATGCAAGTGTAAAATGTTATGAAAGGGTGGATTATTTGTTTTTTCTCGGTTCTTCTTTCCACAACAGCTAAAACATTAACTTTGTCATAGTATTTTTAAGGTATTTAGAAAAGTGTATATAACATGATTAGTATTTCGTTATATCTTTGTTGCATGGACAATGGGTTATCGACCTGAATGATTAAATTAAACATAAATCGGTAACTTAAACGGTAACGCCTCACTGCGCAGAATTAAAAAATAAAATTTCAGAATGCATACTATCCTTAATCTGTTGGTAATTTGCATTGCAACAATATATAATACATGCACATGCGTAGAAATGTACATGTAATGATATTTCAAATGGTTGAAGATTTTTGGACCTTTCAACATTTGACATAATTTAGACATTTCAAACTTTCCTGTGGAGATAGTTTTGTTTATTCGAGTTGTTAAAGTAGAGATACATGGTAGAGGTTGGCGCAATCTTATTTACTTGCTTTCTATTTTATATATATATATATATATATATTGCCGACTATATATATATATAGTCGCCCCAATTTATGAGAAGGCGTTAAAGGAATCCGGGCACGATGTTAAACTGCAATACCAAGAACGAAAGAAAGCTGTTTCAAAACTCGCAGAAAATAAGAAAAGAAAAAGAAATATAATATGGTTTAATCCTCCTTATAACGTAAACGTATCTACGAAAATCGGAAAGTTGTTCTTGCTTCTTATAGACAAACATTTCCCGAAACAAAACAAGCTCCACAAAATATTTAACCGCAACAACGTAAAAGTCTCTTACAGCTGCACAAAAAACATGAAAGCCTATATAAATATCCACAACAACAAAATCATCAATAACAACGATACAGTAATGGATAGAAATTGTAATTGTATTAAAAAGGAACAATGCCCAGTTGAAAATAAATGTTTAACAAAAAACATTATTTATAAAGCAACCACAAATTCAAACATCCCCAACTATGAGCGCAAGGTTTACATTGGTCTAGCAGCAACAACGTTTAAACAAAGATATGCCAACCACAAAAAATCCTTCAACACAGCTAAATACAAAAAAGACACGGAACTTTCAAAAGAAGTATGGCGTATAAAAGATAAAAATTACACACCATTAATCACATGGAAAATAATCAGACAATGTAATGAACTTGTCCCTAACTCCAAAGCGATTAAATGCAATTTGTGTTTAGCCGAGAAACTAGAAATCGCAATGTACGATAATAACAACTTATTAAACACGCGATCAGAATTAATATCCAAATGCAGGCACATCAATAAGTACAAACTCTTCCAAAATGATACTAAAGACTAGAAGGATCGACGTCACTTTTTATAGATACCATTATATTGTCCTTTGATAACTTTATATTGCTTTTACGGTTTAAATGTCAATTTATTCAACTGAGGATTGCGAAAGCATGAAACTATAGTATTGAACGTAAAAATTGTCTTTGTTTCTTTCCTGTGTGTATATATATATCAAGTTTGTTTACAGTAGTAACAAAAACATATCAACAAATAAAATAATTATTTACATGTGTTTGCTCACGCGGGGAAGAAAAAAACAACATGGATATTTTCACATAATGTATTGTAGTAACATCAAAATATTAAATATTAAATTCAACATTTATATAGCTTCCTTCTGTACCTCCCGAAAAACATCTATTTTATTGTAAGATATGGTTTAGCAGGTTTGGAAGGTACAGCAGAAATGGCAAAACAAAAACACCCCCTGAAATGGACCTAAAGACGTACCCAAATGCAACCGTTAAACGCACAGGGTGATATAGTAATTGCTAGATCTATCTTTTTAATGAACGCTTCATATTGGTTTACCTTAAATTAGAATACACCAAGACCTTCAACCGACAGTAAGTGGGAATCGGCGTATGATATTTTAAAAGTAAAGCTAGGACAATAAGCTTTGGGCTTTAAGGTAATTTGTTAACCCCCTCCCTCATAAGCGGAAATTGAAGCTGTGTGTTTACAGCTATTTAATAATAAAAATTGAAGTGTTGACTCTCGATATTACTATCGACAGTCAACACTTCAATTTTTGGGGTGGAAAGTCGGTTAGGTGAGTGTAACTTTTGTAATTTCAAAATCTTGTTTCTATTTTTTTGTTTTGTTTTTTTCTACCGCTTATTAAGCAGGAGAAAATTGTGCACGTTTGATAGCCTAAAACATTTGCAAAGTCAAAAAATGACACTTTTTTTGCATCAAAATCAAATCAAAATAAAAGTTCCAACTGTATTGAATTTGAGAATGTATTTAAAAATAACAATTGGTGTTTGTATAATAAAAAGTATGAATATTTTAAGGACATGCCTTTGCGTCACTGCAATACTTGATTCATTTCTGAACACAATTTCGTTCAATGTTTCAATTTGATCACAGACAAATTGAAACAAGCGGATGAGTCTCGTTGCAATAAATTAACAAAGAAGAGCAGCTGCTTGGACATCCACACCACACAGCAGAAAATTCAACCCTGGGAAGTTTGTCTTTTAATTACTTCGCTAAGACTTTGAATCTAACTAATTAATCAAATATTCTGAGTGGTAGTGACCATTGGCCGTGAACATTGTACTTGAAATTTTGCTAAGGGTGCGTATATTGGAGGCTCGTTTCCATTCGACTGCATTTTTCGCTATAGCGCAAAAACTCATGACTCTTTTTGTTAACTGTAACCCTAAAATAATTAGAGAATTAGGCTGATTGTGTTATAGCGGAATATGCAGTCAAATGAAAACGAGCCTAAAGTAAAGTATTAAAACCACACAAAATCTTCTAAATGTTCTAATGTAAAAAAGATGCTATAAACTGTGTTAGCTAAGGTATGTTAGCTAGGGTAGACCAAAGGAACGATTTTTTTGTAATTCACATTCATGTTTGTTTTATCCAGTTAAGGTGGTCCTATACCTGAAATGCTAAAATCCGATTTTCTGCATTGTGTGCTTTTATTTTTTGACTGAATGTACCATTACATGTATAAAATACAATAAAAAAATTAAAAAATAATTTCTTATATTCTGATCATGGTTTTTCGGTCCATCGAGACCAAAAAAGTACTATATACGCTGCGGTCAATAATTCAAGAAATAGTGAAGATACCTTCTTCAAATTTTCACTACTTATTCATGTTATGAAGGTACAGGTACTGGTTAAAATTCAAGACAAAAGGTCAAATGGATACCTATTTATGCGCATTTGAGTTTTCGGGTAAAAAAATTGCCCAAATTTCAAAAAAATTAGGTCCATAACTCACAAATGAAAAATCATCACATACCCAAAATCAATCAGTACCTGTCTTTTATATGGATAAACATTCCCTCAAAATTTCAGATAAATCGGTGAAAGTGACAAAAAGTTATTGACCGCAGCGTTTGAAAAAAAGCATATATTAGAAAAATCGACTTAAAGTTTCGAAAACATATTATTCCGGTTTCAATTCATTTCTTTAAGCCAGATTTACAGTAACTATGAAGCTGTTATGTCAAAAATCTTTATTTATGATGACTAGATATTAATGTCAATGAAAACTTTATTCAAATGCTACATTTTATCTTTTTGTCACTCATTTCTATGGTACTACGTCAAACATAAACATCGGGCAACGCTTCCATATGACACCATTTATTGACTCATTGTTGTTTCAAGTCTGACCGTGCAAATATTTGCTCAGTAGCTTGTTGTCACTAAGATAAAAAAACACTGGTTTAATGGCTTCACGAATTGCTACTGGTAAGCCAGGTGTTTCCTTATACGTACTTGTGCCATTCAATCGGTCAGCTTGATAGTGATACCGGCTATTACCAGAGTACGTGGACACATTCGATGTTTGAAGTACAAATCAGATGCACGAGAACAATGGTACAATGTTGCACTAATTGCCTTCTTCAGTTGATACACAGAAGTACCAGTGCACTGACCAACAGCTATACCAAAATAAATTTGCAGCTAATTTATTACTTTTTCTGTGAGTCTTCCTTTTCCACCTAGCTAGCTAGCTAAGGGTTTTCCATCCGATAGTAGAGCTTTGTTTGCTGCTTTTAGTTTTCGCAAGCGTCCATCAACTCCTTTATGAATGTGACCAACACATTCCAACATAATAAACATGATAAAAAGCTTTCCACTTTATTTATACAGCAAGGAGATACTGTTTTAATAAGTATACTAGGAGCAAGGCAAGCCAAATCTCTCCACAACAACACACTCTTCAAACACGCTTTTATTCCATTTTTAGCTATACCTTGAAACAACTGCTGACAACCCAAGGCCCATAGATTAAAATGAAACCCCGGGTTTGGTGTAAAAACTAAGTTTTAGGCCAAATAACAAGAGGAAAACACGTTGCTAAGGCCGTATCCAAGGAGAATTTTTGATTTTTGAAAACTACTACTAATTTTTGATAACGAAATAGAGCAATTTCCGGGTTTTTTCATAAAAAACGAACTATGCCACTGTTTTCTACGCATACCAAAATGTATAAAAACGATAAAATTAAAAAAATGATTTTTTTGCGATTTTCAGGTATAGGACCACCTTAAGAAAAGCTAACCACTTTACAAATAGACTCCGAATGTGTTCCGCTTTGCGTTGTTTCGATTTGTTTTGTCAAAGTGTTGTCAAAGAGTTTCTCATATTCAATGAATCTACTTAGCAACGTAATTAACTTAAGTAATGTTAAATGAAAATCGATTAAAACACCAACCTCGTTCTTTTTCCTTTTTTTGATATTGCGCGAGGTTGTTTAAACGTGTTGTGAGTGTCGAGTTTGGTACAAAATATTTTTTTATAATTTAGAAACGAAAAAATAGGTTCCGATCTTAAAACAGTACTAAAATAGTTAAAATACTCTTATTAAAAAGAAAATAATTAAAGAAAATAATATTTCAAGCTCTCACGGGCGTAACCTTTCTTACTCCCATCATTTACAGTGGGCGGTTAAATTTTCACTCACTCACGAACTAACATTACGTCACAAACACTATACTTTTATGTTGAAAAAAAAAAAGTTCCTTTCTCAAAATATACTAAACAATAGTCCAATTAAAAGGTAGATTATAGCTGTAAAAGCCTCTAATTGTAAGATAATTACGTCCTTTTTACTGCATCGCAAAGCGGAAGAATCTGTCTTATAAAGCAAGCAAACTACCTTTCAGAGGTTTAACATTCTTATTCTCATACAGCAGGTATGGGTGAAAGAAGAATACAGAAATTCTTTGTGCTTCTGCTTATCTCGTTACTTTGTCAAGAAGTTCGAGCAAGAAGGATATATCATGGCGGCGAAAATGAACTAGAGCTTTATGGAACAACAAGAATAGAGGATTATGGGAAGAAATCTAGAGATCAGAAATGGATGGAAAGAGGCGTATCAAAACGTATGTTTTTTTATATGTTGAAATTTATACTGGGGGAACACTGTTAACTAAGTGTATATCGACTTGATTATAACTAGTATCGATTTTTTTTGTTAAAAGGTTTAAAAAACCTTGGAACATGCCGAGCTTGATCCAGTTAACCAACCTAGATCCCAGGGCTCTTTGTCTCTTTTTTATAACTGGACCAAAAAATAGACAAACAGCCCTGGGATCGAACTTGATCCAGTTAGCCTCATCAGGTCCATTACACAAGTTGTGCCGTGGAGAGCCAAACTGAGCAGCTCCACACAGCTAAAGCTGGATGTGTTTCGCACGGTCTGGCTGGCAAATTCTGAGCTAAGCCGTAATAAAACATACGCACAGCAAAACGACTCGACATTTAAAGGTGCGCGATCCAACACGAGCCAACCCGATACACAATGAATATTTTATGACTTCAGCTCGGCTCAAGCTAAATTCCGCATGCTAAATTTCGCATAATTTCCCGAATTAGTTTTTTTTGCTCTGTACCGCTGCTTTTTCTAAACTTTTTCAAACAAAATGGATGTGATTTTTGAAACCTCACCTGAAATTTGAGAGAATGTGAAATCTTCAGATTCATACAACAAATAACCTGTTACAACAGGTTTTTTAATTTTGTCCTAATTGAACTCTGCTTGCAACCGAGGCTTATTAGTACAAGTCAAAAATTAAGAAGATTTTGACCGTAACATTGACACCACCAAAACAGCATTTTCACTTGTCGGATTAAGTTAAAAATTTATACACACACCAATTCGATGATGTTGAATATGATCCTAAAGTCAAAACATCAAAATTCTAAAAATTTAAAAAAACATGTAATTCGGGAAACGTGTATTACCGAAACTTTTAAGACATCTCGAGAATCAAAGATTGTTCAAAAAAAATTTAAAAGATTGCTTTTTCGCAGGTTTAGTCTTTCTTAATTAACTTGTAATTATGACGCCATGGAAACGGAATAAATAAAAATGGTAAAAAAAGTCTTCCGCTTTTTTCATCAACTATAAAAAAAAAGGTTTTTTTTAAAACGCTATCAGTTACAAATGTGATCATAACCATTAGAATGCGCGCCTGATTTTTTTAAAAAGACCTTTTTTGGCCAAAAAATAATTCGCTATAAAAAATTTTAGTTGCCATTCGTGACGAAGGAAAAGACCTAGGTGTTTCATGTTTGCTACTATTGGGTAGCACAGCTCATCCCTGTTTTAAACATGCGAGACGCTTTACATAACAAACTACTTGTCAGGAGTTACGACATTCTTTTTGCCCGATTTTTGACCGTATTGAAGGGTGAATGATGAGTGCCTCAGTTGAATTTGGTTGGTCCAAATCTCAACCAATGGTTTTTCAGATTCCTTGTCACTGACTTCAATTGTAATCTATGCTGTTTTAGGTGCACTTGGACCGACTGGCGCAAGAGTGTTAAAAGCGGCGTTGATAACCGCTGGTATTATCCACGGTGCTTCATTGGCTATCAGTACCGCTAAGCTGGGTTTTGACATTTGGTTCGAACAACATAAATGTTGCGGAATACACAAAAGTATTTGTTCCGACTATGACGAATACAAGGGAATAAAAGATCGGGTGTTGGCAAAAAGCGAAGAGATCGATAATCATTGGTTAACAGGTGAGTCGCGTGATAATTTTACCCTATCAACAAGCTCCTTTCTTAAAGATTATTTTCTCTGTCCTAGTGGTAATGCTTCTCCTGCATGTTCCTAAACGCCCCTAAACGCCTTTACACGCCCTTAGTTTACTTTGCCTAGAAATTCTGTAAAATATGCTTTGTTTGGACTATTTTTTAAGCCGTCAAAACTTTTGAACAGGTAGGCATGCAGCAGAGCTATATTGTTGAAATAAACGGCCAATGACTACTAGATGTTTCTACTTCTTCTTTCGTTCATGTATTTAGTTCAAAATACAGAAACGTATCTATTCAAACTGAGTCGTCTTAACACCTATATGTACGAGGAGATGAAAAAGATTGACGACAGCATGGGTAAACTTGTCAAAACATTGGACAGCGACTTAGAAGTAAAAATTAGAAACGCCAGATTCGATTTGCAGGTTTGCCATCACAGTTTTATGTTTGTCCAACCTCGTTCCCAGCGCCTGTTGTCTCTTTTCTAAACCAGGCGCCGTCCAATGTCAGAAAAGATACAAGATGCCCTAAGGATGATATTCATGTTTGTCTAATAAATATTTGCGCTTCCAAATGCTGTTTGTAGGTTTACTTTGGGTCACAATGCTGTTTATAGAAACTGCACTATGTGTCGCAATAGAAACAGCTCCATTGCCTTAATGAGGAATTTGATGCTGACGTGACTAATGAAGATGACTGATAAGGTTCTAGAGTGAAATTTAAAATCTTTAAATTCCCATGCATTTGTTTTTTTAGAAAAAATTGGAAGCCCATAATGCATCACTTTCAAACTTGACGTTGGTAACGATCACTATGGACAGCATTTTTTCCGACGTTTTTAATAACGTTCTCAGGGCGTCGAGTTTTATTTCAGACTTGTATATGTTGCGTTGGGTTTCACAGAAATGGAAGAAGATGAACGTGAGTTACATTTTAATTTTTCGCTTCTTTTTAGATCAGAAAATTTACAATAAGGCTATGAACTGCTAAACTTTTATTGTTGCAACAATCGATTTCGAAAATTTATTCTTTATAATTTGTCGGTGACCTTGTCTTTTGACCTTTTTTTGCCATCACAATTCTCAATGATATATATAAAACTATTTTTTGTTAGGTTCCCGTAGTACGAGCTCGAAGCAACGCTATTACAAGCAACGCAGGTGTTGTACTCAATCCAACTTACATGCAAAGAGCGGGAAGGTTTATCAAAGGAAACTACAAAATAGCTGCAAAAGCGCTTACGTTTGGAGCTACAACCGTATTCACAGTGTACGCATCAGGTACGTTGCGATATTATCACACTGTAACGAAGCTCACACGGCTAGAGTTCGAACGCTTGTATGTGTGACGCATCCTCGTCCCCAGGATCCCATTTCTTTCTGAGTTGTTATTACGTAGCAGTCTCAGTATTAAGCTAAAGCATACTTAAGCAGGACTAAGTGTGAACTTTTCTGTTATATAACAAGAAGTTTTCCTTTTTTAATGAAAAGTAAGTTCATGACATGACATGAGTTTTCACCTATTCTTTTCCACAGTTCAAGATATACTGTACGTCATAAAGACTATTGACACCTGCAACGAAATTCGCGACGGAATGAGAAAGGCTTTGAACACATGGAAACCGAAGGAGAATCATACAAACTATTTGTTCAGGGAGGTCGTCGACTTAAAGGATAATGTGACCGCTGTAAGTTTTTATATGGCACCAATATTTGGAGATTCAGTAACTAACTAACTAAGTAAGTAAGTAACGGGAAGTTTTAACGTCCTTGGGATTCCATCCTAACGGCTGGCTCTTCCTCCCCTCCGACTGTAACTATGTTACATTACCGCTAGAGATACGTATAGCATTGCTCTAACTTGCTTGCCTGCCACACAAGCCGGTTAGCGGTCAGTAGATCGCACCAAACGGGCTGACAACAGTACATTTAAAGTGCCCCGGAGTGGGGACCTTGAGTACAAGCCGGATGCGCTACCGCTACACCATCTCCGCCTAGTATTCAACTTTAGACGCATTCTGTATCTTACCCGTTCGCAGCACTTGAAATGCGCTATTTTTATGCAAACATGGCTTGTTTTATTGATAGCATATTAAGAACAGCATCGATGTACATCTAAGCAGTTTGATATTTCGTCTAAGTTAAACACTTCGTTTTGCAAAAAAATCCACGTAATTTAAGTAGCCACACTGGTCAGTCTTTCGCGCCGTTACGAACGAGTGTAGCTAGTCCGTATTTGTCTATATTACCGGGTTAAAATTATTAATACGCACGAAAATGGTGATGTGTAGTGATGTGTAAACTCTTGCCACATTTTTAGGAGTACGACCTTTTAAAATCGTCTCTCTACTCAACGAACTTTACTTCTTTCACCCGTGAAGTTATCAAGCTCATGGGAAATGCATCAGATGCTTCTACGATGAAACAAGTTGGTGTCGATCTCACCGACTTCAATACAAGAATCACGACGGCTAACTCTTCATATACAGAATATCTAGTTCAAAAAGCCACTCTGGCGTTCAGTAAGGTCAAGTACAAGTTGACATGCCTCACAAAGAAATTTAACACGTTAAACTACGCTGTCTCAGAATGCAAGAAAGGTACTGACACCCTTCATAATTTATTCTTGAATGCTCAAAAACAAGAAGTAAGAGACGCAAAGGATTGCGTCGATAACGGGTATATGACCGAAGAACAAGTCGCATCTTGGGTGACCACCAAAATGAATGAGACGGGCTACCAAACGGATTGTATCTTAAATGACCAAGACAAGAAGAAGCTGGTTTGTCAAAACTGGGTAGACAATTTGAGCGACGAAGCTAATGCAGCAAAGGAAAAGATCAACGTGACGCAAGTCAAGTGGTTCATTTACACTTCAAAATGTCCTCCAGCTGATCTCATCAACGATACAAGGACCTCCATTTGTACGGCAAAAGACGGCGACAAAACGTTATCGCAGGTCCTAACGTCTTTCTTCAAATACAACATCACACAAGTCGAGACAAGTTACAACAGCTGCGCGTTATCAACTTCTAGAGCCGAGCTGGTTTGCAGGGACAAGAACGAGGGATACTTTCTCAACGAAGTCGTAGCTAAAAATAAACTCTACAGTGAAGCAGCCATTAAAGCAGTGTACGATAACTGTCCTCGACCGAAGATTACGCCAAGCGCAGAAAGGTCTGTTTGTAAAAATAAGGCTAGAGGTCGAGATTTGACTAACCCAGCGTATGAATATTTCATTGAAGAGTATGGTATGGAGCAAGTTCAAGCTGCTTATGATAAATGCGCAAAAAAAGATTCGCTTAAAGTAGAAGACTATCATCCCAGGTTTAGAAGGTATGTGATTGATTGTACGTCGATCTTCCGAGGTCGCTGTGCAATTATGAACGCAGTGAAAAAACAATATGCTTATTTGTACTATTTTTCGCGCTCGCTAATTCTCGTGCATTCCCCCAACAAGTACGTGTGCGAAAGTCAATGCAGAAATTTCGCGCGAAACTTTTTTCGCGAACATTCTTTACGTGCGAAAATATCCTAAATTTTCGTCTAAAAAATATTTTGTTGTTTTTTGTGCACGATAGACAAGGAAAAACCGTTTTTAAACACTATGGAATTTCCATGTGCGTATATTAAATTGCATCATTTCGAAAGAAATAGCTTGTTACAAAAGACATGTCGTGGGCGATGTGGTCCTTTTGTAACACAAGCCTGTGGTACTATTTCTAAGTAATCACTGAAAGTTTCTATCCAGTAATGGTGCTTCATTAGTGTAATTACGAAATGCTTAATTAATTAATTTTCCAGGGGCAAATTTTATAAAACTTGTAGTAACTTAGCAGTAATCCCCAACTATACCTTTTCATTTCCAGCCATCATAAAAAAATCGCGATCGAAGATGATAGAACAGATGGCGACCGTTTTGACGACTTAGACGACGCCGATAAATTTGACGACAACGATGACGAGGAAGCGAATGCCGTTAGCCACGACAATGACGAAATGTATGAGGATGATGATGATGATGATGATGATGACGATAAGAAAAAGAAAAAGTAAAAATCTGAACTTCACTAGAACAATTTTTTACCAAGACGATTTTTACAAAGACAATCCTTATGTATCTTCTAGTATAGTTTATCTCGTTTACGCTACTTAACCGAGTATATACCGAATAATTAACGAGTACCTACCGAGTACCTACCGAGTAATTATAAGGTATTTACTGAGTACTTAACAAGTTCTAGGTTGATTGATTTTACTTCCAATCTTCCTGCAGTCTCATTTATTCGAAAAGCGCATTGCAATTATTTATTTTAATGTGTTAAGCATTTGTATGAGTACAAGAACTCGCTTAGTTTCCCTAAACTTGCTCAAGGTCTACTCAGAAAACTTAACAGCGGATCTGGAAAATTGTAAATGTCCATTTAACCACCCGAACGTGATTTTTGGTCGAAATTTCGCGCGACTAGGCTTGTTTTTAGCACTTTGAATTCTCACCCAGTTCCCTTAAAATCCCACAAATATAAAAAGAGAAAAAACAGCGGAACAGTTAAACTGTAAAGACTCCTAAAAAGTTATCCCCCATTGTTTGTGAGCCATATGAACGAGGATGAATTTGGCTATCCAATGGTAAATATATGAACCATCTTGGCTGAGGTCACCAATCACGACTTAAGTTTTGAGAAGCTGGTTAGATAAGGAAGATGTGATCGAATCGGGAGTGAAAATACAATCACTTGGATTTGTAGACCTTACACCGACAAAACGCCAGTCTTTAAGTACCATCACCTTCTAACCTACATTCCTTTGAGTGCTGCGTGGCGATCGTCGTTCACAACACCCTGTCAACCTGATGCATGAGAACCCATTGACAGTGGAGTATAAATAACATACCATAACAAAAATATATTGCTACACTTTGTCATGCGTTGGTCATTGCTTTTCATACAGACCGGTGGAACACCCGCCGTACATATTTCCCTCGTCACTATTTCGTGCATCCTTGTCCGCCTGTTAACACGTAATGAAATTTACTTGGACCGGGGTAATTATATACGGCGTAAAATCCAGTGGAAATCATGTGAAAAGGGATTAAAAGATATAGTCAAGCTTTCTGAATGTGAATTCCTTGAAATATAAGAATAATTTACAAAGATTTCTATGTTGACGATTGTCTTTCTGGATACGAATTACGAAAACAATTTTATCAAAGAGCAGACGAATTCACAACCGTACTTAGCAATGGAGGTTTCTATTTATAGTTTCGCGCTTTCAAACCAGAAACCAGTTGATAAGTTGGTACCCTGAAAATGATCAAGTTGCATATGCAACTCAATTCTACCACAAAATATCGAGGAAGAAAACCAGAACATATACGAGTAATTCCTGAAAAGCTAACTTGTGTGACTGGAAAATTAACATTACAAACTGCTTCCTCAAACAAGGAACTATACATATTGTCATAACGAAAACTGGCCTAACCCCCGTCCCAACATTTCTGTTTTAAAACCTTTTAGCGGGGCAATCAAATGGAGATCGTTTCATGTTATCTTTACCGATTAGTAGCCTTATGGTAGAGCGTTCGCTTCCAGTGTGGGAGGTCTTGCGTTCAAACCCTGTCCGAGTCACGCCAGAGGCTATAAAAGTGTGAATCTATCCTTTCTGCTTAGCGCTCAGCATGTGAATAGGATTGATATCTTAGGCGATTGTCTAGTTGAGCGATTGCTGTGATTGCACGACTTTCGTAGCTCAAATAGGAGCTTTAAATACACTAGGACCCCCTTTGCAGAACCCTCGTTGATAGCAGTACCAATAGGAACTGAAGAGACTATCCTGGGTAAATAATTTCAATAATAATAATAATAATATAATAAGCTTAAATTCAGGAATTTTAGGTGAAAACTCTTCACGATTTTGTTAATTTACAATGACCAAAACAAATTAACTCAGTCTGAATCCGCGACAACTAATTGTAACTCGCAATGGAAACCAATGCTCCCTAGCGTCTTAGCTATCAAAGGTATATTCCCTTGAGAAATATGAAATCATACAATGTTATATTTTAAAAACTATAGCAGGATAAAGAAATATGAGAGTCAAAATGTCAAAATATTTTTTTTCATCCTAAGTATTTCTTTTGAAACTTTTCAGGTATATAAGTTGTTTATTTTTGTTGTTTTTGTGGACAAAAAAGCATGTTTATATTTATCTAATCAGAATGCTTGTGTTTTCATTGTTAATGATTTTTGTATAAATATCTTCTTGCATGGTCACAAGAAAATAATAGTCTGAAAGCTCGTGCCATAGCGCTCCGCTTCCGGAAAATACCTCGGATTCCTAGATTTTCTGAAATCATTATTTCTGTCAAATAGTTACCTATATTTATCATTATTTCTGTCAAATACCTACCTACCTACCTACCTACCTACCTACCTACCTACCTACCTACCTACCTACCTACCTACCTACCTACCTACCTACCTACCTACCTACCTACCTACCTACCTACCTACCTACCTACCTACCTACCTACCTACCTACATCACTACCTACCTACCTACCTACCTACCTACCTACCTACCTACCTACCTACCTACCTACCTACCTACCTACCTACCTACCTACCTACCTACCTACCTACCTACCTACCTACCTACCTACCTACCTACCTACCTACCTACCTACCTACCTACCTACCTACCTACCTACCTACCTACCTACCTACCTACCTACCTACCTACCTACCTACCTACCTACCTACCTACCTACCTACCTACCTACCTACCTACCTACCTACCTACCTACCTACCTACCTACCTACCTACCTACCTACCTACCTACCTACCTACCTACCTACCTACCTACCTACCTACCTACCTACCTACCTACCTACCTACCTACCTACCTACCTACCTACCTACCTACCTACCTACCTACCTACCTACCTACCTACCTACCTACCTACCTACCTACCTACCTACCTACCTACCTACCTACCTACCTACCTACCTACCTACCCTACCTACCTACCTACCTACCTACCTACCTACCTACCTACCTACCTACCTACCTACCTACCTACCTACCTACCTACCTACCTACCTACCTACCTACCTACCTACCTACCTACCTACCTACCTACCTACCTATCATATAATGATTTTTGGCGTGTTTTTTAGTCTTTTACCGAACCGGTTTAGATGAAAGATCTGGCCATACTGTAAAATATATTCCCGTTTTCCGAGCAGTCATTTGGATCTGTATCCGTCCCCAGCCCAATAGCTAGCTAGTTACAGACGATTGGTTGGTTTTATTATTACTGATAACTTCTTCAAGTTTAACATTGTGTTGTCAAAAAAAGGTTGGTAAACAATTGTATATACAGTTGAACTCATGTAAATCGACCTCCCATAAATCGACAAATCATGTAAATCGACCAAATTCTTCGGTCCCCTCAGAATGAAACCCTTACAACAAAACTCCTTTAAGTCGACAACTCATGTAATTCGACCAAATCGTGAGACCCCCTGAAGAGTCGAATTACATGAGTTCAACTGTATATATATATATATATTGTAGCTAGCTAAACTAGCTAGCTAAACACGTATTTATTTGGTTTTGTATAATATTAGTATATGTAGCTAGCCAGCTATAATCAAAACATGAGTTCAGGTATTGTCAAAACAGTCCAGGGAACCTTTCATCAAGGCCATCATAGGTTTGGTAATACAGCAGGAATACAATTCTCCTGTAATACATTAGTTGCAGTCTTTTACTCAAAATGTAGAAATATTGCAATATGGAAACCCCACGATCTTGATTATATATTAACTGAAGGTGACCTCAATTTTAAACAACTAGGTTTCACAGAGTACCCTTATGTTGATCAATTTGCGAAGGATAAAAAATGTGCAGTTGATTATTTTGAAATAATTGATGGAGAATTTGTTAACGGTGAAATTGCTATAAACTTTGTAAACAATGATACTACTTTTAACTACTCAGCAGCACTGATCATTATCAAAGGGTATACTATTGCAGTTATGTTTGGTAACGACTTCTACGTTTTCGACTCTCACAGTAGGGATGCCTTTGGAAAGATTTCTCAAAATGGCCATTCAATCGTAATGCAATTTAGAACTATGAAGCAAGTTAAGAAGTATGTCTTTAAACGAATGCGAGTGGCACAACATGTCTTTTTCAGATTGTGTATATATATTGAGCAAAACTGCTTTATATTAAACGTTTTTATTTTACATCGTCCTTCACCTAGATGTTTTTTTCCATTAAACACCGCATTTTTAAGGGGTTTTCCAATAAACGCCGCATTTAAAGGTGCAGCGTTTATCGGAGGGGCGGCGTTTGAAAGAGGAAATACGGTATACAAAAAAGATTCTTTTTTTTTCAGCACAATTTTTTTGCAATTTTGGACAATTTTTACAAACGTGAAATCTTACTCAACTCTGTTGTGTCTTGTTTAACTTATTGCTCTGATGAATTTTGAACTTCGAGAAAGAAATATTAACATAAAACCACTGCAAACTTGTATAGTGTAGCTAGCTGAACTAGACCAATACTCCCACAGATAGAAAACATACCTTCCATATTAATACGTACCAAATTAAAATTATGTATTTTTATACATGTAAGGCACTATAATATTAACAAAATGATCAAAATATATGTATTTGGAATAAATTTAGGCGATAAAGCAAAAAAGGCTACTTTCAATAGCCACTTACATATTTGAAAAAAAAAGTTATTTTGGCATGTAGCTAGCCAGGTACAAGTTTTTTTGTAATTGCTAGAGGAGGGGGTGGTAAAACTTAATACTTGTCCTCTAATTTATGTCCAAGATTGTAGATGCACAGTTATTCCTTCATCCAGTTAAGACGTCTTTTTTCCATCAAGTTTTTCACCCAAACGTTACACTGTGCATTGCAGGAATTCTTTTTTTAAACTTTTTTCCACTAAAAACGAGGAAAATATCAAGTATTATCCCCTGCCTTTCTTCATTTTTCTACCTGTCAATTCGTTGTTGCAATTAAAGGCAAACTTCGCTAACAGTGGATGCGTATGGGCACATCTGACATAATTTTCATGGTTTTGTGCTTAGTATGCCTTGCTCCTGTTGCGGCAACCACTGACCAAGTTGTATAAAAAGCAACTCTAGTCATATATATTGAATGGAAAAGTAGTACATATAAACTAACTTAAAAAATTATTTGTCACGTCATGTCCGACGTAACAGTAGGCTGCCAATATACAAGAAATGTTTGAACTGGGGCGTGCTAACGTCAGTAAAATCAGGTATGGTTAAAGTTTTTGGACCTAAACCTTTAATACCCTATGAAAACTGACAAGTGTACTTTTGACAAGTTCGGAGTGCGTGTTAGTTAGACCTAGAAGGATGGAAATAGAGGTTTCTATCCTTCCTTCTAGGTTAAATAGAAACAAGCAATTTCGCTCTTCTTTCCACTACCGTAATGCTTCGCATAAACGCCCCTTATGAGGGAGGGGCGTCTATTCGAGGGGGCGTTTAATAGAAGGGGGGCGTTTATTCGAAGCATTACGGTAATTCATGTCCGGGGTTGTAGATCCTTGGTCACGTTTACTTCAACAAAAGTGTACTGCGACAGACATAAATCAGTTTTTTGTAATGCTGGTGTAATAATGGAAGCAGCGAACAAACAAGAACTTTCACAATATACAGTTAAAGTTTTTTTAAATACACTGTTTTATATTCAAACATTGATTGGGCTCGTGTAAGGCGTTCATACGAATTCGTCACACTTAAACGACTTTTATGTGTTAAGCACGGCGAAGGAGACCTTCTTGGCACAGCTAACTTTCTGCTATTCTTCGCTGAATTAATCTCTCGACGCTTTGACACAGGATCGCTCCATACAGCGTTTTTTTTCGTTTCTAATTCTTTTTTACTCGGGCTTTCTTTGATGGTTCTTTCCTTTCTATATTCGACAGGCTTGTGTAAAGACTGTAGGACATCAGAGAACGTAAGATCACCACGCAGGCCATGTCTCATGGGTGAAACAACAAGTAACTCAGTAGATTCCATTTTTAACAAGTTGGTGTCCAAATAGCACCCATGTGGCGAATAATGAGAAAGCGTTCCATACAAATCTGCACTTCTTGTCCGATTGGCATCGCATTTGTTTACACGTGCATTGACGTCTCTTTCGCACTCTCCTTCGTTGTGATCTAATCTTTCTATCTCCTCCGCAGTCATAAATTCACCTAGGAGATGTTTATAATGATGATAAATGCTTTTGTAACTGGTTGAGATAGGCACAGAAGGTTCTTTTGTAATAGATTTCGAGTTAGAAAAAGGTTTTTGTACGTTCCTTAAAATATTTCTTTGCTCCTTTATTTCTCCTTCCTGCTTCCTTCCTTTGCAGTATGCCGGAGTTGGGTAATTCTTTTTGCCCTGTGAGTTTACTTTTCGCACCTTCGTATCTCCTTCTTGCTTGATTTTTTCAGAGTAGGTCAACGTTAATCGATTTATCTTTTTCTTCTCAACATTATCTGCAGAATGTGCTGACAATAAATCACTTGTTTTTCCTTCTTTATAGATTGAATGCTCTATCGTTTTACTGGAACATCGCTTCGCAAATTGTTTGCTGCGCAGCTCATATGCACTGTACGGGCGTCTAACGACGCTGGATGTAAATGGTGAATTGGACTCCGCATTCAAATCAATATAGAGAGACAATTGCTTGGTGAAGATTTGGTTATTAGAGTTTAAAGACTTTTTAGCTGTTGTCTGTTCTTCCCGACGATTCCCTGCATTCTTTTCGTAACGCATGTGATTTGGCCATCGAAAACATTTTGAACCCGAGATGCAATGGTTTACATTTTGAACGCTGCCTCCAGTATTGGTAAAACAAAATCTTGTTTTTTCTAGAGAGAGTAAAACATCGCTGTAACGAAGCTTAAATAGTAAATGTAAAACTGACTAAATCAACAAATTAATTCCTAAACCAAAGCACACTCTACCACACTTTTTTATAAGAATAGTGTTTTTTCGTTTCAACATGAATATTCTTAACATTTGGGAGAAAATGATCCTGGTGTATTCTTAGCATATTTTAATATTCAACTGACGGACAGACAATTAGATTTTGTGGGGGACAAATAGTTCAAATGGAACCTTGAAAACACACTTTACATTAATGATAGGATACAAGTTTATAAAGAAAAAATGTCCATGCAAGCAAAATTTGAAGATGAGCATATTCTGTAACTTTTTGTCTAATTGTATCTTAAATATTTTTATACAGTATATT
The DNA here is from genome assembly GCA_030067915.1 of Hydractinia echinata. NCBI lineage: Eukaryota > Metazoa > Cnidaria > Hydrozoa > Anthoathecata > Hydractiniidae > Hydractinia > Hydractinia echinata. The sequence continues at coordinate 1,566,628 of JASGCC010000035.1, read as the reverse complement.
CTTATAAAAAGCGTGTATGCACACAGCCTAATCTCAACCTTAAATAAAATTTTGTTGCATTGCATGTCACAAGGACGCATCTAACAGGACGGATTTTACGCATACATGTAGCTAGCTAGAAGGTATCCTCCTATCCTGCAGTCATGCAGCAATGCGTAGCAAAAAAGTTTAGAAATGTATTTTTTCTCCTCTAAGGGGTCAGATAATTTAGTGGAAGAAACTTTCGCGAACAGAAACTTTCGCGAAATTCGCGAATTTTAGCCTAATTGTTCGCAAAAACTTCTGACATGGCTCATTCGCGAAATGTTCTTTTCTTTTAATTCGCGAAAGTTTATATAACCGGAGAAAAAAATAACTCGTATTAAGTTGATACGTTGTATTTATGACTTTACTGATCTTAAAAGATATTTTAACTAGCACACGATTGACCAGTTTCAATTTTCCTTTTAATATGATACAGTGGACTCTCTATAACTCGAACCCCTATAACTCGAATCTCTCCTTAACTCGAACGATTTCGCTGGCACGATGGGAATTTCCTAATAAACTCTCATAAAAACTCTCTATTGCTCGAACCCCTATATAACTCGAATCTCTCCTTAACTCGAACGCTTTTTTTTGTCTCTTCGGGTTTTCCTCTCTATAACTCGAACGTCGCAACATGTATCTAGAACTTTATATGACACAAGCAGTTTTTTTACATTGTTTCAGCCTCTTTTCAAATTTCGGGGAGGCAATGATGAGATCACTAAAGGACTTAAATCAAACTGTTGAAAAAGATGTCCTTCATACAAGAAAGCAAACTCTAATTTCGGATTTCTTTTTTTCCCAAGAATAAATCATTGAGATAAAATATTTTTTATTTTTTATTTTTTCAGTCCGTTCTTAGCCTACAAGGTCGATTATTATCCTGCACAAAGAAAGATTTCGTCCCCATTCCATATAAGGGAGAAAAATCACGCTTAATTGGCCATTTATACAAAATTTATACAAAAACTTGAAAAACTCCCAACTCTCTATTACCCGAACCTCTATATAATTCGAACGGTTTCCGATTCCCCGTGGCTGTTCGAGTTTTATATATTTCTAAGGAAATTTCTCGTAATTTAGGAAAATTGATTCTTCCGAAAATCTTAAAAATTATTGATTCGTGAAAGTTTATGTTCGCGAAAATTTTAAATAAGGCTTATTTGCGAAATGCAAAAATTTCGCGAATTTTCCCATTCGCTAAAGTTTCTTCCCCTAAAGTAGTATTTTATATAAGATAGATAGATAGCATCAATAGATAAATAGCATCGGATCGATAGCACAATCTGTAGAGAAATTGTCCGGCAAGCGGGAGGTCGTGGTTGCAAGTCCTATTCGATCCGTCATCTATGGCAGCACTTGGGAAGAAAACGAGCAAGTTTACTTATACCAATATATCTCACATATGCACCATTGTTCCTATATTTTACATAAGTATATTACTAAATCTTGAAGGTTGTAAAGTCTCTCAGTATTCGGTGAAAAAAATTGCTTAATTTTTAGATAAAGATTTGCAATAAATTTACATACCTGGTCATATATAACAACACCGTCCTTACATTCTTGCTTTAATTCTGAAATGACGTCAAATCAGAGCACTGCTAACGTATTGACGTCAAATGGCTCTTTCGACGTGACTTGGCGCTGAAAGGTCATCCGTCGAACCTACACTACTGACACATTAATTTGCACTGCGCCCTGTTTTTAAGACGCAGTATTAGGCTTAATCCTTTAAAATATGAAGGAACTTGTAAGCAACAGCCAGCCTGAAGTAAATAAAAAAACACAACACACAGAGATTTTGAAAACAGCTAACCTCGTCACCAGGACTTGTTAGGGTTTTTATATTTAGACGTATAAAAAGCCTAACGAGTCCTGGGGACGAGGTTGAAAAATAGCGTAGTTTCTGGAGACTTTCCTTGTTTTAAAAAATAGACGACAAAAGTGAGTAAAACAGAAGTTTCGGTTTGCGCAGTAGCATAACTGCGCAAGCGAAGACATAAATTTGGTCTTCCAATTAGATAAGCCAACAAGAACAGTTTAGCAACAATTAAAGTCTTTAAAGTACAGAAACCCGAGCAACATTAATCTTTTCGTGTTGTCTCTATTCCTTCATCAAAACAAAATTTCGATTTACTAATATTTAATATATTTTACAGACCGTAGCTTATTTTACAGACAAAAAGAATGCTGAAGGAAAATTTTCCTTTTTTAAAAAAATGAAAATAAAAGTGAATTGTCTAGATGTCTATGTGGTTCTAAAGTACGTATCATGTGCACCTTGAGTGGTCGGTTTATTACACGCTATTTTTCAAAATGTGCGGGGATTGAGCATACAATGGGGGTTACGTGCCACCCAGAAATGGAAAGATTTCTGTTGATGCCAAATAGTATTATTATATTACTATTATTTGAGCCAGGATGGCCTCTTCAGTTCCTAATAGTATTTTTATTAATGAGGGTCCTGCGAAGGGGGTCCTAGTGCACTTAAAGCTCCCATTTGAGCTACGGAAGACGTGCATGCCGCTTAACTAGACAACCGCCCTAGATATCAATCCTATTCTTATGCTGAACGTAAGCAGAAAGGACCAATTCACGCTTTTATAGTCTCTGCATGACTCGGCCAGGGTTTGAACCCACGATCTGCAGCACTGGAGGCGAACGCCCTACCGCAGAGCCACTAATATATGGTAAATAGGGTCTAACCAAAGAATGAATCACATAGAGCACTCCATCGTAGCCATCTTTTTGTTACTTACTGTAGGGGTACTTATTATGGGAAATGAGCGCTACCAAATATAAATTGGTTAATGTTTTTAAGTCCTTTTTTATGCCCACTTTTCATCTCGAGATTACTTGATACCGTCCTCGAAAAAGCTTTGTCCACCAACATCAACTGATGTCTGTAAAATGGATCTTTACCTGTTTGGAACTGTTCAAAATAACTCAGAGATTAAACCATGGCTCAAGTTTGTTGATTTCCTGGAAATTCAAAAAGACAATAACGATGCTTAGTTTATTTTTGTTTGTTTGTTTGTTTGTTTTTTGGTTTGTTTGTTTGTTTTTTGGTTTGGTGAAAACCTAGTTCGTTAAACCGCCGACGAAAAAAACTAAATCGTTTGATGAGAAACCTATGTTATTTATTTAAGACTAGTCGTTAACCCGTGGAAAAATCCAGGGGTGGGTTCGCCCGTCCTTTTTATACCGCATCGCGTGCGTCTCGTTACTTGCGCAGCTAAGCTACCATTTTGCGTGACAGACAGACAGACGGACAGACTTAATAGTAAAAGCAAACTGTGCGACCCGGTGAGGTGGAGCGCTTTAGTACGGGTAAGCAGTATGTCGCAAATGAAGTGGAGCGCACACACCATTGTAGTGTTGCGACTGTAACATATTTTTCAAAAATTAACTTTCCCGCAACAAAAGCTGAATTAAAACAGAGTTTACAAACCGTTGTTACTCCGTCATAGCAAAAACAATCAGGCAATATTATTTTGTTTTGCGGAATAAGTTTTCGTGAAAGTTCCAAACTGGCAGCGGGCCAAGGGCGCATAAATAGCCTTTTCAAAAAAACTTTACTGCAACTTCGGTTTAAGTTAAAACACAGGAAAAATCCTGTCGTTACCCCATCCAGCTAAAAAAACTGCATAATTGGAGCGCTCCAGCACAGGTATGCCGAATATGTCGTGAATCGAGTAAAGCTCACACAACATTATAGTGTTTCGGTTGTAATGTATTTTTTAAAATATATATATATATAACTTTACTGCAATTTTAGCCGAAATAAGAACACAGTTTACAACCTGTTGTTACCCCGTCATAACAAAAAAAATTAGTCAATATTATTTTATTTTGCGGAATAAAGTTTCGGTAAATCTTAACAAATTAATCATGACACCAGACTGAGCACTTAGTACAGGTAAATGTTGTCACACATGCATTATAGCCATAATAGCCTTTTACAAAAAAAACTTATCGCAACTTCAATTTAAATAAAAACACTAAAAACACCCTGTTGTGAACACCGGGTTGAACGTTTATTGCGGGTAAAAAATTTTTATCACAACGGATGAAATAAAAACAGAGGAAACAGCCCGTCATTAACACCAGGCTGAGCACTTAACAGGTAAATCGTGTCATACATGAGTAATAGGCGTAATAAAATTTTCCAAAGATATTTGATCACAACGTTTTCAATAAAAACAGAGGAAACAGCCCGTCGTTAACACCAGACTGGGCGCTTAACAGGTGAATCGTGTCATACATAAGCATAGGGGCAATACCATTTTCCAAAAATCCTTATCGCTTCGGTTTTAAAAGAAATCAGTGAACAGCCTGGCGATAACCTGGTTCAGTTTAAGAAATTACTCAGCAATTTTATTTTGCGGAATAAATTTTTAAAACAGTAATAAAAGTGGTCGCTGCTAACTGCATTTAACATAAGAATAAATAATTGTGTTGCAGCCAAACTGCATTTGACTACTTTCACTTTTTAGCCAGAAGTAGCTAAAAGGAGCTTGCTAGGTATAGACCCAACTCCAACATAAAAATAAATAACAATATACCAAACTGAATAAAAACTTTAAAAGAATAGGAATAAATAAAGATAGCTATAGCTAGCTGCCTCAAAATTTACGTTTTGTAGCTAGCCAAAAACTTAAAATTGGTTTGTTTAAGATTTATACGTAGCTAGAAAACGTGATGAAATATTCACCTTAACATGTGAAAACATACATAAACTAAATATTCCTATAGGTACAAAGTATTTAGAGAGAAAAGGATCAAAAGGAGACCTACAAACCTCACAACATCACTGTTAAACCAAAAATGACCTTCGTAAGTTAAGCACGGGTCCTCCGTCGGCATGCTGAGGCCGCGAAGAACTTGGATTGCTTATTAGTGACAATCGAGCCTCGTGATTGGTTAAAACGGGTGAGCGGTAAAAACCAAGCCGTAAAAAACGGGGTCTGCCGGGGCTCCAAAATAAAGCAGCAGGACCGCGGGGATTTTCCGTCCGCCTCGCTACTTACGACGCCATGTTGTGCACAAACAGACAGACGGAATACGGCTATTATAATAGAGATATTTTAGTATTCATTTTAACGCCAGCTTGTTTTACGATGTCCCGTATTTGGCGCTAAGAACTTTTGAACAGTCTGATTTTCTACTACAGTTTAGATTATTTTCGAAAACTCTAAATGCTACATCAGACAAGCTAAAAGAAGAGCTAGTTTAGCGCTTTACAAGTATAGTCAATTTCGTTTTTTATCGACCATAAATTTATTCAGACTTTTTTTACGATAAAGTATGGTTTCTGAACTCAAAGGGTGAAAAGCAACAATAAAACCAAAACTATTGAAATAAACAAAAAAAATATTACAAACGATAAAGTTAGATTGGAAAAATAAAACTCTTTAGTATGTATATATATACAAATTTTCAGGGAATAAAAAGGGGATTATTTCTTTTTCTTTCCTTTCTTTCCTTTATCTTTCTTTCCACCTGCATCTTCGTCGCCACCCTTCGCAGCCTTGGCGCGCTTCTTTCCCAATGGAGTTTTTGCGTACCAAACCTAAAAAAGAAAAGAAAGAAACGAACCTTTACAACGGCCACACGGAGACGAAAGAAACGATCCATTACGACAACAACGCTTGTAAAATCAATAGAGTGCGTTTCTCTCCAGATACAAGTGTAAACAAGATGCAGGCGCTGCATAAACTATCTCGCTATTAAAAATGCACAACTATGAAACATCCACAATGCGACCCAATTCTAAAATTTCTGCTAACAAAAATACAGCCTATCATCCATGGTTAAAAGTCGCGCGATTGAAACGTTTATGGTCTTAAACGGCATTTAGGTGACAAAAAATCAAAATTTTGATGTCACCATCATGTTCAGCATACTTTTTTTGTTATCTGTGCCAAATTTTGTCGAAAATAAAGTAGTTTTAATTTCGGACTAATTTTGGCCTAAAATGACATTTAGGTGACAAAAAATCAAAATTTTAATGTCACCATCATGTTCGGCATACCTTTTTTGTTAACTGTGCCAAATTTTGTCGAAAACAAATACCAATTTTGGCCTGAAACGTCATTTAGATGACTTCCAAGTACTTAGAGAGTTTAGGTACGAAGTTTAAATCTGTGACGTTGCAATTGACCATTTGGGACATTTAGTTAGTTACGAGTTGGAAACCTATCCTCGCAGGCGAGATAGTAAAAAGAAAAAAAAAAAGTAAAAATAGTTACCAAGATGAGATTCGAACACACGACTACTCCCGTGTCGGTGCTCAGAGAGCCAAAAATTTCCATTTTGGGACGGACAGCTGTATTTGAATACTCCTCGCAGGCGAGATAGTAACAAGCTTCAAGATGTATGCCTTATAATTAATTTTGGCGCAAACTACTAGTGAGGGCTGCTATGTTCTGATATGAAGCTTCGTGTGCACATGTGTGTTAAAAGTGATTTTTTGATTTAAAGTTGTTCCTTAGGTCCCAAATTACCAAAAAAAAAATGGGTGGCAAAAAATTAGATGACGTCATCACTTTCACAGTCAGCAAAAAAATAATTTCACATTTATATGTCATGTTATATAGGGTTGGAAAGAAGCCATCGAGTGGATCAAAAAAAATGTAAGAACCATGTCTACAAAACGTAACGTTCGAAAAATATTACTATTCAAACTTTGTACAAATTACAGACCGGTAATTTACTGACCCAGCACAAAAATGACTATAACCTGCTCAATAGCAAAGTTTTTTTGTTGAATTTTGGTATGGTATTGGGTCACCCTAATGTCTTTCTCTTTGATCAAAATTTATTGTTCAAATCACTTCTAGGGATAATCTACAGACCAGTAATTTACAGACCAAAGCACGTTTTTAGTTGTGTACTTATTTTTGAAAAGCAAGTAGCGAATTTCACTTACACATTTTGTATGTATTAGTATCAGTATGATAACAAGTTTTGTTTTATAATTGTTCGATTTCATAGACATAGACAAAGAATTCGAATGTTCTATTTCTAGAAAACATTCCATTTTTCCATTTTATAGCTAGACTGTTTAATTTCGAAGTGTTAGTGAAGTGTAATGTGAAGTATATAGTATAGACATGCATGCATAATAATAAAATGAATAGACCGAATTAAAATGGATGTTAGTTGTGTAAAAACAATAAATGTGCTGGATTTTGGGAAATGTATAGTGTGCCAGAAAGATACATCAAAAAAGGTACCGCCTTACTTAAACATTTTTTCCCATTCTTGTTCTGTATTCTGAGAGTTCTGAGAGAAAGGTTTTTGTTTGATACTTTGACCAAGATATATTTTGTTTAGAATGTTGGCAACCCAAAAGAGCAGCATTTGAAAAAGTTATTATCATGTCTGGAAGAAAGAGTTAGTTGTGGTGATTCGAAGTATCTAGATTGTTGGGAAAAACTGAAGTCGTTTGATATTGTACAGCTTGTTGAAGGAAAGTCTTCATACCATTCTGATTGTTACAAAATGGCCACAAATAAAACAGAGATAGACAGGTTAAAGAAACGGCCAGTGTCACAAGAGTCTCCTCAAAAGCTGTTCTTCACAATTCACAAATACTTCAACATGCTGATATTGGCTCAAAATGTTATGAAGAATTTGTCACGGAGAGGATAAAAGGAAAAAAATCGATATGGGTACTGTTGAAAAAAGTGAAAATAGTAACTTTCAAAGATCTTGGAAAATCTATCAGAAAGAAAGTAGGGGATAAAGTTATACAACTCAAAGAGGAAAAAACGCTACTATCAAGGTTTTTAATCACTGCACGGAAACGTCCCGAGTTGGATTTGGAGCACTGTATTGGCAACTTTGAGTTTCTGTTGTACCAAAGGCCTTGTTCAGTGCTGATGGAATTCCATTGGCTTGTTTAGACAAATCAAAATTGCTTCACGGTATAGAGGAATCAGCCAGCAAAGGACAAACGGCCAATGCTTTATCTGGAGAAGTCGAAACAACCAAAGTAATCATTATAGATGGAATGGCTGTTGCGAATCAAACTCCAAAAACACCGGCAGTTAAAACATGCAACGTATGTATTCAATTTATCACTATCTTACGTAATTTTCTGACGCACTCGTGAAATACTCTGGTAATTTTTTAGGATTTCGCATCAGCCTTCACAGAACGTGTACTACAAATTTCAAGAGGATGTGATGAAATACGATTGGTATTTGATCGCTATATAGAAAACTCCTTGAAAGCACGAACTAGAAAGCATCGTACATCTGGTAATGAAGTTCGATACAAAGTATCAGACAACACCAATATTTCATCCATTAGTCTCAAGCAATTTCTTTCCCACATTGATACAAAGCAAGCTTTAACCATCTACCTGGCAAAGAAAGTGATGGAGGCTCTTTCATCATTGCATATTCGGTATATAGTGACTTATGATACCAAAATGGAATCAAATTTTGTTGATTGCAGAATACACGACCACGAAGAAGCTGACACAGCACTTATATATAATGCTATGGATGTTGCACAACAATCTCCTTTCACCAGTTGTATTGTTTACTCTCCGGATACTGACGTGTTTCTACTGCTAATTTACTACTACGAGATGTTACCAATGAATACCATTTTTAGAACAGGGCGAGGTTCTACTCTACGTGATATTGATATTCGTAATTGCTTTGAAGCCCTTGGTGCAGTAGATGCGAAAGCTATTCTTGGTTTTCATACGTTCACTGGGCGTTTCAACAAAAAATCGAAGTCTGCTTGGCTGAAGATTTTTTTACAGGCAGATAATGAGGTGGTTCTGGCAATATCAACACTTGGAAGTACTGCCGACCTTCCTAGTCTGGAAACACTGGAAAGCTTAGAACGTTTCGTGGTTTCAATGTATAAGGGGAATAAATGCCCTGCAGAAGTGATATCACTATCTCAATTGCGTTGGCATTTATTCTCCAAATTCCAGTGTGATGCTGACATGTTGCCACCAATATTAGATGCATTGAAGTACAAAATATTCAGGTGTCACTTCATTTCAATGGTTTTACAAAGATCGCATATCCTCATTCAACAACTTCCGAATGCAGTCAATTATGGTTGGGAAACAGATGAAGTCGGTAATAATGACTGATGAACTTCCTGCACCGTTGGCACTCATCGAGTTAAGTTCTTGTAATTGTAAAACAAGTTGCATATCCAACCGATGTAAATGCCGCAAAAATGGTTTTCCGTGCACTGACATGTACGACGTGTCAAAACAGTGGTGGTGCAAGCGACGAATCCGAGTCAGATGAATATAGTTCTAGTTATGATGAGTGAATGAAACATTGTACAAGCATTGCTGAAGTTGTTTTTGTCATTATTTTCAGCAATTTTTTTAACTTTGTGAACTTGCCTGAAAGAAAGAAAGTAAACAACTAAAAACGTGCTTTGGTCTGTAAATTACTGGTCTGTAAAATTATCCCTTGAAGTGATTTAAACAATAAATTTTGATCAAACAGAAAGACATTAGGGTGACCCATACCAAAATTCAACAAAAAAACTTCGCTATTGAGCAGGTTATAGTCATTTTTGTGCTGGGTCAGTAAATTACCGGCCTGTAATTTGTACAAAGTTTGAATAGTAACATCTTTTGAACGTTACGTTTTGAAGACATGGTTCTTACATTTGTTTTGATCCACTCGATGGCCTCTTTCCAACCATATATAACATGACATAACCATATATAACATGACATATAAATGTGAAATTATGTTTTTGCTGACTGTGAAAGTAATGACAAAAATATTTGCCACCCATTTTTTTTTGGCAATTTGGGACCTAAGGAACAACTTTAAATCAAAAAACCACTTTTAACACACATGTGCACACGAAATTACATAGTGACCCTCACTATACTCCTCGTAGTGATTTTCGCGCGTTTTTTATTTTCATGCGTGGAAAAAGAAAAAAAAAATTTTCGTATTAATTTTCGTGCAAAAGCAATTGCGAACACCATCGGCTCAAAAAAAACTGTCTGCTTTATAGAGATGTCTGATGTTTAAGGCAGTATTTTGACAGAAAAAGTTCTTTTTTCGATTCGATTACAGTACATATTCGTTGATGCTCAAAGGCTGTCGAATGGGCAGAAAAACATATAAAAAATAGCTATTTCATAATTAAATAAAAAAGTTGTAAAATGTCTGAAACAGAAAAAAGTAAAAAAAAATACCCTTTATTTGTTATCCTTTATAACCTCCGTTTATTGGGAGCGTTTATAGCAAAAAAAAATCATATGGTGCAAAAAATTGTCCGTCTTATGACACCTTTACGGCTGTCCGCTTTATGGAGACTTTTTTACAAGAGTTTAGCCTAAGATCTATCCGTTCCTAAATAACACTGTGCGCCGTTAGACGGATTCCACTGTCTTTTACTTCCGCGCACAAAGTTTTGCGCATAATTTCTGTACTAAATTTCGCGCAATAACAAACTTTTTTTGCGCAAACGCGCGAAAATTAGTGACGAATAAGGTATTTACAGTCACAGCAGCTTAAGAAACAGCAAGCCGTTTTACTGTCCCCACTCAGGAGACGAGATAAATGTTAAAACCTCTGTATTATTTTTGGTGTTGTACCTTGAAAGCTTCTTCTTCGTCTTTATATATAGGTTCAATTTTTGACAAAGGTGGAATGAATTCTGCTGCAGTCAGTGGCTTCTTCGACAACTAAAACAGATACAAAGTAATTTTACTAACCAAACATTTCGTTGGATATGTTAGTTCCACTATTCTTTTATTTTGTTTTTCCAGCTTTTTTGCATGAAAGGCTAAAGTCATATAGCTTTTTTGCATAAAAGGCTAAAGTCATATTGTTTTGTAGCCAGGAAAAAGTAATATAACTTCCAGCCAACATGATAGAGTTCGAGTAATTCCAGTCATAAAAAATAAACCTTGATATTGCCGTTCTTAGATTGTAATGTTATAGACAGAGTAAAAATCTGTAGTAGGCGCTTAGCAAGCTAAATCATTTCTGGGAGAAATTGGCACGAATTCAGGTTCATGTCCAGAATAACGGATGATAACGTTTACATAAAAGAAATGTTATTATTGCTATTTTGCTATTTGGTCCACAATGAGTTTATAAACTCATTGTGGACCAAGCTTTAGTTGAAGGTCCACAAAAAGTTGCCATAGGATTAATATAACAATGTTGAGAAACTATTGTATAACGGTCTCCATACGAGTTTATCGAAAACAAACCAAGTCTTTACAAAGAACTAAGTCTTATGAAACAAACCCCAAAAACGCTTCATTCGTTTAAAAACCTTTTAAGAGACATTTGTCGCTTGTATATATCTTGGATTTATTTCTTTCATATAACATCACCGTAGCTACGAAACAGCTAGGATGCTTAATAGCTTTCCTCCAAGTTAATAGGGTTAATATACTTGTTTATCATTGAGACGTGTTTTGTAGAAATAAACCATGTAACATATATACAACCGATAAAAATTGTTAGATGTGTCATAGAAAGTTTTTTAAGCGTGTTTTTTTATTCCAGTAGTAGGTGAGTGGTACGCGTTTTTGTACTTTTTCCGAATTTTTAACAAAAAAACTCTTTTGGACAATTTTAATTTCAGTTGTAATCCTTTTTGTGGTGTTTTTTGACAAACAAATTGACCATCATTTCTGAATTCTCAAATTCTCAAACATGTGACATTTCTAGCTAGCTGCATATGATTTGTGTGGCAGGTTCTCATTGATTTTTATTAACCATTTTATTCTTGTGTCTGATAAACAAAATTAATGTTGCACAAGTTCAATATGTCGAGCTACAAAATTTTAAGCTTGTTGAAAGTGTCACATCAGTTATTAAAAATTGAAAGATGCATTTAGCTAGTCTGACTAAAACTACACATTTAGAAGACAAATGGTTTCTTTGTAGAAAAATTGAATGAAAAACAAGATTTCGTTACATTTAGTAAGGGCTTATTACACCTCGCTATCTTTTCTTACCTAAATTTCCAAAAGTCTTTATTTTTAATTTAAATTGTCAACAATGAAGACATCTGCCAAAATAATATCTTTCATACAAACATTTATTGGTCGACTCGCCATTTTTGGGGGCAATTTTGTGAAAAATTTGGTTCTTTCAATTTAATTTTATTGACAGGTGGCATAGCTGGGAATCCTGTCATGTTCCAATTCAATCACTGGTGACGCAAGATATAAGCCAGCAACATCACCAGTTTTGATAAACAGATTGAAATTTTACGTTTGTTTGGGCTAAGCCAGCTAGCTAGTTACTCATGTAAAACCAATAAACCAACCACTTGTATATTATTACCAAATTTTAATAATTAAACAGTATGACAAACTAATTTTGCAAATATTGCAAGTAAATAAACCATAATTGAACTACTTCGCTGCAAACTAAAAAACTCGTAACTAATCTCGTTTTCATGTTGTTTGTGTGTTTCGCAGATATTGAAATAGGCTCTTAATACTATCCCCAACTATGAATTTAAAGAAAATTACCCGCCTTTCTCCTTAATAAGCCCCCTTTACAATTATATCACAAAGGGTAAGTACTAAGTAACAAATAGACTCCTACCTGTTTCACTCTCCTTTCTGTCAGTACTGCTTTGATTGCTGTCACCATATGACCCGGCGTATAACCATCCGTTACTTTAGCTAACGAACTTATATCAATGGCATCTGTTATACGGCCGCCATATTTCTTAATCAAGTTCGGCCATAAAACTGAAAAAACAAACAGGTTGACTAGTAAAATATGCATATGGGGTATTCGAAGCTTTAGGAACTTCGTCACGGACTTACTAAATCTGGAAGCGTAATCAGGTCTTGGCAGCAATATTAATTTCTGATAGGTGCTACAAAACGGTTTCACTTCAGCATCTAGTGTTAGTATTGGTTAAGGAACAAAGCAAAACAACACTCTCTATACAATGTCAAGGAAAAATTCGGCTCTTTTCGATCAAATCCTATTTGGTGAGATCCTATTTTATTCGCGTATTAATTTTCGCGTTTGCGTAAAAAATCATACTCGCGAAAATATTTTTTTTTAAAAAAGCGAAACTAACTTCAAAAATGCGTTCATTTTTATTTTTTATTTCATATTTTCTAACGTATCTATTTTTTGTGTAAAATCACAAATTATACTATTTATTCCCTTGTTTTTTGTTAGCAAATTAAACTTTCTCGGAAATCAGTACGCGCCCAAAACGTTACGCGCGAAATAAGTTGGCTAATAGGCGAAAAATTAGTATGCGCGAAATAGTTAATACGTTGGAAATTAATATAAACAGAAGGAATGAGAATTTGAAAACAGGCTCGAGTATGCTTAGAAGATTTTTATTTCTAGGATTCAAAAAAATGCTTGGTGTACGCTTAAATATTAAAATCACATTCACTGTCCCTCTAACGACATCAACCACAAAAATCAACGAGGAGGGGGAGGGGCGGCATAACTCGGTAAAAATGTTTGGATAGTTTAAAAAACTGCAGAATCATGCTATAACCTAAGAAAAAGATACTGAACGGTTCTCGTGTGGTACCTACAATTAGAACACGGTCTTCTAGTTTCATACCCTTCAAAAGTTTGGGTAAATCTTTCTTTAACCGCTTTGGATCAGTCTGAAAAAAGAATTATTCACGATGCAACAAAGCCACAAATAATGAAAGTTTAACAATCACGCAGTGACACAGGACGTAAAAAAAAGAAATTAAAGATCGGACAAAGTAAATATCGTATAAAAATAGATGAAACCAAAGTTAAAAACTCAAAATTTCGACTGGAAATAAATAAATATTTATGGGCTATCCCGCAGACTTTAATAAAGAATTTTGCGAATATTAAATTTAAGAATCGATGCCAACATCTAAACATTTTACAATACGTTTACGCGAATAACCCTAAATAATAAATTTCGCAAAAATAAACTTACACAACTGGTTAAAAAGATTTTGTACAAATGAGCTTTTTTAAAAATTGGTCCACCGAAATTTTCGTTGAAGTCACCGAAAATGTCTTATTTGTTAAGTGCCTAGACGTTACGGCACGACGTCAAAGTATTTAGACTGACGTCAAAACCTTTTTTTTACTTAGCGAAGCCATTGCATTGCACTTTTATGTTTAAGGTCTTATATCTTGGAAACGGCAGGAAATAACCGACATCATCTTCCGCGTGGGTAACTAGGGGCCACAAGGACCAAATTGGGTAAGTTCCCCAAAACTGGGTCATACTACTTGTTTTGGAAAACTTTTTCTGTATGGACGGGTCATTGCTTACGTCATCAAAATTCAAATGGCGGATTTTTTAATTTTTGTTGTTCTTCAGGCTAAGTGGATTTTTCCATGGGCCTTATCGACTAATATAAACAAACAAATAAAACCAACAAACACGCCAATAAGATACAAAAGAAAAAACTTGAAATAAAAATTCACCTTGTCTGTTTTGGGTATTTTTTTCTGAAAGGTCTTTTCACAATCACCAATATAAACAACCGAGGGCTGCAGTTGCCTGGCAACCTATAAAATGCCAAAAAAAAGTATACAAACTAGTTTAATTATAAGATGCATATATAATTAAAAAAATGCACATAAAAGGTAGTAATGACAGCGAAAATGCAAAAAACATCTTTTACAGTTTCAATCTACCCAAACCCCAACATGGAATTTTTTAAGGTTTCCATGTCTTGCGGATTAAATTTTAAAGTTTCGTTATACACTGATTGCATTTACACAACAACCTTTGAGCACCGAAAGTTGCTTTTAAGCACCGATAGTTGCTTTTGAGCACCGATAGCAGCTTTTGAGCACCGATAGCAGCTTTTGAGCACCGATAGTTGCTTTTGAGCACCGAAAGTTGCTTTTGAGCACCGATAGCAGCTTTTGAGCACCGATAGTTGCTTTTGAGCACCGATAGTTGCTTTTGAGCACCGAAAGTTGCTTTTGAGCACCGAAAGTTGCTTTTGAGCACCGATAGTTTCTTTTGAGCACCGATAGCAGCTTTTGAGCACCGATAGTTGCTTTTGAGCACCGATAGTTGCTTTTGAGCACCGATAGCTGCTTTTGAGCACTGATAGTTGCTTTTGAGCACCGATAGTTGCTTTTGAGCACTGAAAGTTGCTTTTGAGCACCGATAGCTGCTTTCGAGCACCGATAGCAGCTTTTTAGCACCAAAAGTTTCTTTTGAGCACCGATAGCAGCTTTTGAGCACCGATAGTTGCTTTTGAGCACCGATAGTTGCTTTTGAGCACCGAAAGTTGCTTTTGAGCACCGAAAGTTGCTTTCGAGCACCGATAGCAGCTTTTTAGCACCGAAAGTTTCTTTTGAGCACCGATAGCAGCTTTTAAGCAGCAAACGTTGCTTTTGAGCACCGATAGCAGCTTTTGAGCACCGATAGTTGCAAGGACATTTTAAAAACTGTAACTCAATCATATTAATTCCAAAAAGAATGCAGAAGGTAATTTCACATAGTTACCGAAATTTCCTATTTTTTTTCTATAGTTACTAAAGGCAACGAGTGTCGAGTGCAAAATTGTGAGTGGAAGTGCATTGCTAATAAATGGGAGAGAGAGCATTGCTTTAAAAGGATGGTTTTTAAGAGTATCTCTGTGCATAGAGGACACAAGGTGGGGTGGAAAACAAAAATATTTATGTACCTTAAAAACCATATGTAACATCATGGATAGACCAGCTTTTCCTGGGTATTTTCCCAAGATATTTGTTGCAGTCAAATCAAATAAATTGGCTCCGGTTTCCGTACAAACAGCATGCAGTAGCATTTTCTTGCCACAACCACGTGGTCCAGCGATCATCACAGATTTGATTAATGGCGCTTTCTCGTGGACGATTTGAGAACCTGAACAAAACGAATTTTCCACAGAAATAAGGAAATAGCTATGTTACGTTGCAATCGGAGGGGAACTGTGTTACTGTTAAGAATTCCTTAGTAAATAAGTTACGGGAAATAATTTTTGCGGGAAGATTGTTTCGCCAATTTTGCGTTCTTATTTCCGCTTTGCGAAATCTAATACCTGTAAAAATTTCAGGGTAATTAACTGCGAAAGTAAATACAATTTTTGAAATCGTGATAATTAATTAGTTCCCGATTTCTAATGATGACTTTTCCAGAGTCCTGCTTAGATTTCTTTTGCTTATAGACCATTTTCCATTTGCGGTAGCCATTATGGATTTTTACACAAGTGTACCACGCGTTTTTAGTAGCAAAGCATACAAATATGTTGGCTACCGCAATTGGAAAATGTTCTATTAAATTCGAATTAAATCTCCCTAAACTCTCACCAAGTGGCAGTATACAAAACTCTGTGACGACCCGTCTCACGTCAGATAACGAAGGCATAGGTTCGATATTCGCTTGCCGTAAAGTTGTCCCAAGGTAGCTATACTCTCCAACATATTCGTGTAGCTGAACTTTTGGGTAGCGAATCAGAATTCCTTCTTGAACAAGCTCTTCATAAAGTGACTCGATGGTTCTAAATATTAAAGAATGTCGAAATGTCAAAAATAACATTCAGTTTTAACTTTACACTCGAGCTTCAATAAGACATTTTGACAAACACTGATGTATCTTAGAAGGCTTGGTGACTTGCGGGTTCAGACGAAATCATGAAGGGTGGCTGAATTGAGGATCGGGTGTGCGTTATCACAGGGAAGACGGAGGGACAAAATACACCCAAACAGGCCATCCACAGCCATATGGCCGCACCAAAACAGTTCGAGGTAGCGGTTTTAAGGGTAGTTTTATAGTACCTGTCAGCAGTGAGGTCCTTTTCTTTCTTCTTCTTTTTTCCACCTTTTTTTCCACTCTTCTTTCCACCCTTACCCTTCTTTTTCTATGCAGAGAAAATTTTCAAAACGAAACCACACGTTAATAGTTTCAATAAACACATATTTCTGAACAAACAAACAAACGAAAGAACGATCAAACGGCTTTAGCGTACTACACCTTACCTTTTTTCCACTCTTTTTACCACTTTTTCCTTTTTTGCCCTTTTTTCCTTTATCTCGATCCACAGCCTTAAAAAAATAATTTAAATACATATCATAGTACAAACGAATGACTGAAAATAGTTAAAGTGAAAAGTCGCCTTATAAAAACTTACTAATTTTAAATTCTTTAATTCTTGTCTCATTAACTCGTCTACCTGTACTCGAACTTCCTCTTCAACTTCCGTCCTGTAATAATAAGACGCAGTGACGTCATAAATTTTTTTCCTACCTCGAATATCTATAAATGCCATATTCTAACCATGTACCAAGTTTAGTGACAATAACATCAATATTTTTGGAACAATGGATTTTTTTACCTTCATCGTTAAAATCAGAAACTTTCTTACAAAAAGTTCATCATTCCAGTCATTAAAATTCTTTGTTTTTGAGTGCTACACTAGACCAAAATAGCCCGGTATTATTAAGGTTTAACCACTGGTTCTATCTTATAAACAGCGTTGCTCCAATTGGCGGCTGATGGCTTCAAAATGAGCAGTAGAAATTACATTTAAGTATTACAGAAGGCCCAATTCTACAAATTTATAATTGAAAGCACGATGTGCTAACCATCTTTTAGTAAATATTCAATTTTTTTGTACGTACTTCCTTAGTTTAACGTACAAACCTTTTTTGTTCTTTGACGAGTTCCGCATCATGTTTTTGCGAAAAATTCATCGCTTCGTCACGCTTCTGCCAAACTTCTACAAAAAATAAATTATAGATGACATCAGGTATACAAGCTAATTCTCCATCACTACAGGAGCTTCTGTTCCCTGTAAAGCAAATTCGATTCAAACTAAGTGACGATTGTTTGAATTCTTGATAATTTTAAAAAAAGTGTGTTGAGAAGTCTTTCTCAGATTATAAAAAACATCAATTTATACCCTTGTAGGTTTTGTGCGTTTCAGATATGGTTGGCACAAAAACTGAAGGTTCAAATACGATGCCAGCTTCTTCTTCCTGTAAAAAAATACAAGTAGTGTATTTTGTCATGAAATCAAAACCTGAAACTCCAACTACATAAATCTATAAATGCCCACATCGTAATTTGTTTTTACACTCTCGAGAACCCCCTTCAACTCCCAAGTTTGAGGTTAGCAGAGGTTAATGTGTATCTGTTATATTAGCTGCTACTACTATCGTGGAGGAACCTCCAAGCTACTATGACATGTTCGTTCCTATTAAATTATAGTGATCTTAAACTTTAATTGACAATGATGCCATAAAGCGGACTTTGTTTGCAAAAGTTCTTTCATAGTGTGATTCACAAATTAAATGATTACACCTGCCGTGTCTCTACGATGGAGAAATAGGTTTTTGTCTTCACCAAATGACGGAAATACAAGAACCATACAGGTGAGAAAAATCAAGTCATGTTTCTTTTTTTTAATATTTTTAAATATTTAAAAAATACTTGGCATGGAAACTGGAAAATTCAGTTTACCCTCTTCTTCATAACAAAAACACCCACTTACTTCTTTCCTTTAATAACACCACTTTTAAAATTATCACTGCGTGATTCCGTCACATTTAATAAATACGTAATTTAAGTGGCTTCATAAAAACTATTTGTATAGAAACACTTACGCTATTACCCTTCCCTTTTTTTCCTTTCTTGTCCTTTTTATCATCCTTTTTACCAGCTTTCTTATCTTTACCCTTTTTATCTTTTCCTTTTCCTTTTCCTTTTGCTTTTTCTTCTTCCTAGAAGAAATATTATACAAGAAAGTAAAATGCAGACTATATCATTGTTGTTGTTTTTTTAAGCTATTATCTTCGACAAAAGTAAATGAACAATTACAAAGAAGGATATCCGACTAGTGGTTCGCGTGTGCGATATGCCAGGGGATGAGTGGAGAAAAAGAAGGGCAAAAAAAATACACAAGTTACGTTATATGAGTATTTTACGAAAGGGGGCTTATAGCAGTAATAGGAAATAGCAGGTGTAGAGGTACTAGACCTGTGAAGCTGCTATGCATTTTAACAAGCTCACATGTTAGAGAACAAGATATATTATTGCTTGTGTGCCTTAAAATGTAAGGAAATGGCCATGCTGACGTGTAAACGCCAAATAAAGGACCAATACATGACACGGTTTTTGTCGTCCTTTTTTTTCTCTAAATAACTTATGGCGGATAAAAGAATTGTGTATACACGCTAGACCAATTCATTTTATATCGCTACAGCAAATGTAAAATAAACGAGAAAATAGGCGATGTAAAAAAAGAAGAAAATAAAAGCGAGAACATAGTACATATAAAAAACTGAGACATAATATTTTTTTCATGGTATTTATTGCCTTATAAGCAGTTTTATAAATCCTCTTCACTTTGAAATATTAAATACGAATCCTGTAAAATCTGTTTTTCTTCTTCTTTCTGTATGTTGGATTGACTAATTTCATATCAAATGATAAAAATAGCCAAAATATACGACATACACAGCATATGTTGTGTATTTTGGCCTTAAAATTGTTTAAAATTACGAATCTAACCAAATAACCTAAGATCCCAAAATACGCATGTTACATCAAAAGTAAGTGGAGACCTTTATCTACATTTACGCATCATCCGGATAAGCTACCTGCATGCGTTGCTAACAAATTGCCGAACGTAGCGTAGTGGCTTCGTCTGCGGCTCCCAGTCTTGGAGACTACGGTTTAGATCCTGTTCGCTGCCAGGCAGTATGCTAGCGATGTACAAAGTAGCTTTACTTCAATTCGATTAAAAGTAAGCTTAGTGACATTTATCCTTTTATCGACAATATTGTGTTCATTAGTGTAGTTTTAAACCAAAAATTGTCGCTTTCTCACCCCACTTAAAATTTCCCTCAACGTACCTTTTGTTTCGCTTCTGCTTCCATCTGGAGGGAAAAAGAACAAAAAAATAAATAAATAATAGGTTAACAAAACTTTGGGCGTGCACCAACAGAATCTCTATTAATATTCGGTTGACAGCACAAAAAAGCATTATCACATCATCACTAAAAATTTAAGTTTTAAAGTTGAAAAAAAATAGACTAATATTGCATGATGAACATGTAAGGAAATACAACATTCCCAACAAAAATATGCAAACATACTTCTGCAGGATCTTTCTCTTTGAATATTGCTACTGACCCACCTTCTTCTTCAGAAGGGTATTCTGGAAATTTACCTGTAGCATCTCTAAATTAAAAGAAAGAAACTTAAGCTATCAAGACAAAAAAACACAATTGCAACTTAGGACATTATAAGCACTTTCTAACTCAAGTAGTATAAAAAAATGTAATGAGATGCCAGTTTCACTTTGGTTCATTATCAAATATTGGGATATCCTATCTTATTGGAATACATTTTCGAGTTATTGTGTTCGCGTAAAGTCACCATTTTTTGACCTCGTCCGCACTTTGTTTGTTTATTTATTTCAATAACAGAAATAATTGTGAAAGCTGGCATTGTGCCAGCTGTAGAAGTATAAAGTCATCAGTCGGTAATATTCTAAGGTCCTAAGAACCCTCATTGATAGAGATGTCAATTCCTCTGATGAATTTGATTAGGGCACAATATTTTGATGTTGATGTAGGAAAATATTCCTTACAACTAATGATATTCAATACTTTATTGGTGAAAAGAATTTTTCATCAGCAAAATTAAAGACCTATAAATTTTTTTGACCGACGAACTTTTTTACCTGAATTTATACAAGAAAGATTTCTTCTTAAATTTAAAAATTCCAAAAAAGATAATATAAATAAAACATTTTTTTCCAAATATATCCGGCTGAAATAATTTCGTCGATTAACAGTGACGAATTTTTTGCTAGGTAACAAAAATTCTCACCGACGAAAATTACTTTCCTACGAAATTAATGACTGACAGATTTTTCACTGATTTGTTTTGCAAATCGTATTTAGCCTTTCGCGAAAATAAATTCTCGCAAAATTTAACAAAACTATCCATTTCTAAAATAAAATTCACGCGAAATCTAAAGGGTCATACGGACAAAGAGAAATAAAGGAATAATAGAAACCTGCATTCAATAAACCACTGCCTGATCTGATCCTGCATATTTTCACGCATTTCTGGTCCTTCAACTTCGCGCAGCTTCTCTTTGATAGACACTAACGCTTTCCGATATTCTCTCTCATGTTCATGTTGTGTGACACGACGTTGATCTTTCACTTTATCTGCATGGAACATAGGACGGGCTTCATATTCCTTTTCAGGTCCAGCTTTCTATGAAGAAAAGAGATGCTAAATTATTAAAAAAATAATATAAAAAATAATGAACTAATAAAGAGTTGAAATAATTTAACCCTGTTCAATTTGGCTAATCAAATGCAAAAATTATTTTCGCGTATGATTAAAAATTAAATTTCGCCAAAAAGGAAAAAAAGTAAGTTTTTGGTAGTTAGAATCTCCTATCTTAAACCTTCAATGCAGAAAGATTTACTTTACAGTTCTACCAACTTTTAAGTAATATAAGCACGATCAGATACAAAAAACTGAAGAAAATCTCAAATTTATTTTCGCGGTTGAAACTGTGTACATTACCTAAAATAAAAATTTCGTGGTTTCAGGACTTCCAAAAATTGCACGGAATGTATTTTTGTGAACCCTCAAAAAACTGCAACACCGCAAAATTTCTTCGTCCGGCGAAAATCTTTCAAATAAAGTAAGTACAGACATACAAAGCAAAACGAAACATACCATTCCAACAAAAATTAGTTCTTCCTCTCTCATTTTTATGGTTGCTTTTCGTGTACTATAACCTTTCCAAACCTAAGAAATATTTCTTCATATTATCTCTTTCAAACACTAGATTTTGAATTAGAATTTGAAATAGTGAAATGTAACTTAGAATCACAAAAATCAAGGATGGCAGAGGTATTAAATAAGGAAAACAAAATGTGTTACGTAGATTTCAATTCCGCATTAGCAGAAAATAAATATTTTGGACTTATGTTCCACAAAAAAAAAATCCATTATAAAAATTGAGTTTGACAAATAATGCAGTACTATACTATTCTTTACAAAAACTTTAATTTTCCTAATGGCACACACAAAAAAATGCCTCTACTAGGCATGTGTGAAATACAAAAACGGAAACAAATAAAATGAAAAGTGCTTTTAAACTACAGATATAGGACCAGGGACCAGGATTTAAAAATATCAAAACCATGTTGATAAACACGTTTTTGGTTCACTGTGCAATTTATGTCATAAACAGGGCAGTATTCTTTTTAGGCTTATATTTGGCCCACAAATATTATAAGGTAGTCCAAAATCACAATTTTAATGTCACTCGCGTTCGGCATACATTTTTGGTTCACTGTGCAAATGTTAAAAACGTAGAGATTATCAGGAAGATGGCAAAAACAGCCAAAAATTGGTTGGAAGAAGAAGGACTGGTTCACGTTTTTAATAACATCCTGTCTTTATACATCTTCATTTTTGAGAAAACGCAACGAAAGAACAGTTAACGATTTCAATTACAAAACTCAGGTTTTTTTTAATTGGCTCACAGACAGACAGCGAGTATATCATAAAGATAGTACGACACCTTTTCTATTGTAATTGCAGCTACATCTCGATCTAGAGTAGGTGCTCCTCGACTTGCAGCTAATCTTTCTCTTTCTTCTTGCATTCTGGTAAGACAAGATAAAAGAAAACATAAACAATGCTATATAAAAACAGGACCTCCTCCTATTCAAAAACTATGCAAGAACAAAAAGAAAATATTTCGAAAATATAAATTGATGCTGTGATACCTGTTTTACTTTTTCCCAAAACTATATAATAGTATATATAATATAGTTATATAATTTCTTATTATTTGACTATAAATTGTGTTGTGTTTGAGAGCATGTAAAAGATTACCATCCGGAGTCAAAAAAACCTAAAAATCATTTTATTTTATTTTAATTAAAACACTAAAAACATCGCTTTTCTACTTGATGACACATATTCCAGATAATCAAAAAAAGTTGCAATTTTTTGTGAAACAACAGCCTTTCCAATTCACGTCAACACTTGGCAATTGCCGACACAAATGCCGACGTATTGTAGGCAGACAAATAACATATCACGTTAGCAATTTTTTGATGACGTGAAAAAATTGGAATTTAAATGAAACAAAATATACCGTATTTCTTTCATGAATTTTGCTCGTAATCTCCCCTGCCTTGCTCGTTCATGAATCTAAAACAAACACGCAATCAAAAAGAGTATGGTTGAAATGACAGTTATCTTGGATTCTAAGCCAATTAATTCACGCATACATCAGGAAAACAAATAATCATGGAATTTCACAGACTAGCTAGCTGTATAGCCACGTTTCAGGGGATCTTTATCCCATCGTTAAACAAAGTTGAGGCATAGTTTAAAAGTATAAAATGAGGCCTACGAAAGTATTAAGGATTAATAAACTTTTAAAAATAATCAAACAGTCAATCATATTTCAAGCCACCAAAAGTTACAAACCTGTATTAGCCTAATCGCTTCTTCCTTTGTCATATGAATTTCTTCTTTTAGCTATAAGAGTAATCATGAAACAAAATGCACAGAATTAATCGCAGAATTCTGTAACAATATATGAAGAGAAATTACTTTCAAAACGAAAGACACACACACACTAGCCTGGAAGACCACTGTCACATGCCACAGTAAAGACCTAAGAAGTAATAGGGTGTCTAGCGAATTTATTGGATCAAATTTAGAGTCATTTGGGGACGTTTACTGATTTGGGGTCGGTTATTGTGACTTTTTCAGGGTTTTTGTTTGATTTCTCATGGTCATAAATAAAGAACTTTATTCTTAAAAAAGGGTGTCGTGTACATCTTAAAAGTACAAATACAAATAGCCCATTTCAATAGTTTTGACAAATTGTTTATTTTCAGATCTTTCAATGTTCAAATTCAGGGTTGTTCAGGGTTTTCAGGGCCTGCAAGACACCCTGTTATCTGACAACTTTTTGGCAGCAAATTTTTTCTTATGCCTACGAAACAATTTTCTTATACAAAACAATTTTCACTTAGCAAAGTAGAAACTTTTCTGCTGTTATTCATCTAATTCATCTAACGCAATCTGAGCGCATTAGAGAAATGAAATCCTTGTTCAGATTTTTTTAATGAAATTTATCGAAACAAAGCCCAAGTTAATGGTGGTGAATGCAGTAGCCTGGCTTTTTTTGTGGAATAATATACACTGGCTTTTTTCTTGAAGTTACAGACAAGAATTAGAAAATTACTCTACATAGTGGTCACTTGGCTAGTACCTCCTCACTACATGCACATCTCAGGATTTGTATTATCTCGCTTATGAGACAAGATATAAATACCAGCACATAGTCTAGTCCATTTTTTGAACTACAAAAACTGTAAAAACACCCACCCTCTCTACATTCTATAGGTAAATGTATTGGTTTTGCTGGACTAACAGAGTTTCCTTTCTTTCTATGTGATGTCAAACTCAACTCGACAATTTTAAGAAAACTCTTATGACCATCGAGGATCAAAGCTCTTGAACTGGTTCATAACACAACCATCAATTGTTAAGGCTGTTGCTTTAGCTGGACGGTTTCTTTGTACAGCTATATTAGGCTAAGACTGTTCTCAATGTTTTAGTCCAAAAGCAGGAGCAAGTCCAACTCCCACCTGAGTCTATTTTACTGATGCAGAGTCGGCTTCCTAGGAACTTCCTTACTTATAGACAGATAGATGTGTGTGACCTGGCTATTAAAAATTTTCATTTGATGTGTACGTAATGTGTATTCCAGGTATTGAGACTGCACATGGTATGGTGTCTCACCAATAATGTGTTATTAGTTGATAAAAACACCTGTTTTATTGGGGGCAAATATGCATGATGTAATTATCTACTTTGTGAGTGTGTAAAGCATTTAGAGTGAGTTAGGCGAAATATGTGAAGCATTCAAGTGCATAAAACCATGATAATTACTATCTGTGCCATTTGCAAGCATTTTGGTGTAATTATCTGATTATAATTAGTCCACAGCACATGTTATCTGCCTGGTCCTTCGTCGATTATTTATGTTGCCTGGCATTCTTCTTGTGTACAATGCCTTTAAATTTAATCGAAATGTTTATTTCTTAAATGTGTTGATTAAAAAGAGCACACTTAACTTTCAGCAAACATTTTTTTACTGTAAAATTATCTTCCTATAATTATTTTGTAAAAACCTTTGTAAAATTGCTACAAATTTATTTAAGTTTAAAAAACAGATAAGATAATAACACATACTTGTGCTTGGTAATCCTGTGGTCTTGTTTTTTGCAATATTTCATTCAGCATTTTTTCACGATCTTTCAAAGCCTGCTTATTTTCATGTATAAAATATTTCGGAATAGGAATCTCAATATCGTTCTAAAAGAAGGAACACAACACATGCATATATATACCGCAAGCTTGACCATAAGTAGATATGATAAGACACAAAGAAGTAAAAAACATGCTTACAGGAGTTAATTTCAAGTCTGACAATACATCGTCAAAATAATGATATTCAGAAAATTCTAAGATGACCATATTGTTCTTCAGTTCTAATATCCTACAAAGAAAACAAAACAAAGCATGAAACAGGAATCATATAAACTTACATCTAAACTTTTTAAAGATAAAGAAAGGTGTAGTAAATTCCCCACATTTAGAGCTTACTGAGGTAAAAAGTTCTAAAGAAATTGCACATGTTAAAATTAAGAACAGGATTTTTACTGTACAATTTTTTAGGTATGTGAGGCAATAGATTATTTCAGATTATTGCACATGTTAAAAACTAAGAGCAGGATTTTAACTGCACAATTTTTTGGGTATGTGAGGCAATACATTATTTCAGATTATGTACCTCCCCATGACACCATCCAGCACATGACGTAGTACTAAACGTTTTTGTGGATGAACAATCTAAAGAGAAAGAAATACAAAATGCATGTAACTGTGAATGACTGATACTTCATCGTGGATGTTTATGTTTTTTAACCCAGAAAATTTGACGTTAAACTATTTTAAAATGTGACTCGTGAAAATGATTGTGATTGTTTGGATAAATGCTATGGTTTGTGAATACCATAAAAGTTTTGTATAAGAGAGAAAAAAGTTTTATCTTATTTTTAATTTCTACAGAATTAATCAGTTGTAAAACTATTATGAATTAAATTGCTTTAATTTGTCTCTATTTATTGGAGTTCAAATGCAATTTTTTTCTTGACATCAGTGAAAATAAATATGTTTGCTAAGGGTTAGGGTTAGACTGACTTTATTTGCAAAATAAATACAACTAAAATTATATATAGGTATATGCTATTGTAGTCATGCGTTAAAAGTAGAGAGTTGTTTGGAATTTAATCATAGTAAATTGATATTTTTAGCATTTATCAGAGAGGAGTCAGGTCAGATTTTTGAAACAGTAAAAATGAAAAAGCCTGTGATGTGTGTGAATATCATTTTTGATTCAAATATTTACTTACTAGTCGATAAGGCCCGTGGAAAAATCCACTTAGACAGAGAGAAAAAAAAAAAGGTGCATTTAAATTTTGATGACGTCAGCAACCCATCCACAAAAAAAAAATAGAACCTTGTTTTCACGTTCCCTCTATTATGCAGAGCTTAAACTGCTGATCAAGAAAATGTATATGATCATGTGCTCTTGATGAGCGGTTAATGAGATATAAGGGTTTAAAAATTTTGCTGACGTCAGCAATGGCGCCCGTCAAAATCTAAAAATTTTTTTTAGAAATTTGTACACCTGTTACCTTCATCGCATAGATCTTGAAACGCTGATCAAGAAAATGTATAGGATGATGTACTTTTGACAAACGGTTGCAGAGATTTAGGATTTGAAGGTTTTTTGATGACGTCATCAACCCGTTCATTCCGAAACGGATTTGGGGATCCAGGTTTGGGAAACTTACCCAAGTTGGTCCCAGGTGGTCCCTAGTTACCCATGCGGTGAAAAATCATTGACGTCACGGCCTCAAAGTTTTAAGTGCACTGTACTGACTTCATTAATTTAATATACTTCTTTGACGTCAATATTATTTTAACATTAAAGTCTGGTAAACTACATAACAAATTTATAGTTGATGTTTAATAGACTTTATCACAGAAAATTGTGAAGAATATAATCCACTTTGCAAAAGTCACACACAGACAGACAGACAGAAGCTCCGTATTATTATAAGAGATACCTGATCATAACACTCTTCGAGCTTTCGAAATATTTGTATATATTTAATGTATGAAACTGACAAATGTTGAAAAGCTGCAATACGGTCCTAAAATAAGAAATGTATGTACAAGAAACTATATTATGAAGCCAGGCCTACATAGGAATCATAGTAAAAAAATAAATACTTTAATTTAAAACACAAAGGTATAATAAAAGTTGTTGTTCATGGTGTCATACTGAAACTAAAATGTACATGGGTTCATTACTCATCATATTTTAAGATGACATATCACAACAAGGTTGTATTGTCATGACCAATTGTTATGAAACGTTTCTTCATTTATATAATTACAGTATAACACATTATTAAACACTAGAAAAATTGACCTTAGAAAAATCCTCTAAAGCAAAAGAACAATGGAAAAGATCTGGCATTGAAATTTGATGACAACAGCAATGACCAGTCGATTTAAATGACCATACCCACTATGCCTACTGTTATTTAATATTATCTTTTTCATAAAGAAACTGAATAGTTATAAAATATCGCACGTTTGTCAAGTAAGTACAACTGTGGCTACTTAACATGAAAAGAGAACCCTAGCCTGCCGATTTAAAATAGACGCTTCTTGTTTTATAACCAATTTCATGACATCACGAATCTCAGATTTTGCTGAAGAATAGAAACAAAATAGGAACAGCCTAAGGTTCAAATCATTGGTTTTAATAAAATAAATATAATATTTTAAAATGATGTTCTCGTGAAAATATAAAACGTTTGCACAATACTAACCCTATAATAACTGTTTATGAGGGCAATACCGGAGAATATTGACCGACGTCAAAGTATTGCCCGAGCTTGTGAGGGCAATACGTGACAGAGGTCAATATTCGAAGGTATTGCCCGAAATAAACAGTTATTATATGGATTATTATCCGGGTACTGCATTTTACGACAAAAAAATATAACATTATAAAAGCAGGATGTAGAAACCACGTCTTTATAGAAACTATTCCCATATGGAACGTACATTCGAACAAAAAATATATTTTTTTAAAATCGAATATCGTGTAAACATAGCAGGCTTTCATTGCAGCCACAACATTGAATTCTTTAAAAGATAAAAGTAAGTTTCACTTCTGTTTCACTTCTGTTTCACTTACTTCTGTTTCGCGTTTTGTTTACTTTTTCCGTGTTTATTTACATTTAATGCTACCATATTTAAACTTTAAACACGGTTGCTATGGTAGCGGGCAATACCGTGGAATATTGCCCGCTATGACGTAAGTTCTAACCAATCACATTGCACGATTTTCGAAAATATCGATGCCGCCCTTTTATCCGGGTAATAAAATACAATACTTAGCTTCACCAATAAATGAAAACTAAGAAAGAAATAATTTAAAAATTCACTTCGTTATTATGTGTTAATAAATTCTATATACTTTTTCGGGCTTTGGTGGTTCTGGTGGTAGTTCCACCTCTAGCAGATCATCAACAGCAGACTGTGCATCCAACCATTCATTGTTGTATGCACTGAAACAGAAACGTATATCATAAACAATTGGTAAAAAATACTTTACAAAAATGTGACACCGTGAAACAGTCACAAAATAATATGTAAATTTTGATGATTACAAAAAATGATTGAAACAGCTTTACCTGTGTGACATGGTGAGTTCTTTCTTGAATTACATTTTTTTTATTTCAGTTTACACACTAAAAGAACAAAAATAAAATATTTTAGTATTTTTGTGGTGTCATAGCTTAGTGGTTATAACTCTGGCACTTTGTGGTTTGATTCCCCTTGTTACCATAGCCCTGGGTTCCCAGCTATGTGAGGGAAATGGGTGAGATGGCTCCTTTCACCCCTTGA
Source organism: Hydractinia echinata (assembly GCA_030067915.1). Lineage (NCBI taxonomy): Eukaryota > Metazoa > Cnidaria > Hydrozoa > Anthoathecata > Hydractiniidae > Hydractinia > Hydractinia echinata. The sequence continues at coordinate 1,537,549 of JASGCC010000035.1, read as the reverse complement.
GTTTCACAGCAGTAGAATTAATTTAAGTTGAGATCAGAATTAAGGAGAATACTAAGATATTTAAATGCAGAAAAATTTTTTTTGCCATTAAAAAAAAATCCCAATACCATAATTGCTCAATTATGCGCCCAGGGGCTTATTTAAAATTTTGACTTTTAGGGTGGGTACTTATTCGAGAGAGGTGGTATATCTAGAGGGGCACATATAAGACAATCTCATTTTTTTGTTATGTAAATTTGTAACATATTCCATAACGGTCGCTGGGCTCTTATTCAAGGTGCTTTAAAAAAAATTAAGAAAAAGGGGTTTGCCCTTACCCGAGAGGGGTTCTTAGTCGAGAGTGGGCAATTAAGGTATGTTTGTTTTAAGCTTGTGCTTCAAACAGAACATATACAGTGTTACTTGCATTCAAAGAAGTCTTGTTGGCATTTAGCCACCAGGAAGGAGATTTCAGGTCCATCTTTATCCTTTTGGAAACAGATTTTAAAGATTTATCAAAACATATTAGGTTGGTATCATCAGCAAACAAATTGTTACCTCCCAGATAAATAGGAAAAAGTTTGAGGGCAGTTCCTCTAATACCATAGTGGAAAATCTTTTTAAAGTATTCCATGGTCGACAGTGTCAAAAGACCTTTAGAAATAAACGAATACTCCACAAGCAAACTGACCTTTATCAAGGTAATTCATAATAATTTGACATTCGTTCTAAAGAGCATGTGAAATAGATTGCTTTTGTCTGAATCCAAACTGTAATAAAAGTAAAAAATTTGATGCTGGGTTAAAAAATTGATAAACACAAAGATTCTATTAGATATTAGGGGAAGTTTGTAGCCTTTTTTATCAACAGGAATAACCTTAGCAATTTTTACCTGTGAAGGGAATACATGACTAGAAAGAGACAAAATTAATTATAGGAGTGTGATTGGTTTAGCAAATTCCAATTTTAGTAAAATATTACTGAGAAGTTTTTTTACAATTTAGTGAATTAACAGGAACCTTCTTTAACTGAAGAGAGAACAACTGAAGAAGGATTTCTGTAGTGAGGAAAATCAGAGAGGTGCTTAGGAGAGAATGGAATATTAAATTGAATATCATCAGTAACAGAAGGAAAATAGTCATTAAAATAGTTGTTATTGTATTTTTATTTTATTTTTTTATATTTTAAGTAGTCACCTGCTGTTCAAATGTAGCAAAAAATAAAAGTGAAAAAATCATTATATTTTCAACATTTATAATTGTAATTGTAATAGTCCTGGGTACTAGGTTGTGAAATACATGACAATAACACCCAAAAATAATACCTGCCATACTGCTTTATTACCAGAGCAAATCATTTCTATATGCTTAATGTGATTGCAAGGATATAAATATATTAGAATAACACCCTAGACAAAAAAAATGTTCTCCAGGATTGCGTTATTATACAGAGAGCGCGAAAATCAATGCCACCATTCAAAAAAAAATGAACAATAAATTTTGTAGATAAATAGTTCACACCTGGAGTTTTTATTAAAAAAATAGCACTAAACTGCTGTATGTTATCACAGATCATATAATTAGTGTGTGCAGTTAGAATATGCCCAACAAACAAAATCCATGCCCAATACGTTTTATCTTTCATCCAAGGTTTTTTAGACAAAGTTTAATTTTGCTGATGCAAAGAAGATCAAAAATATCCCATGTATTTTTCAACTAAATTTAAACGGTTGTAATGATAACAATAAAAAAATTTGTTAAAAGAACTCTAAACTCAAAATTATATTTAATTCACTTTTGCTTTATAGAATTTTGTTGGAAAAAATACTTAATTTTATTTATATGCAGAAATTGTTGTTTTTTAAATATAAAAAAAATTATTATTTTTCTTCTGAACATATATATAGTATTTATATAATTTGAAATAATTGTCATAAAGTAATTTATGGCATTGAGGTTATAAGGACAGACTTGATACAGAGGAAGTTGAGTTTAGATCTAACACAGTCTAGATCAGATTGGAAGAGGGTCATTAATATACCCCGTCCAACCCATGCTAGCATGGAAAACGGACGTTAAGCCGAGAATGATGATGAATGATGATTGAGTGAATGCTTATATGCTCAAAAAATTGCGTGTCAATTGTGATGCCCGTGATAGAAGGACACAAAGTTAAGATACCATTTTACAGTGAGAATGGTTAGGTGGATGTGTAACGCCAGTCTGAGAGACAGAAAGAGTTCAGATGAGCTAAGAAGCAGGCTAAGTATCCGTAGAATTAAAGATGTTATCCAGATAAGAAGATTGAATTGGCTGGGGCACTTGGAAAGAATGGAGGAGGATAATTGGGTAAGAAAGTGTAGAGACTTGATAGTTCCTGGGGCAAAGCCCAGAGGCAGACCGAGAAAGACTTGGCAGGAGGTTATAAGGACAGACTTGATACAGCGGAAGTTGAGTTTAGATATAACACAGTCTAGATCAGATTGGAAGAGGGTCATTAATATACCCCGTCCAACCCATGCTAGCATGGAAAACGGACGTTAAGCCGAGAATGATGATGATGATGATGTAATTTAAAAAGGTAATCTTGCTGTTCAATAGAGTTGCTAAGGCCACAGGTGATCCAAGGATTAGATTTGCATTTTTCTTATTGCCTAGTCAGCTTTTTCGTAGGTAAATGTTTATCCGATCACCAACTCTGTCAAATAATTTATTACAGTAAAAGAAAGATTTATAGACTCAATCTCAAGATGTTGTTTCCAGTTTATATATATATTCAAAATGTTAAGAACAACGTTCTCTTTGTCAAATTTTTTCAGTCTTTGTATGCAGTAGAGCTTGCAGGATGGTTTTTTCACAAATCAGAGCAGAATTAAAAATTGAGGTATATATAGATGATCAAAAATTGATGTGAAAATCTTACCAGACATAGTGTTGGGCACACTGGCATTTGAGAATATACTATCATAAGAGTACTAGAGGTGTTAGTGATTATTGTAGTAAAGGTTGAAGCAAAAAAAAAGAAGATCGATGTTATATCCCAGAATCATTTAACATGCTTAATAAGGGCACACTTGATGCAGAGGAATTTATAAGTTTAGATCTATAACACAGTCTAGATTAGGTTGGAAGAGGGTCATTAATATACCCCGTCCAACCCATGCTAGCATGGAAAACGGACGTTAAGCTGAGAATGATGATGATGATGATGAAACCAATATCACATTTTCAACACTTCAGGTTCTTTGGAAATAGTTTCAAGCAAAGAAGACAATAATACAATGTGTTGAACTCATCAACAGACATATTGGGATGTCTGTATATGCACTCAACAATTGGATTTAGTCTCCATTAACAACAAATTGGCAATTAGGGGGTGAGATGAAAACTAACTTCATTATTTTTTTTATTGTAGAGGAGAAAAGAGACACAATTTTAAAAGCTAACATTAAAATACCAAAAAAATGATACTAGAATAAAGTTAACAACATTTTTCTGACCAACGCATATAACAACATAGTCTTTTTGCATAAACTTTATGTATAAGGGTCCATGTGGGAACAAAATATAATATTCAGTTGCTACATGGAATTTTTCATAAAGTACTTACCTTTTAATTTTAGTGAGGTATACACTTTGTACCATATTATATACATTATGGTACAAAGTTCAATAAATAACATTCTGCTAACGTTGAGGGGGAAAAGGGGGTCATGAGTTTAACAGCCAGTATGCTGTTATAATTGCTAATGTTTCCAGAAAAAACACAGTATTAGAAAGACAAATGTATTTCATTTACGACTTTGTGATGTTAATATAAGGGGATATTTGGTGAAAAGGGGTGAGGATGCTGGGCAAGCAAAAATACACAAAACTCTGTACCCAATTTAATAACACTCTCCGTGACACCTATCCTAATCTCATAAAGCGTATTTGTTTTCAACAACTTCCTGTTGTTACCTTCTCGCAATTTTTTTACAACTGTTCATTGTTTCTTTTTCTCTCTCTTTTTTACAACAGTTCCTTCGTTGTTTTCTTTTCTCTCTCTTTTTTACAACAGTTCCTTCGTTGTTTTCTTTTCTCTCTCTTTTTTACAACTGTTCATTCGTTGTTTTCTTTCTCTCTCTTTTTTACAACTGCTCGTTGTTTCTAACTTTCGTTGTTTCCTTTCTCTCTTTTTTATTACAACTTTTGTTGTTTCCTTTATCTCTTTCATTTACAACTTTTGTTTTTTCCTTTCTCTCTCTTTTTTACAACTTCTCGTGTAAAATTGCCCTTATCTCATGAGTACGCACACACCACAAAACGAAGGCTGACGAAGGCAGCCCAGCATATCCACTCTTTTTTTTTTACGCTATGTTCTAACATACACCTGAGCTTAACACACCGGATCCTTACTGGGGTACACGCACAATGACACACCATAAACAGTAGACTCACAAATGCCGCCCAACATAACCACCAAAAAAAAATCTTTTGTTGGATTTTCAAGACAATCTTGTCAGCTTAGGTCAAAGGCCAATGTGATGTGAAATTCTTAATTTATATGCCATTGGTAACAGAGGCTAGGCTCAGTGACCTGGCTAATTGAGGCAATACCCAATGTGGATAAACAAAACAACATGCACCAAAATTGAAGCTCAATATAGTGTTTCCATATCCCAGTTCACCCAACCAGCTAGCAACCCAACTGGACACTGCAATTAACATGAGCTAAACTAAGTTTAGCTCCATTTAACGTAGACAAAACGTAATTGTTAATGGTCCCTCAAATGACTAGGATGAACAGACCCCAAACAAATACCCTTGAGCATGGAGCTTGCCAGGGCATTACGGTCTTATCTCAATTCCGATTCTACCCTGGCAGATCATTCCTGGGTCAAAAAAAAAAAGATAATTAGGAAAGTATAGCTTTAGGCATTTCTAATCTTGTGTATAAACATTATTATCGGTTAAAGTCTATTCCTTTTCCATTTTCTATAACATACCAACCTTGATTACTATAGCTATATTCTTAAAAGTTTTTATTGCAGCAAAAAAACTTGAATATATATCTGTTGTCACTGTTGTAACGATTGATGTGTGTCTGAAAAGCATGACCAATCGCATTTGAATTATATACATCCACTATTTTTAAAATTAGGCTGGATGAAATGGGGGAAAGAATGCTAAAAATGAGGAAACGGAATGATACATTTAGGTAACAGCAGCAAGGCATATCCCCCCCCCCCCAAACATCTATACTATGCATAAAATGTGGCGCCGTAGATTAGTGGTTATAGCTCTTGTACACTGTGCGGGAGACCGGGGTTCGATTCCTCTTGACGGCGATTCAACATGGGCGAGTGAATGTTACCATAGCCCCGGGTTAACCCAAGCCATGTGAGGGAAATTGGGGAGATGGCACACTGTGTGGGCCGTTGGATGTTGCCGGGAGTTGTCTAGTAGAGCGCGGGCCCTAATTGGGTCTGCGTAGCTCAAAATGAGCATTAAATACTCTAGGACTCTCCATCTAAGCCATGGCCCCTCCCGGAAATAATAGACAGGGTATATCCCTCGATATTTGTGAGGCTAGCCATGTAAAATATGCACATCTATCTATCTATCTAACAATTCTGTGTCGCAATAAGTACTCCAGCAGGCAGCCCCCTGTTTGTAAATTTCTCTTTCGACTTGCAGGACTCCACTATAATCACACATTAGGCAAATTTAGCATATCCTAGCTCTATTTATTACGCAAACTAGGTAACTATAGTTAGCTAGCTAGCTAGTTAATAGCGCTCTTTCCTACAACACAAACAACCAACACATTCCAACACACCACCCCTTCCAATCACTCTGACTCTTGAGGACAAAATGGAAAATACAAGACTTCATTAGAATTCCCACAAAACAGCGCTTACAATATTATTAAAACGTATGAAATTTAGTTAAATAATAAAATAATAGGGAATAGATAAAAAGGACAAACAAAGCAAACCGGTCGTTCATTTGCTTAGGGTGCTCTGGCATCCATTATGTTTCTATAAACATGATTGCGCTAACGGCAGCCGGAGAAAGAGATTTTTGTGCTTTATATCGGTGTCGGTAAAAAATAAGTCGGCAAATAATATAAATCGGCAAAAGAATTAGTCACTTTTTGGCATAATTTTGTCACGTTTTTGCCGACCAAATTTTTTAACTAACTTTTTGCCGGCCAATTTCCACAGTATCCTAAAAAGGAATGTCGACTACATACAAAGAGACGGTTCGGGGACGAATTATAAAAAATCTAGAGACGAAATGAGACGATTCGGAGACGAATTTACCTGAAACATGGTACACGAATTTCGACTACAAGGAGACGATTCGGAGACGAATTAATAAAAACCGGAGACGAAATGAGACGACTGAGAGACGAATTAAGAAAATCCGGAGACGAAATGAGACGATTCGGAGACGAATTATGAAAATTTAGAGACGAAATGAGACGATATGGAGACGAATTTATCTGAAGCATGGTATCTTAAGATGAATTTTGACTACAAGGAGACGATTCGGAGTCGAATTAAGAATATCCGGAGAAGAAATAAGACGACTGAGAGACGAATTAAAAAAGTCCGGAGACGATTCGGAGGCGAATTAAGAAATCCGGAGAAGAAATGAGACGATGCGAGACGAATTAAGAAAATCCGGAGACGAAATGAGACGATTCGGAGACGAATTATGAAAATTTAGAGACGAAATGAGACGATATGGAGACGAATTTATCTGAAGCATGTTATCTTAAGATGAATTTTAACTACAAGGAGACGATTCGGAGACGAATTTATCTGAAGTATGGTATCTTAACCCTATTCCAACTGGGGGGGGGACCAAATGGTCCCCCCTACCAGTTTTTGTTGCATAACTCTTTATAGGATTATGATATGGCCCTGAAATTTTCTGACTTTTTCTAAAATTTATTTAGCAATATTTTGCCTTAATTTTTTTTGGAAAAAATTATGCTCATCTTCAGCATTCATTCAATTTATTGAGGTTGGCAAAATCCAAAAAGTATACATATTTTTAATTTGGCTGAAATAAATCAATTTCAATACTTTTACTATTGTTTTAAAATATAGAACGGAAAAACATACTCAAATATGACATTTACTCATTTTGGGTACATTTTCATGTCACTAATCCATTGTCATCTGTTATCATGGAAAAAAGACAATAAGTTGATAAAAAAATGAAATATATACTATTATATATCTTTGTTTTGCAAATTTTACAGAGATTTTATATATCTACTTAGTTTTTACTGTTAGCGCAGTCAAATAATTATCTTTTTATCAACGTATGTAGATTTTCTGTGAAGGGAAATTTCGTCCTTTTGATCGATGACGATGACGTCATAATATGCGTGACATCACCAAAATAAATAGTTTTTTGAATTGTTTAAACCACAAATCACAAAACTAAAAAAAAAATAGAGCCGTAGCTAATGAAATCAATTCCGTCATTTGATTAAGTCTAAGAGTCCAATTTGACGGGTTTTGATGACGTCATCTTAAAAATAATGATGTCATCATGATTTTTTTTAATCAAATTGATTTTATTTATCAAATACTAACTCCCTACCAAATTTGAAGTAATTAGCCTTTCTCAATCAGAAGATACATAGGGGGGACCAAATGGTCCCCCCCCCAGCGATTGAGAGCCCTTAAAAGCCCAGTTGGAATAGGGTTAAGACGAATTTTAACTACAAGGAGACGATTCGGAGACGAATTAAGAAAAACTGGAGACAAAATGAGACGATTCGGAGGCGAATTTATTGCTGAAACATGGAACATTAAGACGAATTTCGACTACAAAGAGACGATTCGGAGACGAATTAACAAAAACCGGAGACGAAATGAGACGACTGAGAGACGAAGTAAGAAAATCTAGAGACGAAATGAGACGACTGAGAGACGAATTTATTGCTAAAACATGGTACATTTAGGCGAATTTCGAATATAAGGAGACAATTCAGAGACGAATTAAGAGAATCCGGAGACGAAATGAGACGACTGAGAGACGACGTAAGAAAATCTAGAGACGAAATGAGATGATTCGAAGGCAAATTTATTGCTGAAACATGGTACATTAAGACGAATTTCGACTACAAGGAGACGATTCGGAGACGAGTTAAGTAAATCCGGAGACGAAATGAGACGACTGAGAGACGAATTTATTGCTGAAACATGGTACATTAGGACAAATTTCGACTACAAGGAGACGATTCGGAGACGAGTTAAGTAAATCCGGAGACGAAATGAGACGACTGAGAGACGAATTCATTGCTGAGACATGTTACATTAGGACGAATTTTGAATACAAGGATGTGATTCGGAGACGAATTTATTTATGAAACAGAATATCTTAACCCTATTTGGTCGGAGAGGAGGGGGAAGGTGGAGGGGGATACCGCCCTCTTTTTGTTTGCTTATTAACTCCAAAATAATTATCAGAAATTAAACACAACATAAAATCATATATTTAACCGAGAGAAAATCCAAATGGCTAGGAAACCAAACTGTCGCAGCTATTAGTGTCATGTTTGTGCATTCTTTGTTGTGGTTTCTTTGTTGTTGCACGTAAGAACCTCAAGTGCAACAACATTCAAGCAAAATTCTGTTTACAACTTAGGTTCTTCCTGGAAATATATTCGGTTTACATTCTCTTACATGGCCTACTTAAAATAAGTCCGCCAATCAGCCGGTCTTGAAAATACACTGGAATTTTCTCGATTTCGAGAGCTATCGCATATGGCGAAACCAGCTTTGCGTCTGAAGCACAAACAAGATGCAGAAGCTGCATATAATGCTTTAAAACGGTTCAATACATTCACAATGGTGACACACCCAATTCTGTTGTTTAATTTGAACTTGGAAAAACCAAAGTGGTGCATGCTACTTGGCCTGTGACCACAAATCATGCAGGTTTTGAAGGCTATTGAATGACTCTGGTCAGTTGCTAAAATTTTCTTTTTTGGATACATTAAAAGTAGCCACAAGTTTGCGCAAATTTAAAGCAGCTAAATGGGGGGCGAACAGCGATATTTTTTTTCCAATAATTCTTTGGGGAAACTGTTTCAAAAATGCTCTTTTTTTAAGAATATCAAAATTTCAATCAGGCTGGTCATTATTCTTATTTCCCTAATGTTTCTTATTCATCTTTATTTTTCTAAACAAGGTCTTTTTTAACCCGAAATACCAGCAAACAAATCAAATTTTCGTAAAAAACGTGATACATTATAACCAAATTAAATAAGGGGCGAGTATTAAGGGTTGCTAAAAAAAGCAAAACGAGGAGAACGCTTGGGTAGGCAAACTTTTAATAACGTGTACACCTTCGCGCCTTTCCATTTATAAGAATATGCTTTATAAAAATATCAAGCTGGAATTTCAAGTTAAAAACAAAAGGTTTGTTTAGAACAGTAGAAAAATAAAAATAAAAATAAAGGGCCAGACTGGTTAAAAATTTGGTATTCTTCAAAAATGTGTGTAGAAGTGAAGAAAACAAGTAAGAAAGAGTCGAGTCTGTGAAGCACAGAAACACGTGCTGCTTGTGAAAAAAAGGGTATTATTATTATTATTATTATTACTGAAGTATGTTTTTTTACAAGGTGTACATTTAAATTTCTATACATCAAAAACTAATTTTCGCGAATGTTATCCATATTTGCGAACCAGAAACTCACAAAAATAATTGCGAAATTACTAGAAAAAATTTATCTGCTAAAATTAATCTTTACGAAATGTTTGAAATGCGGATTTTTGCGTTGTTGTTTTGCTTGTTTTTGTTTTCCTCGGTAAATTTTCTTTGTAGTTGACGAAGTTATGATCAGTTCAAGTAAAGGCTAATTTATCTAAATTAATAGGCTTCGAATAAATTTAAATTTGAAAAAATTGATTTTCTCAACATGACTGATTCGCGAAAATCAATCTATTAAATAAGTCTTCGTGAAAATTATTCAACTTAAGGTACGTGAAAGAACGAATGCGGACAAAAGTCTTGAAAAACTAAATTTATACACAGTGCTCTTCTATGCTTTTCAGATTAAAAGAATTTGAGTATTGAGAAAAAGGATGGGCGGTTAGATGGGGAAGGGTATTAAATCTACAGTTGCATACACATGTGTGTATGGGTGAGGGGGGAGTGATGACAGTCTTGTTTACAGACCCTGTAAAATATTTTTCAGTCCAATTAAAGGTGCGTTTACTGAAAAGTGCATAGTATTACGTAACCTATACAAAATAGCTTTAAACCCGGCAACAAAAACAAAACAAAAATGTCTCGTTAAGCCATTATTTTTCCAGTTTTACATTATGTTATACGAAGCAAAATTGAGATATTTATTTTGGCACCAAATTATCAATACTTTCACCAGCCATAAGTTTCTTTTCCATGTCTACCAATAAATTGACTCCATCAACTACCACCTGAACAAGCTCGACTTCGGAGTATCCCAAACGATCCGAATTGGATATATCAAATGTTCCATTCGACGAAGCTGTGTCCACACCACCAGTACCTAGAAAAATAAGAGGGTTGTATTAGCCGGAAGCCCGTAGAAATTCACATAAACCGTCGGAAAATCCATGAGAAATCCTCCATCTCTACTCGCAGCTACTGCAAAATTTATAGGACATAGGACCATTTTCCACCAATAGAACACTGAAGGTATCAATCCTATTTTCATCATAAAATGCTAAGCAGAAAAAAATATTTACGTTTTGATTTTCATCGCCATGACTCAGCAGATGGTTCACCTAAAGTACTTACCTCGTTTTTGCAATCTCATTTTTTTAAGCATCTGATCAAATCTTTTATCTTCTGACAGCAATGGTAACTTCACGTGGACACCTGCACGAATGCCAGTACCTAAAAAAAAGAAGTAAATACGCTAACATTAATTTCTTGAATTTTAGCTGATACTAATACAGTAGAATTCATGTAATTCGAACTGCGATGTCACCGAAGTGTAATATTACAAAAATTTGTTTGACTCTAATTAGCTGGTCTAATTCTTTTGAATTGCAGTGGGAAATGCCTAAAGCAGACGCCGTTGGTGCAAAAAGTGTTCCCTATATAAACATATCTGCTTTATACAGAATTCTCATAAATGTTTGAAATCAATACGTTCCGACTTATGTAGACAGAATCCACTATACAAAGTTCAAATTGCATGTTCTTTAACATTCTTGAATGGCTTTTGCGAAGTTATAGCTACTTTGAGACTTACCTAAATTAGACGGGCATGTCAATATAAATCCAAGATGTTCATTCCACATAAACTCATTGTTACTTTCTTTAATGCTTTGCTCAAAGATGGAAAGACCAGTGCAAAATCGATTAAACACGCCCTTCATGTCTCCTCCTTTTTCCATTGAAATGACGCGAATGTGGTCTTCCTCGTTTACCCAGACAAGAAAGTTTTTGTCATTATTGTGCCAGATTCCTCTCGCATCTGGCCAATCACGCGCCATACCAGACGATGTAAGCAAAGGTGATACAGGCTTATCAAACAAAAAGTGATCTTCGATTAGTTTGTCTTGAACTTCTTCTGTCATGCCAGCAAGGGGATAATATTTGCCTATAGTTAAATAATAAACGGGTTATGACATATACCGCGAGTACGGACGTTACCCAACACAGATTTGCGAGTGAATCTCGTCTCGTATACATCACTACCCAGAAAGTTATTTTGGACTGTGCCAAGAAAATATGTAGCCAGAAGACCCAACACCATTTTTCTCACCAACGAGAAAATGGAATAATAATGGGTGAAAAGTTACGCAAATAAACTTTCTGCGGTCAGAAAATTGACCATGCTTTTTTATTGGTTACTTTCATTGGTTTGCTCATATGATGATATCCCTAAAAAATCTCATTGATGTTTCAAGCGAATGGTTTCACTTACTCACTTATTCAAATCATTGGTCGGTTTGAATTCAGGGTTTGTTCCCAGAAATTGGTTTATGAAGATGGTTTGAATTCAGGGTTTGCGACGCGACATTAAGCATTTATTGCAATAATTTATTGACCATGAATGTAGTTGCTTATTGGTTTGTTATGAAAATTACAGTGCAGTTGTGAGTAATTAAGTTGCTACAGAATTTTACAATTATGGAGCAAATAACTGAATTTTAAAAGATGTTTACCTTTGAAATCACCAGTAAGAGACGCCAGACCGTCAGTTACAATAGTCTCGACTTTTCTTCGTTCAGCTCTTGTACAATGTGGCGGCAGGGCAAGACCTCGTATGCTTCGACCGGTTCTAACACGACACGACAACACAAAGTCAGGATCAAAACTTCCACCTTTAAGATGACCAGGGTTGAGATCTGTTTTATGCTTGGCATCGGGAGCATAACCTGATTGGTGGTACAAAAAAATAATTTTCTCGTACATTGACCTAAAGATTGGTACGCTTAACGTTTTTAAAAATACAATATCGAACCCGGGCCTTTAATGTTTTAATGAGGATAAACATCCTCATATTAAGAAAATGATGCATGGTTTAAGGTTGCTCAAAAAATTAATATAAATAACATCACGATTGGTAAAGAAAAGAGTCGAAAAAATTTATAAATAAAGCAGTTAAAAAGTGAAATTTTTGGAAAAAATCTAGCCTTTGACCAACCTCGTCCCTATTTTATATAAAAAGTGAAAGAGTACCCAAGGGTGTCATTCGACTTGCCCGCTGTAATCATGCAAGGACAACGAACCTCCATGTCTTCCACGAACGACTTCATCAAAAAACTCTTTGAAATCTGAGTATGAATCTTCATCTAAGGCTACACAACCCACGATGAAAATAAATGGATGCCCTGGGTTATCAACACCAGTTTGAATGATTCGATCAAAAGAATATCCACTCTTTGGTTTAACTTTGCTCATTCGTTCATACATATCTTTTGTTAAAACTTTACTCATCCAATTATTATGCTTTGATAACTCCGGAAAATTATCTACATCAAGTTTTTTGCCATCAGTCTAAAAAAGCGGCGAAAAAGTCGTTAAATAAAAAAATCAATGTTAAAAACAATTGATGTTTCTAAGTTCTTAGACGCATATAACAGATCGGACAAAAATAAATGTATTTTAGGACATTTTATGACCGTCTAAATATTCTTTACTAATTTCGTCTACCTTATCGGTAAAAAAAAAGTCGGCAAAAAGTGACCAAATTTTGGCTAGGTGACTAAATTTTTTACCGACCAATTTTTTTACCGACATTTTTTTTTGCCGACCGAAAATTTTTACCGACTTTTTTTTTACCGACTAGTAATATTTGCCGATTTTTTGAATTACTTTTTAACCTCCAATTTTTTAGTTTTTTGACTTTCCAAAGTGAATGTGATCCTTATGCATGTGCCATTAAAATAAAGAATAATTTCTTTGACAACTGGGATGACTGTTGGGCACATTCCAAGGGAAATTTCACGAATCTTTGTTCTCTTTTAATTCAGCGGTGTCAAAAAAGTCGGCAATAAGTGACCAATATTAAAAAAATTAACCGGTAAAAAGTGACTAATTTTTGCTAAGTGACTAACTTTTTTGCCGACTAAATTTTTTGCCGACTTTTTTTTACACCGACTTTTTTTTTACCGATAAGGTATATCAATTACGCTATGATTTAGCTATTCGTAGACAGTAGAAACTTACTTCTATAAGAACATTCAGGATGAAATTAGACAAAAAGTTAAGAATCTCCGAAGAATATGTCCATCTTAAAAACTCGCGTGCTTATTTTTTCGTGATTCATACGCGTTTTAATACATTTGAATTTTTCAGAAAATTCGAATGTTTTTATTTATATTGCCTTCCAACATTTTACTGTTCACATTATTCACACCATTCTTATATTAAAAACGTGTAGTTAGCTACGTCATATTACAAAAAAAGACAAGAAATCCTTGGATATGAAGTTGGGTAGAAAATACTTAAAACAACTTACCTTTGCGACCAAAACTTTCGCGAATACACCTTTACGATAATTCGGGAAAACTAACACTCCATCGCAGCTTATATTGCAATCGGTGGAGGTAAACATCACACTTTTATAAGAGTTTATTAAGGAGAAAACACGTTCTTTCGTGATAACATTTCTTTCCGCGTTTTGTTTTTAATGAAAAGTACGCATAAGTTGTATCTTATTATTATTAACGTTTCCTGAAAATTTAAAAGAAATTGATACGACGGAAGTTAAAAAAATGGAGAAAACACGCTTTCGTCTCTTCTAACAAACTCTCATAAAAACACGATTTTTACCTCCTTTTTTCCGATATTGTAAAACGATGGAGAGCCGTAGGAACGCATGTACAATTGAATTATCGTAAAGGTGTATTGTGAATTCGCCAAAAAAGCAAGAAAACACAAATGTTATGTAGTTGACGATCAACGAAAAAATTAACTTTGAGATTTCCCCGTTGTTGATTTTTTTATGGTGAAAAACTTTTACGTCTTAAAAAACATCCATGACTTCACGTGAAAAAGCTTTTACGTTTTGTTAATTTACAATTTTTAGGCATAAACTTTCGCGAAAATGACCAAAAAATGCGACAGCCCTCCTAGTAAATTATATTGTCACCGATAGAAATCAGCAAACTAAATTCATACCTTTGCAGATGGGTTAATGGGTTTATTTTGTTCCAATTTTTTTTCCATTTCGACAAGTTTTGTTACACCGTCTACCACTATTTGCATCAATTCAACTTCTGAGTATCCAAGTCGGTCCGAGTTGGAAATATCAAAAGTGCCGTCTGTACTTGCAGTATCTACACCACCTACAAAAAATAAATAAATAAATGTTTACGCCAAAATAAAGATTTCTAGCTACACTACACTACTCCTAGCTAGCGCTATTTCTTTTCTGTTCAAAAAAATTAAAAATAATCGAACGTCATTTCGAACGTTGTAAAATCTAATTTTTATTTATATAATTTTTAGAAAATAGACCCTGGTTTCGACATTAGACCCTGGTTTCTACATGAATACAATATTTATTATGCCTATATCTAAACTCAAATTTTAGGCCTCGACGCACGTCTATGAATAAAGAAAGGAGCAAAGAGGCAAGGGCATATTTTATAAAACCGCATCTTATTCACAACGGCTAAAAAAAATACTCATCTAGCACGTCGCGTTTAGGTTTACGAAGAAAATTGCGCGAAAGCACACATGCGCTCGACGAAAAGGATATTTTTTTTACGAAAAAATTTACGCAATGACTGCATTCTATTTGAATACGAAAACGAAACAAAAACATTTTGAAAAGTGTCAAATTACTTTTTTCTTCATCGTCAGAGGATATGATACAATTTAAATCAACAAATATTAAAACAGATGATACACACGTGGTCCTGTTGCCTGTATTGATAACAAGTTATGCTTAAACTATTCATTATAATGTGAATATAAACTGTGTTAATTTTTTTTATATTTGGGGCTTTGTTTTTCGAGATAATTTAATGTCAAAGTAGTCTTACGGTCGCCGCCATGACCAGTGTCGATTACGACTTTCTGTTCCGTAAAATACTAACTTGTATGAAGTAGTCCGCGGGAATGTAAACAAACACATTCTAAATGAACAATGCGAGGGAATGCTAAACTGTGCCTTCTGTGAGCGTATAAGAGTAATTTTATTTATCATGTTTTGAAATAAATATATTTATCAGAATAAAATAATGTTTCACTGTTATAAATATAGTTGTAAAGTTCTAGACACGAGTTTATCACTTGGAAAAATAAGTATTATATGTATCCAACTTTATACGAAATTTTTGTGATTTTGTGGTAGAAAAACAAAACAAAAACAGTCTAAAAGTTTTTCTTTGTTTACCTACTTTCGCATGTTATTAAATGCTTGAAATTTTTTTATTTTTGTTACGATGTTGTTCTACTGGAATTTAGCTTGTCTTCTTCATCGCTCCAACCTGGCGATAAATTATAATCTCTCTTGGAAGACCAAGTGCATGAGTGCATCTTCACAAGTCCTGTTGAGCTAAGTACGCCGTGTGACGTGTCACAAATGAACAAAATATGAACGAACCATGTTGGATTTTGTTCGATAATAGCGGCGACCGTTAATGTAATTATCGTTTCTAGGGGACAAAATTTGGACATAAAAAAACGCCATATTGTTTTCGGGACATGTAGAATGTTTTAAATACAAAAAACATATACGTAAGTTAGTTTCCTTTGATTTATGGTGCTCTCGGAAGGAGGCTCACCCTCGCGTCCAAGAGCTTTCTACGCCTGTGACATACTGAGATGAGATCAGCCATTTGTTAGCATGATGTAATAGAACCCTGGGGCGAAGTTAGGGCTGAGGGTCAGTTGGATTTTGTCAAATTCCCTAGTAAGCGATCAAAGTGAGAATGATATTTATTAAAATAAGTTGAGAAACGCTTATTATGCGCTCCTTGTTCTTCTTTGCATTTCACGGCCTTGAATTGTTCTCAAAACATCCGAAAAATTTCGATCAACGTGTTCTTTCGATCGCTAGAATTCGCATTTATGTACAAAAAACCCAAACGTTTGAAGCATAGTATTCGAAAACGCTTTTCTTTACTTTAGTTGCAACGACGAAACTTTTCTGTTCTGAATTTGACGCGAGTTTACAGCCAGAGCTAAAACCTCCCGCGTGTAAACGGCCCTAATATGGATGTAAGTATACTGTACAATACAATGAATAAATCTACATTTACATAACGAGTCGAACTTCAAACCCATTTTTCTTATAATTTAGGACCATGAAGATTATTATACCCCTGTAATCGTTAAAAATAATTATTTCTTCTTCCTTACCGTATTCTTGTTCTATTCCTTTAAAAAACAGCTGTGAATACTGATCTTAAACTTTAAATAATTCGGCTGTTCAGAAAACAAATTGCCTTTACAATTGCAAAATACGCCTTTGAAATTTAAAAGCCTGGTTTCTCTCTCACCCTTGCCTGTACTTTCGACGTTTGATGCTTTATGACATAAGTATGCGCAAAGAAAATGTATTTAACTTACAAAAGCTGTTCAAGCTAGACATCACGTGCGATGTGCATTTTACCGGGGGTACAACAATGCCCAAAATATTTATTTTAAAAACAGAAAAAAATGTTTGCAGAGTAAACTTTATTTTTTCGTAAAATTTATCAGCTGATTAAAAATTAAATCAAAAACAAAGTTTTTGTTGTAACCCTAGTAATGTAAAAGCTTCAACTTTTTCTCAAAAGGTTTTATTGCGTTGCACCCTGGACTACTCAAACAAGCATTTTTTGTAACGTCGTTATCTATCTGACTTTCAGAATGGTTTCTATACGCAATTATAATTATTGTGCAACACTTCTGCAACGTGTTTGCAAAACTGGTTGTAGAAAAAATAAAAATCCTGTCTACAACCTTTGTTATACAACATATCCTGCGTAACTTTGTTATGTCCTTACATTAAAATTGTGGCTATTATTTTTGTACAAATTTCGCACAACACAACTGCTGACAACGATTTTAGGCCTAATGAAAACCAGGCTTTATGTGTTACTAACGTGATGGGCTGGGTAATTTGAGAAAGATGTCATGATAACGAGTCGTTAGCTCGTGGAAAATACACGGAAACCATTAAAAATATATCGCATTTGTCGGTTCAGTCAAAAATATTTCTTGCGTTATCACATCCTCGCCCCCAGGGTTTGCTGCGTGATGCCTTGATGGCTAAAAAGTTTCAAGAACCCCTGGGGATGTGGTTGGCATTATCGGAACAGACATACGGGCATTAATCTTCCCTAACATTGGAACAGCGGTGTTGATTGAGAGTTTTATGATATGACAGCCATATTGGTAAACAACCTCGAACTCAGGACTTTTTCTGTCAAAAATCGAAGACAAGACCAGACGTGGCCAGCATTACAATGCATGCAGATGCACTTTTGAGACTTTTAACACTTTGATATCATTTGAGCAATTTGTAGCAACAAATTTTTGCGTCGTTGATACTCCTTCATGGCACAGCTTTTTTCTGATTTTGAACCGAATAATTACGTTCTAAGATCTAATCAAATGACAATTGTCAATAAACACGTAATTCTTAGCAGTAACCAATCTCGACGCCAGGACTCTCAAAAAGAGACAACAGGCCCGAGGTTGTAACGACCCTCGCCTTATTTGTACTGAGGGTGGAGGGCGGAGGGAAAGGCAGATTTTATCACCAATGTCTTTTTCATAATAAATCAGCTGCTAAAACTTTGTAATTCTTAATGTATTATTATTTGGCAACTTTTAATAATTTCTTGGCACCTGTGATACTGTTCCGAGAACAAACTTTTGATATTTTCACATGAAAACATTATAAAGGATGATTACGTATAAACCAATCTCGTTGGCTCTATCGGCGATAAAAACCGCTCTTCTCAGAAAAATGATGATATCATAACAAAATTGGTGATATCAGCCAATTTTTATCCTTATTAACAAATTTTTTATCTTCTTGTAAATACCCACCCTCCCATCTCTCCCCCCCCCCCCCCCAGGATCTTTGATACCCAAAAACGCAAATTTATGATATGTACAGAATCATCAAGGCAAAATGCCCTGGATACGAGGTTGCTTGTACGAATGTTGAAGAAATGGTGGACGAATGTTTGATGAAACTTTAATCGTTCTACGTTTCATCCAACACGTTTTTTTGAAATGGTATGTTCATTCATTTTTTATTTTAAGTGAAGTCAAAGGTGACGAAAAATTGATTTTACCAGTTTTATTATCAAAGCTTGTAGACTCTGATTGATGATGAAAACCCCGGTGTCGTATAACGTCGTATAAATCGCCGTATAGCGCAGTTATAACGCGCCGTATAGCTCAAGATTGGGTAAAGCCAGGGGCACCAGTTAGGAAAATCTCACGAAAGAACTCCGTTGTAGACAAGTGTTGGGTATTTTGAATTTGTGAAATGTTGACTACACTATCCCCTCAGGAAATACAAGGTAATTTCCCCTACACCATCCAATGAAGCCTAGCATTGACATATAGGTATCTAGCAACTGGTGAACCCTTTTCACTTTCTATCATTGAATATCACATTTCGAAAGTTGCTGCATCAAACCTTGTAATAGGCTGATTCGATGCTGATGTCAAGAGAGGTTTTAAACTCACTTAAAAAAAATCGCAACAACAAATTTTGAACATGGAATTTTCTTCAAGTACCAGGAGTTACAAACCGTAATCATGTGGTTCATTTTATTACAATTACACAAAAAAAACAATCAATCATTTTAATTGCTAGGCCAGACTACGAGATCTTATGGTCAGATGTCGGATAAAGTAATAACAACAACGCTGTGTGAAATCTGGAATACCTTGACCTTTGAAATAAGGTTGACCACCAACCTCATTTTAAAGGCCTTGGGGACGTTGTTGTCCACCAATCTCATTTTAAAGGCCTTGGGACGAAGGTGCTTAAGGGTACTAATTTTCCCAGATGCTTAAATCTGATCTAAAAAATTACATTTAGCGGATATTAATTTTTATGGATTATAATTTGCAAATAAACTTTGCGGTATTAATTTCCGCGAGAAAGAAATTTAGAAATTTAGTTGTAAGAAAATTGAGTTAAAAAATTTATATATTCCGACAAAGCTCGACTTCAGGACCTTTTACTGTGGCGGTGAAAAGTATAAAGGTTCACTTCCATTTGGCTTTATTTTTTGCTATGGCGCGAAAATGCGATATGTACTCAAATAGAACCTTAAAAAAGCACAGCTTCGTTGACAACTCCGTTCCCAAGGCATGTTGCCTTTTTGATTATTTTGAAAGCGGCGAAACATTGGCCGCTCCATAACAGAAGGCCAGAGACCTTGCGGGCGAGGATGCGTTGTTGAGAGAAAAAATATCCTGGCGACGAAGTTGTCAACCAAGTTAGGCTTCAACGGGAGGTTAAGTCTACATATGTTTTGAAACACAACAAAATAAGTAAGAGGTACGTTCAATTACTAACTCCCTAAGTATTTAACCAAGTAAATTGAGAAATTAAAAAGGCTAATGCCGAAAAGGATTCTCAGGTATTAATTAACATGTATATAATCAAGGAGGTTTAAAAATAGACCTTCAAACCTTGTCAGTGCTTTTCTATACCTGTAATGTGATAGATGGACGGCTCTGTCTCGTTAGTCTATCATAGGGGTAAAATAGGCCTAAGGACGAAGATGCCTTACCTCACTGTTTTGTATGTAAAAATTAGAAAAGTTTCAATACCTGTTCCTCTTTTTTGTAGCCGCATCGCGTCCAACATGGAATCAAATTTCGGATGTTTGCTCAATAATGGTATTTTAACATGCACACCAGCTCTCATGCCTGTTCCCAAATTGGATGGACAAGTTAGAATGTAGCCTAAATGTTCATTCCACATGAACTCATGGCCGTCTTTTTTCATCAAATCTTCAACCTAAAGAAAGATGTCATAAAATGTAAACAATGAAGTCACATAAGTAGTTCTTCTTGTTTTTTTGTAATGCACCGTGACGGTAGATAGAGGGGGCGGGTAGTACTCGAGTTTGCTGCTCGATGTCACGGTTAAAATTTTTTGAATAATCATTCATAATCATAATCATAATTTTTGTATAATAATATATAATAATATATAATAATATATAATTAGACGATAGACGTTTAGTTTTCATTTACTCCGACTTTTTTCGTAATGTAGATCGTACTTTAGTGTCACATTCGAACGTTTAATACAAACATTCGAAATATTAACATATAACGTTGTTATATATGTTAAATAATAACGTGACGCAGCGTGATGAGGGGGATGGGTATTTAAAAAAAAGCAAATTTAGCGTTACGTAATAACAGCCCGAATGGCACTTGTATCCGTTGTGTAAATAAATAGGGATATTTTAGTTCCGTGCACTTGTCCATAACTTGTGTTGTGTATCTTCAAAAATTAAGTTTCTCTTAATACGAAAACTTTGTCTCACTTCCGATTTCAAATCAACCAATAAACACAATAGTTCCTCCGATGCAAACACCAAATTAAAATCGACCAATGAGCACAAAGTACAAATTAATATACTGGGAGGGGTGTGTAGATTCCGCCTCCCTGACATTTAACAAGATCTCTCCCAATTTACTATTCCGATTTCCATGCGGTAAGAAAAATTGGGCTGGGTCTCCCACTATCGTGTATAAAGACACCATAAAAAGCTTTGGTTTTGTATAATCCCAGGACTTACATTTGAAGGTTTACGGGAATCAAAGTTTGCAAACCAAAATTCTCCATCGGGAAAAAAATGCTTGGAAGAAGTGACGAAAACTGTGACCGAGGAATTAGAATTTCGAAGCATTTTTTAACGTCTGTCTGCATGAAAAGTGTGTGAAAAAACGTTAATAAAATTTTATTTCTTTGGGTAACGAATATTTTGTTCGACAGGAATTTTACATAATTTAATATTTTCTCAATATATTTCACACAGTCACAAGCTAAAATATTTTAGCCGTTCAAACAAGGCGGATAAAAAACAACATTAAACACGAAAGAACATGTTTTTCTCGATGGTTTGAACCATGCTTTAGCAAGTAGCTTTATTTTAGGATTATCACACATTCCATTCTCCTTATCTTTCTTTCAAACTAAAATGCAGCGTCCATCACTTAGTTGTTTTTTTAATTGTTTTTCTTTTTCGATAGTCGATTCAATCTCCTACGGATTCCAATCTTGTAATGAGGTCGTCGGGCAGAAGCGAACCTTACGTTAGCTGTATCAACATTTAGTACTCCCAGAATTTTACCAGGCACATCAGAATTTGCATCCTGCATGATCTGATCCAAACTACGAAAAGATTTTTGTTTTACGGCGCTTTTACTATCCGTGTTACCAGAAGAATGTTTTAAATCTCCTTCCTTTTCTGTTTCGGTTTTATACAACTCTCCCATTAGATTTCTCAAGTCTTCCTTCCAATCCCTTAACTTGTCTTCATCTCCGTTTTTAGTCCGAAAAGCATCAAAAGAAAGGATATCTCGATGTTTCTTATTTATAGGAACTCCTTTCGCAATACCAACTTTAATCAAAGCGTTTATTTTCGGTGTTAATGGAGGACGAGTGTTGTATACTTCTGCTATTCTTGACTTCAGATCTGCACTAAAAACGTTAGACACCAAAATACAGATTGATGATAGAGCAAAGATACATGTTCCACACTTTATACAAGCCTGAAATAAAAATGCAAATAATTTGTTTCACTATGGCAACATAGATATCAATTCCTTGTAAATATAGGTGACTTGCCAATGTTTAGAAAAGTTTATAGAACTTTGCAGATTTTTGTACTTGCGCAAACATTCTTGTAGGTAAAAGGTAGAACCACGTGGAGCAAAATGGCTATTATTGAAATTCATGATTTTCTTGGAAGCACAAGATCTTAAAAGCCATTGAAATTAATTTTCCGAACTGAATTCTCTTTTAGTATAAAACGTTTGGCCATTTTTAAGCAATTTTTTTTTTAATTAGATTTAATTCCTTTCTTTGGTCTGTTGTTTAGCTATATTTTCTGAACAAGTGCGCATGTTCAAAATCAAACATTACGTCACTCGGAAAGTGTTCTATATAACATATCTTATTAACTTATTCGAAAAATATGCTAATGAAATAAATCTAGGTTATTCAATTATTTTATCAGGAAAATATTTGCAAAAAATAATGAATGTACCTTTTTGACAAAATTACTAATTACCAACCTACCTTTTTGGAGCAAAAATACATCTTTTCTGCTATGTGCTGGATTAGAGAGCCGGAACAAAATCTGTTCAGCATACGCACCATTTGAATGAACGTGTTGTGAGGTACATTAGAAGCAAATGCTTATTTACAGTGAATGCATTTTAACAGCGAAAAGTTAAACAACATTTCTTTGAATTTGCACAGCTCACGTATAAGATTTCTTCACCAAGCAGAATAACTTTGCATTTGTGGGTGTATTGATGTATTGGGGGTAGGAAAATAATTAATGGTTGCTTATTAGGATTATATCTTACTGCAATGCAATATTGATCTTTTTTATTCTTTTTTGCAGACAAGTTCGTTCAGACGTTCTGCTTCATTTTGAACACAGGCAAAATTTAACAGACGGTAGAGTTGAACACTTTGCTCATTGTAATAAATTAATAAATAAAGGGGGGGAGGAGTGAGTATGTCGGTGGTTGGAGTAAGCGTTGCTGTTAGAGGATTAATTAAGGCTGAAAAAATCCAAAAATTAATTATTGGGGAAGAGGCAAATAGAGAGGGATAATAAAGGGTGGGGAGAGTTTATTTGGTACCGTGATTACATGGAAAGCCAATGATGTTAACGTATTTACAGGCGGCAAATAATTTTCGAGCATTTTACATTGGAACTAATTATACTCGGACATTGACATACAGATTAATACTTGCATGAAAACCAATAGCATTCACGTGTTCAAGTGTTCACTTGGGGACAAATGATACATTCGCCCATACACGTAAAAGCCATATATATATGTAGCCAACGCAAATTGCAGGGTTCTCTCTATACGTTTTTCTATTAAAACGTCTAAATTTCAGCCGAGGCTGGATGTGATTGTGTTTCTTACATTTATTCATCAGCCTTAAATGTTTGTTCTTCCAAAAATTGAGAAATTAGTTAGATTTTCGGTTAAGGATGAATATTTTGTAGCGTAGAAAGAAATGTAGTGGTGTTAAGATTATTGCAAAAATATACATATATATTGGTTAAAGGAAAAAACTTTTTGAAAGAACCGTTTCTTAGTAATTCTTGGCTCGCATTATTTCGTTCTTAGTTAATATCAGAAATTCAGGCGTGTTCTGAATGGTCATAATGGTTAACTTCAGCCTCGTTCTTATAAACTATTACCAGTCCTGCGGTAAAAATAATCTTCGCAAAAGTTCCACTATTCGCAAAATTAGGTTAATTGTATAACCTAATGAATGTGCATTTTTATATAAATTATCGTACTGAAACTTTCTTAAACATATTCCTATTGTCTATGGTTTACAAAAATTAATCTTCGCGACACAAAATGCTTAAAATATATATTATAATACCCATACGCGTCAGACACGCAAAATGGTACCGCAAGTAGCGAGACGCACACAATGCGGTAAAAAAAGAACGTGCGACCCCGTGGATTTTTTCACGGGCAACCGACTAGTAGATACATAATATACTTTATTTGAGCGATCCTCGATCGCGCAAAAAAGTAGATAAACAAAAATTCACTCACCTTGTTGAGGCCATCACAAAACCTTTCAAATACTGCTTTCATGTTTCCTCCCTTTTCCATTGAAATCAAACGCATATGGTCTTCCTCGTTTACCCAAACTAAAAAGTTTTTGTCATCGTTATGCCAGATCCCACGTGCTTCCGGCCAGTCACGTGCCATACCTGATGATGTCAGTAAAGGCGAAACAGGTTTGTCAAAGAGAAAGTGGTCATCGATAAGTTTTTGTTGATCCGCCTCAGTCATTGTTTCAAGCGAGTAATACTTTCCTTTTAATTTGCCAGACAAATTTCCAACGGCTTGTACCACAATTTTCTCAACCTAAAAGACAGTAAATTTTTAATAAAGGAAAATCTCTTCTTTATGTTAATACAAGCTTGCTGGCGGAGCTAACACTTGGTTCACAATTAAAATTGTTGATAAATGGATATTGCATTTACCTGTTTTCGTTCCGCACGGGTACACCAAGGCGGCAAGCACAATCCACGGATGCTACGCCCCGTTCGAACACGAGATGATAAGACATACTTCGGGTCCAAATTATCACCCCCTAATGTAAAAGAGGACAAGACATTACTCTGAAATAGTTGCAGCGAAATGCATTTGAACAAAGCACCTTGGACTTTAACTTTGATACGGACGTCTCTTTCGGGCGTTTAGAAAAACCCGTTCTTGCACTTATCATAATAACAATATACCTTTTAACTTTTCGGGCGATAAGTCGGTTTTATGCATAGCCGTTTTCTTAAATCCGTTAAACCGATTTTCGATAACTGGATCAAAGAGATCGGCAAAGGTTTTGTAGGTTTCTTCGTCACCGGCTACACAGCCAACCGTCATTATGAAAGGATGCCCTGGGTTGTCAACACCTGTTTGAATAGCTTGATCAATTCCAAACCCGCTAGGTGTTTTCACGTTAAAATATTTAGCATATATTTCCGGTGTCAAGCATTTAGACATCCAATTGTTGTGCTTAGATAAATCGGGCAAGTTGATACCACTGACATTTTTCGCACCAGTTGTTTTAAGCTGAGCAGCTTTTACTAAATCTTCAATATTTTCATTTTGTTCCAAAGCCTTTTCCAAATCAACTAAGCATCTCACACCATTAATGACATTTTGAACAAGTTGTACTTCCGAAAAACCCAGTCGATCTAGGTTTGAAATGTCAAATGTACCATCGGTACTCATTGTATCTACACCACCTGTGCCTCTCTTTTGCAACCGATAAGCGAGTAGAACGTCATCAAAGTGTGATGTTTTCGACAACAATGGAATTTTAACATGCACTCCTGCTCGCAAACCGGTACCGAGATTAGAGGGACATGTAAGTATGTAGCCAAGATGATTATTCCACATAAAGTCGTGACCCTTAGATTTTATCAGCGATTCAACTTTGTTTAAGCCTTCGCAAAATCTTTGAAACACAGAGCGCATATTTCCTCCTTTCTCCATCGAGATGACCCGTGAATGGTCTTCCTCGTTTACCCAGACAAGAAAGTTTTTGTCTTCGTTATGCCAGATTCCTCTTGCTTCAGGCCAATCACGCGCCATACCAGACGATGTAAGCAAAGGTGACACAGGCTTGTCGAACAAAAAGTGATCTTCAATTAGTTTGTCTTGAACTTCTTCTGTCATGCCAGTAAGTGGGAAGTAATTGCCTAAAATAAAAATTGTTGTACAGTGAAGTGAAGAAAAGGTTTGACTTAGCTTTGATTGTGTTATCCGATATTAGAGGTTAGAATAATTATTACTTTAAGAACAGAAACTTTCGCGTTTTTCGCGTTTTTCCTCAGGGATTGTTGCCAATGGTCAGAGCCCCTATTCTTTACTTGACGGTTTCTTCGCCGTCAGCTTCGTTGTTAAAAAGGCGAAAATTCCTAGGAAGTAGGTTTTATATTCGGTAATAACAAAACTGAATTGCGATGTTCTAAAGCATAACCAAAATGGAAATCTGAAATCCTGGACATTATATTTTGGAAAATGACATTTTTGGCTATTTCACGACATTATAAAACAACATCACTCGATCATATTCTGGGGTTGTTTATAAATTTATAGCCCTAAGTCAGTTTATGGCATTGACACCAGAATGTTGGCAAGTTTGAAGTATATGTGTTTATTTAGAAACAGCATTGTGGAACGATAGTTGATATTTAGCTTTGTTTTGCAATAAATCATATCCAGGATTGGAGCTACTGAAGAGAACTCAATCTCTGTTAGTTCACATACCTTTAAATTTCCCGTCCAAACTGTCTAGAGCTTCTATTAAGATTTTCTCGACTGCTTTCCTTTCAGCTCTGGTACATACAGGAGGGAGAGTTAAGCCACGGATACTTCGTCCTGTGCGAACACGACACGAAAGAACATATGACGGATCTAAATCGTCCCCACCAATCAAATGATCGGGATCGAGATCAGTGGCATGTTTTGCCGTCTTTGAGTAGCCGTTATGACGGTGAGAAATAACGTCATCCAGCAACTCCGCAAACACGGAGTATGTCTCCTATTTAGAAGGATTGCAAAGTAAGTGTCTGGAAGTGGGAATCGGTACCGTTATTATTACCGTAATATATCATTGGCAACATTTCTGCAGTGTATATTGTAACAGACAACATTATCTTTTGCTTGGAACAAAAAATAGGCATTCTATAGAACACAGCATAATACACCGTCAAAAACTCTCCAAAGCCATTCTGAGGCACCATAAAAGTCGACTGTATCAGGATTATATATAGTAATGGAAGCCTATTTAGGTTTTAAAAAAAAGGGATCCTGCGGCCACAATTTTACTTTCGAATACCTTCGAGCCTATAAACCTAGCAAATTGTGTAAAGAATCCTGCATCATTACGGAGTGATAAACCCAGGGTTTAAATTGGAGCTGATTCGAGAAAGCGAAAAATACTAACCTCATCTCCAGCTACGCAACCCACGGTATAAATAAAAGGATGCCCTGGGTTGTCTACACCAGTTTGAATGACTTGATCCAACGTCACACCGTTGCAAGTTTTCAAGTTGTGAAGTTTTTTATACAAAGGTAGTGTCAGACATTTAGCCATGTAGTTGCTGTGCTTGCTAAAGTCAGGAAAGTTAGCTTCCGGATCATTCTTAGCAAAAGTGACCACGGCCTTTTTGTCAGGGACCTTCACAGCGGCACTGTTCGATTTAGGTTGAGCTTTTGTTTGTACCCTAAAAATGTAACATAAAAACAATTTTAGCGCATGTCTTTTAACCATGATATTCAAGGTATCCACAATCTTTCATGAATAACTCGATTTCCCTAGTAAAAAAAATAAATTATTTCTTGCTGCTTCTATTAAGTTAAAGTGATAACAAGTTATGGCTAATAGATGGTATCTCGGTATTTCGACTATTCTTGGCGCCAATGTGTGTATTTTGAAGTTCAAGGGTTAGGTTGTGCCGTTAATTTTACTTTAAGGTAAAGTTCATTGGAATCTAGCAATGGTTTGATAATTTTTATTTTGCCCAAAATGACGGACACCCATGCAAAAAGGACTGTCGATTGAAGTGATTTTCCTCAACTCAACTAGTATTGAGTTTACTTTGGTTCCCGCATAAACAACCTCTCATGGTTTGCATTTTTCACTTCCTTTTGAATTACACATACATATCCTCTTATTCAAAGTAATAAAACGTTGGAAAATTTAAAATTCAATAAGCGCCCGTGTGCTTAACCGATGTATTAGAAACAAAAAGTGACAAAAAATAATTTGACTTACTGGCCTTTCGTGTTGCCTCCAGCTTGTTTTTCAATTGGTTTAGAACCCTCGACTGTTGTTGCTAAAAAGTAAATTCAACCTTTTAAAGAAGAAGAAGAAGAAGAAGAAGAAGAAGAAGAAGAAGAAGAAGAAGAAGAAGAAGAAGAAGAAGAAGAAGAAGAAGAAGAAGAAAAAGAAGAAGAAGAAAAAGAAAAAGAAGAAGAAAGTAGAAGAAAGAAGACGAAAGAAGAAGAAAGAAGACGAAAGAAGAAGAAAGAAAAAGAAAGTAGAAGAAAGAAGAAGAAAGAAGAAGAAAGAAAAAGAAAGTAGAAGAAAGAAGAAGAAAGAAGAAGAAAGAAGAAGAAAGAAGAAGAAGAAGACAGAGGAAGAAGAAGAAGAAAGAGGATGAAGATGAAGACAACAGAAGATGAAGAAGAAGACAACAGAGGATGAAGAAGAAGACAGAGGATGAAGATGAAGGCAGAGGATGAAGATGAAGACAGAGGATGAAGAAGAAGACAACAGATGATGAAGAAGAAGACAACAGAGGATGAAGAAGAAGACAGAGGATGAAGAAGAAGACAACAGATGATGAAGAAGAAGACAACAGAGGATGAAGAAGAAGACAGAGGATGAAGATGAAGACAGAGGATGAAGAAGAAGACAGAGGATGAAGAAGAAGACAACAGAGGATGAAGAAGAAGACAGAGGATGAAGATGAAGACAGAGGATGAAGAAGAAGACAGAGGATGAAGAAGAAGACAGAGGATGAAGAAGAAGACAAAAGACAGAAGACAGAAGACAGAAGACAGAAGACAGAACAAGAAGAACAAGAATAAGAAGAACAAGAAGAACAAGAAGAACAAGAAAAACAAGAAGAAAAAGAAGAAAAAGAAGAAAAAGAAGAAAAGGGAAGAAAAAGAAAAATACCTTGTTTTGAGCAGACTGAGGATGCGCAACCCATTTTGAATATTACTTATCGAGTTTAAGTATCTGAAGGCTTTTATGTAGCAGTAGTGAAGTCCAGACTTGTTTGGTCTATATATTCGCTGTTGTCAGTGGTTTTATACGCGGTCGTGACGAATTAAATATTTGACGTCAATTTAAATCAGTTAACCAATCAAATCTCTCACAAGAAAAATAAAATATGACGTGACTTTAAGTTGGCAGCTTAAATTTGCTTCCATCTTCTCCATGATTTTTTCCCAATAAAAACAGTAAAATGCACGTTATATAGATAGAGCTAAAAGCGAATGTATTTATCACGGTAGTCAAGGTTATAAAATCAACAAAATGCAAATGTTTGAGCTTCTCAAATAACAAAATAATGAAAACAACACAATTCTTATTGACTAGCAAATTTTCGCGTCGTTAGTGTAAAACACATTCCAAAAATAATAACATACTATTTATGTTTTTAAAAATCAGATCGTGTAACATCACGAAAAGAAACTGACAACACAAGAACTTTAAAGCCCGGTCCAAACTGCACATCTAATTGCGGGTAAATTACGCAATGACAGATGTACATAGCCGTATACACAACTTGACGACTATTTTTATGACAATCTATTTTTTAAGACTTTCCTATAGTGTTTTTAACCTCAAGTATGTTTATTAAAGTTTATAACAACCAAAAGCCGTCACTTAACTTTCGTAAGAAGGAAAATTTGTTCGAGTTAACAGAATTTTGACCGGTCGAAAATTGGAGATTGAAAATTGAGAACTATAATAATAATCAAATTCCCAAGAAATCTTCTGAAGGTCACTAAGCAAAAACTAATGCTGGTTTAACCTATATTTTTGCAAAGTTATTGCATACGAAAATATAAAAAGATAAAAGTTGAAATTTGTTTTCAAAATGGCAACTCGGTTGCCATGGGATCCGTATACACATGGTTAAGAACAGATCGCGATAAAATAGATTGATCACTAAAATTCTTATTGATACTTTTTCTTCATGAAAGAATAGTAAAATACGTTTTCCAGAGACATGTCGAAGCCGTCATTAAACTCTCACTAAACGACAAAATTTGCGACGTGTCTGTTAATGGAAAATCGGCTGGCGTAATCGAAAGAATCGGGTGACGAATGATCGTAATGTCGTTGCTGGCCTTATCTTCAGCAGTTATTTTGTACAAAAATCACAGATCAATGAACTTTTTGAAGACATATAACCGGGTATTTCAAGATTGCTTGTCACGTGACCAAGAAAATAAGATAAGCGGGAAAATATCACACATCGTTAGTTGGTTTTGCAGTCGGTCATGACCAAATTCTGAAGTTTTAACTGGCAAAGAAGACCAAACTTAAGAAGAGGACCAAAGCTCACAGATGTATGCCTTGCGTGTGGACAACAGGGACACTGGGAGACAAATTGTCCAGTCACCAACAACCAGTCAACAGTCTAAAGAAAGTGAAAAAGAGAAGTGTTTAACCTCTGTAATATCTGTTAAAGGAAGAATAAGAAATATTATTGAATGTTAGGAAAAATTAAGGGTTAATAAGAATACTTTAGAAAGCGTTAGACATTAGATATAAACTCCTATTTTTGAAATATCAAGTTAAGGCTCAAATCATCCTTTACAGGGAAAAATTGTGTTACTGATACTTCAACTGCACCAAAAGTTGTAAATCCTCTTTCTGGTAGCTATAATTCCTGGGCGAAAAACGACTTAATTTGGACCTAAGATATGTCAATTCACATCTTAAAAAGGCTTACATCAAGTTTGATGACTAGCAGTCATTCAAAGAATTTAACAAGATAGGAAATTTTGCCTTAAAATAAGGTTATCATCATCTAGATATTTACGAAGAACATCAGACGTACTTAGGTTTTTCGCGAAAAATTGATGGGAAAATCAAACATTTTGTTTTCAACGTATTGCCGTTTGGCTTGACAACAACCCCCGATATCTTTACGAATTAACTTCGCCCTTTAGTTTTTTGGGCACAACAAGATTGTCAAAATTAACGTGTACTTAGACGGGTCTTCTTATTCAGAATGTTATAAAAGTGCTTGTTTGGTGAGAGACACACTGCATATAGGCAGGATTTGTAGCTAACGAAGAGAAGTCGTGTTGGGAACCCGCCAAAAATTTAACATGACTGGGACTCACCCTAAATTGTGATACAAACATTTTCCAAGTCTGCGAAGAAAGAGTTTCTTCTTTATTTGAAAGTATCTCGCACGTTATTAACTAAAATTACAGGAAAAATCGTATCTAGAAAAATTTGTTTTGTGTGACATTATTTGCTTAACGACTGAAGAAATCTATAGAATCATAAAACACAGGAGGACCTCATGGGGTACCACTTTCAATATAATCAATTTTCCAGATGCACTTAAGGAGCTTATGCTTTTCAGAGATAATTGTTTAACTGCCGGTATTTAAATAAAAAAACCTTGAATTTTCAAATATTTTCTGACGCTAGCGATGTAGCATTAGGAGCAATAATTCCAGCTAGATCTTTGAAAACTCTCAAAATGCTCACTCCCTGCAAACGAAACAAAAGTTCTACTTGGTGAGAAATAAAAACTGTAGAGTTTGGGAGTCATTTAGAAAACAACTTCAAGTCTGTGGTGTGGTTTACTGATAATTATGCGAAATCTGAGATAATTCCATCTGGGAGTAGTAAAACTGAATTACAAAAGTATTTCATTAAAGATATTTGAAGAGTTTACGATATCAATCTTAAACCAACTGGATACCCAGATCCCTTAATGTTGATGCTGATAAAATCATGAAAATTATAGATTATACAATGATTAGGAGACTATTCCGTTTTCGGGTAGTCAATGCAAAATAGGGAGTCTTTACGATTGATTGTTTTATTCGAATTTTTTTGTCTGGAAACTTTGGGCGTAGATGCAGTTTGTTATTATTAGGTGAATGAATGCCTTCTGTGAACTGTATTCCTAAAACCATTGGCAAAATTGAATAAGAAGAAGTTGTGCTAATAATTCCACGGTGGAAATCAATTAATTTTTAGGCATGCTTTCAAATGAAAGTTAAATTTGAAGCATTTAGGACATGATGGTTATAAAAGAAATTTAATCATTTTGAAGATTGATTCTACGCGGTACAGGCGGCCGGACATCACAAAATAGGCACAGGGTGCCATTGATAAAAAAAAGAATTAGGTGCGAAATCGGTAGTTATAATATAAATTAAAATATGAAAAAAAGGTACAGGGTCCTAGAAGTTATCGCTGAAATAAAGGATGGCACTAGCGGACAAATCATCATCTCTTTTTACTTTAAGCAGTTTCCCAAGAAAGTAACGAAATTCGCCGTCAAGACTTACGTTCTTTATCACAAAGTCTATTTTGTATGCGGGAAGCATCGCGAGTGAAAAACACTAATAAGAAATTTGGTAATTACAAAAGTCAATTCGATAGATGGCGCTGTCAGTTTCCAGAAATTGAAGCATTTCCCGTAAAACCAATTTCCATCTCGCTTTACCTGATATAGTTAATCCAATCTGGATCATCTGTGTCTGTTATAGAAAGTTGTGCTATGTTTTACTGGACAATAGTCCTGGATTTAAATCAGCACCTAAGTTGCCGACTAAATCCCAATGTTTGATGCAATTAGTTACAACCTCGATCCCAGGGCTCTGCGTCTATTTTCTATACTGGGAGAGAAAAAAGCCCTGGAGTCGAGGTTGAAATGGTAATTGACTGAGGGGTGTGTACAAGCTCGTTTCCTTTGGCTGTATATTCCGCCAAGCTCACGAGTTTTCTTGATAGCGCGTTGCGCATTGACAAAATTAGAGATTGAAAAATGCATGGAAAAAATCCTTAATCATTTGTCACTTGGTTTAGTCGAGAACTAGTTGACCAACGCTGAAGTGAAAAAGAATAGTTTTTAAATTATTCCACCTTAATGAAAACAATTAAAAGTACTATTTTTAGGCTATATTCCTAATTTCTCCCCAGGTGATGTGACCCCGTAAAGTATGCTAGATAACGGCATCTCTGCAAGACTAAATTATGACGAAATCAGTTTCTATGGCTGTTGCCATGCTGAAAAGTGCCTGGTGTCTAAAAATCTTGGAAATATAATATAGGCTGATAATGGACTTAGGTCTAAAACCGAGCTCCGTTGGTATGTGCCTCTCCAGGGTGCAAACAGCTTAAAAGTGCGGAAAATTTGACTGGTCGGTTGATATTTCAGCTCCGGCTATGCAACATTTAGTAATAACTCGTTGGTCCGTGTTGGTAGAAAGTTATGTCGCAGGGGGTAGCATCCTCGCCCGTCTACGGCATGGTCTACGCATTCAAGTCCCACGCAATCCATCATCCTGGAAAGCTGTGTAGATTTACTTACGTTGATAGAAGAAGTAACATATTACGCATACATACCTGCTACATCTTCTTATGTATAAGAGTGTTTTAAAAAGCGCGACGTTGGACATGGGAACGAAGTTGGTAAGATTATTGCGTAATCACTTACAAAAATAAGATCGTGTTTTCTTGTAACTTCGAAACTTTTAATGTTCATCTAAAAATCTTTATTTAACCAAGATATCGCTTAAGTCGTTCCTTTTCTAACTAAATCAAAACAATTACCAAATTTGCGGGATTTTACACGTCAGTTGCAATGAGAGTTTCAATATTTACTTTTTTGTGTTTTCTAAAGACTATTATTCACAATTATAATACATCCCAAAAGTTCGAATCGTCGTTTTCTCATTCGTGTCACGGTACACCGCCTCTTCTTGCTCAATGCGTGCCAATAATGTCAATTTCCCGCGAAAAATTTGTGTTGTTTTTACACAGGCACATCATAAACAATCACGGCTTTATCATCACCAACCGAAACGATTTTGGATCCATTGTTGTTGTAGCGTACTCCCCAGACCTTAAATAAAGATAATCCGCGTTACAGAACACAAGAAACATTTTTTTAAGTTCAGCTTGGATGAACTTTAGAGGAGGTTTTTCTGAACACTTATAGAGTCAGACCCCTGTTTTATACCGTTAGAATTCCTTTTAGCAAGATCCTTGTCAATCTATTTACTGGTCTCAATATTTTACGAGTTAGTTAATTAGTTGAAAGTCTGTAGGAAGTTTTTAAATGATAATCATTTTGAAGTTTTTCATCACTGCAGACTATACGTCTTTTTTATAAGAAACATAATTTTTGTGTTCAGCCTGGATGTTTCTTAACTTCTAAGGCCATGTTCTAAAACGTTATGGAGTGAGATAGATTCCTGTTTTATACTCCTGATATTCTTTTTAGGAAGATGCCTGTTAATTTTTTTTAATTTTTTCTAACAATTTACGAGTTACCTACAAGGTTAAGAAACAACACGTCAAACGTCTCACGGATATAATTAACTGCGGAAAATTTTGCGATTTTATCTTGAAATCGCGAATTAGTACTAATGTGAAGTAAAAAAGCTTTTTGTCAGGAATAAAAGGAAATTTTTTGAATAAATCCTCTTTTTTTCGTATTTTCAGTAATTCTGCAAAAATACATGTCGCATATTAATCCCGTGATTAGGAGCTCTCTAGACAGTTTCTACGAATAGAATAACAACATACCTGATCTTTATGCTCATAAAACGTGTGAATACATTGTCGGCTGCCGGCATCCCAAACTTTCACGCTTTTATCGCTCGAGCTGCATAAAGAGAAATGGGTTATGTTGACAATCAATTCGCGGTTATTATTGCAACATATAGACAACTTATTTTATGATTTGACATTTTTTATGGTTTGCTATTTTCCAAAAATAGATATCTTTTAGTATTTTTCAGTATTCTGTTTTAGTGGGAAAATGAGATAAGGTCTGCAAAAAATAATACATTTCAGTAAAATCGAAAGTTTATTTTGGTGAGGAAAAAAGACAACACAAGGGACTGTATTTGTTAAGAGATGCTATACTAAACAGCCTTAAGAAGGTAATTATTACCTTTCAAAAGATTTTAAAGTCATTGTTTTTGCTTCAAATGACTTTATATGCAATAATTTGATAGAAAATAGCTACCTTGATTGGTCAAATATGTTCAAAGTTTCTTTTACAAAAATGTTTGATATAAATGCAAGGTACGCGCTTGTATGGAATAAATTACGGATATCAAATATTGGTAGTACTTCTCATCGTTTTACCTATACTTGGGGCCCCAATATGATATCCAAGATGATTTAAGACGTTGCTTTTGACCTCATTGCTTATAAACCTTTCCCCTGCCATAAACTTCAATTTTGTGTAAGGCACTAAAGTCAAAAATCGACTGCTAGTTTAATAGCAATACTGTCATTCTAACGCGTGTGATCACGCTCGCACGCCTCCACAGACGCCTGAAGCAGTATTAGCCGTGTTGTTTTCAGGTCTTAATTGCTAGCGTGAAAACAATATCACACGTGCAATTTTATAGACAGACTATTGAAGACTTAAAAGTCACACACCTGGACACCATAAAAGCAATTTTGGGCGTGTGATTTGCCACACTTATACTTTTTTTCATGGACAAAACTGTTGTAGTCCCTTTAATGGAACCACCAGCTAAGTTCAGAAGTATACTTACGCTGAGACAAAGTGTGTATTATCGGGTGAGAAATCTACACTCACAACCCACGAGCCGTGTCCCGATAATGTTCCGGCAAGGTTGGCATGTTGCACGTCATACATCTTTAAATGCCCATCATCAGATGCCGTCAGTAGGATTTGTGAGTCAGGTGAAAAAGTTAAAGAGCGTATCGGCATAGCGTGTCCTAAAAATATAATCACTACAAACAAACAAACAAGCGAACAAACAACCAAAACAACCAAAACAACCAAAACAACCAAAACAACCAAAACAACCAAAACAACCAAAACAACCAAAACAACCAAAACAACCAA
Organism: Hydractinia echinata; assembly: GCA_030067915.1. Lineage (NCBI taxonomy): Eukaryota > Metazoa > Cnidaria > Hydrozoa > Anthoathecata > Hydractiniidae > Hydractinia > Hydractinia echinata. The sequence goes on along the minus strand of JASGCC010000035.1, from coordinate 1,501,737 downwards.
AACAACCAAAACAACCAAAACAACCAAAACAACCAAAACAACCAAAACAACCAAAACAACCAAAACAACCAAAACAACCAAAACAACCAAAACAACCAAAACAACCAAAACAACCAAAACAACCAAAACAACCAAAACAACCAAAACAACCAAAACAACCAAAACAACCAAAACAACCAAAACAACCAAAACAACCAAAACAACCAAAACAACCAAAACAACAAACAAACAAACAAACAAACAAACAAACAAACAAACAAACAAACAAACAAACAGTTTTTGACCTCGCTTTTTCAGGAATGTTAAAAACAATTTTTTACTTACCTTCAAGAGTGTGTAGTAATTTTTTAGTGGTCATATCAAATATATTGACGATACCATCTATCGCACCACAAGCAACATATTTACCATCTGGACTCTACAAGAAAATTAAAAAGTAAAAAAATGCATGACAAAACATATAACATAAATGAAAAAAGATGCAGATAATAACAAAGGAAGAACCAACCACTTTCTTGATGGTCGAAGAGTAAGTGGAAAAGGAACAACATTAAAATTAGTTTCAAAACAAACAAAATTCCCCTAAAAATTGTGACTACGAATCACACTCTACACTCTTACTCTTAAGAGGGAAGTGTTTTCGTAAGTCTCTAGAGAAAAACGAAGTCTTCCCAAAGAGTCCAACAGAATCACTACGACGAAGGAGTGTATATTTGAATATAAGTCAGTTGTTAAAGTAGAAGTTTTTCATGATATGAGACAGGCTCATGGTTGGTTTCTCGTCCGATTTATAAAACACTAACTGGCTTGAAAATAATCTTTCATTTATGAAGACATAGTACCTTACAGGTTTTTATAATAACATACAAAAACTTAACCTTGCACATGCACAAACCGTGCATCATGCACAAACAATAGGAAATCATTAAAAGACATAAAAAATTCTTCACAACATACATAAGCGATACTCATTGTAAATTTACTCCTCGTGTCAAGCGTTTCTTCCTTCACACCACTTTCAACTCCTATCAAGTTGACTTTGCCAGAATGACTTCCTGTAGCTATGTATTTTGAGTCTGGTGAAAATGTTACGGTCCATGAATCCACTAAGAAATAAATCTCATGATCTGTTTTATACTTATCCAGGTGTATATAACTTAAACATTTGCACACATTATGTGTCATGTGAAGGTGGAATAAAATGAAGGGTTTGAAACAATGACCCAGGGATTATACAAGGGATAGGGATACGTGTTATTTACTGACTTCCCAAAGCGCAACCATTATTGGCGAGTAAATTAAGAGAAATTCAGATATCTTGTAAGCCTTTGTATTGCTAAAAACAAACTGAGTCACAAATAGAATCTTATTTGGTCCAACTACCCAAAGGCGGATTTACACAAGGCGGATTTACACAAGGCGGATTTACACAAGGGTTTTTTTCACAAGGGGGGTTTTCACAACGCGGATTTTCACAAGGGGGGTTTTCACAAGGTGAATTGTGAATGGTGAATTTGGCAAATTAGCTGCAAAACACCTTCTCAAAGGAAAAAAAATAAATATGAAAAAAAATTAAACACTCTTTTTGGGTATTGAATTAAAAAATAATTATTTTCGATTCTATCAGGTGAAGATTTTTTATCAAAAAAACGCAATGACTCCTTTTGATTGGGTAAATGTTTACAGCGAAATTTTGCACTGTTAAAAACTATGAAACTGTTTCTACTTTTCAGCGAAATGACTTTTTTGAAAACAAACAAACTCAGACACAATTCACCAGGAGATTTTCCATGACATTTGCCTAGAAATGACCATGTGAAACATATAAATAAATAAATAAATCAATTAAACTACTGGTGCTGAAGAAATGGCACTGTACACAACAAATATATACTTATTGTTTTATTACACTTTTGATCAACCTTGCTTTGTTTAGGGCAGATTAAGTTGAGCAACCATATCATTCATGCGGTAAAAGCATAATTTTTGAGTACAGTGCAACTTCAAGAAGTATGCTACAGAGCTAGTAATTCGAGTTCAGCAAAACCAACCACATGCAACCAAGATGAATACCTGGTCCAAGATCAATACTCTTGACTTGTTTTCCAACATCAATATCCCAGATTCGTATATGGCTATCCAATGAACTAGATGCCACCACTTCTTACTAATTAAGGTCAAATTATAATTGCATGTTAAAATTAACATAATATGAACGACCTGCTGAGTACTAGCACATTCTTCTAAACACGTTACCTTAAAGGAAGAAATTTTCGCGATCAGAAATTTTCGTGCAAAGATATTTTCGCAAATCGTGATGCAAGAAATAAATATTTTCATGATTAAGGCAAATATAATAATGTCCTTGGGTTTAACTGAGACTTGAAAGTGCTGTCCACGATTATTAATTCTTCAAAATATTTTTCCATTTATGAAATATTTTTAACCCAATATTTTTAATCCTTAGCACTATAAAAAACTTTTGGTATATTAAAGAAATTTGGAACTTATTTACTTAATTTCGTGAAAATTAATTCCGTTAAAATTTCTTCACTAAAACATGAAACATGTTATAATATTGATGAGTGAAGACTGTTGATCTATACATTATAGAAATGTTATGTACATAACTTAGACTAAAATTATTTACGTGGCTACAGTCTCTCAAACGAAGTCTCTCAAATTAACACTTTTTAAAACAACAGCAGAAAAATTCAAAAGATACAGTTTCCAGTAGTGTTTATGTCAGCAGAAACAATTCCTAATTGATGACCATCTGACGTCCACTTATGTTGCAAGCTGTTATCTGACCTGCATAAAAACAAAATTCTAACAATTCAATAAATCTTGAACAAAATATTTTTGGGAGTCTCCTTCAAGAATGAATAACTCTTGATATTAAAGTTTTCCTACATGCAATAACATACAAAGATGTCCACACTGGTGCAAAATTACTATTGGTCACACATTTAAAATGCCAAGATTTGAAACTTTTGAGATTTTCATTGGTGCTGCACACTTGAAAGAACACTTAATTTGACACACAATCTTTTAAGTGTGTAATTCATAAATCTAAAAACAGGGGCTGTTATAAATCCCAATTAGGAATTTTATCAAAGTGGTAAAATAATTTGGAGTATAAACATAGTTAGTTTCTCTAATGAACTGGAAAATCCGGGATAAATTTTAACGCTTGATTAATTAAGCCTGCTTTCTATGCACAAATTCAGCTTGTCACAAAAAATCCCATAAATGTTGGAAAATTGTTGCCACCTTTGCCTAAATTTCAAGGTTGATAAAGGCTGAGATATTGGCTTTTGTAATGAGTACATGTTTGAAATGCACAACCACAGAATTTAAAGGCTGTCTGACCCAGGTAATCAAGTTGACAAGTATTTAACAATAAAGACATGTTTTTAAAAGTAAACCTACCATTTCCAGCATTTCACTAAATCATCAATGCCACCAGTTACGACATGCTCTGTTTTATCATTTTCATTAGTCCTCCAAGCAACTGTCCAAATACTGTCTTCATGTGCTGTAACACAATACAGTTAAAAAATGTTATGTCTATTTTACCACACATTACAATTAGCATCAATCACACATAACGGTTGGAAATTTACATATTTCATTGCTCAGAAAAAAATATGCAAATCACATTGTTATCAAACTAATGTTTTAAAAAAGGATACCTATTAGCCATTATAATACATACCATTTTCTAGCTTTTGGGATACAGCATACTAAATTAGAAAAATGATATTAGCTATACACATCTCCAAGCCTTCTCATTTCATCTGATAAAAGCATTATAAAACATCATCTAATTGAGATTCCAATGATATAAAATCTTATTTTTCTCGCAATGGTGGTACAATTTCGCCAGGTTTCATTTAGGTGGATCTGAGAAGATCCAGTTTGTAAACTTAATTTTGTTACCTAGGCAAGTCATAAGGTGCTTAGAAAATAGTATTAGGTATTGATTACCCAGAATATCTTGCCTCTTTTTTTGCAAAAACCCAGCTGGCGAAATTGTACCTCCACTGGCGAAATTGTACCTCCACTGGCGAAATTGGTCCAGGCCATCTGTGATACGAGTATGATTTAACTTTATTTTTTATTGTTTTATTGTTGTCCGGCAATGTTTAATCTCAAAAATAAGCCACAGCAGACAATGCAATGCCAAGTACGAGGTAAATATAAAATGTTTTTTGTAAAAAAGGCAAAATATCATTTGATTTGAAAAAACCCTGTTTATCCCGCAATTGTGGTACAGGATATAAAGGCTTGACGGACCTGATACTGTCTTGGTCATGAATATTTACACCCACGTGCGGTGGTTCGTACGCCTACACTAATACAGGCGTGCGATCAGTATCGCACGCCTAGCTTAGGATTTTGGCGTGCAATTATTACATTCAGGAGAGTGGCAGCGCAGAGTTTTTGAAGCATTGTTTTTTACTTTTTATTTGCTTCTTTTTCGTTTGTTGACTTATTTATTTCAGCAACAAGATGTTTACAAGCCCAGTCCTGGTCATATGAATTTTAGCAGCTGAGTGATACTTGATGCGTGATGAATTTCACGCGTCTTGCCTTAATTGAGGAGAGTGATTTGTTATTTTGAAGAACGTAAGGTATAGAGAACAATAAAGTCGGCCCCTTTCCTTCATGCTGACACTCTTATGCTCGGCTGGTGCATTACACTGAGACTCGAACGAAAGACGGAAGACCATTTGGAACCATGCCACAAGTCAGTCCGACCTTCATCGTCACAGAGAATACTGCGAGAAGAGTTCGCACCCATGCAAGTTAAATATAACCAGAACATGGGAGAGGTTAGGTGTCCTGTACCTTAATACATCTTTCGGACAAATGTTCTCGTGATGTAATACCAAAGAAAAAACATGTTCAATAAAGTTTAAAAAATCTTTTTAAAAGGGGAAAGAGAAATCAAATATGTTTAGTAATAATAATCGAAAAAATTGTATATCGAATTAAAAAGAAGTCCAGAAGTTCTGTCTCCCACACGACACAGCAGGCAATAAGTCAGCCCTGCCCTCGGTTTTGTGAGAAGAGATGTTCTGCGAAGACTCTAACAATTGAGTCTCCTGTACAGTTTTGCTTTGCATTGAACTGTGCCTGTGACAAGCATTTTCGAAGCATATCACCGGCGACTTCTGCGATATTCAATCGTAAATAGCATGTGTACAACTTACTTCCTAATCAGTTTATCTTAAAACATAGAGAGCTAGTTGGGACAGAACTATTAACTTAAGAAGTACGCCATCAGGAAGGTAGGTCAATAGGAGGTTAATGACAAAATTTTTTTGCCAGCTGAAAAACAAAAAAAATACTGTACGAAGTAGAACAAGGCGTGTGATAAAGAACACGCCAGAATTTCACATGGCGTGTACGGAGGCGTGCACATGCAATCGCACGCCCACGCCATTCATGACCAAGACTGCTGATATATTATTATCTTTATTAAAATTTTTCATCTTTATATAGCTTATTATCTCCATCATAACCCAGGGTTGCTAAAGCCAGCATTGGTAGGCTGCAGAAATAGCGCATAAACTTTATTTTCTTTCTATTGTTATCATCAAATGCTATTATTTAGCCTGAGGTCAACTTGCAGAAGTTCTAACTTGATCTACGAGACAAGAGTATCCAAGTTTTTATAGGATGAAATAATTATTGTATCATCTGCATATATAATTTGAATTGATGACAGATCTCAAGTTATTAATATAAAAAGGAAAAAGCAGGAGGGCCAACACAGATCTCTACATCACCCCGAAAGCCTCTATGAAGCAGATCTGATGCTGTGTCATTTACAAGAGTCAGATGCATTTAGCCCATTAAGTAGGACTCAAACCAGTTTTTTATCAAAATTTTATGATCAACAGTGACAAATGCTTTTTTAAGGTGGCAGTAACCCTTTTTTAGCTCTCAAAACAGTTGTATTATTTACTGAGCGTGTTATGTATAAAAAAATTCTTTACTATTTCTTGAAAATTATGTTGACTTATTATCTAAATTGCTGAGTCAGCAGAAAATTCCAGTTAAAAATGTATAATAAACAGGAAAAAATTGGCTTTTATGAGCTCCAACTTTTGACAATCTCATGATTTTTCATCAGCTTTTGTTTTTAAATGAACCTTGGGTTAACCATGTTAAAAGGGTGTGCAGAATTTTTTAGTCCATTCATATTTTTCTAACAATAGGCTTTTGTTTTTTTTGAAAAATTATTGGGTAGCATCCTCTGCTGCATCAAACGCTGTTGAAAGAGAAATATTCAGACTAAAGATATTTCCGCACACCTTATCATAGCTGTATGATTTACCAAACATGTCTGAAAATTTTAAAGAAAAACGAAAGTGCTATAGGAAGTTGGAGCTCGCGCAGTGCAGTACTATGAATATCGTCGTAAATTTCTATGTTACACGCCATCTTGTTGTTATTAACGTTTCTCTTTAGTCTAGATCAGATTGGAAGAGGGTCATTAATATACCCCGTCCAAACCATGCTAGCATGGAAAACGGACGTTAAGCCGAGAATGATGATGATGATGAACTACGTCATTCCTTCTGTATGATTTTACAAGCACATAGCACTTGAACTATATTCGGCAGACTTCATTAATTATTCACAACGTTTTGAGTTTAAAGAGGAATGATTGTAGCTGAATATTTTTGGTGAAAGATAATATATAGTATTATAGCTATGAAATCTTGACATGAGTGTTATAATAGGAAATATATGGATATATATATAGTCTAGAAATAAGTTTTAGTAATTAAATATGTAAAAAAAGAAATTTCGGATTTTAAAAGGGTTACTGCCACCTTAAGGTCAATGAACACAATACAAACAAATTTTTGTTGGTTAAGCTCAGTAAGGATAAAATCAAAGACATTGTCTACTGCATTATCTGTGGAAAATAGTTTTCGAAATCCAGACTGTCATTTAGGAATTTGTCCTCAGAAATTAAATGAGAAATTTGCTCATGCACTAACTTTTCAAAAATTTTCATAGGAATTGGCAGAATGGAGATAATCTGTCTGGGAAAGAAAGAGGGTAATAATAATAATAATAATAATAATAAATATTTAAAGTGGCTAGCCCAGAAAATCACAAAAACCTATAGTTAGTGGATTGTTTCCACTGGGGGCCACTAAAAAAGTGCCGACTCGCCGAAAGCGCCATATATATATGTGAGGGCGGCAGCGGGCGTTTTTTTGAGTTTTTTTCAAGGTTTTCGTCTGTAACCGCCCGGAAAAGCCTGGGCCCATCCGAAACCTCCCAAATTGCGCCCGAAATGCAACGCGCGCGAGAGCTCATTGTTGTCATTTAAATTTTGTCAAGAAGAAGGAAGGTGCTATATTGTCGTTGTACTCTCCAGCTAATATTTTTGGGATTTTATTACAGCTATTTATGGAATAAATGATATAAAAAACAGTTTTTTTCAGAACTCCACTACCACTGCTCGACATTAAAAGAATAAATTATATAGCTATACATGGATGGTATAATAAATGTTTAAAAAAAATTTGTTTTGGGTTGATTCGGGTTTCTCCGGGAGAAATTTTAAGTTTTTGTTAAAACGCCGGAAGTCGTCCGACAGCTCCCGTGGTTTTTGCGGCGTTTCCGGCACAGAGAGAGCTATTAGTGGTTATAGCTCTCGTACTCTGTGTGGGAGACCAGGGTTCGATCCCTCTTGACGGCGATTCAACATGGGCGAGTGAATGTTACCATAACCCCCGGGTTAACACAAGCCATGTGAGGGAAATTGGGAAGATGGCACACTGTGTGGGCCGTTGGATGTTGCCGGGAGTTGTCTAGTAGAGCGCGGGCTCTAATTGCGTCTGCGTGGCTCAAAATGAGCATTAAATACTCTAGGACTCTCCATCTAAGCCATGGCCCCTCCTGGAAATAATAGACAGGGTATATCCCTCGATATTTGTGAGGCTAGCCATGTAAAATATGCACATCTATCTATCTAGTTATCTATCTATAACCACTAATCTACGGCGCAAATTATCTTATCTGTTTAGAGCAGCAGAGCAGACTTTACATACTTTAGCATCAATCTTTTTTCACTTAAAAGATAGACAGACTGCAAAAAACTTTTGAGAATATAAAGTACTAAATTATAATGTTAAAAAATGTAAAAAAAAAACGAAAACATAAAATTGACAAACCATTTCACTGCAAGATTTCAGGATTTTATGAGTTTCCCGCGGCTGTCCTTATTGTCCGATGCTAAAGAGGCACGAATATTTACAGCACACATCTTAGTCTTTAAAATTTGGAGATCTTGGTTCATGAAGTAATTTTTGTAAACAAAAACAATGTTCCAATGACGGCTGTTTTATGTTTTTGTTTGTGGTTGAGAAAGTTTGCTAAATAAAAACTAGCAACTAGCTATGAATGCTGTTTAGTTACCTTACCATTGTATCTGCAAAAGGTAGTGCAGAGTTTTGCCCAACCAATGCTTTCGTCCATTTCAAAGAAAAGTTAAAATTGTGAATTCTCTGGATATTTCCGTACAAATCGTAGGTTAGCTAGCTAAAAACTGTTGTGTTTTGTAATGTTTTGAAAATTTATTGGGAGAGTTTTGTACTTTATACTTTATTATTCTTAGTAGTTAGGGATGGAAGCATCTCTTAATTTTTCTTAGCTATACCCTTGCACCCTTGCAACAAGCATATTTATTTTTGGACATTGTAACATTGCAACTTCTAAACTTTTATTGTAGCTAGCTAGCTGTATTAAAATTTAACTTTCCATGCATTTTACAATATGTTGATTGATTTGCAACATTTCAAAGTCAATATATATATATACAATCTTACGCTCAGCATGAGAATAGGATTGATATCTTTAGGCGGTTGTTGAGCGATTGCTGTGCTTGCACGACTTTCGTGCTCAAATGGGAGCTTTAAATGCGCTTGGACCCCCTTCGCAGGACCCTCGTTGATAGCAATACCAATAGGAACTGAAGAGGCTATCTTGGGTAAATAATTTCAATAATAATAATAATAATAATAATAATTAAGTTTGTATATTTTTAAACTTTACTAGTATATAAAGCAATAACTAGTGCTTGAGAACAAAAATACAGGTTTTTGTTAAATGTTGCAGCCATACATTCTTTACCTAATTCGTCCATTACAGGCTTTTGATATTGCCAAAAAACTTAAAAATGGTAAATCACCTGATCGGTGAATATGTCCAAGCACTCTAAGAATTTAATTTATTGTTCAATTTAAAAGTACTGCAACTTCGTTAGATGGCAAGTGAAGTGAAGTAGACTGTACTGTTTAAATATCTCAAATAAAATAAAGATTTTTCAAAGATTCATCGAAAACTTGTCAAAGCTCTTTCATATGAAATCAACTTGTTTGTCTTGAAATAAGCTTTATATTTTTTTAAGAATAAAGTCTCACAAACAGCATGCATATAAGTAAATTTACTTTATACTGTAAAAACATTTTATGGAATTGGACAAAATATATAAACATCAAAAGTAAAACTGTAACAAAAATATATATAAAATGTCTTTTTAATAAAAATTTGGTTTTGTTTAGGACAGCAATCATCTATAAATAAACCTAAAATTCCTTTTTTTTTTAGTCAAAACTTAATAATGTTGCTCAACGCCATCATCAACATACTATTATGCTTTAATGGTTATGTGAATAGCAGAGAAATAGTGGTAGCAACATACAACTTGTGGAATGTTATGTACCACTGGGAAGTTCGAAAATTATACATTTCGGAAATGGTAAGAAGCTGTGTTTGCCTGTAAGTTTCAGCATGTACCTATATAATTTATAACAACTGCTATCATATTAATTAATGTCTTATACATGTATCACAAAATGTCTTTCTAATGATAGGGACAATTGCCTTAAAAACTGTTAAAATAATGACACAAGTTTGCTTTCTTGAATAAGGATTTGTATTGTTTGGAGTGATTGCTTGTCAGAATTAAGCTTCTCTGGGTAAATTTGTTTTTTGAGTTTGGTAACTCACCAGTTTGGGATTGTGTAAACAGTGATCATGTTGTGGACAGTATGAAAATTTAACTAAAATATAATTTTTGGCAAAATTTTGGCTGATATTAGCAGTAAAGTTGATGTTCTTTACATCAACTTTACTGCTAATATAACTCTGCTAATTTAACTCCCTATGCTCATTGAAAACAAAGCCTATCATTTTGCTAGTATTTATAATAATAAAAAATGTATTTACAGGAATTTCATTATCACAAAATGAATAGAAAAATAAATAAATCACTTTTGCCTGATGATGGGAGAAGGATCTTTCGAAATGGCGCCTACTAAACTCTCATATTCAAGAAATGATAAACCTTCAACAATAATTATGAATACTGAACAGACAAACCGAAACAATATCTTCAATAAATCATTTTTGTCTACAAAATATTTTTTTGGTACATTTTTGTAAACTTTCAAGTTAAGAATAATGAATAATGAGCATATTACACATTTTAGCATAACAAAATTGTATTACAAGCAAAGGTGGCCTGAAATCCTTTGAAAATCAAATAATATTTATTAATAATTGCAATGTTTTTTTTTTAATTTTCTTTCTCAGATGGTATGCACAGGCTTTATATGCCAAAATACTGTTTTTAGCTGCAAGAAATTGATGCTGATATAATTGGCTTCCAGGAAGTAAGAGCCCATAAAGACCTTGAGCACTCACAACTTGATGAATTGCAATCATTGCTACCTGTTTACAAGTATAAACATTACGAACCAATACATCTCATTGAGAATAAATATTCATCTCCTGCTGGGTGGGAGTGGGAGGGCATTGGATATTTAAGTAAACACAAAGCGAATTTTGTAGATAGACTAAACTTTACTTTCTTAAAGAACAGTCCTGATCAGAATCAACGGTTAATGCTATACTCTCAGTTTTTGGTAAACCCTGGTGACCGTGAAGTAAACGTGGCTTTTGTACATCTCTCGTATGATAGATTACAACAAGTAGGTATTTATTTTTGAAAGAAAATGGTTATACACCCTAACCTGCGTTCACATTTTCACATTTGCCTTATTATGATGTATACACTTGAATTCTTTTTGACAAAAAGCCTAGACTTTCAAATAATTTCAGAATGTTTGCTTGCAAGTTTAGGCCAAGAGCCTGTACACATACAATCATTGATACATTACTTTAAAAAATCGCCATTCAATTTGTCTAGTTCTATTTAGTCTAGTTTTGTCTAGTTTTATTTGGTTTCTCTGTATAGTCTGACGCCTTAAAGAATGCTAACTATGCCCCAGCTACACACTTCTGTATTTTTTATAGTGTTTAAATGTTGCTGATATGTTACGTTATTTGTATGGCTCTGGTGTGGAGAACACTATTCTTCTTGGTGATTTTAACACATACGCTGACTTTCATTGGCCTGTAGAAGCTTTAAGTGCAGGACGAATTAATGTAAATATATATAGATTTTTAAACTCTTGAAGGTCACTAAAAGTATATTTTAATTTACTGTTGATGTTTCCTTAAAAATTAAGGCATGAATAAATAGATGTTAGATGTTAGTAAGGTTAACATGTTGTACATGTTAGTTTTTTCTCATTTCAGAATGGGTGTTGAACTTCTGAGATCTTAATTTGATTTTTATTATTATCAAAAGGAGACAATCAACTCTTTTGTGTCTGCAATCTCTGATAATTTTAGTTTTGAAAAGGCACATCGTGTACACAGCAAATTGCTAAGTTTTTAAACAACGTGCAATCAGTATTTTTCACAAATCTACACAACTGAGTCTAAGGGAGTTTTTTTATTATAACTTTTTGTGTCTTTCTTCCTAAAAATTTTGTTAAAATCTCCTAAAATATGGAATGGCTTTTCAAAACGTTTTTTAGTGTTTCCTATTACATTTCAATCCCTAAACCTTCAATTCTCTTACCTTCTAAAATCTCCTAAAATTTTAAATTCAGTCCACCGTAAATAAAGCCTTTTATCTTTTATTTTCTGTTGTCCAGGAAGAAGCACCTGCCGAATGTAAAGTGATGGGAGAAGAATTCGATCAAACACAATATCGAGGGTATGGGTATAATTTTCTGGATGCTTGGGGATTGATAAATCCGAATCACCATGGATACACCTTTAGTAACATGGTATGTACTCTTGGCTAAATTTAAAAGGATTAGTATCCAGACTTTTTATAACTGTCATTTTCTAGAGAGTTTTGAAGTTTCACTTATATGAAGAGTTGATGAGGAAATTGAGAAAAAAGAAAAAAAGACATATTGCAAGGACTAAACTTTATACAAATACAGCATCTCTTCACAAAAAATTGCCAAATATAAATCTCTCCCTGCTTCACTGTTATGTTAAATACCAAATATGAATTTTATTCATCAATTTTATTTGAACATGCTAGCATCCATCTTTCTCTCAATTTAAATAGAACGCCAAAACAAATGTTCAGTTTAATATTTTAGGGTGTCCAATATTTTTAAGGGTGTCCACTCTAAAATTCTTGACATTTCATTCATTTTTTCTGCTTATTGATCCAGGAGAGAGATTCTATAAAAGTTGCCAATGAAAAGTGGAAGGAATACTTCCTGTGAAATAATCAGTTTTTGCATATATATCTATCATTCTCTTTGAATAAAAGAAACTAATTCAGCAAAATTAAAAATGTCGAATATTCCTGGCTTTAAACTTAAGTAAATATTGAGTACTTATATGTCTTTTTTCTGAAGCCTGTACCTGGTTTTATTAATCGTCCTGATCGCATCATGGCTTCAACTGTTGGTTTAAAAATAAATGGTGTTCTCGTCCGTGGAAAAAGCGCTAGATACGCCCGCAGGTACAGAGATGTCCTATGGCGTGCCCGCTTAAGTGCTGTCTATAACGCTGCCGTCCAAAGATCTTCTGGGAAGAACTGGGATCGGAGCTGTGCATGGGATTGTGGTCCACATGGTTCTTGTAGGTATGGTATAAGTATTAATCTATGTTATTATCTATTAATCTATGTTATTATGGTTAGATGTGCAAGTGCGTTTGGCTGGGTAAATTCCAGACTTTAAAATTGTTAATTAATTTTAAAAAATTATTAATGTGAAAATAAAAGGCTTCACAGAGTAATAACAAGTGTTAAGAAGCGTACTAAATTTCTTTTGGAATAAAACGAATGAATAAATGAATGAATAAATGAATGAATGAATAAATGAAAGAATGAATGAATGAATGAATAAGTGAATGAATGAATGAATGAATACAGTATGTCTATGTCTGCGATCATGTAATTTGAACACGTAAGACCTCACAAAATGTTCAACTTAACAGCCGAACAAAACCAACATAAAAAGTTAATAAATTTGATATGGTTATTGTCATAGGGAAGGGAAGGGTCGTTCATCGGAATGGTATTTGCAGTGATTTTTATTTCCTCGTTATTCACATAGGTGTGGAATATGTGTTGCTGGTGGCGATGAAAAAAATTGCATGCTCTCAGATTGCACCGAATGCTCGTCCTCCAAACTATCCACTCTCTACATGATCATCATCTTGCTTATCCCATGTTTTTCATCAATCCTCCTTTCATTTACAGTACTTGTGCTTGGTATAGCGAGACCAAGAATACGACGTTTATGTATCACGAGATTTAAGCTGGGAAAATTGATCAGTAAATATTCGGTGGTTTTGTCTCTATGTTGTATCGTGTGTGTATTTATGTTTGTGCGGGTGAATTACGGTGACGTGTTTGATATTGTTGCTTCGCAACTGAAGGAAGAACTGTACCCTTCCGATCATTTAATGGTCATCGCAAAGATAAATGTTTTATGAAATTTTTTAAGTTTTAAAAATTTTTGTTACAAAATTTGTTAGTATAAATTGTAGTATTTGTTTGTTTGTTTTTTCGGTTTGTTTTTATTTATTTGTTTGTTTGTTTGCTATTTATTTGTTTGTTATAGTTTATTTTGTTTTTATTCTTGTGATTCTCTTATGATATTTTTTATGCATGAGATATTTATAAAGATAGACATCACTAAACATTTTGTCAAATCTTTTTTTTTTAAACAAACAAAATAAATTTTGCTGATCATTAGACAGTGTTGTGTTGTTACATTTTTAATTAGCGCCCTATTTTACGTTAGTGGGCGGTGCTAATAATAAAGGGCGCTTAGTGATGATTAGAGAAAATGCGGTGTGATATTTATTAGATACTTTAAAAAAAAATATTTGAAATTTTAAAAACGTAAAATTATTAAATTATTATGATAAAAATAATATGTGGCGAAGAGTTGTGGGCGTTGAATTTTTTTGCGTCCGTTCTTTTTGTAGATTTTTGCCGCTTGCTTTTTCATTTTCAAATTTAATGTATGTAGGAGTATTTAGGAAAACAAGTGTCGATAAAACATTTTTAAGCATGTTTTGCAAAAAGTATTGCTGTTGAAACTCGAAAAATGATTGGCTTTTATTTAAATACAATCTGAAATTTTTTGAACATTTAGACAATCCTTCGTATCCTTGAAAGCAATTTACCTAAAAAATGACCTTAAATTTTGACTGATGCATTTTCATGGTCATCATCAGCTTTTCTAATCCACGCAAATGACATTTCGCGTCGACAATTTGCGCGTATGGTCTTGAAAATTATTTGTTTTTTATTAGTTTGTAGATTTTACGAGAATTTTTAGTTGTAAATATTTCAGTAATGTATTTCAAAGATAGAAAAAACGACAATAATGTTTACGCAGCATTCAAGGAGAGTATATGGCGTAAAACGTAGTAAAAAACTAAGCGAGGCAAATATTTTGTTGCCTCACTTAACTTTGTTAGGTTTCACTACAGTGGTTTTTTCATTTCAGGCGAGCTATTTGTAAACAAAGTTAAGATACAATACAAATAACTTTAAAAACTTATCCAGAATGGCCCTTATACTAAAATTCAAATTTTTTTTGCGTTTTTCATGAATTGTTTATAGCACGTACAATAGATCCTTTTCTGTATTAGCTGTTTTAGTCTCCAATGGCTAAAATTTTAACTTTTATAATTTCGAGAACATGCCTTTTTTAATTTTGATAGGTTTATCAGAAACTGACTGTCTGAAACTGTTCTACAATGTCTCAGTGACCGTCCTGGTATTATAACAATACCAACCTCGTCCCCAGGGCTCTTATACACTTTTTGATATTGGGATGGCGTTCTTTCTTGAACATCATTCCAATATCAAAGAGTGAAAAATGAGCGCTGGGGACGAGGTTGATAACAATACACTTCATTTATGTATTTACTATTTTTATAGTTTTTATTCATAAGTGTTATATAAGTTATATATCTTAAAGATTTTATCGGATAATCAAAACCTTTTTGAAATTTTTTATTTTTTATCGCGTGAACTCACAGAAAGTTAAACCCGTGGAGAGAGTGGTGGACGTACTTATAGTGTTTGCCCATCTAGCTATCTACCTAGGCCAATATTTTTTAAAGGGTTTCCTTTTTTAGACCAAGACAGTAGCCATCAACTTGTTCATATGATATTGTCAAAATATAGTGGATAGCGGCTCCAGCTTCGAATGTTTCTCTAGGTGAACACTCAACAAAGTCTCTGTACCCTATCAGTTTAAATTTTGCCGGCTTAGATGTTCTCGGTCACATTCTCGACCCCAGGTTTAATCTCAAAGAGCTCTGGGGACGAAAATGCGTCGAACTCTATTTTGTCACTATTAAGCCCTATTTTGGTATTTAAAATAGCTACGCGCAAATTCATTCCGGGTCCCCCGCAGAGTAGATAATTTGCAGACGGGCGAACCTGTGGATTTTCCCACGGGTTATCAACTAGGTTATAATCTCGTCATTTATGGCCGAAGAAACGTTGTTGGTTACACTGATAGAATCCATTTTTTTTAATCATTCTTATAAACGGACATGCAATAATAGCAGTAATTTATTACTGAAGTGTACATCCTGTGTAAATATTCATAATAAATAAATAATTATTTACCTTTATTTTTGGTGCAGCAATTTGTTATTTTGTTTTCACTAACTCTTCATCAAAAAGGTTGGGTCCAATATTGATACTCGCAAAGCGAATAATCTAATACAGTACCACTCGATAGCAGGTAAGGAACAGGCAAGAGGACCAACGTATGCTTTATTCTAGCCTCCACATCAATCAGAGACTCTCTCAATACTCTACAATACTTTTTTTCTTTTCCAGTTTATTTCAAGACATCAAATATCATGGAAGATAATAGAGATGCTCGATTTCTTCTCCAATCTTAAAGTCTGATAAAAAAGGGTGGCTACACCTAAAACCTATACATATTCTAAAATTTGAACTCGAAATATTGATTCTCCCTATAAAATTGTTTATTTTGAGATGCATTATTTCTTCTAACTGTTATCATGGACAAAATATAATGAAACAGCATGGCTAATTTCGAATGTAGCCGTCGCAAGTGATCACATTGGTGTTTCTATATTAGAGTTGCTCATTTTAAACGTGTCAAATACCACTTGTCAATGTTTACAGCGGACTTAGGACTTCGGATCTTACGTACATGCTAATTGTTGCTGACGGCAGCACAACCATTTTCCCCGAATTTCACTACCTTCGTGGACCGCTACGTGGATTATTTCATTTCAAGGTCGCGCTAAGGAATGCTACTATCGAATTTCAAACGTTCTTTACCTAGCGCAAATGTGGATACTTTGCAGCCTTCCAGCAGTAGTGCCCATTTGAACCTTTTGTCCGTATTTAAAAAATGACGAACAAACTGCCTTTTGTTTCAAATTTGTCCATTATTTCAGTTGTCGATAGACTTAATTTTTAATAGTTGTCTCTTCCCTCCTAAAATGTCAAAATCTGCTAAAATACGGCTTCTATATATACATTTTCTAGTGTTTTCTTTAAAACTTTGGTTGAAAACCTTAAAGATCTCCTAAAGTTGTGAATAACATTCTGACTGTTGATTGGCTTGATTCCGATCGAGCTACATCCAACCTCGTCCCTTAGGACTCTTTTCTCTTTCTGCCAATATCGGACAGCGAAAAGAAACTATTTCTTTTCGCCCTCCGAGATTGACAGAGAGAGAAAAAGAGCCCTGGGGAAGAGGTTGGGGTGAGTCATTCTCAAATAATCTAAACTTTGACTCAAGATGAGTCACTTCGTGTATCGATAAAAAAAATTAAATTATCTATAACAGATTCTAATTTTTTTTATCGCCCCGTTTAAAAAATAAGTGCGTTCGTCACCTCAATTTAACTCGTGGGATGTTTATGCTATACGTCATTTAGAGCTGAGGTGGGATTTTTTTAAGAAAGCAAAAGACCTACTAAAAAGGTTTTTGTATTTTCTAATCTACTCGTTATTCGTCCAGTTTCTTGTTATACCAGGTGACACTGCATGAGAATTTCACATTTTTACAACTAGTAAATGTTCGTAATGTTTTGGAAGGCGACTAGTCAGTTTCTTATGGGAAAAGTAGTTTCTTATAAAAAACGTGTAAGCAAAATATTTCAGCAGAAAGTATAACTTTGAAGAAAATGTAGAACAGAAATGTTTATTGATGCGATAATTTCATTGAACTTGTCTTATTCGTCGTAAATTTCGGTACACCAAGGATTTAATTTCGTTTGTTTACGTCTAAAAACCAGTAACAAAATATACACCATGTGAAAAGAAGAAATACAAACCTAATTTGTGTAACGTATTTCCTTGGCGCGAAAGTTTATAGCTCTCTAAATAAAACTGCTAAAAAATGGTTAAGAAACAACAAAAACAAAAACACTAATAAATTAATTTGAATTGGAAGTAAAAAAGATTAACACAGAAAATAAATTACGATTACTCCTGCAGTGAAAGTGAGAACAATCAAGTGATAAATTAAAATTCCAAAAATACCCTTATGCATGCTCTGTTTGTTCCATAAAAATAAATAAGCAAATAAAAGGCGCGAAATAAAGACTAACTATTTCACGCATGCTCCGTTGGCCGCATATAAATAAATAAGCAAATAAAAGGCCCGAAGTAAACCCTTTGCATGCTCTGTTGGTTGCATAAAAATAAATAGGTAAATAAAAGGCTCGAAGTAAGTCAAACTGTTTGATACAAATATTCCCGTTAGCGGACAAAACGTTTGTTCGCCATAGCAACAATCAGTTTATCAACAAACAAAAGACGTAAACATTTCAATATACGTTAAATGGCCAGTGCTCCAAAGAACTCATTATTTATCCAAATTCCAATGTTTTGACGCTTAAAACAAGTCTAACACAAATCATGCTAATTATGAGGAGATAAATTATCTTTGAAGTCAGTATTCATTGAAGATAAGTATGCGAGAACATTGATTTAATTGATGCGGTTTTATTGCATAAGTAGTACCAACATGAAACTTTACCTTCAAGCTGGTTTGTATTTATTTGCGTTATTGCATTGTACTGTTTGTCAGGACCTGATATCACCTACACATTCAACATCCTCCACACCGCTTCCAACGGTAACACCAAGTGGAACAGTAACACCGGTTCCACAGCCCACCCCAACACCAACAACACAACCCACTCTTCCACCAAACGCATGTGACTCGCAACCATGTCAAAATGAAGCCACCTGCGTCAGTGTGGGAATTGGGAAGAATTACATTTGTCAATGCGCCGACGGATGGAAGGGAAGAATTTGCAACCGTAGATCCAAAAACTATTTTGTAACCAGTCAAATATTTAGAGTCAGAGCAGGAAGTCTAATCGTGAGACCAAATGCTCCTCAAGTGATCAGGGACCAGCTAACCGATCCAAGTAGTAGTTTGTTTAAAGATGCCTGCAGTAGTATGAGGAAAGTGATCATCAGATCATTAACAGCCGATGGTAGGATTACAAAGCAGAAGATTATTTGCCGACGTTTTTTCTTTGCGAGTCTTCACTTTGATTTTGTTCTTGAACTTGAAACTAATGTGACTACGGCCACTATAAAGGATTCTATAATCACTGGATACAAAATTATTGAAAATAGCACCAACGATGGTGTGTTGTTGCCAGAGACTATTGTAGCGTCTGATTACGATGAATGTAACACTTCATTTGGTTACTGTGCTAGCACAGCCACATGTGTGAATCTAATTGGTGGCTATCGCTGTGAGTGTAACTTAGAAGGTTATGAACTAATAGCTAATGGTTCCTGCAGTCGGATTGTTACTCCAGACAGTGATGAAGAGGATATTATTATCATTGTTAGTATTGTATGTGGAGGACTTTTTCTTCTAGTTATACTGCTGATAATTTTGCTGGTTATTCGGAAAAGAAGAACGGACACGAATTTTAATAGCAATTCTTCTTCATCTGATTTTGGCGCCACCATTCAATTCCGTGGGGCCAGAAGGATCCATTATGGTGTGCATAGCTAAAAACAAATGCCTTTTTTAACAATGTTTTGCTCAGGCTGAGGTTTTGGTCATGTGAAAACAAGAAAAAGGCTGCCATTGTGCTGCAAGGTCGTAAGAGATATTACAGCAGTCGTTTCCAAGATAATTTGTTTTGGAATATGAAAGCAAGGAGACAAGTAAAAGATTAAATAAAAGTTCTATTTTCATTCTGAAAATAGAACACAAGTTGGTTATGATGCATAAATTACTATATATTAGTAATTATGCAAACATCTCAGTTATTCTTCGACAACAGTATTCTACAATGGACAGAAGAATGTACTTGCGTGTTAGAATTTTTTGAAAAGTGAACTAATTTCGATACGACGTAGCAAAAATATTTATTTTGCTTTAAATTTATGACATATTTTAAAAATGCATTTGAAATTTTATAACATTATTTTGTATTAGGTCTTAAACTGTTCTGAAATCAAAAATAATTGCAAAGAAAATTATTTTCTGTAAGTAGAGTTATGTTACAGGCTTTATACAGCTCCACCAAAATATTGGAACTTCTTTTGGACTTTTAGTTTAGCTATAATCTTAGACAAAAAACAGAGAAAAAGGCAAGCTTTTCCGTCAAACGTTCAATGCTCTTTGCTGCTACGCTTTTTTTGCACACACGTAAGCCAGACAGAAATCGTTTAAAATCTCCTAGTCACATTTTCTAGCACAACCGCACACCGAAATAATCCACGTCGGGACCCGCGAAGGCGCCAAAATTTGTAGAAAAGAGCCATGCTGACATCAACAAGAATTAGCATACATTATTAGTTTGGGCTTAAACTAAATAACCTAAGATCCGAAGTTCTAAGTACGCCATGAACATGGACAAGCTCGCTGTGAACATAGATGAGTGAACTTTGACAAGTTCGAAATGCGTGAATCTAATATAGAAATAGCTCATTTTGTATAGAATTATTCACTGAGAACGAAAAATGTGACTTGTTGCGCCTGTTTATGACCATTAGTTTTCTAATAGCTCTTCATCGTTCAAAATTAAAATATGGTTGGAATGTTTTTTGTCTTTTTGATTTAGGATTTATTACGTGGTGATGCAAATAGCTTATATCTCGGAAACCAATAAAGATTCATGGACAATTTTTCAAGCTCTGACATCTGAAATCCTTAAAACAGCACGTCATTTTTCTAATACATGATGTCATGCATTAATTAGCATAATTATTAAAACTTCTAAGTCAAAAATCTTGAGAACCAAACGAGATTTTTTAAAAAAACAAAAGGATTCGTAGACAACTTTTTAAGCTTTTTCATATGAAGCAAACTTGTTTTTTGCAGAAGGTAAGCTTTAAACAAAGAATTACCAATTTATTTCCACAGCTGGCGAAAAAGTCACCCTGTAGTTTCTGGTCGACACTGATTATTTCAGTCTTCACAAATAATAGATCTTTCCAGATTTCGTAGTTTTAAGATTTAAGAATGACTAGTGTTCCCAACCTTGTTCCCAGGGCATCTTGTATTATATAAAAAGAGAGACAATCGGCACTGGAAAGGAGGTTTAATTTTAAGAATAAAGCATGCTGAAAATTATAATCGAAATGTTGATTTTCGTAGCAGGTAAAAATTAGTATTTTAGGCCATATGGGTAAATATTTCATAATTTTTCATCCAGTACAAGTTAATCTCTCTAAATATTTAAATTTTGGTAAGTTACAGCATGGTGTTAATTTTCTCATGATTTTATTCTTCTCAAAAGTTCCAACTAAAAGCGTGATTATTTAACCCACATCGACTTCTTATCATTTCTAACAGACATCTGTTTTTTACTAGAGGTATTATAAAGTCTCCTTTTTCGGATTTTTCGCGCGATTTTCGTATTTTATCATTTGAATTATGGAAAAACCGGAAAATATGTTAGATAACGCTTATTGTTTACCAGAAACTTTAACCAGGATGTTAAAATTCGTTTTAGAACTAACGTAATTGTATTTTAAGCAGATAATGGTATTGATGTACAGAAAAAGTGCTGACATAAGCAAAAATTTATTACTGACATTTTGTTCCCTCCATTACGTACTATGTACCAAGTTTTATTCCATTTTAAAAAGACTATCAAAGTTATGGAGAAGGTGGGATCAGCCCCCGGTCGAAAAATGTTAGAAATATCTCGAGAATATAAAAATGCATATACAACTTGAATAAATATACAATAATTTTAGAGGGACACGATAAATCATAACTATGTTAGAACGAAGAAATATATGACCAATGCATTACATTTATATCTTTAAAACTTGTTCAAATATAAAATACAGTCACTTTTTACCAGGGTCAAAGAATATCGAGATTAGAGATAAGGCTGACTACGATGAAGCCTTTTTGGTATATTTTTCCTCAAGCTCGAAGTATTTATTTGGTCAAGGTATTTATCTAGGGTACTTTTACATATCACCCAAACATTTTTTTTCGAAAATAACCGAAGCGCCCTTTTAAGGGGCTTGTCTAAATAACCATTCATTCTGTGAATAAAGGGGTTTCTCAGCTAACAGGGTCAGACTGAAAATTAACCGGAGTTTTTTTAGAAGGGTGATTCTTTAAATAACTTCAGTTTCATATGAGGTATAAGCTAGATATTTTTTATATTGCCATTACTAAAACAAAAGTGGGATTTTTGTACATTCTGTCAGAGCTGGGTTAAAAGAAAAGCGGTTGTGAGCCATTCTAAAAAAAAGTGCGACAGAGATAGCTAAGTTAGAAAATAAGAAAAAAGCTCTCAAGAAGAGCAACGCAGCACTCGAGTACACAGAATAAAAAATAAAAGTCAAAAGGACAACAGTCAGGCTCTGATTCTACAAAAATTGGTTTCAAACATGTTGAGAAGGGGTGGTCTTCATCCGGGTAAAACATTCAAAGATATAAGAAATAACTTCCGACTAACTATAAATAAACTCTCTTTTTGAAAGTAGTATTAGAAGAGATTCAAGCATCTGTCCTTGGACGAAAAGACAGGAGAACAGATATATAGGGACGTTAATAAGTGGAAAAAGAAAACCGGAAATAATCGGAGGAAAATCCTCTGAGGTTCTTAATGTTCCAAAGGCCAAACGAGGATTCGATCCGCAAACCCACACCTAAGTTTTAAAATTTTGGAACGATAATTTCAACGGCACTGCCAGGCAAAAAAAAGATTACAAACGCGTTAAAAAAGCTCATCTTTAAAAACGATCACTAAACGATTACCTATGAAACCTCTACCATAAACTTAAAGCATAACAACGGGAGTTACAAGTTTGCATCTTAGAAATAAGACGGGCAAATTACATCCTTGCAAGTTTTGTCAACAGAAAATATTGTCTATGTACAAAACATCAAAACTCTATAGTGGAAAATGCTTAAGACTTTGAATAAAACCGTTCAAACTAATCCTGACACCTTTATCAAACATAATATTACTGATTTTTCATAAGTGTAAAGTTGGTAAGTACGTTTACGAAGAGTGGCAAAAAGTCGATTCAAAACAAGATCAAGGGAAGAAAATGCAAAGAATAAAATGAAGGTCGTAAGGAAGTCGAAAAGTAAAACTGATTTTGAACAGTACAGACTCGTCCACCTCTCAATATCGCAACGAGACAATCTTCAAAATTACATGCCATTGCGAATATTTTACCGTATCTGCAACATGGAACTACGTGGAGGCAGGTCATGGAAAAGGCCCGTACGACTCTATTGGTGGAACGGCAAAACTGAAAGCCAATCTTGCCGTAAAAAATTCTAACTCTATCATCCAAGACACACATGATTTTTGTGGGGGGGGGGACAGCCGAAAAAGCTAGCTCGATTATGTTTACTTTCCTGTCATCAGAGGAGTACGAAAACTTCCTTTGCAGAAATTGAAACTATCACTGGAACAATGAAGATACATGCTGTTTTCCATATGAAATAAATAGCATTGGTTAGAGAAATGTCATGTTTTTGTTGCGGCTTGTGAAGGTTGGTGCATTGCGAACCTTGAAAACACTTTCAAATGTCCCAGTTGAAAGTCAAGATATACTCCCCGAGATTAATGAACATGTTGCAGCTGTCTACGACCAAACTGTGTATGTTGGTAAAGTTATGATGGATGATTCAGATGCACATATTAAATTTTATCAACACAATGGCGGAATTACACATACAACCGTATTTCGTGTTCCAAATCGTAAAGATGAAGTTTGGAGAGCTCGCGAGGATGTTCTTTGCATTCTACCTGAACCGAAGGATACCAAGGATGGAAAAAGGTTGGTCAGGCTGTAGTTGAAGTTATCAAGCAGGGATTTTCTCGAATGAGAGAAAAACATTAACCTCTAATACTTCTTGGTTGACTGTTTACTTTACGAACACTCCTTTTTGTTAGCATTTAGATATCTTGTATATTTTGTTTCTTCTCTTGAGTAAAAGAATATTTTAAACTTAAATTGAAATCTTTCCCTCCTCATACCTAATAGGATGTACATTCGTTACGAAATATTATTTTGGAATGACGATTAATCTCGAAACTTATTTATTTCCTATTAAAATATGATATCTGTTTCATCAGTAATGAAAACTTCATATTTAAAAAAAAAAAAAACTATTTTGAGCGAAAAAGTAATATACATTACGTTAATAATAATAATACAATTTCGCCATCTTTTTTTTTACTTATCTTAGGGAAGAGTGTTGGTTTGATTTCAAAATATTAATATGGTTTAAAATATTTGAGAAGCACAATATGCGAAATTACCCTCTTAGATTGATATAGATATTTACTATTAAAAAGTTCCTCAGAATTCTCAAATTTATGATCTTTTTAAATAATGTTTTCCTTCAACCTCGATCCCAGGAAATGTTGTCTCTTTTTGCATATCGGACGGTGAGACGAACATGGCCCTGGTGGAGGCTGGTCAAAAATCTTTGATTTTCGCAGATGTTTAATTAATGCACTCGTGTCTCGTTTATCTGGAATTTTTCACTTCCTAGTCCTTGGTAAGCGAGATTCAATTTTATTATCAGGGTCTGGATTTTATCGTGATCGATGGAAATGGAACTTTTAGTGAAGGCTGCACTGTGAAGACTAGTTGTAGAGGTGGCTCTAAAGTTCATATTGTTGTTTTAAAGCGGGTATACATTTTTGAATATTGCCTGAAACCGAAGAAAATCATATGTTTCGACGCTTTGTTAAAGGTAGTTTTGCCTATGAATTTGGAAAATTAATTATTTTTCATTTACTTGGCTGATCTCTTCCCAGTTAAAAATAAAAAGAATATTGTTTTGGTCATCACCTCTAAACTTTCTAATAAATGATCAGGTAAAATAATTAATGGAATTGGTTTTTCTGCTGCTGTATTAAACTTGGAACCTTGGGGGAGTTTGAGGCAGATGAGAGCTTGTATAGAAGTAGTGATGTAGTAAAGAAAAACAACGGAAATATTAAGATTCTATTTGTCCATCCAGAGTCCTCTTTATCTGATCAAGGCTGTTTAATTTTAAAGCTGGCTATCCCATATAACTCCTTGTTTTGAACAAAGTTAAGTTAAAAACAGAGGTGATGCTTTCTGGAACTTCATAGAGAATTGCAGCTTAACCGTGTCTTCTCTGAGTATGGTACAGAAATCAAATCGTAATAACACCAACTCTTACACTAGATAGATAGAGGAGCATATTTTACATGGACACGCCCGTTAAATTGGACACGCTTGACAAAACTTAGACTCTGAGTAATGAATTTGATGCATCATACAAAAAAGGTCATTTAATGGTAAAACATTGATCTTATTTCACCCAGGTTGCAGCTATTCGAAATTAAAATTAGGTTTTTACCGACTTTCGATTTACCAAATTTCTTGCATCTGCAAAAAATTATTCCGCAATATTTCTTTTGAGGTCCCTATCCGCAAACATTTATTCTGTAAAATATGCCATTTTGGGCTCACTCATCCGCAAAAATAAATTCTGCACAATTTGTGTGAATTGTGTGTCAGAATTCGTGTGTCGCCTGCAAAGCTGGATGGTAAAGAATATTTTAAGTTCTGATTGATATCACCAACCATGATTAGAAAAAGCAGTGGGCCAAGAACAGACCCCTGTGGAACCCCAGATCCAACATTAGCGGGTATAGATTTTACACCATATATGTAAACATATTGTATTCTGTCTTTAATCCTATTCGGTCCGGGGTTTTTCGAACATACTATGACCGGGGGGGTGCGGAATCCGCCCCCCCCTTAATAACTTTTCATAGGGTTGTTCAAATTGAATCAAACTTGGCACGCTTATAGTACGTCATAAAAGGAACAAAATGGCAGCAATAAATTTTTGCTTGCGTCAGCACATTTTCTGTGACGTCATCAGAAGCTTGAAATTTGTTCAAAATGCCACTATCAGCTTAAAATTAAATTACTTTTGTTCCAGAGAGAATTTTTGCATTCTGTTTGAAGTTTCTAAAAGCTAAAAAAAAGTTATTTAACATATTTCCGGTTTTTACGTGAATCGCGTAAAAAGTTGCCACAAATTGCCCGAAAATCCGGTTTTTTCCGATTTTCGGGTAAAATTCGAAAAAATCGGGAAATCGGATTAATCACGTGTCCAAATTATGCAAAATGATTCTTCTTAATAAAAAAAGTTGTGTTGCAAGTTTCAAGTTCTAAGAATGATCCTAACAGAAGTTATTAATTTTCCCCATTATAAGGATTTCATAGAGATTTTTAGGGGTAGTTTCGAGAGGGGGTCATTATAACCAGGATTTTCCAAAAATCACGGTCAAACTCTCATAAAAAATATCATACCGAATTTTGCTTGTGACGTCACAGATTTTCAACACACTCCCATAATTATCATCACACCCCATCTCCGCAAAATCCGCTGACCATCAGCAAAAAATCATCACAAGTCCCTATGATGCTATGCATATCAAAATCATACTGCAAATGAGGTAAATTCCCCCGCACACATACATCCGCTAATAATCATCAAAAATCAACGCATGCGCAGTAAAGATGTGAATAATATGTTGAGTAAGGGAAATTCCCCTACTTGCTTAGAAATCTTCGGACGTTGCTAAAATCTGTATATAATAAAGAGAAATGAGTTGGTTTAAGAACGCAATCGGCAAACTATATAGCACAGTGTCGGCACCGGTAGCAGCAACTCGCGACGCTCTTACCTCTCGACTACAGAGTGTGCGGGATACCGTTGCCTTATACTACAACAAGGCAAAGGAACATATTTCGGGGGGGGGACAACGCTTCACGACGAGATCGAATAGGAGGCAAGGGAAGACTACACGGAGGATATTCAGGGCCCTGAGGACGATATCCAGATGTTGGAGGATGGAAATAGGATTAAAACATGGCGGTTCAACAAGCATTTGAACCAACCTCTGAAGGACGCTATTATGCAAAAAATTGAACCCCACATGGAAATGCGCGTTAGGATTGTGTAAGCTTCGGGTGTGATATTTACAAGGGTGGAGGTGGTGTGTCTGATTACCACAAAAATAAAGAGCTCCGGTCGCTGTCAAGTATAGCGGAAATCGAAGCGTTCATTGAAGAATGCGAGATGAAGCGTCTTGATCTGGAGGATAGCGAGTTTTGGACCAAGGCTTATTTACCACCCGTTAGGACCACCGAGACCCCAGGAGCCTATGAAGGGAAAATCGTATTTGGTCACGTACAGATCAAGGTGATAAGCACGCGCGAACCTCTTCTGGGATGCGGCCCTCTCTCAGATTGGCTGCGAAACAAGAGGTGCATCTACGCTATGGATGGTAAAATAGAACGAACGGACAACTTATGCTTTTGGAGGTGCTTAGCTGTAAGGGAGAGGGCAGACGTAGTACGGGGAATAGAGTTTCTTACAAAAACAGCTCTCACTTTAGCTCGAAATTACTACGAGGACCCTAAGCTAAGGCGTAAGGATGTGAGACCCACGAGGTTGGTGGATCTGGAGGGAGTTGCCAAACGACCAACATCAGAGTCTTTGAGCCCAAGACAAACTCCGAGAAAGCACCATGGCGACTCGTCTATGGGCAAAAACAGTACAAAAAGGGTTTTGACACCATCAATCTTGGTATGCTGGATGGCCACTGTTTCTACATCAAGGATTTAGACGTGCTGACCCAGAAATGGGAATGCGAGGTATGCAAACAACTGTTTACCAAAAGCAGCCACCTATCACGACATAAGAAGAATGAATGCGAGGGTGTCAAGACGACAATCATTTGCAAGGGTGGGAAGGTCAAACGTATTCCTAGCAAGGCGGAGAAGGTCTTTTACGATGAGGGTTTTGGCTACGATGCTTCAAAATGGATCGAATACATATCGAAGCAAACCGGAAGGCATATCCATCACGCGCTATGTGGTCATGGAGGAGAACGGGTTATATGTGAGGGTAAAAAGGAGTGGAAAGTTGATGGCTATGAGCCTATCACAAGGACTGTCTATGAATACAACGGTTGCAAATGACACGGGTGTCCCTGTCAGCCCGAGAGAACCGACGCGGACAAGACTCGGTACGGTGCAATCCTGTCCAAGGAAAGGATGATACGGGAACAGGGTTACAACCTCGTCACGGCTTGGGAATGTGAGAAACCACCCAAAATCAAGAGGTATTTTCAGAAGGAGTTCAGGCCCTATCCCCACTACCTGGTATTTGATTTCGAGGCCCTCCTAGCACCTTTAAACTACCAGCAAACATCCGATTTAACATACCTTTCTAGGCATATCCCCGTAAGTGTTGGTATTGCCGATAGTTTGAATAGCCAACCAACGTTCATTGAGCACGAGAATCCCAAGGTCTTGGTTAAACAGTTTGTGGAGCAGCTGGAAAAGAGGCATGCCCTCATTGTGAAAGAGGTAGATAGAATGTACCCCAAGCCCGACGATTTTGATATGTTATCCAAAAAGAACCAGGAGTTGTGGAATGAGTGGGTAAACCAAGTAGCCGTAATTGGGTTTAACGGCGGCAAGTACGATATAAACTTGATCAAGCGGTATTTTTTCGAAGAGATCGCGCAAGGCGATAAGATCAGGGTAACGAAGAAAGACAACGACTATATGTTCCTCACCACCTCGAGGTTTAAATTCCTCGACTTCAAGAATTTCCTTGCCCCTGGTCTAAGCTATGCCGGTTGGTGCAAATCGTTGGAATGTAGGCTCGAGAAGCTCATGTTTCCATATGAGTGGCTAACAAGCCACGACAAGTTGGACCATGTTGAGCCTGTCGCGCACGAGGACTTCCATAACCGTTTAAGTGGGAAAAGCACGCTATCTTGCGAAGAGTATGACACATTCCGCGCCGAGTTTTACAAACGAGGCTGCATGACCATGATGGACTGGTTACGCGAGTACAATCTAGCCGATGTGGAACCGTTCATTGAAGCCGTGGACAATACGAGGTTGCAGTATTACGCCGATGAGATAGACATTTTGAAGGATGCGGTCAGTATTCCGGGTGTCTCGATGCGGTACGTTTTAAACAAATCCCTACGGTTGAACCCCAAGCTAGAGCTATACGCTCCGGGAGACCCATGTAGGCACAGGTGCGAGGACTCCTGCTACACCAAGAGTTGTAAGAGATGTAAAGAGGTACGTAAAACATGTACAAAATGTACGAGGAATGAGGCCTACGAGCTCTTGCCAACGGGGATGGTAGGTGGCCCCGCGATCGTCTTCTGTCGATACCACGAAGGGGACGTGACGGGTATAAGATCTAACGTATACAACGAACCCCACACTTGTAGGACTATTCTAGGGTATGATGCAAACATGCTATACCCGAGTACCCTGATGCAGGATTTTCCTTGTGGGAAGGAACAGCTGATCAAAGTGGCTACACCGACATCAGCGCACAACTTAGAGCTACTAGCGCGAGGTGTGCTAAATGGATCGCTCTTTGGGTTTGCGCAGGTTGATATTGAGGTGCCTGAAAATCTGCGTGTCGCAAGCATGTTCCGGGCACACGTAAGCTTTTGGGGTTGCTAAAGGCCAAAAAAATTCTACTGTATACCCCTGTGCTAAAATGGTACCTCGACCATGGGCTGAAAGTGACTGCTTTTTACTAATTCCTCAAGTACACTCGAGGTAGGCCCTTTGAATGGTTTCCAGAAGAGATTGCCGATGCACGGCGACAGGCTGATAAAGACCCCGACAAGCGTATTGCGGGGGATACGGCCAAATTGAAAGGTAACAGCTTCTACGGCAAAATGATTGAGGACCTAGCGAGGCATGCAGATACTACGTTCAACAGGAATGAGAAAGAGGTTGAAGCAGCCCTGCGAAGTCCATACCTAGAGGATCTCGAAGAGATCGGGGATGCGTACGAGCTTAGAAGGGGGAAACACAAGTGCACTATCGATAGAGCCTACCAATGCGGTATTGCAGTGTACCAACTAGCCAAACTTCGTATGTTGGAATTTTACTATGAATTTCTGGACAAGTACGTGGATCGTCGAGATTTCGAATACATCTACATGGATACTGACAGTGCGTATTTTGCCATCTCCGGGGAAGAGTTAAGGGATGTCGTTCGCCCCGAACTGCTTGACACTTACGACAAAGACGTGAAAAACTGGCTAGTCACCGATAAATACTCGAGTCGAACAGGAGGATTATTCAAAGCGGAATTCATTGGGTTTCGGATGATTGCCCTGACGGCCAAGTGTTACTTCGTGGAGGGTAAAAAGGGTACACAATTTTCATGTAAGGGTATGTCAAAGAAGCAAAATGCTCTGACCTGGGGTAGATACATGAGTGCGCTAGGGGGTGGCATGGACAGGGCGAAAAACGTAGGTTTTCGGGTACATGAGCAGGGAATGATTACGTATGAACAAAACAAGCTCGGTCTCTCTGCTTTTTACGATAAAAGCTTTGTACATGACGACGGGGTACATACCTCCCCGCTTGTTTTTGAATAACTAAATGGAAGTGTGTTTGTATATCGCTGTAATTCTACCCTATGTGATAGTACTACTATTCTATCTAAAATTTCAACATACAATAAAGATAATGACGGAGCTCGCACAAGTATTTGACACAGCCGCAGAATCTTTTAACCATGTCGAAAAACCAACGGATCAACGCCAAGCTTTGAAGGAAGCCCTACGAAAAGGCAAGGGGCATCTATTTCCTAAAAAATGTACAGAAGGCTTTGTCGACAAGGCACCAGATGAGGCCATCGAAAAGGTACATGCTGAGTTCGTTCAACGTGAGCTTCAAGATAAGGGTGAGAAGACCGCAAAAGCGTTGACTACCCACGTAGTCAGCCTATCCGCGAACCTTATTGGAAATGTTGTGGATATTGATAGTATCGATGAGCTCCAAAAAGATATCGAGGATGACCCCATTATCCGGGATGCCATGACGGACCTCGGTATTCTGGTGTACTGTACAATCGGTAGATGCCTAGCGCCCATTTTGGTGATGGGCCATACAGCTAGACATATGAGCAAAAAAGAGGATGAGGCGGATACCAAGGAGAAAGATCTTTGAGGGCATTGAAATTTGTTATAAGCCATAAGACTTATAACAAATGACCGAAGAACAGAGACAAGAAGAGAGAGTCATTACAAAGGCAGTAAAGCATCCCGGAAGGGTTGCGCAAGGCCACAAGTTGGCGGCACTGATGAAGAGAAGAAAGGAAGAAATGAAACAACAAGAGGGTACTGTAGAATCTACAGTCAAAACCTCTTCTGGGGCCAGCTCTGTGCAGTCAGTCTACTTTTATGGTGTAGGTGCGCTGGCCGTGCTCGCGATAGGAGTTGGAGTATGGTACAAATTTGGCAGGTGCAAAAATTATGGAGAATCTCACAAGCCCGCCCCCGAGCCCCAACAGGGCAAAGCTCGGCCTCGGCCTGAAATTTTCAAAATGCTATAATAAATGAGTACAAGCAAAGCTGATAGCAACGTAACCCCAAAAGAGAAGGAGATTTTAGATATGCTCTACGAAACAGTGGTGGACCTTAGTTTCACTTTTGCCTACGCTCTGGCAGGTAAAAAATTCCTGGGCATAGCACGGCCCTCCACAAAAATGGATACCAACGATGTCCTCAAGATGGTGGCTTATTTTCCAGCATGGAGAGCGAGTCGCGAGATGGCGGTGAAGAAGCACTGGATCCCCGCGAGTATTGTTCCGAAACCTAAATAAATGGATGTTGTAGATCCCGTGAAAATCGATAAAGATATTAAACAGGTCCAACAGGACGAGAATTATCTACGTCTTTACACCCTGTTCACATACGACATTGTGAACAGGTACATTGAGCTGTTGAAAACACCGATCAAAATACCTTTTTTTAACCTCGCACCCTGCCCTGTCAGCCAGGAAAAAGGACGGCTCGTTAAGAGGTACTTCGGTATCTAGATGGCAAGCTATCGTTTGACCCCCTTCCCCTTGTCTACAAGACCATAGACTGCCCCAACTGTACGGGGCCTTTAGTCAACAACCACGGATGTGTGTGGGTTTGTATCGATTGCCTTTCCACTATCCCGAAAATAGATAGGAAAAAATGGTTTTAATAAAAATGATAGATGTGGTCCTTGAACCCCACACAGCAATCTTTACAGGCCCAACAAGTTGTGGAAAAACGCAACGTGCCCTGGACCTACTTGAAAATGAATATAAAAAACACTATTACAACATAGTCATTTTGTGTCCGACTCTACGATGGAATACCACCTACCTTGAGAGAGCCTCACTTTGGGGGGATGACTATGTGTTTTTGATCAACCCCAAGGATCAGCTTTTCGAATGGATTCAGAAATTGTCCTCATTGTTGGCGGGTGAAGAGAGTTTGTTTGTCGTCGACGATATGATAGCCGACGAGAGTCTCGACAAGCGGCGACATGCCCTACTTGAGCTTGCCATCAGTGGTAGACATCAAAAGCATAGTTTGTGGCTACTAACCCAATCGTATACTGCCTTGCCTAAAAATTTGAGGAGACAGAAAAAACAGCTCTTCCTCTGGTACCCTCACGAAAAGTCCCATATGAAACAAATTGACGAGGAAACCAACCTTATTTCAGACTGGGATGATATAAAGGGTGAGTTGAAAAGATCCAAACATGCATGCCTGTACGTAAGGCTGGAACACCCTAGGACCTGGAAGATTCTCGAGTGACCATACAAAAAATCATCACAAATGTCGCTTTTCAACGCAGTACCCGCAGGAGCCATCGAGACTCTATTTGATGAACAAAATCAGCCTCATTTTAAACGTGCCGATCTGGGGAGGTTTTTAGAGATTGCTGATATAGTGCGCAATTTTAAATATTTGGCCGAGGTAGCTACAACAAAAGAAAATATACAGGTAGGGGTTGGGGGTGGCACCCCCAACCCAAATGAAGGCCAAAATTGGCATGACGTCTTTGTCACATTAGATGGTGCCCTAGAGATTGTTGTTAGATCAAAAAAGCCCAGGGCAATAGCCTTGATAAAATGGCTAACTCGGAAGGGGGTGGAAAAATTACAGGATGAGCTTAGGGAGCAGCGCCAGACCATCGCCATCCTAGAGGACGATATTGATGCCAGGGATGAACAGCTTAGTGTTTTTAATCAAGACAACTCAGAACTAAGGCAGAGACATGTTCCACATCGATATCAATATGATACCGTGCTATGTATGGTTGATAAAAATGATCCCCACGAGCATGGAAAAAAAGGCGGGCATAAGCACTACATGATCCGATGCCAGCGTAAACAACTCAGCACAAGAATAAGTATTTTAAAAGCAATGTACCC
The DNA here is from genome assembly GCA_030067915.1 of Hydractinia echinata. Taxonomy (NCBI): domain Eukaryota; kingdom Metazoa; phylum Cnidaria; class Hydrozoa; order Anthoathecata; family Hydractiniidae; genus Hydractinia; species Hydractinia echinata. The sequence continues at coordinate 1,468,588 of JASGCC010000035.1, read as the reverse complement.
CGATATGACCACGAGGAAACCGGAATGTGACAATCCGAATGCCGTGCATGCCTGGTGTAGGTTCAAGGAGGATGTCCTTACCAAGGACAATTTCTACAAGAACCACTTCACTCTACCTGACGATGATACGCGGATCTATTCGAGGGGATGTTTGATATTGATATGATGTCGTAAGCAGGCGCTAATTTTACTACCCTTGCGAGTAGTAAAATTACGGATGAAAACCTCCGCCGAACATTGCTGTATTAGAAATGTCGTCGCAAGTTATGTTTAATGCGGGAGCTATCGAGACCCTGCTGTCTAGCAACCAGAATCAACCTATGTTTAAGCGTGCCGATATTGGCAGGTTTTTATGCATTGAAAAGATTAAAAATATGGCGATACCTTCAATGTTCCTATCTACCAGGTCCGAAATAGTAGGGTCCAAGGGGGCCCGTGGGGTGGGACCCCTTGGAAAGGCGAAAAATCCACATGATGTCTTCGTTACCCTTGATGGTGCATTGGAGATTGTGCGTCGTAGCAGGAAACCCAAGGCTGTAGGGGTCATCAAATGGCTGGCCCGGGCAGGTGTTCAAAAACTACAAAATGAGCTTAAGGAGCATCGTCAAGCCCTCGAGGACAGGAATATTGACGTCGCCATTCTCGAGGATGATTTAGACCACAGGGATAACCAGCTCATGGTGCTGGAAGACGAGCTTGAGGAGCTCCAGGAACAAGTAGAAACACTTCAGCAACGTACCGTACCCTACCTCGAAGATCCTCAAAAGGATAATGGCATCGTTGTGATCCAGAAGAACAACAACGACCCCTTTCCATACCTCTCCATCTGTGGGCAACAGGGGTATGTGGCACAAAAAATACAGAACAAACTTGTTGACCATTCCAGGGGTGAGATTGTGGTACTAGCAGAGACCCCAAATGCTATTGTACACTACAACTGGCTCAGGGAGCGTGGATGTATCGAGGTAAACCCCGAGCGTGTGAGACATTTTAGGCTTGGTGAACACTACACACATGAACGTCTCCTAGAGCTCGGGGAATAGGCGATGGTTTTTTCTAAGGTGTAGGGGCACTTTAGAAAAAATAGACATTTTAGACCCGTTTGACCGTATACTAAAAGCCAGTGAAATATCAAAAGATGGAGGCATACATAAAAACACAACAATTTACATATAATTACGATATCCATGTACCCGTACTACGATGTTGTATCAACGCGGGGCCAGTGACTGGTTATTGTCCTACCTGCCTGGAAAATTTTAAATATCGAGATGGACTCTACTATGAAGGTTTTGAATATAAGGTTGAAGTTGAAGAAGAGCTTTTAAACAGGTTAGCGTCAGGGGAAAAAGCATGGGGGACATTTGTAATAAGCGAGATGGACGAGATAGACGAGATAGACTAGGAACTAGAGGCTAATATTCAACGTCTGGGGCTCCCTATTGTTCAAAGGGCCAGGAACAACTATGGTACACTATGTTATCAGGTCATCAAGGATAAGGAGTTGAAGCTATCGGATTTGGCTGATATAGCAACAATAGGCGATATACTCAGCTTTCCGATACCAGATAGACGCCTAGTCGATATTGACCTAGAAAATGAACCCAATTTTATCAAAGGTATCGTCTATGGGTACCCGTTCTACACCCTACATCCTTGGGATTAGTTGCGAGATCCGAATGAGGATGATCTAGATGATGATGACGAGGATGAAATAGATCTGGATGCCCTAGAGGAACGAATGAAGAACTATTACCACTCCTTGATATGCTCCGGTGGTACCTGAACGTCCTCTGGAATAAGCATCAATTCCTCCGACACGAAGCTTCTTTCATGACCGTCTTTCAAATAGTACAACACACGACTACCCGCCACGATACGATCCAACCTGTAAGTATGTTTGTTCCAAACGGCGTCGGTTGCGCGCCTTTTCGAATCACCATGCTCCTCTCCGGCTGTAACAGATAGAGATATAAACCATCCTCGGGTAAGGGTTTTTCCTCGGGGTATTGTTGACTTTTTGCGAGCGGGACATCTTCAAGTTTAATCGCCCTGTTAGGTTTTATATTAATCATAGCAGTCTTTGTGTTGTTAAGACCTTTGACGATAGTGTGCAGGTGTTTGACCCAAATGGTACTAGTTTCTGAGGAGACCAACTCTTGCGCATCTTGGGGCTTGAAGCCTTTCCGCGAGTACCTTGTTGTACGACTCTACAAAGGCCGTGAAAGTATGGTGATATTTGGTAGTAGCTCGTTTAATCTCCACCCCCTTGTCCTCTAACAATTTTGTCACATTTGACTTGAATTCAGAACCATTGTCACACTGATTAATCTTGGGGTATCGTAAAGGTCCCGCTTTGTAAATGTCTTTGATCATGTCCGCAACCTCGCTGGCTTTTTTCGTTCGAAGAGGTCTCGCTACCTTGTACCTCGAGGCCACGTCAATACCCGTGAGAATGTACTTATACGTATTTCCATATAGCTTGTCATGGGGCATATACAGTAGATCAAACTGATGCATCTCATTGGGCGTTGTAATACTGAAGTGGGGATAATCAATCTTTTTCGGGCTTTTGATATGTATCAGCCAAAAGATTTGTCTACTCAACCAGTGAGTGACCTTCTTTTTGGATAGTCCGGCTTCTGAGGCGAGTAATTTGATAGCTTTGCGTCCAGTCCAGAGATGTTCTGGTGTATAGTAAATTTGGCTTAAGTTTCCCGCTTCTTCCTTGGTAACGATATGTGATTTTTTTGACATGTCTCTTTATTACATGTCAAAAACGTTCTTACAAATATTTGTAGGCCACAAAACCTAGCAGAGATAAGGAGCCAAGGATAAAACTAAACTCACCATCTTGTTGTTTCTTAGAGGGTGTATAATAATCGGATAATTTAGGCTTACCCTCCTCTGTTGCAATATAATATTTATATAGGCTGTCGTCCAGCTCTCTCAAGCTCTTGCCGGCCTGTATTTGTAATTCCCGTTGCTTTTGGAACCAATCGATTTTACCTTGCCTATCCCGTACCCATTGAGCTTGAGCATTTTGCAATTTTTCCATAGCTTCGTCATGCCTTTTCCTTTCCGCTTCACCATGCCCTGAAAGTTTAGAAAACAAGAAGTTGGTCCCGGAAAAAGCCAGCGCGTTGATTAATGCACCTCCGGCCATGATTGCCAAGGTTGCCATTTATTCTGTAATATATCGATTGCCCTTTGACATGTTTTCGCTTGCCCACATAGGTTGTGTATTGGAATAGTGAAGCCTTTTCGCTACCCCGGCAAGCGATGGAGCATCCCCATTTTCTCGATACTTGAGTGGTATTTTGTGATCAATGTGCCACTCTCCATAATTATCCCAGTTCATTCCCTTGGATAGCTGCTTGTCAATATGGGCCCGCAGCGTAGCGATATCGCAACCTAGGTACTCCTGAGAGCTGAGCTCCTTGTTTCCCTTCAGGGCATTGTGGGCTCGATTTCTTACGATAGAAGCAGGATGGCCAAGGGGATCGCAAATTGGGCACTGGGATCTTATCCTACCATGTTCGCCGCATCTGCCCCCACCCCCACATTCTTTGCAGTATGATCTTATTCTACCATGTTCCCTGCAGAAGCTTCCACCCCCACAGTCCTTGCAGCGAGATCTTATCCTACCGTGTTCCCTGCAGATACCACCACCTCCACAGTCTTTGCAGCGGGACCTCTGCTTTTCATGGGGGCACTTTGTACGCCCCATTGACGTCTTGAGAACATTCAAGCATTTGATACAACATTTTGTTCGTTGACCATTACCCCTGATCCTGAAATTGTCCAAAGATAAAAAGTGTTTACATTTTGAGCAGCTCTTGGTTCCTTCCATATTGATTTGTATTTGCCCCTGGGGCAAATACAAATTGTGGTCCATCAATACCCAGCGCTGCGAAACCGCATTTATTCCAGCTGTTTGCTCTTCTTACAGTCCTTACGTTGAGACCTCCTTTTTTCATGCTTGCAAATCTGACTTCCTTTACACTCCTTGCAGCGGTACTTTATTTTCTCATGGGGGCAAATCTGACTTCCTTTACATTCTTTACACAGGGCTTTCCTTTTTTCATGGTGGCAAATCTGACTACCCTTGCATTCTTTACAATAGGCCCTATGTCTCTCATGCTCGCAAATCTGACTACCTTTGCATTCTTTACACTGATCCCTCCGCCTGCCATGGGGGCATTTGTTTTTGTCACGCCGCTGTTTCTTTTTATCCAGGCAAACCATACAAATTTTTGTCGGTTTTCCATTTTTCATCACCCTAAATGCATCTAGGGCCAACACTTTTTTACAATTTGAGCAGCTCCTGTTTTCCATCTTGACTCGTATTTGCCTCTGAAGCAAGAACAAATTGTGGTCACTAATATTCAACGCTGTGAAACCTACCGTCTAGGATATTCAGTTGGGCATCTTGAAGCAGGTATACATAGCAGCGGATGTCCCCAGTTCCGTCAGCTTTCTTCGTCATGTGCAACGTAATGCCATCACTAAGACGTTGTAGAGGTCTTCCGGAACCATGTAGGATAGGATCAGGAGAGGTTCGGAAATCGATAAACAGGGCGTATCGTTCTGTCAGAAATTGCCCAATCGTTACCTTGGAATCTTGACTACCGAAGAGATTTACAGCCCCCTCAAAATGATCCTTGCCAAGCATGGCATGTGAGTAGAGCTCATTAGGCTCGCCCTCCACAGTGATCGAGATCTTCTCAATCTTGGGGTTGTAAAAGACCTCATTTTTACCAGAGTAGGCCTTAACTGTTGCAGGGTCCACAAACAATAGCAAGACACCTTTCAGACTCTTGGCAGGAGTGTCAATTTGAAGGTTGTAACTCTTATCTCCTTTTTTCATAGTTACTACCTTACTTCGAAGTATCCGTTCATAGGGTAGTGCCAATCTTGCGTAACGCGATATCATAGCACTCGCGAGACCCTCATGGTTGACCTTGTCAAATTCTAGGGCAATATTGGTGATTTTATATGCGGCGTCGGCTGCCTTGGCTGCCGTGCTTCCCGAGGCTGCCGTACCTCCATCTTTGATCACGTCGCTGTACGACGCGAAATGTAGGACAAACTGCAATCTGTCGTATAATCCCGCTTGATAGTACGGTAATTCCCTCGTTAGTTCGAACATTTTACCGAGGGGAACGGAAAAGGTGTTCCCATAGGCGGCAGCAATGGCTTTCTCCTCGTCGGTACCTACATGGTCAGTGGCCTTTACCTGCAGGGCCCTGATGGTACCGTCATTGGGGTTGATCCCCTCTAGAATCAGGCTATTGTCACGATCAAACTTAGATAGCCACAAGTCTCTGTAGACCGCGAAGGGGCCATAGTCGCTTATATTTTGAATTTCATTGCCGTTTAGGGTGATACGTAGATTTCGCACTAGACTCTTCCCTATGTTGCTGACTAGGGTACGCTTCGTGTTGGTCCCTGTAAGCTCCAGGTTAAAAAGTAGCCTGATGCTCCCCGGAAAGATGACATCGTTCTGCCCCATGTTTGGCATATCCACGTACAAGTCTTCGTTCTGGTTAATCGTAGAGGGTATATGACTTACCTTGACGCGCTGCCTTCTTCCTTTAATACAAAAAAGCTGTTTCATTTCTGCGTAGGGGTCCAATGTAGTTCCGAATGCACTCATTTATTTAGAATGATTTTTTTAAATAAATGCCAACTAACCCGGTATATGAACACGATATTTTTTATGATGATGGCGGGAAAGATGATAAGCCTGATGATACTACACCATCAACGCCAAAACCTCCATCAACGCCGGGGCCTTCAACCCAGGGAGAACAACAGGCTGCTCCGGGGGCTAGGCTTTCGGAGCAGAAGATTAAATTATTAAAATCAAAGGTTGATAGCCTCTACTATCATCTTAGTAAGGATCCAAGGCTGGGGAAGCTTATTGTGATACCTTACGATTATTTTATGATGGAGGGGAAACGTCTTTTTTTCAGGGGTATAGATATATAGATATATTTACAAGGAAAAAAGTGCTGGATTTCGATCTTCTGGAGCCATAACTTCAAATTTGAAGGTAGACCTCGTGCGGGCTATGGGTTTCCCAGACTATGTCACTACACCCAACAAAGGTAGGGCAGCGGCCCAGGCACTTGGGCAACAGGCGGATGACATCGTGAGGAAGGACAGGGGTGATGATATCATTTCGCTGGAATCGATAGAGGAATTTGTGGATGCCACGGAGAGCCTTATAGAAGAAACTTCATTTGGTGGCCACGACGAAGTATTCACCGTGCGCGAGAAGAGAGGATTAAATCTTGAGATTCAAACCCTAAGGGGTAACTTGAAAAACTTGAAAAGCAAGATGATCTTATATGATAGCGAGATTGACAAGGCGGAGGGTAAGGTGAAAGAACTCGAGAAGTAGAAAACCGGGGCAAATGAGGACAAGGTGAAAGAACTCGATGGGAAAATAGAAAATCTTAATGATAAGATTGAAAAATTGAACGATAAAAAAGAGGCTGCGCAAAATGCACATGGCTTACTTTCCTCCCAAATTTACAGCCAGTTGAAGGTCATCAAGGAAACCCTGATGAAAATCGCTGGAGATGACACGTCTTTGCTTGAAAAGCTTAAAATCTTGTTCAAAGAACAGGGTCTGACTATAGCGAGTATCGTGTCGGCTGTTGGTCTACTGATTTCCACCATTGTACTCGCAGTTACAGGGGGAGGTGCCGCAGCAGGTGCTGCAGGAGGAAGTGCCGCAGGAAAAGGCTTTATAGAGAAGCAGCTTGAAAGGCTTGGAAAATTCCTAAAATACCTGGCAGGTAAAGCAGGTGCTGCCTTGCCTGGCATTATGGGTACCGTTGTCTCTTTCTTTCTCAGAGTAGCGGCAACCATTATCGAATACGCAGCCAAGCATCTATATATGGCAATCGCGGCCGCCGTTGGGTTTGTTGTGGTCTATGTTGGAAAGAGGAAAAAGGCCTAACTATTTTTTAAGCCATATATAGGCAATGATAAGGCCTACCCCTGTCGTGATCAATGCGGCCTTGGTATCCTCGTGATTTTGTGGGGGTTCCCTCTGTTCAGGTGTAGTATGTTTGGGAGGTGTAGTATGTATAGGAGGTATAGTATGCCTAGGGGGTATAGTATGCTTGGGAGGTGTAGTATGTTTAGGGGGCATGGCATGCCTAGGATGTGTGGTATGCTTAGGTGGTGATTTGATAGTATGCCTGGGGGTGCTTTGACAGTATGCTTGATAGCCCTCTCTATGGGCTTCACAATAGGCTTGTTATTCACATCAACCTGGACCCCAACATTTACATTGGCAGGCGCGATCAAGATGTTGTTGTTATAGCCCTCAATTTTGCCGATACGCAAGTTCATGTCCGAGGGCAACATGTAGACGCTGATGCCCAGCGTCTACATGTTGCCCTCGGACATGAACTTGATGGCAAAATTCACCGGCGTTCGGGCATATTGCAGCACCTTCTGAAATTCTGTGATGTCATGCCCTACATTCTCCTCCCGTTGTACCATATTTTCAAATTTTTGTAGCAAAATTTGCCTGGCTGTATAGTTGCCCGCGCCAGAACCGATTAAGGATGCCTTGGCTCCTGCCTGCGACCCCAGTAACAAGACCACATAGACCCAAATACTTTCACTCAGCTTTGTCAGACCTTCCGACGTTAGGCCTTGACTTGCCGGCATGATGAATTTAGCCCAATCACCATCAACCTGTGGCCACCATCTTCCGTTGGTCAATGATGCCGATACTGATTTGGTTTTATAGAGATCATTGGGGTCGGCACCATACTCGCGGCACACCTGCGCATACCCAGAGGTTGAATAGGGATTTTTGTACCGGGAAAAACCATCGTTAAAAGACATGGGTACCTTCATTCTTGCCAGGATACGACGCATGTGGTAGTATACATGAAATTTGAAGATTGAATTGACGAGTGGCACGGAGCCCGTTAGGTGTTTGGCAGATATGCCTAATGCAGTGCTTGCGCAATGGGTGGCAAAATTCACCTGAATATTCCAGTAGTCCAGAGCTTGTCCTCTTGTCCATCCCTGAATGACAGGGTCATTAAGGTAGGTTGTTGTAACCTTGAATACCACAGAAATGTACAATTCTATGGATACGTACAGGTCCTGATGCTCCAGGTTGGTTACACCAAGTGGCCATTCTCCCCTGTTGGATTTGTACCTTGCCTTGGGGTTGTACGAATACATGTTCATTGTTTTGTTATAACAAAACAATGAAACAACTCTACATCACTGATATTGCAAAGCCCACGATGTTTGAAGACTATCTGGGGCAGGATACGAGAATTGCCCTAAAGTCCATCAGTATTAGACCTATGTGGTTGAATATTTACACGGATAATGATTTCACCATTCGTAAAACAGGGCCCGATCAGAGGGTTACCCGAATAGAGATTATGAATGGATTGTACAAGATCGAGGATCTGGCAACTATCGTCAACGGTCAGGCACAGGACAAAATCAAGCTGTTTGTCCTGAAAAATGGACTCTGCAGGCTCCGTGTCAATGAGGGTTACACGCTGGTTATTAACGCACAACTGCAAGAGCTCTTGGGCCTACCTGCTCCAGATGGTGGTAAGTATTACACAAAGGGAGACTATGATGCATACTAAAATACCGACGTTTATATTAGATTACGCCTTGTTTGTCCCCAGTTGGATGAAGACGACTGCCTCTTTAACGGTAAAAAGTCTAAAATTCTGGCTTTGCTTCCCACCAAGGAATTAAACGCTTGGGGGGACATGTTGACTTGGACTTTTGACACCCCGATCTACCTACCCCCAAAAGGCTCGACAGATCGCCTCGAGTTCATGCTAACGGATGAATTCCACCGCGACAAAAATGTTTCGTTCACTGGAATTATAATGTGCTTACTCATAGAATAAATGGCTGATATAACTAAGCTTTACCCAAATTTACCGAGCGCACCCGGCGAGGATACTATGCAGGATGAAAGACAGAATTTTAGACTTGCCGAGATAGGAGGGATTGAAGCATTTCTAAGGGGTGAAATTAAGGAGCGGGACAGTCTCTCAAAGAAATTCAAGATGCACGGGACCTGGGTCCGATACTGTGATCATGGACTATTAGGTGTTAGTATTATCACCTCGGGCGTAGGGATTGGGGCGCTAGCCTCGGGTCTCGGCGTACCCTTGTGTGTGGCTATGGGCGGGATGACGATTGCCGTAGGTATCGGGCAGGCCGGTCTACGGAACGCCTCAAAGAGGCTTGGTGTTAAATCTAAAAAGCATGAGAATATAAGACTGCTCGCCGAATCTAAGCTTAATTCCATCATCGATCTCATCTCAAAGGCCATCGAGAATGGAGTCATCAGCGAATACGAGTTTAGTCTGATCATCCAAGAGAAAAAAAAATATATGCTGTTAAAGGAACAAATGAGACAACGGTTTAACCGTATTGTCAACGCCATCAATGAACAGGAGCGTGCTCAGCTAGTTGCGAAGAGGCGAGAAGAGGGGAGGTAGGACGTTTTAAAAAAACTTCAATCTGTACAGTATGCAAGCGCTACCTAGGGCCCCCGCCCGGGTATAAGCCTTAATTTTATACATTTTATAGGTCTTGTATGGCCTATAAAATATAGGGTTTTTTAATCCTCACCCAGCAGCCATTTATTCAGCTTGGTGTACCTACATTCTACAACATGTACCTGTGGGTGGTAGTTGCTACCTTGAACGTATACGGATGATAGTGCCAGCACACCACTAAGTTGGCAGGGCTCATTATAGGGTACCGGTTGACCATGAAAATTAGTTGTTATCGCGTCCTTGTAGTATTTGAGCTTGACGTTCACGTAACGGTCCTTTTTCACGGGCTCCGTCGTCAATTTTTGAGATATCAACCCTTCGATCTTATTCCAAATTTGACGATATTTTTCAATCCAATCGGGGTACTCTTTAAAATCAATACTCATCGCTGGCACGGCACTGGTATTGTATTGACTGACTCCATTAGACCAGACCCCGGGTGTCTTTACCGTCAGGGCTACCACGAGGTCCCGTGTATGATACCCCACAATGTACCTTTGATCATTGCCTCCATTAGCAGGGATGGGGTCCGACACTATCAGGTGGTCCACGTTGATATTATTGATGTTGGTAATTGTAGTCGCAAAGTTGTAGAATTCTCGAGGTTTCACAATTTCATTTTCAAATTTCAGCATCTTGTTTATTGAGAATTTAAAGCAAGGCCCGAGGATTACTTCTCCTCGCACATACACAACCCCCGTTATACGTGATATATTCCTGGTAGCAGTACCAGCACAGTATTTTGGCCTTCACCACAAACCTTCGTCCACAGGTACACCTGTCATACTCATCAAGTACGCGTTCGCAGTCCTTACATTGTTCCATTTATTTACAGTTTGTTCACATCTTTACTGCGCATGCGTTGATTTTTTATGATTATCAGCGGATGTATGTGTGCGGGGGAATTTACCTCATTTGCAGTATGATTTTGATATGCATAGCATCATAGGGACTTGTGATGATTTTTTGCTGATGGTCAGCGGATTTTGCGGAGATGGGGTGTGATGATATTTATGGGAGTGTGTTGAAAATCTGTGATGTCACAAGCAAAATTCTGTATGATATTTTTTATGAGAGTTTGACCGTGATTTTTGGAAAATCCTGGTTATAATGACCCCCTATACTAGCTTCGAGTAATGGCCAATATTAAAGCCTCTGAAGGGTATGGGACCTAAAATTTGGCATGCAGGTGTCTAATAGATAAATATTGAAACTCAGTAAGTTTCATAGCCATATAACACAGCAATAAGGAGTTATTAAAAAAAACCGTCAGGGGGGGCGGAATCCGCCCCCCCCGGACCGAATAGGGTTAAGGAGTGATTTAATCCATTTTATCAGTTTGTCATTTATACAAAGTTGCTTCAATTTAGCAACTAAGATGGAGTGGTCTACTTTGTCAAATGCCTTGCTAAAATCTAAGTAAATTGTATCTACATTTGAACCGCTTTCTAGAAAGGATAGGATTGTATCATAATGGGTCAGTAGCTGCGATAAACAGGAACGACCTTCTCTAAAACCATTTTGTGAGTTGCTAAAAAGATTGTACTTTACAAGATGATCAACTATGTTCTTTTTTATGACTTTTTCAAATATTTTAATGACATGTGAAGTCAAGGCAACTGGTCGATAGTTGCCCACTTCGCCTTGGTCATCTCCTTTGAAGATGGGTGCAATGTTTGCAGTCCAGTGTATATAATAATAGCTTTGTGTTTTTCTTTTAAAATCCCTTAACTTTTTAGAAGTTTAGTTAACACTAACAGAATTTTTATGTAAAATCTGTGAAATTAGCATGGCAAATTCATGCAATCCTTCATCTGTATTTTCGTTTATGTATATAGCTTACTTTGTATTCTGATGTTTCTTTTCACACTTTTTATTTTAGCTAGCTGACAAAGACATTGTCTGCAATGTCTTTGTCAGTTGCTAGTATTTATCTGAGCATAAGCAGCATGGCTACCCACAATACATCTGAGCTAAGAGTTAACTAGCTAGTTAAAAGTAAATAAAGCCATAAAAAAATCTTGTCAAAATGTATTCTCCAAATATTTTTCTCTTATGCAAAACATGTATATGCACAGTGTCGGCCATCCTTATTGTTTATAGTTAATTTTAAGCGTAGATATTTCACGGCCCGAGTGACGTATTATCTTACGCATAATTAGATGAAAAGTCTCGACCAATCACGGCTCGGAATAGAACCAGCCTCCTCCAGGGCCTTTTTCGTCAGACGTATCAATAAGCGCAGCGCCAATGAGAGACAAAAAGTCCTGGGAACGAGGTTGGTTTTCCTTGACACATTTATCTAAGTTATTTTCTATCATATTTCTACCATAAATACGTTCAGAAAAATTGCGATTGGCGAAGTTTTTTGTTCTAATTTCACCTGAATTTTTTTTAAGTTCCAAAGCTGTAACGTATGTTACAATAAAGTTTTAACCAGCAATTACATTAGTTAGGTCGCCTTTTTGTGGTGCCTTTTAGGTATTTTGAAATCATAAAGGGTCCAACTTAGGGCATTTTCGATAATTTTTGAAATGATTGAATTTTTGAAAACCATGTAATGTATGTAACCCGGGCCGAAATAGCTCTTGTCTGTAACTTTGTCAAAATAAAATTCTTGCACTTTTTTTAAGTTTTGCAAAAATTACTAAATGACCGTTGAACTTGAAAATCTGTTTCACACTGCGAAAATCTCATTATTATTGATTTTCAAATAGTGCTTTATTGAATTGTCAGATTCGAGCGCCTTTTGTGGAAAATATATTAAAGACGACCCTTCAACATACAAAGTGATGCGTTATCAGGCTCCTAAAGTCAACATTGATTCTCTTTAATAATTGTTGCTTGAGCATGTGAGTGTGATTCCACAGAACATGAAATTGAAATAAAGATGCTCCCTATTCCTCCTTTACTGAAAACATCCAGTGATTAAATTTGACTTTCTGATTTGAAGTAAACCAAATGTGTTCTGATATAGATGATAATAAGGTGCTCCTTAAAATTTGAGGCGACTAATTATTCCTCTACAGATAGGGGTTGAACATGCTCGTGTTGGCTTCTATATATTTTTCTTCTTCAGCGTTCTGTCGCTGTTCTTTTCTGCCTTCCGATATTGCCAGACTTTCATACGAAGGTGGCTGTATTGTTCCCATACTCTGATATTCGGGAGATTCAATAGGATCGATGTATTCATACATATTTTCAACAGGTGTCATATAAGTACTATAACTTTCTGGAGCCTAAAAAAAAATCATCACCACTTTTGTAGTCAATTATGTCTGTTTTAACAGCTGCTAAAGGCTAGTTTTCATTAGACTACATTTTCCGCCATAGCGCAAAAAGCTTACGAGTTTTATTGTTAGCGCTAACACACTTTGGCGCGCTAATAAAAAAGCTCCTGAGCTTTTCGCGCTATGCAGCGGAAAATGCAGTCCAATGAAAAGAGAGAAAACTCTATTTTTTTCATTGAATGTTACCCATATCAAATTTTAATCGACAGATTACTTTGTTGCAGCAAAATACAAACTTTGGGCTACTGTAGGACTGCGTGATGTTAGAATGGTTGATTTCAATAAAACCAAGAATTAAAGGATACGCCTGGTTACGTTACATACCTCAGGTCTTCGAGGTACATATGCGAGGTTTGGAACTCCAAATGGATTTTGAACTAAAACAGAATAGTATTATCATGGAATCTATTCTTACATTTATTTAGGTTAGAAACATGTTTATGGGGTCATAACTTACATCGATCTGAAACGGGGTAAGCATTGCGAGGATTCTAAAACAAGAGTATGGGTAAGAATAGAAATATTTAAAGTAATAAACACAACCGCAATGGTAATCACAAAAATAAAAGCAAAACAACGACAACGACAACGACAACAATAACAACAACGACAACGACAAACAACAGAGAACAAAAAACAATATCAACAGAAACATAACTCACGTGGTAGCTCTTATCACCGTTGTGTTTCCTAAAAAAAAGCAAAAAAACGAAGTTTACTTTTTATAAATGTCCTTCTTTTCACATGAAGGACATGTGTAACATTTTTTGCAATATTCCACAGGTTAAGAAAAAGGGAATACCTTTTACGATACTTAATTAACAAAATCAGCAGCAGTATGATAATTATGATCGAGCAAAACACGCTGATAAGTACAACGACGAGCGTATTGCTTGATGAAGATGAACTCTCGCTTGCAGGTGGTGCCTAGAGAGAAAGAAAATTTAATGAAACCTGCTTTAAACTGTCTAGACGATGCACACTGAAGAACAGAACTTTCTGCTGGTATGACTTGGTGGATAAAAACAAAACATTTAGTAATTTGTGATTATTAAGGCGACGTTTCTTCGCAGTACTTCCAAGTTTTGTTTAGGAAGGTTGGTAATTTTCGCAAGCAGTTTTCCCATTTAGATTTCTAGTTCCGTATTTTTATAAGTTTTTGTGTAAAATATATGTACTAAATTTCGCGCAGCAACGAATTTTTATACGTGACTGACTAAAAAATTATTACAAATTAGCGAGAAAATTCACATACCGCGGTAAATTTTTTTGTTGAAGATGGTTTACCCGTATTCGTCGCAGTTGGTCTTGCGGTTGATGTTCCTCTTGGTGGGAGAGTTCTGGGAGTCGATAGCGTTGTATCAATACTTGGTGTATAGATGCCAGTAGGTATAATGTACTCTGTTGTTTCTATACTTGTAGTATCTGGGAAGGTAGTCGTGGTTACCGATGCAGTTTGTTTTGGTGTTGAGGTTGGTGATAAAGTTGTGGGGATCGATAGCGTTGTATCAATACTTGATGTGTTGTTGCCAGTTGGCATGGTGTACTCTGTTGTTTCTATAATTGTAGTATCTGGAAAAGTAGTCGTTCTTACAGACGCAGTTTGTTTTGGTGTAGAGATTGGTGGTGATGTACCTCGAGTCCCTAGATTTATATTTGCATGTCAATTATTGTAGTATTACTAGTCGTTAACCCGTGGTAAAATGGACGGATCAGCAAATCATCTACTTTGCGAGGGAGGGGAGAATACACAAGAATAGAATACACAAGATACATAAATTATTATAGAGAAGTTAACATTCATTGGGAATTGGGAAATAATTTTATGTAGCTAGAACATAAAGTACGAAAATGCATTAATAGAAAAATGTCATAAAAACAAACCATTAAGCATTGTTTAATAGGTTTAAACTAATTGTTAGTTATTTTTCAATGTTGTTAAATTTTAGAACTTTTTATGTCTTTTTCTGTTTAAACTTTCTCTGAAGTAATACCGTAACTACACAGATATGCGTTTTAAAACCTCAGAAACAAAAACCCTCTAGGACTAACCACGTCTCAAATTTGAGTTTAGATTTTCTTATAGATGGCATGTTTTTCACAACCCATAATGGTTGTAAAGACGAATATTGACCTATAACTAATCAGAAATTAAATTTACCAACTGAAGAAAAAATAATAATACCAGTTTGATCTAACTTTTATTTCAACAATTTTAGAAATAAAAAAAGCTACTTTGGCGTTTCTAAAACATATTTCTGGCATTTCAGCTGTATAAACAATTGCAAGTTAGTCTCACATGCAACCCACACCTTCTTGTTAAGTGGAAGAGCTTCTTGACGGAATGCACACTACGACAAAATATCGATTGGTAACAGTAATAGAAATTGTAACGAATGCAAATGTGTTGTAAATATATAAAAATTTATTTAAAAACTTTCCACATTTTCTCTTGTTACTTTACTTTTTCTTTCCGTACAAGGGAAAAATAGAGTTTGGTGCCAGATTTTTCCGAACGTTCGATTTTATTGAACATTAGGAACAATCTGGTACCATGAATGCTTTTGGAATTTATTTTTTTCTACATTTTTGTCTTCGCGAATTCTTTCGAAATGATAATGTGTATCAACTGGAATCATTTTTTTTATTCTGTAATTTCTAACATATAGGAATGAGAAAAATGACTTGCTTTATCTTAGTTATTGGCAGCCGCGCAACAATAACACCCAGACCTACATTCCTAGTCTCTGCGGATGTGAGGCTGATTGTGAGGCTGAATGTGAGGCTAACTTGCAATTGATAGCTATGACTCTGATGGCAACATCCTTCTAAAGATCTTCAATACTTTAAAGCCCCTTTTAACTTTGTGCGATGCTTTTGCAGTTAAACTTCAGTTGCTTGTTTGTTTTTTTACTTACATTTTTGCTCTCCTTGTACCTTCAGCAGAATACATTTTGTTTGACCACAGATTATGAAGGTGACCCTCAACAACGCTCCTTCCAATTCCTTTGGAATCCCATCACCTATGAACTAATAAAATAATATTTTGTAACGCGACAACAAGGATGGAGAGCAACATCTATGATGAAGAGTTGTATATAAAGAAGTGTCATGAGTTGGAGAGTTTTGTATGATACACAAATGTTTTGTTTATTTATGTTCTTCCCTACAACATAAAAATTATTTTAGTAATTATTTTCTATAACATCGAATCGCAAAATATCTATGGTTCTTTTTTTTTTTACAACGGGCTGTGTATGTTCCAGGCACTACAAGCCCATCTTCCAATTTTCTGTGACCAGATGATGATGAAACGGATGAAGTTAACATTATGTATTAATTTGAAAAATAGGGATTGTGTTTAAAATTATATTATTTATTTATTTTAAGCCCCCCGTCTAAAACCTCCAGAATTTAATAAGCTCCCCGGTGCTAAAAGAGGAATTACGGTATACATGTCTCCTTATCAGAAATTTCAAAACGACACCCGTCTGCAATATCCGTATTAGGATTTTTTCATAGAACAGGCTGTCGTGAGTCATTTCTTTGATCACGTGATCTGCCGTGTGAGCTTGGCTGCTGTGCAGTTGTTACGTGAGCGGATGGTGACGTATAGAGATCAAGGCCGCCTTCTAACAGGCAAGAAGTGATTCTACGTATGCGATGTAATTAGTGAGCCTTATTAAGTTGTTTATATATAAGAAGAAGAGTATATAGAACTATATGTGATTAATTATTGTCGTGACTCGACGCAAGATCCCGACAAGGCCATATGACACCAGAGGGGAAAAAGAAGGGGGGGTCAGGTGACATATTATTAACAAATACTCACCAACAATCGTATTTTATTAGCACCAGAACTAATAAGCCTCAATGCTTCAACGTAATTTCCACCATTAGCTACTCTCACAAACCTTCTCAATCCCCATTGTTCAATACGTGAGATGACGTAAGTAAAGTTGGTACAATCCGGTGTGTTTCGTAACGTTTCAACTGTTGTCTTATTTTGCAGAAATTGAATGTGGTTGTGGGATGAATCTGTGGAAAGGTAACACCCTAAACAAGAATAAAGAAGGCTAATAAACGATTCAAGAAAGCTCCCCGGCATTAATATATACTAACTACCCTCTCGCATTCTAAATAACAGCTTTCTACGCAATTCTTTTACGCTTCCACGCAAAATTTAGGAAATAATTTTGTCAGATTGGTTTAACTGTAAGGTCAATGTTTATAACGCATTAATTATATGTACTGAATAAAAATGGATAATTTTTCTGTCATTTTTCAGTTGGATGTCCAATATGATATTCAAAATGATTTAAGATGCTGTTCTTGTCCTCAGTGCTCATAAACGTTTTACCGCCATTAGCCCGATTTTTGTGTACATCCCAAATCCAAATCCGATTGCCGGTTCTGTAGTCCCTTCAACAGACATAATTACATTTTCCGCCCTGCTTACGCCATCATTATTGGCGCAGATTTTGTTAAGCGGTAAATTATACCTTAGAGGATTAAAATTGCCTTATGTTTACCATCTTCCTCCATGGGTTTATGTAGATGTAGGTTTTTATCGTGAACATGTTATTACTAACTGTAAATGCTTACGTACATAAGACTAGAGTTGAATCAAAATGTTTAGCTATGGTGTATTGTTGTAACAAAACTTTTATTACGCTACTGCATTGGTAGCACATACATTATTTAAGTTCAGATGCAAGGAAAAAAAAGGACAAGAGAGAAATTTAAGGTTGTTTTTCAAGAAAATTGTTTTGTATACACATTTTTTGCAAAGAATTCTCTTGATAAAAATCATAAGATTCAAATTCCGAAATTTGTTAAAGAATATTTTAAAAGCTAGTCTCGTGTGAAAAAACAAGTTTTGTTTCACACGAGCATTAAAAGTTGTCTATGAATCTTTTTACCTTTTGGTAAAAGATATAGGCCTTGAAATTTAGCTAATTATGCGGAATTATGACATCATAAATTCGATGCTGAAAAACAATCGCTAGCATGAATGATAACCAGGATAAATAAATATTAATATTTATGTAAAGATGTTCAAAATATCAAACTAGATAGGTAAAAACATGTTTACATCACCACACATACCTTGATGAACCCTTAAAACAGCATAAATAAAAGTCTAGAAAGCTCTGATCAAGATTTTTTTTAAAAATGTAAATATTCATGGACAACTTTCCCAAGCTCTTCCATATGAAGCCAACTTGTTTTTTTTTAAATAAGCTTTATGTTAAAAAAAGCTTTAGGCTAAATCTCGATCTGATTTGATCTTACTTGTTTTCAATTTTATTTTAGAAAAATTTTAGAAGCAATAACAGTGTAGTGTAAACAATTTTTTATTAAATATTAGCAACCTCAAAGGTGTCTATACAAAGGCATTTGAAGTCTAAAACTTTTTTAAGTTGTATATTTACCAGAATTTCCCAATCCTTCATGACAGAGTTCCTTTCCGTTATTCCACCTTGATATATTGTAAAAAGTTGCCAAAGGAGGGCATTGACAGACATTTCCAGAATGTGGGCTACCATTAAACCCTCTACATTTCGCAGGATCAACATTGCGCAATAGATCTCCAGTGGGCAATCTCTTGATGTAAATAAACTCCATTTGGGCGCAGGCAAAAAGCGCAAATAATAACAACAATTTCATTTTAAAATTCTCCGAACTGTAGTTAAAACTTTGTTTCTGTTGCTGTTTATGCCGCACTCTAGGTACAACTTTTCAGATTAAATTACGTATGATTTTAAATTACATCTTTTCTTATCTCTTCAACATTTTCCTGTTGGTCTTGTATGATTTGACCTGGTTTCTACATGAACTAGAGATAATCTAGCAATTGGTTAATTGGTTAATTGCTGTTGAAAATATTGGTTGTTCCATGTTAATGAGTTTTAACAGAAAGGGAATAAAAGTATCATTTTTAACCTTTTTTGTTTTCAATTAAGTATGCAACATGTCATTTCCAGATTTAGCAGCATTCTCCGCTTGATACAGGCTTCTTCCAACATACTGAATCCGACATGTGAACTAGAAGAGGCAGCTGTCTCATAGCTGCCTCTTCTGGTTCCTACATGCATGCTGTATGGACGATAGTTTAGTCCTGACAAGGAAACAGTTGCCAATCATGCAACCTTTAAACAAACGTGACTACCAAGGAATTTTTATGCTTGCACAAACCTTGCATCTGTCAAGCCGTAAATTTAATAAAGGAGGTGTTGGAATGCAAATGCAGCGATGAATTATAAGAACATCAGAATGTAACTATATTTAGTTACATGCACAAAGAGTATAAGAACTTTACTTTGTCGTCTCCTCGGAAACATATTTAACCAAATGTATATCTCCCACCGTCGAAATATGAAAAATATTTTGTTTACGGTATAGTCATTGGTCTCAGCTGATATGAAATTAGCACATTAAATTTCAAGATGAATAAGGGTGTCAACTAAAAATAGACTTAAATATTTTTGACAACAATCTAGCTAGCTAGCTAAATACACGCTTTTCTTGTAAAAACAAACTCTAAAAGAATATTCAAGATGATATTAGGCAAAAAGTTAAGAATATCCTAAGGTTATGCTCATTTTGAATTTTGCTTGCACGATTTGTTTTTTCTTTCTTAACTCATGTTAACTTGTATCCTATCATTGATGTAAATGTCTTTTATCAGGTTTTATTTGAAATATTATTTTCTGTTTAAGAAAATTTGATATTGGTCAGATCACATCATCTACATTACTTTCAATGTGCTAGCTTAAGATATGCACGAAATAGAAAGTACACGTGCGCGTGCAAAATCCACCAATCATATGTCGAAAATATGTCAGAGCCTTCACTTTCAAACATCGGTAGCTAGTTCGTATCGGCTAGAATAATAAAAAATCACGTGAAACATTTAAGGAACTTGTTGAAACAACGCTGTTTTTCATGGCTATTTTTACAAACTAGTTTGTGCTCGTGGAAAAGTGCACATTTTGTCAGCACTAATGCACTATATATAAACAAAACAAAGGAAAAATACACCGCTAAATGATGAATGAAAACTCAATATTTGCAGTCCCAGAGGCCAGGGGTCCTTGGAGTACCTTGATTCCTTGGTCTGTGGATCTTCGTCAGCCTCCAGGTCGGCCTGACGCCATTGTAACGTGATCAACAGCTTCGGTTAATAGATTTGAGTTTTAACGATAGACTTAACTTGTGATAAGAGAAACAAGCTTTCCTTTTTTTTTTACTGCCTTGTCGAGAACATCTTATCCTTTGAAGAAGATTTACTGTTTTTTTTTCAAATGAGCAGCCTTTGAAATATGCTGATAACACTATATAACACAACCGTGTTGATTTTTAATATAAAAATCTTTTAGGTAATATATTAGGTAGCATTGATTAAAATATATAGTTCTCATATAGTCGTTTTGTAGTTTGACCTAGCCGATCAGATTTTTTTAATAAGCAGTAGAAACCAGTCTAGGTTATACTTAATCAAAATATTTTAAATGAAAACATGCATTCAATAAAACCCAAGGGTTTTTAAAGCAATACATATATTGCAGAGATGCTGTAGGAGTAAATAGTTCTATGTGTTCATTAAATTGATGTATTGTTAAGCTGAGAAAAAGCGCATCACTGTGCAAATTATTTGTCGTAATGCTGAGTAATGGTATCCTTGACAACTATCGTAACAAGAACGGGTACGAAGCAGTATGGTTGCTACGGACTTAGTGTCAGCATGATTTGATAGACTTATTTTTCGGCTTCTTTTTTTCTTTTATTTCGTGCAGATAAATTCCGCTTTGATTTTGTCACACGTAGGAACATCGATTTAACTTTTAAGGATATAATGAAACACCAAAATCGTCATTTTTGTCATTTTTTTTATTTTTATGTCACCAGAAAGCTTATAATTCATAGAATATTTATGTTTTAATATAAAATATAAATTTTTACCTGGAACAAGTTGAAAAAAAGGAAAATATAAAATAACAAACTTTTTTTTTCTCAGTTCTTTTCAATAAAATTTCATTGTTTACAAAGTTTAAATCTCAAAAACAGTTTTTGCTTGCTACACCTCTACCTCCTCTACCACCTTCATGGTTTTAGGTTAAAAGATTCAGGGCATACTGAGCACTGAAAAGTGTCTGTTTTGTTCTTAAAAATAAATTGTTAAGATTTGATCACAGTGTGAAGGTAAAAAAAATACAACGGAGAATCAAGAAAGATATTTTTTCGAAACTAGAACTTAAAAAGCAAAACCGAGATACCATTTCAGTGCTCAAAACGAGTAGATTTGAATAGTGTGGTTTTATGCGATAAGCTTTAAATGCCTGCACCTTATAGGCTCGAGATTCGGCAACTCGGAAATGGTGTTCGATAAATTTTTAAGTCTTACCCAGTTTAATATTGTATGACAAAAATTACACTATTCGATAGGAAATTTATCTAGCTTACAAAAAATATATATACTTTTTATTTCACAGTTTAGGAAACATAGACATTATTCGCAAATGGGTAATGGGTGTTTCATGCATCATTAAACTTTACTTTCCGACATAGCTAGAAAAAAATATTACAATACACCTTTCCCGAATTTCATAAATTAAAATAATTATGACGTCATCCAAAATTTTAAAATGGTTCTATGCTCTTCAAATAAGGATTTTCAGATAGAATATCAAATTATCATGACAAAACTGAAGTTTTTAGAGCAATATAATATTCTGGTTGGATTTTATTTAGATTTGAAGAAAATAATTATTTTGAAAACGAGGCTATTCTTAGAAAGCTCGGCTATATGAAGGGTTTGACCGTAACTTTCAGCTCGCAATTGGGACACTTAACGAACAGAAATATCTACGAAATTAGGTAATTTGTTCTACCTTTTGCTAAGGAACTTAGGGATAGAATCATTTTTAGTATCGACCTCTTTAACTGAGTTTAGCATAATTAAGAACTTCGGGAAAGGTCTATTAGAAGATTATTTTTGTAGTTACGTAAAGTTTCTCGTCCATTTTGTCTATTTTCATCTTTGTAAACATCACGAAAGAAAAATAGGGCTGTAGCAAAAAGAGAAGAAAAAAATAATATAATATATAAACTGTGCAAACGAAACATCTATATCTACGTGACAATGTTTCATAATTAGATAGAAATGATTCTGGAAATAGTCATATTTCAAGAATTTAAGGTCAGAAAATGAAGAATATTCAAGGTTTACAAGGTCTGATATAACCTGATTATTTTTATGTTTTTTAACGTTGTCGAGATCCGTAGACACCGTAATATTGTTTAAATTCACGGTAACCGGTAGCTAAACGTAGGCATGCGCATAATTACTTGGTGGAAATTTTTTTTTTAACAACGGATGAAATTTGGTCACTTTTATGTGGAGAAAATTTTTGTCAATTTTTAAATATTGAAAACGAATGACATCATTGAAGAAGGTTTATCTAACTGTACGTTTTGCTAAATTGCAAATGCGATCATTAAATCTAGCAATGTACTCCGCTTGCAATATATCACGGGAAAGTATAAAACTGACCAGCAGTTTAGCTTTTAAAAACAGAGGGTTACGCTTTGAGCAACATCTTATAAGTAAATTTTTGAAATTCTTGAAAATAACCTAAAGTATCAGCCAGACTGAAATGGGAAAATAAAAAACAACAACAGCGAATACAAAAATAAAAAACTTTCTTCTTTAAGTGAAGTTTAATTTAGACTGGCACTTCAACTTAACTGAGCAAGAAAACACGTGAGTTGGCCTTTCCAAGTAGTAGTTAACAAGCAAGAAGAAAGAAACAGTTGCGCTGTAAAATACAGTGTTTTTTTTATAAAAGGCGCGTACACAATGAAAACTTAGTATTCGGTAGTTGCTGGTGAATGCACAAATAAAACTTCACCTTTAGTTCAATGCATAACCTTCGGACAGAAGAACATAACAGAAATCTCCAGAACTTAGATAATTTTAGACTGATTTCATGTAAACAACACACAAAACTACTACTAATATGGAGTTAGTTTTGTAGCACTTCTAAGAAACTGTGGAGTAGAAAATGTTGCAGAAAACGTAAACTGATCTTTTTCTCGAAAAATAAAGGATTTTATAGTAGACCTATATAAACCGTAAAGGAATTCCATAAATATTTATGTTAGATGAGTAGATGATCTTTATACACTCTATTAGTTTTAAAGGATGCTTTAATATCACATTTATTCACTTTTTATATTCAAGTTTCCCTGATCAATTAATAAGCCTTCCACATCGTACACTAACTTCCGTTTATAAGCCGCAATGTATTAAAATGGTTGCAGGCGGCTAAATATAATCAATGGAGTTGCTCGAAAGAAAAGTGAATCGCGCATGCGCACTAATTTCTGTTTATTTATTTGTTTTAAAATTTCACGCCATGTTAAGGAATTTCGGTAAATAAAAAAACGTCCTAAGTTATTCTTTACTTGCGTAAGAAAAAATTGAACAAATTCAAATTGGAAAGCATATATAAAAATAACTCTTCGATTATAATAAAAAATGTGTTGTTTGGTCAACTTTATTAATTTTGTACCCTTGGATTTCAAGATGAGATGAAGAAAAAAATTAATTATTAATTTTCATCAACATTTTATTAAATTTATATTTAACGAATTCTGATCTTTTTTTATTGCAAACATATGTGCAAATAACCTACTGTGCTTTTTTTTTCCACGTCCTTTACAAATCCATAAATATTTTATAAAAATAAGCATTTTTTATATTTTTTTATTAATATTAATTTTAAGGACGGAGTCATCAATTAATGAGTAAAAGTTAGACCATGACATGAGAATTTCAAGTCAGTCAACTACTTCATTATACTAGTGAGTTTTTCCTTAATTTTTTTTTATTTTCATTAAACTATTCATGTTCTGCCGTTAACTCTTGTCAACAAATTTGGTCTAAGATTTTCCACTTCGAAAAATGTCTATTCCTTTAAAAATACTTCAACCAAACCAAAATCAATTGATTAGGAATTATGTATTTTCTCAATTATATTTCTTTTGGGAAATTAATTTCTCATCGCACCAGAGTTTGCAAGCTTGTACCACAGGCATTTGCCGTTTTGGTAAATTTAATAGCGAGCTCTGCATTAACGGTTTAGGGTCCAAGAAAACCGGGAAGGAGAATGCATATTTTGTGGTTCACCAGCATTGAATATGATTAATTCTTATACTTTATAGTCTTAGTTGAAATATATAAAGGGTATTTTAACTATTAAAGCCTATTATGGGTAGAGAAAAAAAAGGGTGGAAACTTCCATAAATAGAATAACTTATAACATTTTCGCTCCTGTTATTTCGTACAAAAAAAATACATCCGAAAATATTTGAATGTCATCTCAAATGAACATGTGTGATAAATATCCAATATCCAATTCTCCTTTTATTGGAAGTCGTTCATTATAGTTTTTGTTTTCGCTAATATTTCGACACGACTTTTTTGTTTTTGATAATATTTCGACACGACTTTTTGATATAATATTTGATATGATTTGCCGTTTGGGAAAAGGGACAACGGACTTGCATGCCTTTTTTATCACCAAGATTGAACCTTTTCCCGGTAACTGTTGAAAAAAACGCTTTAACTCGAAATATAATCTCATTTCCGACTAAGTTCGACTTAACGGGAACTTCGTTCAGCTCGATCTGTAATCTAACTACTCGTTAGCGTGTGGAAAAATCCATGGCTTCGCCCTTCGTACGTATTCCGGTCCTAAGAACATCGTCCGTTGACATATCCCAGGAATCGCTATTTTGTACCACCTTAGCACAAAGTAACGGTTTGGCCACTATATTCAACGCAGTATTATTAATATAGAGACTAGTCGTTAGCCCGTCGAAAACCCATGTGACCTTTCCTGTCATAGCAAAGTCGACAAAACTATATCGCATTTGTTATTTGTAGCTAAGATTTCGTGTGCGGTCAACACCGTTACAAATAAACAGACAAGCAGACAATGGCTAGTATTATATAAATTAGTCGGTGGTTCGTGGATAAATTCCACGGGTCCGCCAGTCCTTTTTATATCGCATTTTGTGTCATATCGCTACTGTGGTACCATTTTGCGCAGAGATGAACAAAATACGGGCACCATAAATATAGAGATTGTAAAATTAAGTAGCTGTATACTTTAATTTGAAGTATTCTCCCAAAACTAGACTTGGTGTCTAGGTTTTTGTGTAAATAAAAATATGGATAAATATTTTATGCTTTCGCAAAGTTGACGCAAGTCTAACACTACCATGAAACTTCATGGTCGGACATACCACAAAGAAAATATGAACACTTATAAATAATAAAATTTATTTTGGTCATCCTAAATAAAAATTCGAAATAGAAATAATTTGTCTAATAAACTTCACATGACGAAATTTAGTGACTAACAACTCTCCATGACAGATGATTTTTTGAAAGAAACTGAGAAAACTCGTGTCAAAATTATGAAAGAACTACTAAGAAGGTGGTAACATCAATATTCCACTCTCTCCCAATGATCTCAAAGAACAAACAAATACGAAAGCATGAATAATTTTCATTCAAAGTACGCATCTGTTATTTACCAGTAAAGTTTATTTTCTAATATATTTAGCTATTAATTATTAAAAATAAAGTCACTGGGGTAGGGTAAAACAACAATAATATTGTGAGGGAATTTTAATTAATAATCCCTTTTTGCCGGCGATACGAGATAGAATGCAAGACGTGACTAACTTTTTAGTCAGCTAGCACGAGCCCTCTCTGTTGACTGCATCTCAAAACCATTCTGTCAATTAGGTAAGTGAACCTTGTCTTTGAAATGATTTTTTGCTTTTTTTTAAAAAATGAACGTTTGTCCGTTTCCACAAAATGACAAATTAATAAATATCTCTAATTGATTTTCTATTATTGTCTGAATCGGATTAATACTTCTTGCATGGATTTTTAAGGGAAAAAATTGTAATCTAGAGTTAATTTTTTTATCCCTTCATTTTTTTGTTATTAAGTAAGTATTAGGCTCTTTCACCCTTCCGACTATAGCCAGATATACGCATAACATTGCTCTAACTTTCTCACCTGAAAAAAGCCAACTGGCGGTCAGTAGATTACACCAAATGTGCTGACAACACTAAAATTAAAGTCCGCCGATATAGGGACTCGAACCTAGGACCTTATAATTATAAGCCGAATGCGCTACCATCTACGTTAAGAAATTATAAGTCGCTAATTGATAACGCATTATTTGAACCATATTGCATTTACCGAAATAGTTAATTTTGGAAAAGAAAATTTGAATTTTTAAAAGTAAATATTTTTGAAAACGTTTTTCAGCCAATGCGTGCATGAGCAACTTCTTAATGCTTTGGTTAAAATGTATGTTTTAATTTGCGCATGCGCTAACTTATATAATTGGCTATTCTCATAAAGGTTTTCAACGTGATTTTTCTTTTTTTTTTCAGGACTAAAACCAAGCCACTGTATTCTATTACATCAAAAGTCACTTGAACACATTTGCTGTTGAATGCGTTTCTATCAGGTTATCCAATACTCACCTATTAAAATCACAATCCGCCTATCCTTTACATGCAATAATGATCGTACGCTCATTAAAAGATGTCATCTCCATTAAAATAAAAGCAAGACACGACAGTTTTTGCGATCAATTCAGCAGGCTGTTTATGACGAAAATGCTTCTCATAGCAAGTGTTATAATGGGTTTTGATTATTTCTCTGATAAAGTATCATGTATAGTCCCACGAGCTAGCTCACTTTCTAAAGACTTTATCCATTCGGCTTGTTGGATATCAGGACTCTTTATCTATGCTGAAATGAAGGATCGACTGGAAGACAGTGGCTATTATGGAATACCACATAAGATTAAGCACGATGGCTTGCGAGATGGATACTTATGCGAGACTAAAGACTTAAATAAAGTCCACAGCACATGCTACCGAATGGAAAGAATTTACTATTTGCAATACCAATGGATGCCGTTCTACATTGGGGCGTTGGCGGTCTTATATTATTTTCCTTATATCATCTTCCGTCTTGTCAATGCGGATTTAGTTAGCTTAAAGGGAGCTTTAAAGTCAACATCCGATGCTGATGGTATTGTAAAGAATTATTTCAACTACAAAATCAATCCATTGTCGCGATTACGAACACGTGTATGGTTGAATATTTTGGTGAAAATGATCTACGTGGCCGTAAACTTGTTCGCTTTTTATTTCACGGATTACTTGTTGCTTGGCAACTATGTTGGTTACGGAAAGAGTTATTTGGATTGGACAGATTTAGACACAACTGAGGCTCACATCAGTGCACGAGAGAGAGTGGACCCAAAACCAGGTAAACAATAGTTTGGTAATCGTTAAATGCACGATTATTTGATAAATATTTCTATACTAATAGATCAGTTTTCGTGCCACGGTGATTTTGCTTTAAAAACAATGGACATATCATTTAAAAAATGAAATATTCGCTTAAAATTGGTGAAACTATTTTAAGAAAAGAGAATATAGTTAAAAAAAAATTATTTCACTGCTCTTTGAATCTTGTGCTTTCAAAAATCTGTATGAATTTGAAACACAACCCTATTGTCTCTTTTCATCCTGCTATTTTACCTACAAGAATGTGTTTCTACGTACAAAATTCCGTAAAGTTACGTGAACCTTCGTAACTATTGGCAAGTCATCTATAACTGATTCTTCACTTGGTCAATTAAAAAAGATTCAAAAATCCAGCGTTCTGTGGCGTGTTTTTTAAGGAGGAAAAATAAGCCTTATTCTTTATTTTATGCTACACCCAAGGACAAGGCAGAAATTTGTGACGTATGACTAGGTTCGATTGTTCATGATTTTCAAATTTAAAAATACGGAGGAAATAATATGAATATCTAGAAAAAACCTGTTCATCCGGCAACTATCTAAGAAACATTTTGACAGTTGCTTACAAAGGATGTGCTTTCCATTTTTTTCTTTGTTTTTTTTACTTCCTTACTTGCCTTGAGAACTTTCCAACCTTATGTTTTGCACCCGTACGATGTAAACAATGTTACTCGGAACTGTTTGGAAGAGAAGCAAAATGATTTAGACGCAATATTAAGCTGTTCGCTCCGAATAACAAAATAACAAAATTATAGACGTTAATAAAAGTAATAAAACTTTAAGCGATGTTATATTAACCGAAAAGTTGTTTTCTTACTTCTTAATTCAGAAAAAATAAAATTTGTTAGTTACATATGTCCGTTTTCTTAAATTGTCATCCATTTTTATTTTAGGAAACAAGCTTTTACCATCCATGGGATTATGCGACATACATGAAGCAACAGCCGATGTTTCGTCATCAACCGAGAACATAAATAAATTCATCTGCGAAATCTCACCCAACATTCTGTACCAATACGTTCTAATTATCCTATGGTTGCTGTTTGTGATCAGCATATCAATGTCCATCTTAGGATTGGTGAGCAACATTGCCGAGCACATGTATCGTGTTGCGTGTCTTGGCAGAGCGACTGCAAAGAAAACTATCTATCGTTACATAACTCTAAGAGAGACAGAGTATCTTACATTTATTAAGAAGAAGAATATGGTATTGTACGGTGATGTATTGAGGAAGCTAAAGCAACAGCGCGCTGATTTGCAGGGCAAGTTCATGGAAGGATTTGAAACGAGTAACGGATTTGTTTAAGCATTATTCAACAATAAGAAAAAAAGAAGTATATTTATCGTTTTTATTAAAATATGTATTTCCTGTTTTAAACGGCTGGTTTTTGTTTATTGTTGGTGTGCTGAGGAGACATGTCTGTATGAAGGTAGCATTACCTAGGGAGGTAGCTTTGCCTTGGTAGGGACGGGGCCGGAGAGAGTGCGATAGGAGAGAAAATATAGACAATAAGAAATAAAAAGGTTGCTTTCTGAAAGTACTACCTTTAATAATTATCGACTAAGCCCGTAAAAATATTCTCTGAAAGACAAGTCTTAAACGTACTTGTTTTTGCACTTTGCCCGAATTTTAATCAAAACTAACATCCTTAAATTTTTTCTTCTAAAAATGAAAAGCCGGAACAAAAATGATTATTTTCCGCTCTGGTAATGTTTGCATTTAAAACCTTGAGCTCGAGCTTAAAACCTTTTTTGTAGCTATCGTAAAATGCTCGAATTTTGTTGGGAAAATTGTTAAGTTGGACAGTACAATAAAAAAAAAGATGCTTAAAAGATAGAGAATGGTTCAACTAATAAATATTCATTCTGTTTCTAGAGCTTGAACTCGAGCTTATCAAATGCAAAGAATCGTACGCATAAAAGAATCCAATGAGTAAAAGTGAGATTGGAGCTATTGTGGATAAGCTGTTGGTGAATACTGCTTAGCTGCGTATTACTACTATGTAAAAAAATAGATACAAGTAGAATTAGAAGGCTGTAAAGAAAACAAAAATATGTACATATTATAAATTTATGTCTGATTCGAGATATTTAAATAATTTCATAATTTTTATTTAAACATTGGCATTTGGAAGGAATTATTTTTAACTTCATTGAGTTCCCTACGCTAAATCTAATAATATGTTGTGTTCTGTAAATCTTTTCTATTATTTTTCGAGGTAAAAGCTAATAAAAATTGTGAGGAGAAGATCAGATTAGGAAAACGTAAGGGACGCAAGGGCGCAGGACGCTCCTCTATTCACGCCCATTAACGTCAAATAAACGCTGAAGGAAGAAGAAAATCAAGCTATACGGATCATTTATCTGTCAGCCTAGATTTATTTACCTTAAGGGAAGAAACTGTTTTGCTTGAGGAGGAAATGTTGCGGGATTTAAGTTTGCGAATAGGACATCGAGAATTGTGTAAAATGCGGAATCAAAAATAATAACTTCAAAGTTTAAGTTTACGATAACAACAAAATTCGTAAACAATTAATTCCGCATTCTTTTCTTCCGCAATCCTTTTCTGCCCCGAGGTAATTTTGAAAAGATTAATTACAAGCATTTTTTGATAAGAACATACTCTATAAGAAAATTAAAGATGAAATTTAAACAAAATATTTTGATTGTGCATGATTATGAATGTGTTTTTTTTATTATTCTTTGTTAACTCATGTAAAGTTGTATCCTATCATTGATGTAAAATATCTGGTGCTATTTAAAGATTTTTCCTCACAAAATTGAGCTGTCTGTCGGTTGAATAAGATTGCTTTTAAACAACAGCACGTTAGGGAAGATTTTTACACTAGTATGCATTCTCAGATCTTTCAATCTCAATTGTGCTAAGAATATGCTAAGAATATATCAGGATGATTTTTGCACGAAAGTTAAGAATATTTATGTTAAAACGAAAAAGGCTTGTATATATTGAAAATTTATTGTAAAAATAGTTACTAAGCCAATCAGACTTAATTGGAAGCAATTACATCTTTTCCGAATTTCCTAATTATGCCAAACTCAATTAAAGCGGTCGATACTATAAATGATTCTTATCCCTAAGTTCCTTAGCAAAAGGTAGAACAAATTACCTAATTTCGTAAATATTTCTTTTCGTTAAGTGCCTCAATTCCGAGCTGAAAGTTACGGTCAAACCCTTTATAAAGCCGAGCTTTCCAAGAATAGCCTCGTTTTCAAAATAATTATATTCTTTAAATCTAAATAAAATCCAACCATAATATTATATTGCTCTAAAAACTTCATTTTTGTCATGATAATTTAATATTCTATCTGAACATCCTTATTTGAAAAGCACTGAACCATTATAAAATTTTGTATGACGTCATAATTATTATAATTTATGAAATTCGGGAAAGGTGTATTAGATCTTTTCTTAGACTTCAAAAGTAACATTTCTTTATAGTTCTAATACCTTTCAACTTTATAGAAAATGCTTTTATTTCTAAACTTTTGTGTTCTGACAAAGAAAACAATGTATATACGTGATTTATAATTTTTTATAAATCCTTCTCTTCGTTATTACATATAATTAAAAAAAAAATCATTTAGTTTTTCCTGCTTTCACAAGAAACAGCCGTTAAGGATCTTACTATCGACCGCACCTTTATTTTTCTTAAATACACACTCAAACGAAAAACTATTGTCACATCTGCTACCCAAGCAAGGAGACCCAGCATTATTTTTCTTACCATCGGAAAATTGGAAAACTAAGGTGGGAAAAATAACACTGGATCGCAAACGAGTTTTTTCTGTGGTTAGAATACTAACCATGCTTTTTGATTGGTTACTTCTGTTGTTCTTTACTCACGTGATCCTAGTTGGGAAATCCTTCCTTCTTTAACATTATGCGCGCTATGGGTCTCATTTACCCGAACAAACCTAATTAATTTCGCCACCATTTACGAGGGTAAGATGTGACCACGCTGAATTCATGCGGAGATGTCGATTTCAGTTCAGGGTTTGCTCTGAGATTTTAGTTCATGTTTATTGGTTAATTTGAACTCGAAACTTGCTCTAATACATTCTTTTACGTATAACCTTCGAATTAGAAAAACTGAAATTTGATATCCTCGATGAAGCTTAGTTATTTTGCAGCTCCTATTGAAGATTATTCAAAAATACTAACAGAATCTCAACAAGTTATTGTAGATATATACAGCAAAAAAACTTTAAAACTTTAATCGCTTCGTATCGTCATTTTGGATTTTCAAACACGCTGGCATACAAGAGTTGTGAATTTATCGTTTCACGAAAAACAAAAAAAACAACCCGCGAAACGGCTCGTGCGTAAAACGAGTGCAAATTAAAAGGAATAACATGTATACAATGTGGTGATAACATGCTTGTATGCATTGCAGGTATTACGACACCGGAGGGCGGAGACTGGGAGGGCGGAGGCTGAGAGGGCGGCGACTAGGAGGGTTATAGCCATCTATACACTTTCTTGCTCAGTAATTAGTAATACGTTAAAAATGATCATGCACCCAATTCCATGCCATGGTGCCTGTCACTGTAATGAAGGAAAACAGTAATTACAGATTTCTGATAACTACAATTTTTGAGTTAACCCTAGTAGGCAATCAGAAATACAGGCTGAAAATACTACGGTAGACAAAAAGCGGGTTTCTCCTTTAACTAAAAATGGTCTAATCAAAGTGATTAAAGATTGTGTATATTTTACAGACCAGAATAATAAGCGTTGTTTTATTCGTAAAACACACTTTTAGCCACTTAAACTTAAATTATGTTTTTTAACCACTTGTAGTGCTGCAAGAAGAATTATATGCACAAGCTAACCAATAGGAATAATTAGTAAAATGCAGACCGGTCTGTAAAATACAAGTGAAGTCGAAAAACTTGTATCGGCAGAATAAAAATTTGTATCTACCACAGGAAAAGGATTACCCTAAACAAAGCAATATACTAGAATTTCAGTGATATTTATAGTAAAAATGCACAAAACGCCTGTAAATATAAATACTTTCAATATTTATATTTCAAAACTTAAAACATGATAAACAAATATATGCAAGAAAATATCATCGCCATTATCGAGTATATACTAAAAGAAAACAGCTCAAATTATCAGTTTTGAGAACATATTTATTATGAACAGTTTAAAAAATCTAGAAAAAAACAAAAATCAGATAGCACTTGCTTCTTCTTGTGCTGGTCACCACATAACATACGTCATTAGAAAGTTGGACAGCTAAAAAGCTTGGGTTTCTATAGGTGCCCAAAATAGGTCATATTGCTATTTCTGTATAAGCACCAAGGATTTGTTTTATGATATTTTGCCGAAGATAACTCCCTGTTTACAATACGCTCTTTTGAGACGGCTTTTGATCACGTGACTGAAGTTGCTCAATTAATAAATACTTATTTCCTCTTCACTTTCATCGCTATGCCAAAAAATTCACCGCTCAAAATTTTAATATTTTGCACATTCATTCTCAATAGACGCTGCTGGCTCCGAATCTTTTAATAATCTTAACAATATAGTCAAATATTTTTGGCAAGCAAAATTTTTGTATATTACGCATATAAGATGTTTTCCAAAAATTTAAATTTCCGACCAACATAACAAGTAGCTGAATACTTGACAAAAATATTAGACCAAATGGACATTATATCACTAGGTGAATCAATATTTAGGTGTAATCTGGTAGATCCTGTCGTTCTCCAACTTGTACCCCACATACTTCACATAATACACCCCACGTAATACACCCCACATGTTACATCCCACATAATACACCCCACATAATATACCCCACATGATACACCCCACATGATACACCCCACATGATACACCCCACGTAATACACCCCACGTAATACACCCCACATGATACACCCCACGTAATACACCCCACATAATACACCCCACATGATACACCGCACGTAATACACCCCACATGATACATCACACATAAGAAACCAACGTATTGTCGTGAATAGTATTGTAAAGATAGCAGATAACGGTGCTTTAACAAAAAAATATGTCTACCCCTCTCCAAAAGTGTATTTATGAAAAAAAGTTTGTTTTATTTTGATTGCAATAGAAATGCAAAACGTTGGAGCTAACATATTTAAAAAACACTCACCCAATATAAAAACTGCTACGCAAATATTAAACTGTCTATACGGTCGGTTTGAATAAACTATATGATCTCCCTAGCTATCTTCAGTCAAGGAGTAAAGTATCAAAATATCTGGAGCATTCCAAAGGGCTATATAGTCAGGTACTTCATCCTTGTGTTAAGAATGTTTTTCAAAATATAAAACGAAAGAACTTTGTGATCTAACGAACCTTGTGATGCAGGAAACGTGCACGACGAGCGACACCCCTGTGGAATTTTTCACAGACTAACAACTAGTTCACTATACTACGGAGATAGTATAGTGGTACAGACAAGCAAGTTGGAGTAATTCTATACGTATCTCTGGCGGCAATGTAACATAGTTACAGTCGGAGGGGAGGAAAAACCAGCCATTAGGATTGAATCCCTAAAGACATTAAAACTTGTTGCGAGAAAAAAAAACTATAGTTAAATAATAGCCCAAAATTTCTTCTTATTTCTGTGCTTAATTTTTTTTCTCCTAATTTTAACGTGTGTTCAGTTTCGAACCCGTTTGTAAGTTATTTTCCTCTCATTACTAACGCGTAGCGTTTAAAATGATGATTTTTGACGCGCAAAAGATTAAAAAAAGTACTACACACCATCGCTTCTCACAGTTGAAAAATACTTAAATGTGTTTGCTGTGATTTTATCCTTCTAAAGAGAAAGGAATTCACCCCTTCATGAGCTCTAATTTTGTTTGAATAAAAGTAATTAGCAACTGATTAACGGATTGAGTATTAAATTTTAACAACCGCCGCGTCATCATCATCCCAACTCATTTAAACTGTCACAAAATTAGTGGCATGGCGAAACAGTAAGTGGGTGCGTCTGTGAACAAATTTGACATGATCACTAACTAATTAAGTCTCTTCTCTCATCACACTGTTTGTAATTGTGTAAATTAGTGTTGCGCTATGAATGATGGGTAATGCTGATTCACAACAGACCAATCAACCTACTCTAATTGCAAGTCCCAGTGATCTAAATTCGCAAAACCTGGTTTCTATATAGATGTTAAGAAAGTAAAAAATCATATCTAAAAGTTTCAATAAGTTTTGGAGAGACCTGCAAGCGAAAACATAGTAGCTGGCTAAGCGAAAGACGTCTTTTTATTTAAGCTTATATTTTACTTGAATACATGAGTGATAATTAAGATAAAGTCATGCAAATAGAAACCATGTTGTAGCATAAATCAGACAGGGAAATTTATTGTTTTCATACCTTGAAAAAAATGAAAAAATAAATTAATATAAACTTAGGCTAATCCAGACTAATTAAAGTGAAGCTATCCAGGCTAAAACTAAAGCAGAATCACTACAATCAATGAAATATTGTAAAGGTGTTCCTACATAGCTGACCCCGGTGTAATCCACGCTATCTGGTGTCCTAATATCATGTCTCATAAACATTATATTTTTACATCTCAAACATGACATTTTTTTTTGATTTTTTTAATTAGTTTGGGAGTGAAAAATAATGCGTAACAATATCACATTTTCGTTCTGATTCATTTAATTGCTATGATGCTTCAGTAAAGAAATGTTTTTTTGCATTGTACACTCTAGACAACTTTGAGAACTTATCACACTTGTGTTATTTTTTGTTTGTTTGTTTGTTTTAACGTGTTAAGAAGAAAAGCATGTGAAAGAATGGGTTGGAATAGCAATAATTAGATTGAGGAATTGAAACTTTAGAAGATGTTTTCAAAGCAAGAGAAGAAAATAATTAACACAATGGAATATTTGTTTTTATTTATCATCATTATTATTTATTCATTTATTTATTTACTTAGTTCCTTTATCGTTTTAACCATTTCACTTTCATTCTCTCTTGAATTGTTAAAAATATATGTTCTTCGTTCCTTTAAACAAATCACATGATGCATTTAAAAAAACCTAAAAATTAAATAAATGTCTAAAAGGTAAGACTTGAAAAAATTACCATATGGCAATGCAATTTGAGTTTTAATAAGATTTGCAAATGTGGTGAAGATGCTGGAAGAAAGAAAATATTTTTTGAGAGAAATGTTTCCTTTGTTTTTAGATACTTAACTGCATTGCGTTGTTTATCTGCATTGTTGACAAATAAATCTGTGCAGCGTACAAGATTAACATAACGTAAAACTAGTTTCCTTTTTTAGACATTTGTACACTAATAAATGTTATCTAGATAGTACTTAATAACGACAATAATGAAACATTCCTTTTAAACATAAAGTTACAAAAATAATCAACTATTTGAATTGCATCAACACTAATCAGAAAAATACATTTGCAGCTAACACATGCAGTAATGGTGATCGTACGTGCGTTAAAAGATGTCATCTCAATCAAGTTCAAAACGAGACACGACAGTTTTTGCGATCAATTCAGCAGACTGTTTATGACGAAAATGTTTCTCATAGCAAGTGTCATAATGGGTTTTGATTATTTCTCTGATAAAGTAACATGCATGACTCCTAAAGGTAGTACGTTATCGAAGGACTTCATTCATTCGGTTTGTTGGATATCTGGATTTTATATTTATGAAGAGATGAAGGATCGTTTGGACGAAAGCAGTTACCTTGGTATTCCACTTCGAATTAAAAGAAATGGTATTGATTCCTTAGGTCGTCTTTGTGAGACAAGAGATCAGAATCGGATATACAAATCCTGTCACCCGATGACTAAATTGTATTATCTCCAGTATCAATGGCTACCCTTTTATGTTGGAGCTTTAGCTGTGCTTTATTATCTCCCTTATATTATATTCAGATTAGTCAATTCGGATTTAGTAAGCTTAAAGAGAGCTGTTAAATCGTTTACAACAGATGCAGACAATATTGTGCAGAATTATTTTAATTACAGAATCAATCCAATTCAGAAACTGCGATTTCGAGTTTGGTTGAATATTCTTGTCAAAGTACTGTACGTTGTGGTCAACGTGTTTTCTTTTTTATCGACGGACTACCTACTACTGGGTAATTTTATCGGCTACGGAAAGAGTTATATCAACTGGGGGAACTATAATGTAACAATGGCGCATAATAAAGCACGCAACAGGATTACTCCGAAACCAGGTAATAAAAAAAATAATTTGTTGTCAATAATAATTCACTTGCGTTTGATTTCTCAACGAGGTTCTGAATTTGGGCCTTATCCGGCCTAATTTGACGCCACCTCTTTTTACGTTGATTCGCGGTGAGTTGTCTGGGGTGAAACTCTCGTGCGCCATTTAACCGCAGTAAAATTAATGCTAACAAATGGTGATAGAGGCAAAAAAAGTGAGTTTCATCGCATGTTCCTTTCCAAAGAAGATTTCTTTCAAATTAATGTTATACTATAAAAACTTAACGATAATGGATATTAGCGTGCTACAGAATCACAAAGAGGGATATTGACATGGTCTGGACACAAGTTGTACATGAAATTAATATAGTTTCTAAAGGGAAAACGCGAGAGGGAGTTAACATGGGGGGGGACGAGAGGGAATTAGCGCATTGGAAATGAACCGTTATCAGGTAGAAATAAATTATTAGGATCGAGGAAAAAATCAGCCAAAGCTTCTTTTCTGGGAGTCGGTGATGAAAATGTGTTACAATAGAAAACTCACAAGTTGCGAGTTGACGGTTAACAGTTATTTGTTGCGAGTTACATTTTTGATTTGAAACACGAGTTGTGAGTTGAAAACAACGAGGAGTAGTGAAATTCACGAGTTGTGAGTAAAGTGAGAGTTGCTTGTGAGGTGAGAGTTGCTCGTAAAGTGAGAGTTGCTCGTAAAGTAAGAGTTGCTCGTAAAGCGAGAGTTGCTCGTAAAGTGAGAGTTGCTTGTAAAGTGAGAGTTGCTCGTAAAGTGAGAGTTGCTTGTAAAGTGAGAGTTGCACGTAAAGCGAGAATTGCTCGTAAAGTAAGAGTTGCTTGTGAAGTGACAATTGCTCGTAAAGTGAGAGTCGCAAATTGTCAAACAAAATACACAGGAATTAGTGAAGACACGTATACAATAAACACAAAACATTCATCAGGACATATTCAAATTTAAAATCTATTTTAAGCACAATGGCTTAAGCTTTTAAGCGACCTTGAGGCACCAAAAAGAGGGTATCCTTGTGAAAACACAGCCTTTTAAATTATGGTGTCTGTCAAATGAACTATGTCTTGATAATGATAAACAGATAGATTCTGTTTTACTGAACCTCTGTAAAACATGACGCCTAGCACATGTATTTTCGCATCTTACCTAATTTAACTTTTATTTCAGAATTTACATTTTCTGCAAAATTTAAGATAAGGCAGTTTGATAAATCTGCGTTACTACAACGAATTGTTAATTTTCGATTTAAAGATGTAAAACATAAGTAAATGAAAGGTCACACTTTCGTTAATGGAAGTATCCATCTTCATATTTCTATTGGGACTTTTATTTGTTTTTGACCAAAAATACATATTTTCTTTTGGAATGCCACCAAAGTATTTAACAAAATTTCTTTCCTATCAATGTTGCTCAATGTTTTTGCTCCCTAGAGAACCGCCCGACAGCTATAATTCAATTACATGATTTGTCTCAAATCTAAAACTAACCATTTGTTTTTCAATCAATCGATATTGTTTTTAATTGTGTTTTGTAACAAAAAATTAAAAACAAAATAATTCCTAACGTATTTGTTTATTATTCCTAGGCAACATGCTTTTACCATCAATGGGATTATGCGATATAGAAGAAGCCACTTCAGACATCCAAACTACATTCATCAATCAAAACACGTTTATTTGTGAGATATCACCTAACATTTTGTATCAATACGTCTTGATTGTCCTGTGGTTCCTTTTCGTAATAAGCATTGCTATTTCCGGACTTGGTTTTGTGTACACAATATCTGAGTACATTTATCACTTGACTTGCTTTGGTAAGGCAAGTGCAAGAAAAACAATTTACCGCCATATTACCTTAAGGGAAACGGAATATTTGAGCTTTATTAAGAAGAAGAATATGGTTTTGTATGGACAGATATTGCGAAAGTTGAAACAGCAACGCTCTGATTTGCAAGGGAAATTTGTTGATGGATTTGAAACGAGTAATGGATTTCTGTAAATATATGGTTTTTTACTGATTTTAAAGAGTGATTTTAAATTTGTATATATTTTTGAAAAATAAAAATATTTTGTTTGGTGTTTTATTATCTTTAAAAAGTTGATTAAATATAAGTAAATAAAATCTGGTGAAGGATTAATTCAAACATACCCGAAATGACCGAGTTGTTAAACGAAACTTGTTGGTTAAGTAGTTAATGTTTATTGAAGACTGATTTAAGTTTGGGGAAAAATGACTCAACCCGAAAACAACAATCCTATGAATTATCGGAGAAACAGATTTTAGGGTTTCCTTAGAGACCCCTTTCTCTTACAACCAGTGTTTTTTTTTGTGTTGAGTTACCCCAACAAGTACTGTCAGTAACTCTAGAAAACATCTCCAACCAACACCTGAGGAAGAGGAAGAGGAAGAGAAAGAGGAAGAGGAAGAGGAGTAGAGTGTTTTTTTAGAACTATTTTGAGCAGATTGTAGTCGGTAAAATTGTCTACATTAATGGCTAATGTTTTTGGGATTTATTTTGGGTAGGCTTTTTTTTATTCCATTTTTTAATTCCCGACAAAGTAGCTATGATGTATTCATTTCCTGTACACATTACCATCATAAAAAAATTAAATGCATACTAGATTTCAAACTGCTACGCCATCAGCATTAATGATCAGAAATAATCCTTCTTCGCTTTCAATATTTACCTGTTTATTATTCAGCTACATATTGCTAAAATATCGTGAAAAATGTCCTAACCCTATTCGGTCCGGGGTTTTTCGAACATACTATGACCGGGGGGGGGGGAATCCGCCCCCCCTCAATAACTTTTCATAGGGTTGTTCAAATTGAATCAAACTTGGCACACTTATAGTACGTCATAAGAGGAACAAAATGGCGGCAATAATATTTTGCTTGCATCAGCACATTTTCTGTGACGTCATCAGAAGCTTGAAATTTGTTAAAAATGCCACTATCTGCTTAAAATTTAATTACTTTTGTTCCAGAGCGAATTTTTGCATTCTGTTTGAAGTTTCTGAAAGCTAAATAAAAGTTATTTAATACATTTTCCGGTTTTTAAGTGGATCGCATAACAAATTGCCAAAAATTGCCCGAAAATCCGTTTTTTTCGGATTTTCCGGTAAAATCCGACAAAAACGGGAAATCGGATTAATCACGTGTCCAAATTATGCAAACT
The DNA here is from genome assembly GCA_030067915.1 of Hydractinia echinata. NCBI lineage: Eukaryota > Metazoa > Cnidaria > Hydrozoa > Anthoathecata > Hydractiniidae > Hydractinia > Hydractinia echinata. Next base: position 1,428,877 of record JASGCC010000035.1, on the reverse strand, counting down.
GATTCTTCGTAATAAAACAAAGTTGTGTTGCAAGTTTCAAGTTCTAAGGATAATCCTAACAGGAGTTATTAAATTTTCCCCATTAAAAGGATTTCATAGGGATTTTTAGGGGTAGTTTCGAGTATGGCCAATATCAAAGCCCTGAAAGGTATGGGACCTAAAAATTTGGCATGCTGGTGTCTAATAGATAAATATTGAAACTCAGTAAGTTTCATAGTCATATAACATAGCAATATGGAGTTATTAAAAAAAAACCGTCAGGGGGGGTGGAATACGTTTGTCTTACTCGAATCATTGAAAACTTAATTTACAGCACTACGAAGGAGAGTAAAGGATATTGATATTATCATTTTGCAATGATATGACCTATTATATTAGGGTATTGTAGAGAAGGAAAACTCGTTGTAAGCTTATTCTTTAAATCTAGTGCTAACGGATAACGAGAACATTGTTATTCTCATCAGGTGGTGATCCTGACGGATGGATTGTCAAGGATTGGAGAGTATTAAAATAATTATACGAGTGTTAGTTGTCATGAGTGGTAAGATGAGATGTCATATATAAATGGTTCGTGATCCTTTTAGATTTCATATTTCTTATGGTTTGTTTTACCAATTTAAGAAAATTTAATATTCTATGTAATTCACTATTTTATGTAAGTATCAGGAAATCTGAGTTGAACCATCGATGTTCCTACAAAAATTCGTCAGTACCTATATTTTTATCCTGCTTTTTGTTTGAGTGATCACGGAAAATTGAATTGACGTCACATGGACTCGTGAAGTTTGTATCTTTATTTTTGCGTTAATAGAAACTTAAGCTAAAGTCTAAAATAACTCAAGACATTAAATTTATTGTTTTTAGCAATTAAAAGTAGCAATTTTTTATTCTTCAAAATTTATCCATACTAGTCGTTAGCACGTGGAAAAATCCACGGGTTCGCCAGTCCTTAAAATATCGCATTTCGTGTGTCCGTAGCATGGCTATAAAACCGCGGGGAGACAGAATACAGGCATTAATAGAAGCGACTAGTCGTTAACCCGTGGGAGAAACCACGGGTGTTTCCGTCATCAAATTATTTAACCTGTGCGCAGTCATTCTGAACACATAGAATACTGGTATTAATAAAGGAGTCTCTAATCGTTGGACTGTGGAAAAATCCACGACTCTGCCCGTCCTTAAAGTCTCGCTCGTCGTTTACATTTCCCGCATCGCTATTTCATGCATCAATGAAATTTTTTGGGCGGCTTTTATTATTATGAGTGCGATTATAATGCGGTTTTCGATTTAATGACCACCTAGTCTCTAAAAAATTGCGGGAAGATCACAGGAATAACGGGTATTAGTAGGATACTAGTCGGTAGCCCCTGGGTTAATCCAGAGGTTCGCCGTCCTTTAAATATCGCATTTTATGTGTCCATAGCGCAGCTCTAATGCGCAAAGAATGAATACAGATAAGAGACTAACAGACTGTAGTAATATTCTTCATCTTAAATATGTAGAGAAAAAATCGCCTAATCAAAAGTTATAAAAAACATGACTATGGCGGAAGGTAAGAAACATGCCAGTGTCGATACAGTGTATGATAAATTCAGTCGACTTTTCATGGTGTATATGTTGATCTTGGTCAGTTTTGTGATGTCCATCGAGTATTTCACAAACCGGATGAATTGTTCCATTCCGGATAAATTAATTAAGAAGAAAGACTTCATCCATGCTAGCTGTTGGTCGTCCGGGCTGTTCATATATCAAGAGATGACCGGTAAATCTAAAGATAGTTTTTATTACGGTATTCCGAACAATATAAAGCATGATGGATTGAATTCGATAAACAAGCCATGCGCTACACATACAGAATTAAGTACTAACCCAAAGTGTAAGCCAATGACAAAGGTTTATTATACACAATATCAGTGGCTTCCGTTTTACATCGGGTTATTGGCTCTGATATATTATTTACCGTATCCGATATTCAAGATGGTTAATCCGGATTTAATAAGTCTGCACGCGATTGTGGAGAGCACAGAAGAGGCTGATGGGATAGTTTACAATTATTTCAATTACGATGTGAACCCGATTTACCGATTAAGACTTCGGGTTTGGTTGAATATACTCGTGCAAATGAGTTACATTGTTGTAAATGTGTTTTCGTTTTGTTTTACGGGTTACCTCTTGAACGGAAATTACGAGGGGTATGGAAATAATTTTTTCAAGACTGGCAATCATACTAAAATGGAAGAAAACATAAATAAAAACTCAGGTATGAAATTTATATCTTTGATTGAAGCTGCAGTGACTTCATGTAAAGCTGTACCTATGGTAGCGTAGTATGGAACTAATGAGATATTTGAAAATTATTTAGAATAAATCAAAGGGATTCTCATAAAAGCTTGAAGTAAATAATGTCCGTATTCATTCATATATTGGTCTTGTGACTAAAATATAAACGATCACAGGAAAAATTTTCATTGTGGTTCAATTTTATTTTAGGTAATTTCTAGTTGTAAGGCTCTTCTGTGTACTGGCTCGAGCGAACAGTCTTTTTTGAAAGATATTATGCTGCTGACTCGCTAGATGAAAATTTTACTAAGATCAATGACCTAGCAGATTCTCTAAAATCGGTGCAAAGTTCTTTTTTTTCAGACCTCGAAGGCACAGACTTTGTTGATGCGTAATAAAATTAAACAACAATTGACTACGATTGACAACAATTGACAACAATTGACAACAATTGACAACAATTGACAACGACAAAGTAATGGAGTTCTTATCTGTACTTTTCTTTGATAGGTCAAATCTTGCTTCCCTCTCGTGGGTTATGTGAAGTTCGCAGTTTTGAAATAGAGGATAACAGGCGGGAAATCCTTCGATGCGAGGTTCCTGCCAACACGTTATATCAATATACATTGTTTGTGTTATGGAATCTTTTCGTAATCGGAGTTACCGTTTCAGTAACTGGGTTGGTAACAACGATCTCAGGACATATATTTAGATTTCTTTGTTACGGCAAAACGGTAACAGTTCGCAGAATATTTCGATACATGACGTTACGAGAAGTGGAGTATTTGTTGATTATAAAACAGAAGAACATGTTACTATATGGTGACGTCATAAGAAAATTAAAAGATGGTAGAACAGACGCGGATGGAAAGTTTGTGGAAACATGCAGCTTAGTGTCGAGCGTTTAAAAAAACTTAAACAGGAATCTTTCCAACAGTGGGGACGACACAATATTTGACTATATTTTTCACTAAGTATTTTTCGTAAAGTGTAGTCTTCTCTGCACAATTCCAGACCTAATTTATTGTGGAAAATAGTGCAGAATTTCAAGTTTTGTCTCAGAAAACATTTTGTATAAAAAACATGCTCAACACGAACTTGTCAAAGTTCACTTGTTAATGGTTGAAAAGAAATCTCAGGTTATTTGGCTTCTTTCAAAATCTTCCTCTATGCTGATGTTTTCGGACCTTAGTGGGTCGTGCGGATTTTTCGTTATAAACGCTGTTCCTGGCTTACATATTCGCAAAAGGAAAGCTCTGAAGGCGTTAAAGTTTTATACAGGAAGTACTGCATGAATATTCCCACGAGCAATAGCTAAAAATGTTAGCCAAATTTTCAAATAATATTTTGTCCACGATTGCAGATCTCAGATACGGCAAATGCTTCAACAAACATCCAGTCTCTATTAAACACCCGCTAATAACGCCCGTTATTAAAGGCCTGGCTTCAGTACACGCCCGTCTCCAGTAAACGTCCACTAAAAATATTGTACAATCTACTAAACCCCTAACTGACGAACCTGAGGTTAAAGAGGTTAAAGAGACCTTATCAGTCGAAACTAAAGTCTGATTCAGACAAAGATACGCAAGGGTATAATTTTCTCGGTTAGATGTTGATAAAACTTGTGTTCGTACCTACTACACGTACGCTGAACATTTGTCAATAACGCTTGATATTATTATTATTATTATTATTATTTTTATCGAGGAATTTAATGAATTTAGGTGTGAAATATTTTAGGTGTGAAATATATATTTTTAATGCATTGTGAAGATTTATTATTGAAAACTTATTGCATACTCACGTTTTAAGCAACTATTTGTTTGTTCTTATTTCTATCCCGCTTCCGTTGTTACAATGTGCTAAGCCAATCAGAATGCGTAGAAGACTTTGCTGACTCCTTGATTAATCCCTTACAGTTAGAATCTAACACACTGAAAGCTTTCTTTAGTGAACACCATCAGAACCTCAAAAGAAGTGTCCGCTATAAGAACGCTACGTGAATGTTTTTTCCATATTGACTTATGTTACTTGAAAATCCTGCTCTGGCAGCTAATAGAAGGAAATTAGTCAAAACTTAACACAAAATGTTAAATTTCACTGCATTGACATGTCAACTGTGGCAGACTGTTTCTCGTTTTACCCGTAAGAGTACAAAAAAGCCCGAGCAATTCAGCTTCAATTCATTAAGTTTGACGTACTTACAGAATGTTGCATTAAACAGAGACCCGAGGTGAAAAGAACAATAGTATCGAGACGTCACATGGATCATAAATGATGTAATACCTGTAGATCGGGGATTTTTCCTACCTGGTTTGTATATTTTTTCTATTACATATAAAAAAGTATTAAATTTCCCTTGACAATTAACTGGCGCATGGCCTAGTGGTTATGGAGTTCGCTATGCAATTAAAAGGTCCGTGGTTCGGTTCACAACACGAGCATGTTTATCAAGTTCCTTTATCACAGCTATGGGTCAACCCATGCCATGTGAGGGAAATTGGGTAGGTAATGTCGGTGTATACCCAATGCATAGAGATGTATACATTAAGAACACAGGACCCACATTGATGACAGTGTTTACAACACTGAAGTACCTATATCCTGTATAAACATTCGGAATAATGGTAACCTAATAGTAACCAAACAGTAACCAAATGGTAACCAAATGGTAACCAAATGGTAACAAATTACTTAAGTAAATTTGTAAGTTCTCCCATCACATCGCCACTCCTACCTTCCAGGACCACCACGCTGGGCAGACAGATACACAAATATTCTAGCAAAAATTCTAGAGAAAGAAATTTAACTTTGCAGTTTGAGTCGTTAAACTTCGCTAAGATTACTTCCGGAAGGCTTGAAAACTAAAGACACAAAGGTGTAACCAGGCTACCGCGTAATGATTATACAAAAATAAGCATAAGCTTCTTTCTTTACCTATTCGAAACTTTTGTGAAACGACCTAAATAAAGCATAAATAAGTAACTACAGGTGGAACCCAGCTTAAGCTCTTAGTACATATAAACTCCGTGGCACATGTGAGTGGGGGCGCTTAGTACAGGTATACTGTGTTGCGTACAGCGGTGTACCTTTTTATGCGTAGATATATAACTATCCCTGTAACGGTTCAAATAAAAAATATTCTCCCATTGCCGCGTCATATCTAAAACAGTTTCCCAGCTATTTTTATTACGCGAAATAAGTTTCAGTAAATCTTAACAAATTGATCTTAAGTTAAAAAATAATTGCGTATCAACTGTAGGAAGATAGAACTAGATCAACTACAGTAAATTGTTAGATAAAAAATAATAAATATATCTATAAAAATTATTAAATTTTCCTGATGGATAGCACTCTGATGTGATTTTGTGATTAGCGTTATAGGATCACACCGGCTGTTACCCATCCCGCTGTTACCAACCAATAGCTAAAACTCCTTCCCATATTTTTTGCTTCGACCGAAGAAGTTTCTGTGAACTCAAAAATACATCATGAGCGGGAATCATGTTAACTCAAAACCTTCAAAAAAGCTGAGAGGCTAATCAGCTGGTTACTTTATGGTTAGCTATAAATACCAATATCGATATAGTTAGCTACAACCATAATGTATTCGGAATAAGGGCGGATTTTTAAAGAATGCAATCAAAAGCAGTTTTAAGAACGCCGTAAGTAACACGCACTCTGAACCTTTAAAAGTCCACTTGTCAATGTTCACAGACTAATTTTTGCTGGCATCAGCATGCCCCAATTCCACCATATTATGGACTTTTCCGGGTGGTGGAGTGGATTGTTCCAAAATGTGGATATTGTGGAAAGTGCAGTCAGAGCGTTTTCAATGTTCGTTACTCGGCCATATGTTCGTAACTCCTGCCATATAGAAATTTTGCTGTTTGCCCATTTCGAGAAAGAACTAAAAAACGAATAACTTCCCAATTATTATTTCCAAGGTTGTGCGTTTGTGGATACTTTTATATTTTTTAGCTAACTATGTCTGTTGAAAAACAGTAACACACTGAGAGGAACAAAAAAATATGAACAAAGGCAAAAATACATAAATACCTAAGCCCATCGGATCCGCACGATACAATAAATATACAAAATGTAGCGCAGCTAAAAATGAAAAGAAATCAAATATAAACTGCCTAAACCATTCGGCTCCTTACAAATAAATGATGCAAAACAACGCTTACTGGTAATATATCTATTCCAAGCTTAACGATCCGTCGTAAAGGATTTTAATTTTAAACGTTTTAATTTCAACATTTTAAATAAATCTTAACTTTATTAAAAACTTTCTCGCACGACTTCTTTCAGCACACTGATTGACAAAAATTAGTAAATAAATTTCATGAAACAAAGAAACGTTAATGAATCCTTTGAGCGCCAACGAAGCTTCAACGCATGATTTCGTAAAGCATACAACCAAATCTAACTTTTTCCGTAGACGCTCGTTATAAGCTAATGCTACAATTTTAGACAAACGTTTTTTTAATAAAGGGAGTTTTTCGCTGTCATACAAATATGGTCCAAAGCATCGCACTTTCTAGCATGACAAAAAAGTATAATTCACGTCGTCGTCAAAAAAAAGGTCCAACTGGCGTGAACAACGATTAGCAAACAACCGAATTCTTAAGTCCGCTATGAACAGTGAGAAGTGACTTTGACAAGTGCAAAAATGCTTGAATCTAGTGTATCAAAACAGGCTACATAAATACTTGAAGGTCCCTTTTTAACCTTTTTATTTTCTAAATACTATATATTTGTGAAATACTTATTCTCAGATTTTGGGGAATATTTCATAACTAGCCGTTAACCCGTGAAAAAATCCGGGGTCTTTAAATTACACGCTATTTCGTATGTCCGTAAGACGACGTTTTTCTTACGGACACACAGACAGAATACGGCTATTATCATAGAGACGTTTCTAGCCACGCATTTATCTTAAACAATATAATTTTTAGATTTCGGCTACCAACGTACTTTGTGATCAGGAACTAGCTACAGAGTTTTATGTACACATTGGACACAACCCTAAATATTTTTAGGTTTTAGTTACCTACAGCTGGAGACCAAAGAGGTACTTCATACTATGGTTAATGGTGAGCGTATAGCTTGCTCAACAACAAACCACAGATGTGTGGTTCAAAGATATTTGCTAAATGCGTTGAAAACTAATATTGCAAGCATTTTTGTATCTGTTACATGTTTGAAAGGCGGTCTGTCGCAGTATTTATGGCCGACATAAAATCCATTGAAAAGTCACATTGGATTGAATAGTCTTTAATGCTGAGCACTTACCCCAACCTCGTTCCTAGCGCCTGTTGTCTCTTTTCTATAATGGTCAGAAAAGATACAAGATGTCCGAGGGTGAGGTTGCACTAACCCTACTCATGGTTGGAGGGTTCCTGTTTTAGCATATGCACAGGCTTTGAAAAAATAAATGAATTTATTTTTTTGTTATTTGGTCAAAATCAAATATTTCTTTGAAAAGTATTATTGCTCTCCCTTAAAATGCCTAAATTCTGGAACTCGCGAAGAATAGCTGTTCGGTAAAGTCCTCATACACATGTCATCTGCAGATTATACCGACCGCTGACCCCACATGTAAAGGCCATGTGTCCGTGTAAATATTTTAGTGCTCTTTTAAATGTTAGTCACGAATTAGACCCGGGGGCGCTTAATCATGACAATATGACCTACGGTTTAATTGATGGTTTTTATGCCTGTCTTTTATCTATCCGCTTGACTTATGTGTGAAAGAAATTTCACAGAGCAGGAAATAACAAACCAAAATTTCGGAAAGACATTAATTCTGTAGTGCTACACCTGCTTGCGACGCCGGGTCTCGGCTAGTTTAAATAAATATTTTGAGTATGAAAGAAAATCATAATTATTGAAACCAAACTTTTATATACGGTACCTCAACTTAACTGGTCGTTCGTCTTCTTGGCCTTCGCGCATTATGTACACGCAGCAAGAAACGTTATAATTAGTTAACTTATAAATGCAGCCTTTAGAGTTTGCAATTCTCCTTCTTTGCACCAAAATGTTCAAGGGGGGAGGTGGTATCCTCGTCTGCAGGTTCTCTTGCCGCCTGAGTCGTTATTTTGAATCAAAAGGCAAAATGCCCTTGGAGCAAGCTTAAGTGGGAATTCAAATCTCCAGAAGTGTCGTATTTGTTATCTTGTGGATGAATTATTTATGCGTGATCTAGCACGAAACCGTTTTGCCTCACAAAAGGACAGAATACGCGGGTACAAATACGAGAGAAAACATTCGATTTATTATATTTCAATTTATGCTAATACTTTTTAAAAAACATTATTCTTCTAAAACTATATCTATATACAAAACAGCGAAGTAAATTTACAACTAACACAGAGTAACAGAGTTCATTTGAAAGTTTAATATGTTCAAGGAGACTCCAAATAGTGCAATGTATTTATTGTTCCACCTATAACATGCATTCACGACGATTTCATTGCACCATCTTCAACAGCGACAGTTGTTAATAAATCATAAAATTTCCATATTCTGGAGTTAACATATTGGTCAAATCGTTGTTAATTTGTTTGTGTGGTTTCTAATACTTTGGCCATTGACGTTGTTGTTGACCGAGACCTACAAAACTGTGGTGGTTAGCTGTCATCGGGAAATCTAACGTGGTAGGAAAAAAGAGGTAAATAAAGTTCGTTCTATTTATGCTGAATGAGAAAAGGTTAATTAGAGGTATCCGCTATTTGGAGAGTCTCGTTCTCCTACTTCAATTCGACATGAAACGAGTTTCTATAAGCCCTAGCCTACGTACTTGATAACCTTTGGTTAATTCAGCTGAGTATGTACAGAAAATGCTCGTGAAATATACGTATTTAATGGACACTAGAAAACAGTAGAGAAATTGGGATAAGTAGTTTAGTGTGCCGGTGCTATCCTTTATTGAGACTATCCTCTATAAGGATTTAACCTTGGTTTTGCCAACATCATTGCTTTATGTACGTTAATAAGAAGTTTTGTAAGTATCGTTTGTTGATTAGAAGGTAACTGTATTACTTTCAACATAGCAAATCTTAAGAAAAAATATGAGAATATAGAAATTAGCAAATTTTACTTTTTTAAGCTGGAAACGTTTGAAATAGGCAAAAAATATGAAAAAAATGAATTTTCAAGAATTTCTGTCCCGCCTTTAACCCTCGTGGCGTGGTGCGTCAAAAAGCCCAATTTTGACACAACTTTCATTCCAACTTCTATTGACCATAACTCAAGAACTGGATGCTCAATCCAGGCTCATTTGATAGAAAAAGACCTAAACTTTCATTTGAAGGCAGATATTTGCGTGCCACTCGGCTGTTGACTCTAGTTTAGCATAAGAAAGGATTGCAAGCATTAGATGTGTCGCAAATGCATTGGGCGCATGCTAAGTAGGTGTGCCATGACACAAAACTGTGATTAGGTGATTTTGCGCTGCATTGGTGGCCCGTAACATTGCCAACAATCTCGGACTTAGAAAAATTTGCGGAGAGATTTTTTGAACGAATTATTGACTTTGAAGAGCCGAAATTTAACCAAAAAGCGCTTTTAGACTCCTGTTTTATTTGTAAAAGGCCGTGTTTTGATCTTGCTACTAGATCGGAGCAAAACCAGTTTGTTGAAATTGCTTGTGACGCCGCTGGGCGGGCCTGTAAAACGCCGGTGGCTATCCCGTATATATACGGGATCGGCACCAGCAGGGCTAAACGTTAACCTGTGCATCTTCAGCACAGAACTTCCTTGTTGCCATAGTGATTTGTTGTCTATTAAACTTGAATTTCATGCTGCTTATATTCCGTTTTTAGGCGACAAAATGTATAGCGAGATTACCTTTGCTAGAATCTCTGGCAGGCGTTGCTATTATTTCCTGCGCAATGTCTGCTCCATAAGATGCGCCTGATTCTTTTGTTTTGGGAACGCTTACCACTACCCAATCAGATTGCTTCTTTCGCGATCCTTTCTCTTTAGAATGTCTTCCATGGGAACGGTCGGACGATTTTTTTTTATTTCCTTCCATTGAATCTTGCTCTTCCTTCAAATTAGATGTACTTTTTTTAAAATTATTTTCCTCAGATGTCGTGTAATCACCATTAACATGTTCTTTGGATTCTTGAAGCACTTCCATTGCATCAGTGCTTGGGTCCTGAGAAAAAATGCATAGATTTAACAGAAGAATTGTAAAGGTTACAACCAGGCTACTTTCCTGAGAAAGAACGCATGTGACGTCACAGAAGAATTGTAACGGTTACAACCAGGCTAGTTTCCTGAGAATGAATGCATCTGAAGACACAGAAGAGCCTACATTGTTACCATTATGCAGTGAAACATATTTCTATATAAGCATTGGTAAATTTAGTTAAGAATCTGCAGGTTTTATTTGATATTTGTGTATTTATTCTTTATTATTGATTTTGGAGGATTTTAAAGTATTGGCCAATATAAAAAACTTAAAACTTTTACTGCAAAATAAACTTAGAATTCTGAGATGCTTCTGGATGTATGCTGTCAAAACTGTAGAAAGTGAACAAAGGTGCTGTACAAAGAACTGAGGGTAATTTTCACTCTTATACAGAGCGCATAAATTATAGACAATATATGTAAGAAAGAGATCTAATTTTTGAAAATTTTCATCTGAAGCAATTATGTGAAAAACCCAACAAACATTCACAGCGTAAAGAATATAGGTTATTTGTTTACGCCAAATGTTAAGATTTTGCAATATTTGCTGTGTAATGCTTTAGGGCCACTACCACCTGTTGTGTTGAATGTTACCTATTGCCAAAATGTTTATCATCTGGTTTATCAAAGTAATTCCTTTTCCTAGAGAGACTTGGCAAGTTGATTTTTTTATGTAGTTCTAACCGGTAAACTGCTGTCGTTCGATGACTCTAGTTGCAAAGCCAATAAAAACTGTAAAAGCGGTTAAGATGTGAGTTTTACTTACAATGTTAGTATAAATAGGCGTGCCTTCCGGCGCTGCTGCATATTTACTTAATTCTGATTTTACCATTTCACGTATTACACCGTATATAAAATCATATTGTATCTGAAATATAAAATGTCATCACATTTAAATTAAAATAGGCCTCAAAAGACACGCAAAAGTATGAAGACAAGTGAAAATCAAAGGTTGTAGTGGCTTTCGTAATAAAGTGATGGATAAATAAATAAATAAATATAAGGAATACACAATGAAATACTGCTGATTGGTAGCGAGAAATGTGTATTAATACATTTCGGGAATCCCGATTAAAAAGCATCAAAATCAATTCAGGGGTAAAAAACCAATTATGCAGTGGAAATCAAGGTTAATCGGATTGGCTTGCTCGTAGAACTTATTTGGTTGAGGTAAGAATCTACCCTGCTGCTTAAAAAAGGGCGATATGCATATTCAATTAATATTATATCAAATTGAATCGACATTGTAGCTAAGCGTTTTTCCCTTTGCGTTTTCAACATTTTCTAGAAAAGCTTTTTTTTTCTCATTTCATATTGTACATTAATAATTTTTCATGTTGACCCACTTTGATTCCTAAATCTAATATACGTTACCTTTGTTTGAACCATAGCAGGTCTTTGCATTCTTAACCACGTGACAATATCGTAAACACATATATTGTTCACCTGTAATGCAAACAAAGAAAAAGTTAAATTAAAAAAAATAGACCATGTATAGACGAAGGGCATATTTTTGTTTAAAACTGCACAAAATGATAGAGTTAGTTTGCTTCAACATACTTCCTTATGGGCACCTATTTGAACGGCCCGCGGTTAATGTCGGCCCTACTTCTTCACCAGTGCGTATTATGTTTTAAAAGGTCCTTCTTAGGCTGCGACCAAAAATTCCCGTATTTAGCTAATAAAAAAATCCAGCATAGATTTCCACTGAAAACAAATTTTGTTTGTACCTTAGGTTAAGATAAGCAAGGAAATAAGACACACCAAAATCATTATTCAGATCATCTTAAAACTACGTTAACTGCTGACAGGACATGGAATGAACACGAAATTTGTAATCCAATCGTGTGCATAAATATTTGAATAAACGGATTTTTCTCTCAAACCTTAACCCCTAAACATTTTACAATCCCCTTCTCCCTATCTCATTGTTGAAACACCGTCACTGATCCCCTGGTTCCTCAAAATTGAGAAATGGGAAAAGGGGTTTCTTTAAACACAATTTTAAGCTGGATCTGTTCCAGTATATTAGGCACACCATTGTAGCCTTATTATACTTGTTTTCTAGTATAATTTCTTGCAATATAAATGGGACATTAAAAAATCTCCATAGATTTCTACTGCGACAAGTGGTATCAAAACAGCACTGCTTTCTCTTGAAGGATTCTGCAAAAATAAACTACAAATAAAAGGGGATCCTAAAAAAATAAGTATTTGATTGAGAAAGAAATATTACTTTATCTTGAATTAATTTTCTTGCGTAATCAATTGCAATAATGGCACCCGTTCTACCACACCCAGCACTAAAAGAAAAGAAAACGATTTACAGTAGATTCTCTTTATCGCGAACACGCAAGAGTCTAGAAAGTTTATCTTGATGGAGAAAATTAGGGAGAGTAATTGTTCCAGATAGTGAGAATGCTAGGGAGTACATGATTTTTTTATAAGAAATTGAAATTCCAAAATGAGGCTTATGAAAAGGATGCTTATGAAAAATTCTTTTTCAGGTTCAAAATATGCTTAGGTTATGCTTAATAGCAAAAATATTTATTGGAATATGCTTATGAAAATGCTTATTTGAGAAAAAATATTGCATTTGAATTTTGTGAACATCATAAATTACAACTTTAATCTATAGCTACATACAATTCAGACATAAAGAATAAAAAGAAAAACTGCTCACGAAACAGAAAATATAAAAAACTTCACAACATTTTCTTCGGCTTCACATAATGCTTAGCTTATGCTTAAAAAATGACCAAATTTAAGCCTACGGATGCTTATAAATGTCATGCTTATAAAAAAAAGACATGTATTCGAAGAGCTCGCTGTAGGTTAAAATTACAGCATACGATGTTATTCACTATACCTTTTTAAGCAAACTATAAACGAGAAAGGAGGTTTGGGCTTAACGGATACTGACCGGTTTTGATGTTGTACTGTAAAATACAACGCCCGAGGTCAAAAGTACAGACCGAGCTTGCGAGGTCTGTGCCCTTGACCGAGGGTATTGTATTTTACAGTACAACATCAAAACCGGTCAGTATCCGTTTTATTACCTGACTGTATCTGGTCTGCAAATAAATATTCCTTTGTGAACAAAACAAACAAAGCTATGTTTAAGTTGCTATTCCCAAGGCACCAAGGAGGAAAAAACGCACGTTCGATTTTGATACTTTCCGACTTCAAGATCGTTCGATTTTAAAATATTTTAAGTACACAAAACAAATTCGAATCATTGTTTATGTGAATTGAAACGAAAAGATGGTTTTAGGTGAGCTACTTTTATATTTTTTGTGTGCTATGAAAATGTTTTTTTATTTGTTTACGTTTTTATGTTACCATTTTAATACTGGCTTCCAAAGCCGGTTAGTATGGCTGCATACAAAGACCTGTTAAAATAAGCCATAAACCAATTAAATCATCGGATTTTTTCATACTAACCGGTTTTTTGTATCAGTCAGGTAATAAAAATTTAGAATGGTGAAGGCTTAATTATTTGCATATTTATGTGAAAGAAGGCATGCCTGCAATGTACAAGTATGGGTGAGCCAACTTCCGAATGGATTTCTCGTGCTATTTCAATCAATTGTAATATACTTTCACTTGTTTCTGGTGCATCGTGATCTGGCCAGTCCAAGTAATGAAGTTGAGTGACTAAACGCCCTTTCTAAATTGGATGGGCAAAATATAAGTACAACAAATATATCTTAATACTTCTTTCTTGATCTGGGTTTTGGCACTTACACCACCGTTTGATACTTCCAACTGTCTCATCTGGATGTTATGAGCCAGCGGGCCGTCCGTATACTAAATTAGGAATAAAAATAAATCCTTGTACAAATGGGAGAGCAGGGAAAGTTTTTAGGATAGTATAACAGAAGTATAACAACAGAATACTAGCTTATTTGTGTCAGATTTGCCATCTTTTTTGGCAGTCATGAATGTGCATTTTGTAAAAATCATTGCCCTTAAAGCAAACCGGACCCACTAATCTCGTATTTAGAAGCAAAACAAAGACATCGTCAGTAGAGGGTAGTTATTAGTCCATAAATAACGTAAAAATCCGAATATAAGCTCTGGGCTTAAACAGGTTTAGAAGCTTTTCTAATTGGATTATACACGGTTGATGGGGTTACACGGGTGTCCTTATACTCGGGTGTTCTTATACTCGGGTGTCCTTATACGGTGTCCTTATACTCTGTTGATCTTATACTTAGGTGTTCTTATACTCAGGTGTTCTTATACTCAGGTGTTCTTATACTCAGGTGTTCTTATACTCAGGTGTTCTTATACTCTGGTGTTCTTATACTCTAGTGTTCTTATACTCAGGTGTCCTTATACTCTGGTGTTCTTATGTTCGGGTGTCCTTATACTCGGGCGTTCTTATACTCTCGGTGTATTCTTATACTCGGGTGATCTTATACTCGGGCGTTCTTATACTCTCGTGGTATTCTTATACTCTCGGATATTCTTATACTATCGGATGTTCTTATACTCTCGGGAGTTTTTATACTCTCGGATGTTCTTATACTATCGGATGTTCTTATACTCTCGGATGTTCTTATACTATCGGATGTTCTTATACTATCGGATGTTCTTATACTCTCGGGTTTTTTTATACTCTCGGGTGTTTTTATACTCTCGGGTGTTTTTATACTCTCGGGTGTTTTTATACTCTCGGGTGCTTTTATACTCTCGGGTGTTTCTATACTCTTGGGTGTTTTTATCCTCTCGGGTGTTTTTATACTCTCGGGTGTTTTTATACTCTCGGGAGTTTTTATACTCTCGGGTGTTTTTATACTCTCGGGTGTTTTTATACTCTCGGGAGTTTTTATACTCTCGGATGTTCTTATACTATGGGATGTTCTTATACTATCGGATGTTCTTATACTCTCGGGTTTTTTTATACTCTCGGGTGTTTCTATACTCTCGGGTGTTTTTATACTCTCGGGTGTTCTTATACTCTCGGGTGTTTTTATACTCGGGTGTTCTTATACTCTCGGGTGTTTTTATACTCTCGGGGTGTTCTTATACTCTCGGGGAGTTCTTATTCTCGGGGTGTTTTTATACTCGGGGTGTTCTTATACTCTCGGGTGTTTTTATACTCTCGGGGTGTTCTTATACTCTCGGGGAGTTCTTATTCTCGGGGTGTTTTTATACTCGGGGTGTTGTTATACTCTCGGGGTGTTCTTATTCTCGGGGTGTTCTTATACTCTCGGGGTAAATAGTAAACACTAAGAAGAAAAACCGTGAATAGCAATTTATTTACATACCAAAGAAACTGTAATATTCTTAAAATGTATTCCCTCTCCATTCAGTGGCCAGTACCTTTGACACTTAGACTAAAATAAAATTTCAATGTATTTGCAACCACCAGTTACAATGATATTTTATGTTGCAAGTAACAATGATTCAGAGATAGCTAACTCGCTTAATAAAGTATAAAAAACAAATAAGACATGAACCTTTCCCATTTCAGTCTCTTTGCAAGCCATGATAATAAGCTAAATAAAAGGAACAAACTTTTCATTTCTTGAAAGTGGTCGCCGATAGCACAATTATTTAGATAAGATGTTTAACTGCTTATTTTCTTTACCCTGACTTCATTGTGCCAGATCATTCTCCAGAAATCATCGACTGTACTTGGCAGAGGACCTTGAGAAGCTATATAACTCATATTTGTATTTGCATCCTAATAAATAAAAAAAAGATGTAATTGCCATTTATTAAGCAACAAGAACAAAATATTATTGTAGGCGAAAGCAACAATTTTGCCGCAAACAGGTCAATTTTTACCATGTTTGCCAGCCACTTTAGCAACTACTTGGACAAATTTATTGAAACAAAGGCAGTTTTTTTATCATTTTTTCAACACGGACAAAAGGGTAAAATGGTCACAACTCTAAAGTCAGCAGACTGCAAGGTCGCTACTTTTGCGCATACGTAAATCAGGTATAGAGCATGTGAAATTCGCTAGTAGCATTCTTTAGCGAGCCATCACAACGAAATAATCTACGTCGCGGGCCACAAAGGTCGCGAAATTCATGATAAATCATTGTGCTGACGTCAACAATAAATAGCATGTTTCAAATGTATGGTTTTAACCAAATAACCTAAGAGCTGAAGTCCTAAGTCCGTGTAAACATCGACAAATTAACTTTGACAAGTTCAAAATGCGCGACCAATGTGAACACTTGTGACGGCTAAATTCGAAATTAGCCATGCTTTTTCATTATTTCTTGTCCATGATTGTAGTAACATTTTTATCACAACCAAATAAAAAATTCGATTAAAAATACTGCACTCTAGTTCATAGTTTCATCTAAAAATGCTGTCAATAAAAGTGGCGATCCGGAGAATGTTTCAACAAACGTTTTTACACTTTTATGTTACTAGTAACAAAGAAAATTTCGTGAATGGAAAAAGCAACACTAGTAAAAAAACACTTTTAGTTATAAAAATCAATATGTTGCAATTGGACGAAACCGTATCTTCGCATTCTTTTGGTTTATTATTTGAAAGAAAATATTAGTAATGCATACCTGAATCTTATTAGCGTTGATGTAGTCAGATCCTTCAGCAGATTCGTCTTTCGGTAAAACAACTCTGGTATAATCGTCTAAAAACACAGATACAATGTTCAAGAAAGAGACTGATATTTGGTGCATCACGTGGACCACTATTTTCAGGAATGACCGTGGTAAGCAGTTTTTTTAAAGAAATTAATACATGAGGACATTACTGCAAACCCGATTTCAAATTTTTGTCATTCCAACTGCTATTTTAAAGTTGTCATAAATAATTATAAGAATCATACTTTCTGTTTTTTAGATATTTGGAACCTTAATGATTCTTAAAAGTGATTTTAAATAATTGTTGAAAAAATCGACTAAAAAATGCCATGACATTTAAAACATAGTTGGATAAGTAAGGAAAAGGCTAATATTCTGTAAAAGAACCAATGTGTAACACAAAATATGGACGGTTGGTTACACCACTTATTATTATTTCTACGGAATCAATTTCAGGAGAAATGTTGTAAGAATAAAAATTGGTGTCTCATGATCGAGCCTTGGTATTATTCTTATAAAAAAAATTCCTGCAAAAAAGTGTGTAAAATTTCACAATCATAAACAGAAATGTATTACCTTATCGGTAAAAAAAAGTCGGCAAAAAGTGACTAAATTTTGGCTAAGTGACTAATATTTTTTGCCGACTAAAATTTTTGCCGACTTTTTTATTACCGACCAAACTTTTTTGCCGACATTTTTTTCCGACCTAACTTTTTTTCCGACCACCCTTTTGCCGTTTTTTCTTCCTTGTTGCTAATTTTTATCAGTTTTATGCAATTTAGTCAACAAAAAGTGACTAAATTCAAAAATTTAGTCGGCAAAAAGTGACTAAATTTTGTCCAAGTGACTAATATTATTGCCGACTTTTTATATTTGCCGACTAATTTTTTTGCCGACTTTTTTTTTACCGATAAGGTATTACTAACTTACAGGGTATAATATCTTTATATCGATTTTTCCATCTATTGATATCTTTTGAACCCTCAGTGCTTAAAAGAGACGTGTTGTTTTCTGAAGCTTGTTCCTTGATTTTCTAAAACAAACACAACTAAACCAAAACTGCAAGCGGGAAAACATAACATGTTTGGGCTTCTTTATTTCAATGGACCTCAATGCTGAAACTTTTTTAGGAATTCCACATTTCAGTATAGACTTTCTTAGGGCTTTCTTATAAAAACATTAGAGAAACATGAAGAACGAAAGAATTCCAAATATAAATATTAGAGTTCGTTGTTTTTAAATCGATTTTATTAAAAAAAAACTCACACTTTTCTTGTCTAGTGTAAATGGTGCATGAATGAAAATAAAATTTACAAAATTATTACTCAAGTTTTGATAAAAACAGAAACCTTTCGAACTGTAAAACAAAAATATTTTAAGAGCGGTGAACTCCACTCTGTATCAAGCAAAAAACAAGCTAATAGAATAATTCAAAAGATATGTCGCTCAAAAGAGAAGACAAAACAGATATGATTTTCATGCTATTTATACCACAGCAATCACCAGACGATAAACCAAACAAAAAAAGCCTAATACTTCTAAGCAATAATTACAAACAGTTCCATTACTTCCATAAACGTTGTCTTGAATTTGTGGTTTTTACAAATGATGCCAATTTCATTTCTCAAATTTATTAACCGATAAAAAAGGCGGGAATTTTTCTTTAAATAGAATAGCAATGCATCAAAATTTAGAAAGTGGAATAAACTAAAAAATAATAAGGTGAAAACCAGAAAATTCATATATGACCAAGAAATGGATTGCATGCTTTACGAAGGTCGTGTCGGTATGCGCGATGATTAACGCTATACCAAAAAACTTCATTTGACATAACGAAAAAATGTTTGTAAAAACTAAGGGACTTATCACATGATCCCGGTTAGCCGGGCTGGCTTGGTTTACCAGGCTGGCTTGGTTTACCGGGCTGGCTTGGTTCACCGGGCTGGAATCATCTCGCTACTACATAAAGTTTTCTCAGCCTAGGCTGAAAAATAGTTACATGAAAAGTGTGTACTTTTACATAAGTTCTTTGTCTATATTTATTGTTCTTAATGTATAAAACCATTATTTTCATCAAAAAGTTTATAAAACAAATTTGTTGATAAAAATTTGTTGATAAAATTTGTTCTTTCATATTTTTGTTTTTAATGCACATAAAACATGTGATTTCTCCAATTAAAATAAATTCATGCACAATAATACAGAAGTCAACCCGATTTGCCGGGCTGGAGCTATAACATGGAAATTTTTCAGCCCGTTTTGCCGGGATCTTAGCGCATTGTCCGTTTCAGCGAAACTATCTGCCCGGAATTTTGAGTTCAGTTTCCATTTGGCGCCAATTTCTATGATTTTTATTTCAACATGGCAATTGTAAACAAACAATTTTTTCTGAGAAAAAAATTTCTTTCGCATCTTTTTGATTTTTTTAACTATCAGAGAGAGAAAAAGAAGAAAATGTCCGGCTAGAAAATTTTAAAAATACATCTAGATTGAGTTAGTTAAAGTTACCTTAGTTTGATCACAACTTTGATCCTAAGCGTTTTTATTCTTACTCTTTATAAGATGCAAGTTTATTGTTGCATAATAATGGATATGCCCTCACTAAGTCTATCAAACTTTACACGTCAATGTCTGACACCACATCCAGTGTTTCTTCGAGTGCTCTCTTTCTTTTTTTAGGCGCTTTTGCTTTTTTGTTCCCAATTCTTCAACTTTAATTGAAGAGCTCGCAAGAATGTTGCGTCAGAAACCTGGATGGCTTTTTCTCAAAAACATTGACTTGTTGGGTTTGAGATTGCTGTGGATGTAGGTGACGTTAAATTAGCATGTTGTCAAGAGGTTGTGCGATTCCAATTCAATTCAAAGTTTAGTAAAAACCAAGTTGCTCTGAAATATGTATGTGCTGTTCACTTGACGCCATATTGAAGTTTGTTCTTGCTTGTTCTTCTTCGTTGTGGTTAAAATTTGTTTACATATCCTGACAATTTTATTGGTTTATTTGAAAGTACTCTCTATATACCGCCGAAAAAGTTGAGCAGAACTTAACTTTTCTTTCCGCTAAACTTTAACGTTTTTTCCGTTAGGTTTTTTAGGTAGTTTAAAGTGCGCATGCGTAAACACAGACTTCAAGCGGAAAATGCGCTGTACAGAAAACGGTTTTTAGCCGGGCCAGCTCGTTTCTCATGTGATAGCGAGTTGTGTTTTGTGAGAGTTTGTTTGGTAAGGTGAGATCTCGGCAAATTGAACCGGGCTTTTGCCGGGCTGATTTTTTAAATGATAACCTTCTAACTAACCTGATATTCATCTCCCACAATGTCAGTATCCTTTGTCCTGCCCTCTACAATTTCTTCATAATGTTTGAGAAATAATTTTAAACCTTGCAGAGAACTTTCATCGTGTGCTTTACTGGACTGTTTGCGAGGCATATCTTTGCCAGATGTATCTTCTTTGCCTAAAATACTTTCATCGTTTGCTTTACTGGACTGTTTGCGAGGCATGTTTTCGTCAGATGTGTCTTCTTGGTCTAAAATATCAAACTTTGGATGTTATAAAGATCACTTAAATAGACGGACGGACGGACGAACATATAGTGGAGTTACCTTCGCGTTGTTCCGCAGAAGCTGCCTGTGCAAGATCACTGTAGCTAAAATATCTGGACCCAGCTCGAAATCTCATTATTTGTACGCATATTATCAAAACTAAGGTCTTTTTTTATTTCATTACATAAATATTTCAATCTAGATGACTTGAAAAATACAAGCAAAAGTCTGCTCAAAAATCAAAAATATCTCTTCAAAAACAGCTAGCAAAACCACCACTAAGTTTTTCTTATCCTCCTAACCTCCTATTATTTGTATTTCCTTGTTGACAATTTTAGAACAGTAAACAAAAAAGGCATGCGAAACTAAACGATGTGATCAACTTTATTGGACTGAACAAATATCTATTGTGGTGACTTTTCGAAGTTTTTACAATGGAAGTCGAACCTACAATGCTTAATTATCCAAGGTAACACCCGGCTGAGGTGATTTGTACCGTCCTGCCTTTTTTTGACAAAAATTTAACTCCTGGTGACACTATTTCCTGATGGCTTCTGCACAAGTAAGGTTTAGGTCCTACTAAAAATGACTAAAAATTTTAATATTGGCAGCAAGCATAGATTTTGCAATAAAATTAATGTACCAACAGATAAAAAAAAGTAAAGATTTTTACACATTATTTGTTCAAATAAAGTTTCGAAATTATTATATGTTATTTGTTCAAAATCCTTTTCCGAATCCTAGTATTATTATAATCAAGCTCTATAATATGTTTTAGGGCAAGTCGTCAAATTTTGTTATGATATTGTAGCTCTAACTATTTCAGCTATCTCAGCAATTTAGCTGAAGCGACTTTGGCAAGAAGGAAAACAGTACTCTTGGTAACCTAATTGTAGGAAGGGGCTTATTAAGAAAGGGTGGAGGTTGGTGCTTTTCTTCAAGTCCTTAGTTGGGGATGGTGTTTTTAATTCTGAGATGTGAAATAAGGAGTCATGAATAATTAGGGCGAAGGTACTCTTCTCTCCTGTTGAAATTATCCAATCAGACCTCCTTTATTTAATTATGCCATCCTTTTCAGAAATTTCTTATAAAACATGGATAATGATCTTTTAAGACTGAGGGATAAGGGGAGTTAATGAAAGGTTAAATGACCGGTAAAGGGTAGACCACCCATACATGTTTCTTCTTTGATTTTGTATACATTTTGTACATTTGCATTAATGATAATGTCTGTCTTTAGTCAGTTCCAAACATCATCAAAATAGAAAGAGACTCACTTTCAAAAAAAAATAACTAAACTCCAAGAAAAGAAAACTAGCTACAATAACTTTTTGTTTTACATTTCAGTTTATTTTCAAGAACTTTTTTTATCAAAAATATGATTTCATTTTTTCCCTCTTCTTACATAAACTACAAAAATGAACCAACTTCAGATCTAGCTTGAGATGTGACCAAAATTGTAAGTTTCTTACAAAAAATTGTACATTTCTGCAACTGAACGTGCTTTTTGAAATATAATTTGTTTACTGAAATATCCAATTATAGTAATCAAGACTAATTTCGATTATTTCTGTTATTTTTGACCTCTGCTTATATAGGGTTTATGATTGGGTGGTACGTTTATTAAAGGTCAAAAGAAGGAGAATACTAGTAACGCTTTTTACCTTGCCCTAGCGTTGCATGAGATTATATATCAAGCAAAGAAGCCATGACATAAACACCTTAATAATGTCATTGTTGAAAACAAGAACATTTTGCAGATCTCGTCTAAAAATTTAGACTTCCTTGTTATATAATAATCATGTATACTTATGAGTTGCTACCATCCAACATATTTTGTAGCATAGCATAACCATCTTTTAACTACCAAGACATTTTAACGTAAAAATATCCCATTTCACTTTACACAAGTCATTTTTTATTGCCAATCCAAACATATCAAATAAAGTAAACTTTTATAAGCATATCAACATTCATACCATGCTAATACTTGATCAAAATAATAATAACTAATAACTTATTATCTCTATAAAAAAAGACAAAGGAAATTAACGTACCTTTGCTGGCGTTTCTAATGGTATCTATAGACATTAATTTGTTTTGTTGATAGGCTGTAGCAGATTTTTAAAAAAGTTTAGGGAGAATAAAAACATGGTTCAAAAAGCATGTAATAAAACCTAATAACATCTGAAAAGGTATTGTATTCGGGATAAAGGATATAAATTACAGTTGATTAGAATTTTCAACTTAAATGATTAGTACTTTTCAGGCTAATTTATTGATAATGATAATGTGGGCAGAGATAGTGTCCTATTATTAATTTAGGGAACTTTGGTTTACCCAAAATAACCTCCTTGTCATTGACACTGTTTGAAATGACCATCTTGTGGATAGGTTTATAGTAAATTTGAAGTTCGCGTTTGCGTCTACGGAGGCTAAATGAACTTATTATTACAACAATAAATTGACAACGGTAAAATCGCATTAGTCCTGACTTTAAGCTGGTTACCTAGCAAACTGAAACCATTTTCTATTATAATTCAGACGATGATTGGTCCCCAACATTCCGCGTGCATTGATAAATGTTAATTAATTCTTTTCGGTGCAGGGGAGTGCTCTAGGAGCCCCTTATTCTAGACTTTTTTAAATAACCTTTGGACTAGTAAGGCTTGAAACTCGGTAATATACTCGAGTACACCTTAGATTGGAACTATTTTGACAAAAAAGTCCCATTGGATGCGTCTTGTTTGCACCGCTTGAAATCAGTCTGCTACGCTAACTTGAAATGTTATTTAGAAAGAAGATGAGCGCTATTTTTCGTGTCCTCTTTATTATGAGCTCATTGATACTCAATTGAAGATAGGCAAAAAAGAACATATCCAAAAAAAAAGAAAAAAATCTGAATGAGTCGGGGAAAAAAATCGGGAAAAAGTTTAGTCGGGTAAAAAAAAATCGGTCATACACGCAAACCACGTGGTTTTACGCTCCCAGACAGGTGGCCATCAGTCTAGTCCTTCCAGTTTAAATGGACTACGATGTTCCAAGTCGTCTTCCTTAGCGCCAGTCACTCAGCAAAAATTTGGCCACATGTTGCCGACTTCTTTAAGGTACCTTCAGTCGAGAATTTATTTATTTATTTTATTCGCAAAAGCAGAGGATTAAACTAATTTCTTAGACGAGACAGTTGCTAGGTTCAAGGTTTAAAGCGTCCTAAACATTATGGGGTGGGTATAGGGAAGGGGGGTGTTCTAGGTATTTTTGCGGCATTATCCAGGGAGAGGGCGTATTCTAAATTGGAATTTTTTGAAAGGCAAAAATCCAGGCGGCTAATAGTTGTGGCAGTTGTTGAACGGCAAATTATCAAAAGGGGAATTGTTCTTAGAGCTGGAAAAGGAAAGCTGCTACATATCCAATCCCGGCAACAACAATTTTTGTCTGCATGTATTTTCCCGGTAAAGTTATTTTACTAAGTTTACATTAACTAAATTTAAATATTCATTTATTCCACTCATTGGAGTTTTTTTGGATAAGATTGTTTCAAATAATTGTTCGTGTTTATAGAATGTTTCAACAACTTAGGTACACGGTATTATTACCGAATCGTTGAACGCATCGGATGCAAAACTAATCATTGGGTTACAGCGTGCATACTGATAACGAATCGTTCATCAAGATGTCATCTGATTCTTCGTCGGGCGTTGCATCAACTTTTAATTTCTTCTTCTTCTTTGACAACACACGAAATCATGGAAAACAATCTTCACTATATTCTTAATTTTTGCTCGTACTGAATTAATCACCAGCTGCCACTTGAGGCACCCCAGAGCACGCAAACTTTGTAGCGCCCAAAAGAGGGCGTATACAGCGTAAATCTCATAAACATTGTTAATAGCTAATACTTTTTTCGCTTTTAGTTGGTTATATTCGAGTGTTGACGTGAAAAACATCATCTGCTGACTCTATACATTTTAATTTAAATTCCATCGACTCTGAATGTTTTGCTCTAAAAGACATCATTGAAATCAACGAAAACTGACTGCTCTTTCGTCTGTTTCTCATTTCTTCCGTGCTACTTCGTAGCGTGTCTGTGCTGCGGTGAGATTTTAAGGACGAGTTAAGTGAACGACGTTTCACTCGATCGTACTCGCGCTTTACGTCACTGTTTAAAATTATGTAACCGACAAATATAAACAGCCCTTGAAATGCGTTTAAAAGTGAGAACACATATTGGAATATTATGACGTCATCATTAACTGCAAGTATCCCGAAAATCCAGCTTAATCCGAATACAGGCAGTAAAAGCAAAGTCAATTGGGCAAGTTTTCGGAATTTTAAGGCTTCGGATGTAGCTACCGTCATTTTATACGACACACGTAGCGTTTGGATCAGTATAACGACATTGGTAACTATGACGCACAACACCGGTCCGACAAAACTCCAAATGACGTCGCTGCTTGTTGATATCCAACAAAAATCTTCTCTTGTTAAGTATTCATGTTTCGTACTTGATGTGACAGCTACAATTATGGCCGGACATACTAAAATAAATCAATAGACATACAGTACATCACTTGATGTCTTAATGACATGTTAATCATAAAAGCAAAAAATGTTCCGAGAACAGGTTGGGTTATGATATATTCAAGAACTTCATCTCTATTTGTTTTTATCTAGGTAGACCTTTGGTGCCATAAGCCGTCCAAAAGTTGAAAGAAAATGGGATATTGCCTGAAGTTGATTAATTTTTTTTTCAATACTTAATAAGTACTTAAATGCGCCGTTTGTCAAAATTTTGTCGATGTCAAAAAAATATAAAGAAACAAATATGGCGTGGGAAGAGTCTGGATGAACTGATTCTAAAGTAAGTTTGGACTTACCCCATCCTATGGCTAGATAAATCTTCATCATTTTCACGACTCTGAATACTTTGACTACCATTTGGTACACGTGGATACCTTCAACCAACATCCAAAAGAAAGCTGACAGATAACAAAACATCATTCCGATCGAAATGCCAGTACACACATACTAAAAATAGAATGTTCACACATACTAAGAGTGGAATGTTCACACATACTAAGAGTGGAATGTTCACACATACTAGAAGTGGAATGTTCACACATACTAAGAGTGGAATGTTCACACATACTAGAAATAGAATGTTCACACATACTAAGAGTGGAATGTTCACACATACTAAGAGTGGAATGTTCACACATACTAAGAGTGTAATTTCACACATACTAGGAGTGGAATATTCACACATACTAAAATTGGAATGTTCACACATACTAAAATTGAAATGTTCACACATACTAGCAGTGGCATGTTCACATATACTAAAAGTGGAATGTTCATACAAGACACAATGGAAAAAAGTGGCATGCATAGGACGGGTACCATCAATGTTTTGTTATTTTCACATCCAGAATTATTTTTGTGGTAAATTATGGCAGGAGTCTTCTTCCGTATTTCGTGTCTTTTACTGCGATATATACAGGATTTTAATTTTTTACCTTATGCCCATGTAAAGAATCTGCAAGAAGAAACAACGTGTTACCAAGCCCGATAGCTATCGCTAGATTGATATGTATTATGTTGCGATCTGATTTCACGAGGCGGCTGAAAGAAAAAGTGAAAACATCAGATTTGGATATTGATAATTCGTAGCGAAAATTTCACTTATGCTAATGTCAAACATGTCAGGAGTGCATATGAATAATGCGCAAACGCTCAATTGAACGACTAAAGACAAACGGAAAAAAAAGGAATTATTTTTATATATTATGCCATCTGAAGCATATCAGAATTTTAACTTTTATTAGAAGCATGTGCAATTGTTGATTATTTTACGAGAAGGTTGTCTTTTTTTATTATTTTTTTTATTATTAACTGTCTTTCAGGCACTTCCATATTTTACAATGGCTATTCGTCCTATTAAAATAATAATAATATTTAAATAAAGAAATAAGTTATTCTATAAAAAAAGACACTGTAAACTGTAGACACTTGGGATACACAGATTTAATCCGTCCCAGTTTGAGGAAGTTACAATTATGAACTAAATATATTGAAAACAAGATAGGTACTGTCGCCACCACAAGTGATCACATTGGTTGTTTCTATATTAGAGTTGCTCATTTTGAGCATTGTCAAAGTTCATTTGTCCATATAAGCAGCGGAATTAGAACTTAGAATCTTTAGTTATTTCGTTAAATCCAGACTCTTACAATGTACTGAGTATTGCTGACGTCAGCACAACCATTTTCGCGAATTTCGTGACCTTTGTGGGCGTGGATTAGCTATTTCGTTGTACGGGACGCGCTAAAGAATGATACTAGAAAATTTTTCACCTGGCCTACGCTTGTGCAAAAATAACAAATTTGTATCAGAGTGGAGTAGCTATTGACCATTTGGCGCTTTTGACCATATTTGAAAAATGTCGAAAAAATTGTATTTGTCTCATTAATTTTTCTCTACGATTGTAGCCAGACAAACAAATAAATAGAACCTTGCTCGATATTATAAATTAGACGAACTTAGCGGAATACTGGACAAAACAAATCATATTTTCTCTATTATACTCACTTACCCACACATTAAGAAAGTAGCAATCAAAGCAATACATGCAACAATCGAGACTCCACACCCGATATATGTAATCATAGTTAATGCAAGTTTGTCTTTATTTGAAATCTAAAGGACATAGCAGGAAATGTTACGTGAGAATCATGCACAAATAAAACAAGACTTCTCACACTAAAACAGCAAACTAGTTCGATGCTTTTAAGTATATACAGGCATAAAGGCCAACATGGTTCCTATCCCATTTAATATCTTGTCACGCATGCGTACTAGCATATTACATACCCTAACATCTTCTGTTTGTATTAGCACTGAGAATGATGTCATATGATTGCATTGACACGCCACCAATGTCCCGTTTATGCTATGCAACTTACATCCTGAGTCGTCCCAGTCCCCACTGAGCGATAAACTAAATACAAATTTAACATTCTAATAAATTTATTCTGTCGACGAGTGTGGCAGTTTCGTAAAAAAATATTAGAGCAAAGAAAATTCTGGAAAGATTTAGTCCTTTGACAAAAACTTATGCAATTTTCCCAGATTTGATTTTCCAATTTGTTACTTCTCTCCGGCTAAACTTTGTGATAAATTTTGCTTCAGTGCTGTAGGTCAACAACATAATTTATAACCTAACCAGAAACTACGGCAATTAAAAGGAGAAGTTACCATTCTAAGATTTTGATTAACCCTATTCGGGCCCCTTCCAATCTTTTTGTGATAACATTTGAAGAATACCGTTTTACTTTAATTTAGTTACTTTTTATCACATAAGTCAGAATAGTCAACTTTTAGTATGACGTTACGTTTGTTGTCATGCTGACTATCAGTTACCAGGCAACCGGTTATCTGACAAAAAAAATTATTTCTTGAAATATCCTTGTCAACAGTTCTTTAGTCATATTTTAGCCTCTTTTATGCTTCTATCAAGTAATTCTACACATTTAAAAGTTCGCAACAATTTTTCTTATTTTTCTTATTAGTTTTAGTTCCATCGTTTTACGTTCAGGTTCTGAAATATATGATGATGTCATTTTGGACAAGGTAACGTCACCCAAATTTTTTAGCCTAATTGTCTTCCCATGTGCTAAAAATAGTTCGTGCCAAGTTTAGTGGCAATGCTGTTTCATTCATTACTTTCGGGGCACCTCGCCCGACTTTCCAGAGCCCCCTAAAAGTCCGGCCTAAAAAGGGTTGAAAGATAACCAGACTGCATACTACCAAGCAATTGGTTCCTTGCAAACTTAATAACACTTGTTATCGCGTTTAATCAATCATGGAATTTAGTCGAGCAAAAGAGATTTGCCGAAAAATGGGGGGAGAATATTACTGGCGGGAAAATTAGGAAGCGTCATTCGACCAAGAACTTGAAAAATAAGATAAGGAAATATTCAATAAGTTGTCAGCAATTAAATAATCTGCTAATAAATAATCAGTTGTCATAATAACACCAACCTTCTGTTCCAGAACACACAACGGTAACCTGCCGAAGATTTCTGAAAAAAAGGTTGAAAAATATTAGCCACTTTTACATTTTTCATAAGTTGAGAAACTTCTAAAAAATTTAAGGGAACTATTAATTAAATAAATGGTTTTGCTTTTTACACAACGAAAATTGCATCATCTTCATCCCCAGGTTCTCTTGTCCCCTGAGCCGCTATAACGAAACTACCAATTATTCAGAAAAGACAAAATTCCCTAGGAAAGAGGCTGAAATTTAATAAGATAAGGACCGAAAAATCGACTAAGAAGATCGAACCCTGGTGTACAAATCTCCAGGCTGGTCAAAATGCTATTTAAATTCTAAAGTTTTTCTGTGTTAGGATGAAGAAAATAGTGTAGAACCGTACGCCTTGACTTTATAAAACCAAATACCGAGCTGAGCAGAGCCGTGCCGAAGCTAGAGCATGAGCATAACGTTGTCAAACTTCTTATTTATCAAAAAATTGTTGTTACATCAAATCGGGTGGACTCTTATAAAACAATATGCCGAGCCGTACAAAACTGAGGCGTGCTGAATATTTATGGGTTCGGTTCGGCACGGAACAGCTTATATAATAGGCCTGAGGTCACGCCTGGCGTCTGCTTTAAATAGAGGCGCATCTTAAGAAGTCGAAATTAAGAGGGTTTTACTATAAAAATAACTCAACCAAAGCACCACTTTCTAAGTCATATTAAGCTGAAAATTTGCACGCATGCGAATATAGCTTGCTAAATCAGAAGATAGTCTAAAGTCTAAAGTGTAAACAAAAACATATTTATTATTTTGTCTTTCCATGTAGGGAATTACTGCGGGAAATTAACTTTGACATCAAAAAAATAGGTTGAATACCTTTTCCAACTCAATGGTATATGTCAGTGGGCGTATCAAAGGCGGTTGAATGTAAGGCTTGACATTTACTGAAAATAATTTTGATCCAGTTTGAAACGATTCCCTGAGAAAATAAACAGAACTCATTAAAATAACAAGTACACTTAGACAATGGTTTCATTCATCCTCGTTTCCAGGCTCCCAATGCGGCGGATTTAAGACCTGGAAAATTTACTATGTTACGAAATATATAGCTTTCTTTTGTCAAACATTTCCTAGCATGCATCTTCTTAAGTTTAGTTAAATAGCAACAGGGAAATATGTATTTCGAACACTTGCTGTGGATATGCATGATAAAACAAAAAAGAAATTTACTAACATCGACGAATTCAACTTCATGTAGCTTGGTACAGGGATGTATAAAACGGAGATCACTGATTTGTTCCGGTCTATAAGAATAAAATGTAGTTTTTACTCGCAAAAGCAGTAGCGACAAAAACAACAACGCCTACGAAAAAACGACAACAACGACAAGCAAGCAAAAACTAACTGCATCGACTACGACAGCGACGACGACAATGAAGTTAACAACGACAACAACAACAATGACGTTAACAACGAGAACAATAGCGATGACGTTAATGACGATAGCAACGACAATGACGTTAACAACGAGAACTATAGCAATAACGTTAATGACGACAATAACGACGACGATGATAATAACACGACAGCAACGACAATAACACAGAGTAAATGGAACAACTGGGACAACAACAATGAAAGAGAACTCATCATGAAAGAGAACTCACCGCTATTATCAAAAAGAGATTCTGGTAAATTAAAATTGTTATTTGATTCATTCTTTGGTACGTATGTATATCCAGTGAACTTTGTCGTATCCACTGTGCTAACTTCCATATCTAAATAAGAGAAACGATCTACCTTATTCTGACAGATGGGTAAGAGCACAGACACATTAACTAGTAAATTCCAACTTACCGATTCCTTCGTTTGCAAATGAGATATTTTGTCCACTCGTCATTTCGTTACCAAGTTTAAGTAGAACGTCTTCCAAGTAGTCAATCAAACGAGAAACTTTCTTTTCCAGCTGTTTAAAAACAACGATGAATGATTAGTGAGGCAAGATTCTCGTACAATTATTTCACTTTAGCACTGGGGACGAGCTTGGTCGGAGTTGGACCAGTGAGTTAAAGAGTTTCTTATGAGATTTTAAGTCAAATAAATATGGAAATGTTCGAATACTTTACAAGCTTGGCAAGTGATTTTATTGCAATGGTTCAACTTATCCGGAAAGAACAATCCACGCCAAAGTGGATGGAAAACTTCTATCACACTGGTGTTCACCAAAATAATTATGTTGAAAAAAAAAGAAAACTAAAATTGAGCTTACCTGCTCTTGATGAGTATTTAGTGTCTTTCGAAGAACAGCACTCACATTTCTCACTAGCGTCTACGGTGGAGACAATAAAAACAAATAAAGGAGAGTTTAAAACTTGGCTGAAAAGGGTGTGTGCACAGTCCCTTATGTTAATGATGTTTTACACGGTGCGTTCACCTTAGATCCTAATTTTCAATTGTAAAATTTATATGTGTACCCTTTTTGGTTTAAATTGAAAAATATGCTAGGGGCGTCAGACGTGGGAAACTGACTTTGGTGAAGTGAAGCTTATCTCGCATTTACACCCAATTGTTTTTAACCAGACCTAACTTGTTATAAAAATGTTCATTCTAGCTATATAGGCGCCCGATATAATCCTATAAAAACCAGTTTAGAAGTTCGCTTCTTATGTAAACAAACATTATTAACGTTTGTACAACAGCGTCAGTCTGTTAAACACGGCCAGCGTAACGTATACAAATTTAACACAATCGATACACAGATAAACATGTTATTCACCTCAGTAAATGTTTTGTTTTTCAGCATCTTGGACGATACATTCTTAGATAATATCTCATCAATCTCTAAATAAAAATACCCCAAGTTGCAATTTTAATGAATAAAACTGGATTAACGAGGCTCCCTAGAAACGGTAGCAGCCATCCATTAGCTCAAAAATTTGCTCATTCGTGTAACCTGGTATTACTTTTAAGTATCCCTTATAGTATGACTGATTTATTGTTATTATGAATATATATACAGGATAGCCATTGCAGTGTTGGAAATACTCCTAACAATGTGGACTCTGTGCTCTAAACGTATAATTTAGGTACGCATCGGCAGTGCCTGCCCTATTTCTTCCCTCACATAGCATCGGTTGGCCCGCAACTGTGGTGAAGGCACTTGCTAAACATGCCCGGACTGAACCACGGATCTAGTGATTGCAAAGCGAACTCGACAACCACTAGGCCACCCGCAAGTTTAATTGCTTCATGCGTATACCTTTCTCTGCAGCAATCCAAGGAGAAATTGTTGTTCTTGTTGTTGTCGATGCCGTTGTTTTTGTTGTTGTTGTTGTTGATGCAGAAGAAGAAGATACTAAAAGAAAGTATTAAAAAAGAATTAAATAGTAGTTGATTTTGTTGTCATCCACGAGGCTGAATTAAAACAGCCTTTACATGAAGTTAAAATTTCATTTAAGTCTCTTGTCAAATCTTTATAAATGTTTACATAATATTCGAGCCGAAATGACGGGTATGAAACTTGTTCGCCCTCGAAGTACAAATAATGGAGTTTTGCAACAGCAGAGACGTACATGTTTTGTAGTTAGCCTCAGTTATTTTACGGCTTTATGTGAGGTTCGAACCCATAACCTTACATACGCGAGTCGAGCGCTCTACCGACTGAGCTACCGTGTAATTTGTGAAACATTAAACAAAGTTATAGTAGCTAAAATTACCTGACAATCCAATTGAGGAACAATGAGATGATGGTGAGGTGGATTTACGTCTTGACGGTTTCAACTTTGAACTGACTTTGTGACAGCTTGTACTTAGCCTCCGATATTTTGATGGTAATATTGTTGACGCGGTTGAGTATTTAGTAGGCTGTGTATGCGTAAAAGAAGAAGTAGGAGTCGGACGAATTAGTGCAGAAGTTCGAGCGAAACTTAGCGACGTTGAATGTGAAGCAATTGGAGTTGTCAGTTGACCAATCAGGGATGTTGATTTTGAAGTTAGAGAGTTAATTAAACGGCAAATATCTTTAAACATACTTTTAATAATGTCATATGCTGTTGAGAAATATTGTTTCTGTTTCTGATTGTTGACGAATAAAATGGAAGCAAAGTCGTTTCCACTGTACTCTTTTTCCAGTGATGAGCGCTTTGATAGTACAACACCAACAGTAACATCTCGTGGTTGGACTTTACTCTCTGTACCCCTTTTAAAATTTTGCAATTCAGACAAAAGCTTTGCAGCGCAGTTCATTTCAAAATCATCTTTGCTTTGAAAATAAGTAAAGTTATGTATTTTGCTTCTGACAAGTTTGGATTTTGAAATACCGATAAATGTTTCGTTATCTGTCGGTGTCCTTGTCTGTGTACAGTCCACGTTTTGATGGTAGGTGCGTCCGGACA
Source organism: Hydractinia echinata (assembly GCA_030067915.1). Classification (NCBI taxonomy): domain Eukaryota; kingdom Metazoa; phylum Cnidaria; class Hydrozoa; order Anthoathecata; family Hydractiniidae; genus Hydractinia; species Hydractinia echinata. The sequence goes on along the minus strand of JASGCC010000035.1, from coordinate 1,395,843 downwards.
TAACGAATAAAATCTTCCGCTGTTTTAGTTCCATTAATATTTCGTTAATGATGGTAAGTCGCATGATCTTAAAATCATTGGAGCCAATATTTTTCGTGCAATCCAAGATAATATCAAAATATAACAAAGTTGGGCAACCTAAATGAAAAAAGGAACAATTTTTAGCAAACTACGCGATTAAACAATACAATCAAAAATAAATATTAACCATTGAAGTTACACATTGTAAAAAGCAAACATACGTGTCACCAGATTTTCTCTATTAACCCTCCGCACCCTAATTAATTTTTTATTACTTTAGAGGGCGTTTATTAGAGGAGGGGGAGTTTAAAAGACTCCCTTATAAAATTATAAAATTAGATTGGCTGTCCTTACTTTCCAGTGGAGGATGCAGAAGTATCATATGTAGAGAAATGATGCTGTTTGGGTAAAAAGCAACCTCGTTCCCCTGACTTGTTAGGCTTTTTATATTTGGACGGCTGTTAAAAGGATGACCTAAGAAACAAGGGCTTCATGAGAAGCACACGCCTCGTTTTTTTATACCGCTTTCAGGTAGTGATTAAATCAAAGCTAACCGACCTGGCGTAAATGTTACCTATGTTGTTCCTTACAAACTCCAGTAACCGCCTGTACGTTTACTTTCAAAGTTACTGAGTATCGTACCTCAAAATATCCGCAATCGTGGACAAAAAATTGATGAAAAAAAGGCAGGGTTTCGTCATTCCCCAAACATAGCAAAAAAGGTCATATGTTCAGAACTGTGCAGACGGCAGGCTACAAAGTTGCTACTTTTGCACACACGTAGGCCAGGTAGAGTGTTTAAAATTTGCTTGTGACATTCTCTAGCGCTCCCACACAACGAAATAATTAACATTTGGGCCAAGAAAGTCACGAAATTTGGCAAAAATGGTCGTGCTGACGCCAGCAACAGTTGACATGTTTTAAAAGTATGGGTTAAACCAAATAACCCAAGATCCTAAGACCTAAGTCTTAAATCCGCTGTGAACCTGTGAACTTTTGGCAAGTCAACCTTGACAAGTTCAAAATGTGTGACTCTAATATATAAACAGCTAATGTGATCACTTGAGACGGCAAAATTCGGAAGTAACTGTCCTGTTTCATTATATTTTGTCCATGATTGTAGGCGGAGAGAACATGGTAAAATCAATGTGGAGAAGAACGTTAGTCTATTCCAAAACAGAAAAATAATCTGCGTATCTCCATTTACCTTTCTTCTCACCACCTGTCCCTCCAATTGAAGAATGTCGAGTTAGATATGCTGTTGAAGATGATAAATGTTTTGACTGATCAACTTTACAACAGCTTGTGGTTTGACTCCCACGCTTTGACAGAAATATTTTTAACAGCATGACTTCTGTTGTTGGAACTGGAATAACATCAGAGGAGGAGGTCAAGTAAACTTCAACGTAGCTTGCGGTTAAAATAACATGCCTTGAGAGAAATGTTGTTGATGGGGTTGTGTTTGTAGTTGCTTTGGATGCAGTTAAAGAGAAGGGTGTCAGGCGTATATGTTTTGAAGTGTGAAGAAGACTACATGATGTTGAATGTGAAGCAATTGGAGTTGTCAATTGACCAATCAGGGATGTTGATTTTGAAGTTAGAGAGTTAATTAAACGGCAAATATCTTTAAACATACTGTTAATAATGTCATATGCTGTTGAGAAATATTGTTTCTGTTTCTGATTGTTGACGAATAAAATGGAAGCAAAGTCGTTTCCAATGTACTCTTTTTCCAGTGATGAGCGCTTTGATAGTACAACACCAACAGTAACATCGCGTGGTTGGGATTGCATGACTTTATATTTGCCAGAAATTGATAAGGTATTCAAAAGTTTCACTGCGCAATCTATTTTGAAATTATCGTCGCTTAAAAAGTATACAAATTTTTTGATTTTCTTTGTGATAAGATCAGCTTTAGAAAGACCACCTATCATTTCATCTTCACCAAGTTTTCTTGATTGTGTACAGTCCTTGTTTTTATGGTAGGTACGAATCGACATAAGAAATGAAATCTGTTTTAGTTTCAGTTCTCCCAAAATGTTATTTACAATGCTGAATTGCATGCGACCAAAATCAAGAGCTGTGATAGTTTTCGTGCAGTCCAAAATAATGTTGAAACGTAACAGTTTTTTGCAACCTGCAACTCCGTAATAACGGCTCAGGGGCCACAAGGTTGATTTCTTTCCTTTTAATAAGCATACGGGGGAATAAACGTGATATATAATTTTTACGCTAATATACCTGGTCTTTTTTTAAATTGTGTAATACTGGGGAGGAGGCAAAAAAAGTTTATACTTCTTGAATGAATAGCGCTAATCACTTGAAAGTCATCAAACTTAAAAAAGATCTCGAAACAAGGAGACGTTATAGGAAGCAGGAATGTTGCCACACGAAAAAAAAGTTGAAACTAAGCCCATGCAATTACATGGGAACTCAACTGTCACTACTCGCATCTGCCATCTTTGTTCCACAGACGGAAAGTTAGGTATTATAACAGACTAGTTCTTAGCCCGTGGAAAAATCCATGGGTTGTTTGACCGTCAATGAAATTCAGCAACAAAGTGGGTAAAAATATATCGCATTTGCTCTTTCGCGTTTCCGTGCGGATATTATTAATACAGAGTACTATACAATGATACCAAACAAATTCACCCGTCCTTTACATACCGCATTCTACGTGCCCGTAGTACGGCGGTAAAATCGAGAAAGTTATCGCTGCCGTGGTACCATTTTGTGCAAACACAGGCAAAATATTGGTATTGTTTCATACAGATATAAAAATTTCGCGTGTAAGTGACACGACATCTTTCTCACGCACAGACAGACAAAATACATGTATTAATATAAAAGATTGACAAATTCTTGCTCAAAGGTATTCTCGTTCTGTTAAAGCTTTACAAAAGTCAGAAAAGTTGCAAAAGAGAAGTATTAAGCAACAATCAGAAGCACGTGATAATCGGTGGCCATAATCCGTGACGGCTTAATTTAACATGTCAAGATTTAGCCCATATGAATGAATGAGAATTCAATTTTTTTTCCAGCGATCCCAAGTCTGTCAATGATCGGGAAATCTATTAGCTAGAAATCCACTTCACCGACGGATTATATTTGCCCGTCATGATCGGAGTTCCGATCGATGTGAAACATTGTCTGTTGGGAATGAACAAACGGATGTCCAATGATAAAAAAAAATCACCTATATATACACCATCCGGATTGCATCACTAACACGTAGTGTAGTGGGTTTGTCTGTGGCTTCCAGTTATTGGGAGCGCGGATCAAATTCCGCTCACTGTGAGGCAGTGTGTTAGTGATGCACAAAGTAGCTTCTTGATGATACGATGCCAAAGTTGGTAAACCGCGAAAGTTTATCCCTGTGAAAAGAGTCCTATCCTTTTTTTTAAGACCTTTAATTACATTTTTGAGGATTTAAATGATGACAATGAGTGATGTAGTACAACCTTTATCTTATTTTTTCATACGAAACATGTGTAACCAAAGTATTGTCTAATAATTTTGCATTAAATTTCGTTTTTTGGGGGGAAAAATGCAAACCGCCAAAGTTCATTCCCGCAAAATATATATGAAATTTTTGAATCCGCGAAAATTTATTCCCGCGATAATTTCTTAAAAAGACTCAACTGCGCAAGTTAATTCTCAAAATTTCAGGATAGTCTTGGTGCCCTGAATTTTTTTCTTTTTTCTTCCTTCCCGTAACCAGATCAGCAATGCACCACAATTACCAGACTACGTGTTTTGTCTCATTAAAATTCTGGTAGTTCACAGAAGGTGTATTGTTGAGAAGACAGTTCTGTCCGTAAGGACTTATTATGAGAAAATATTAGAGGATAAAAATCACAAACAACACACAATAATTTCCTGAATTATTATTAGCATTAGTTACTAACCTTCCTCCGTTGTCGATATTTGATTTTTAGAGTTCCATGATAATATGTCGTTGTCTTGAAAACAGGGACAAATAAATAGCCATATGAAATAAAAATGATGAACATACATTTTACATCAACGATAATGTCGTGGATCAAAGTGTACAAGTTTTATGTGAACAGGTAATAGGAACGTTTTTCTCACAGTTTAAAAATGTAAAACTTTATGTCAATAGGATTTTCTAGCGTGATTTGGGAAGGTTTTTTTAAAAGACACTGTTTGCTCTGTGATTATCTCTGTCTGTGTGCGATGTGTGATAACATGTTTGAAACAGTTAACACGAGAATGTTCTCACACTGTCGAAAAAAACTAAAAATGTCTAAGCATGCTATTTTTATGGCACTAATTCAATGTTTTTCCTGGCCAAATTCACAAACGTTGCACAACAGGGCTATGCCATCCGCACCCTCTTCCTTCGCAACCACCCCTTTTTGCTATTCTCTTCCCCGGGGTTTGTCGTCCGATGACAAAGCCGCTAAAGGCTGCTTTCCACTTAGTTGGATCGGACTGGATTGCGGTCCGTTTCGTTTCTGAATTTCCACTCACGAAACAGCATCTTGGCGCGCCGTGAATATTCGTACATTGTTTCTTACTTTACTGATTAAAAAATACATACAGAGAAGACGAAGAAAACTAAAATATAATTTTTTTTTTGGGTACGTCAACTTTTGAAAGAGCGCAAACAAAAAGGAGAATACCATTTACTTGTTCAAGATAAGATTGTTTGATCACGAGTACTTTTTTCAACAATTTCGAATGTTGCCACAAAAGTACGAGAAACTTTTATCATACGTTGCTCCACTCATAACAAAATCATCATTACGAAGAGAGAGTATATCAGCAGATCAACGCTTATGTTTTACACTAAGGTATCTAGTGACTGGTGATGCTAAAACTACCATTGCCAGTAGTTATCGTGTTGGCCTTTCTACAGTTGGTAGAATAGTCAGCGAGACATGTGGAGCAATTTGGGAAAAACTTTTGGAAGCAGGCTATTTAAAATGTCCAACAACACAGAAACTTTCCTTCTCTCAATATAGACGTTTTTTTGAATAAGCGCTATAGTGGAAGCCCTATTCAAAGTCACATGACCAGAAAAATACTCGTTCTTTATTGGCTTAAACATCGATCCAGCCGGATCGATCCAGACCGATCCGGGAAAAGTTAATGTTTTTTAATTTTTTTCAGATCCATTTTTGATCGTTCTGGACCCAAAATGTGCGCAATTTGCGCATGCGTGGACCAAAAATCCGGTCCGATCCAACTAAGTGGAAAGCAGCCTTAACAGGTATTTTTGTACCTGCATCAATGTCAAAAAGGTGAGAATCCCTGGGGAAGATTTCACCAATTTGGAAAGAACCAATTTTTTGTAATCCCGCTATAATAGAGTTTTCATTGTATGCCTCAGCTCAGAGTTTCTACACAAAAATGGTTACTTTTCAATCTCGACCACAGGTCTCCCCGTCCCGGTATAAAAAAGACACAGAGACCTTGGTTATTATAATTTTTAGAGCGATATTTGCTATAACCGAAGTGTATATTAAACCTTGGAGGAAAAATGTGTTTTTATTTCCTTCGAAATTAAAGGGATACTGACTGAGATTGCAAATCCGGACAGTATATCCATTTAAAGTTTATTTTTTTATTTATTTGTTTACTACAGTGTGAGTTCATCTTTTATTTCGTTGAATGCGATGATTTTATTACAAGGTATACTAATACTGTCGCTATCACCAAACATATTTAAAAAGATCTTCAAGGTAAACAAGATGGCTGAAAAGAATAAGTATCCATGTTATGGCTGGAGTTTGTGTACATAACATAGATGAGAAAATTGCTTTGTCAATATTGCCACAAAATATCATCCCTCCCCCTAAAACCATAATGTTGGATGCACAGTTCAAACAGCCTAAGTACTAAACTCCTTTTACAAATTAACATTATTTGATTACTTAGGACAACCTAGGTACCAACCTCCACGTAAATAGAGTTCGGTGAACAAAATAAGCATACATGAGAAAATTGCTTTGTCAATATTGCCACAAAATATCATCCCTCCCTCTAAAACCATAATGTTGGATGGACAGTTCAACCAACCTAAGTACTAAACTCCTTTTACACACTGAACATTATTTTTTAAATTAGAACAACCTAGGTATCAACCTCCACGCAAATATAGTTTGATGAACAAAATATCATCCCTCCCGCTAAACCATAATGGTTGATGGATAGTGAAAACAACCTAGGTACCAAACTCTTTAAACACATAAAACATTACTTGTTAAGTTAGGGCAACCTAGGTACCAACTTCTACGTAAATGCTTAAAGACTTAGATAGACAAACTAAACAGAAATCAATCCCTTACTGTCTTTGAATCTGGCAATAAGACGGCCAGAATTGGGTAAGTGTGGGACCAAGAAGAGATGTAAATTGCTAAATTTATACTAATCTACAACCAACAATGTAGGAATTCAAGGCAGCTCCAAAAATGGGTCTCTTCCGTCACATTGCCTCTACTGAAGACTTGCTACGCTAAGAACTAGACTCAACCTTGAATTGGTGGGAATGAGGACGATATTTTGCAAAAAAACGTCTCTCTTAATATTTGTGCGTATTTGTGTATACCAAACCTTTTAATCACAGACGAATTGCAGAATACTGTTCCAATATAAACACCTGCGCCATTTTGACAAAAAGGCATCATTTTCATCACAATCTTAAAAGACTGAAAAATTTGACAATTTTATATTTTCACGTAATATTGATGTACTCGCTTTAATATTAGCTAAAAAAGGAAGAGGATAGGACTTGAAATAAGCTGAGTTAAGTACGTGAGGTTGTTTTTATATATTCTGTTCTGTACAATACACAAAAGCCACCTATGTGTGTTCTAGAAGAATATCTATCACCTAGGAGAGGTGTGTTGAAACCTTATGAATTTATAAAACCACTGGTCGTAAACCCTTGGAAAAATTCACGGAATTCACCCGTCGCTACTAGCAGCTACCATTTTGGCTCACAGTCAGAAAGTTGAGTATTACAATATAGATATTAAAAAGCATTTGATCTAGTTTATCTGGATGTATGAGCGGGAAAAAAGATCTGTCTCAAGTCACGTGGCAACCTTGTCCCCACTGCTTTTTCTCTCTAATCGGTTCTGTGTCGGATATGCAAAAAGAGACAACAGTTCCTGTGATGAAGGTTGGGTATAGCGATCATGCATGCAAATTGTTTGTCCTTTAAATACAACTTCTAAGTACAGATCTTCTTCAACCTCCTGCTTCCTTCAGAAATTCAAGGAAACTGGATTTCTGTTTTTTTTCATCCAGCGTGTACCACGTTCTTATTACAGGGCATTTTGTATCCGTGTCATCGATTCACATCATCATTGATTAAAAGGTCAAGCAATCGAGACCACAACTATTTTCCTAGATACAGAACAATTAGAATGGTATAGATAAAATATTCATTTCATTGTGGTTTTATATAAACGGCATAGATAACGTTGGCCTTAAGTCAACTTCGTATAAAGGCTGGTAACAGGACTGGTTGATCGTATATTTTTATGCATATTTTATTGATTAGTATTTTAACAAAGTCCTAAAATTTTGCTAGCTTCCCGTTCCTTTTGCTAACATATGTATGGAGGTGAAGCTCTAGTTCGTACGAGGGTGGTATGCCAGGCAATCATGAATTTACACTAATTTTAAATTCTTGCGGCAGAAATCTTTACGCCTAGACACACAATGTTATCGAGGTTATGCATGGAATAATAAAAGAATATTAAATCTCGGTTAACAGAGTCAGCTAATGTAATCTTCATCGAGCCCAGTTCCTAGTCGAATTAAGTTTTTATAAGATCAATTTGCAAGTACTTTTCACTTAAGCGTTGATGATAGGAACCTTAAACAAATTTAATTATTCAGCTATTTTGGTTTGCAACTTTCTGTAATAGCACCCGTGTAAATAATGGAAAACTGCTCATTTTAGCATCAAGTGTACTTTGCATAACAAGTTCAAAGCCGACTATTACCTAATACAAATTACACTGTCGTAGTCTCAAACATAAGGAAAGTTCAGTAGTAAAAACAAATAAACCATGATCTTCGTTCATAATGGCAGATTAATTGCGAGGATAATATTGGCCCATACTACATTAGCAATTAAGTATATTAAATTCAAATCAAACCCTTTGGGTTTTTTAAATTATTTTAAAAGCTTCTAATTATCGAGTCCTAAAAATCGTGAGGCAATCAAGACAAGTAATAATCCAACATATCAAGATAACACAGAACTACAAGGAGAAAAAATGAACACTTTATCGAGCAAAACTTTGTCGGAATATCTTCGTCTCCTGAAAGGACTTCTGTGACTTTAGTCGGAAAGAGTATAACTTGTTAAGATGCTTGTAAATGGTAGCAATACATGCCTGTATCAACCAGGGGTAATCGAGGCGAAGCATGGCAGTTTCTTGAGTAGGCACTGTCGTTGTTATTTTGACGTTTAAATCGACGTTTGTTTTATAAAATACTTCCGAGATAAAAGCATTATAAAAGTAAAGTTTTCACATATTTTTACCCCCTATAACAAAGAAGAATTGAAAATATACATTTATATGATGTAACATAACAACAGCAGCGATAGCTGTAATACAACAAAAATTCTCCTCCACACGTTCTATTTTGTTTGTAATATAGACTCCTCTTGTCTAGATAATCTAGATGTGAAAGAGAGATTATGATGCGTTATCTAAAATCGCAACATCGTCCCGCTCTGTTTCGTATACTTCCATATCACGTGATTCTCGATGATCATTTTCTGTATGGGTATCTTGCACGGTCTGTTGGTAAACACTGTATCTAAGTGATAATGTGTTATACACGTCTTGGTTTCTACGACAACAACATAAATTCCGGAATTGATTCTTCAATTTATCGTAATATATCATAAAAACGATAGGTACAAAGAGACACTTCAAACATTCCATTAACGCGTTTGCTTCTCGTATTCTCGCGTATTTCCTCGGGTTATCTTCAACATTATTGACATTTAAAGCTAAAGAAAGCTCAACAAACGACACGATAATTAAAACCATAAAAAATAGTACGGCTACGAAAAACACCACTGCAACTTTCCGTTTAAGAAGCGCCCTTTGAAAGGTTGCCTCCGATCCAGGATTATTTTTATCCGCCGATATGGCGTCCCCGTCGTGGGGAGCCCTTAAAGCGATAAATATCCGGACAAAAAAGAAGACAAGAATGGCCAGCGGTACTATAACCTGAAATAATAACAATGCGCATATATACAATATTTCGGCGTCGTGTGACCAGTGACTGATGTAACAGAAATTGTCTTCACCCATCTTAGCAGTACCGAGGTATGGGAGGCCTGGTAACGAAGCGACTAACCATGTTATTATGACGTTAAAAATAAATCCCCGTCTGTTCGTGGTGGCTGACGTGTTATAATAAATTCGATGGTGTAGTTCATACGTCGCGATAATTAATGCCGTTATCGTTATGGTAACTGACGTTACATCTAACCACGTCAAGAAACTACATCCGCCGTCGCCGATCGGCGCTAAAGTCGTTGTAAATTCTACGAAAAACACAAATGCTAGCGAAAACGATGAAACCAACTCTCCGAATGTCAAACTCATCAGATAACCGTCAAAATGGTCGATGTTGGGATACGCGGAAATTAAAACAGTCAAGATCCCAGTGTTCAACGTCACACCGACTCCGAATATAATAAACGATACTACCTCGACAAATACCCGATAACTTCCCGATAACTCGCCCAACTCGGGATTAGTGACAGTTTGAGCACCATACGCACATGATGCGCCGTGACATGGAGCCATAATGGTAGATCTTTTTTTTAAACAACGCTACAGTCGGAACACTTTAACCATCAAAATAAATATTAATGTTATAATCCTGAAAAGAAAATTTTTTCCATCTGATGGTTTCTTCTCTGACTTCAAATGTAAACAAACGTAAGTTCCTTTTGGATTAGCTTCGTTGTTTTTAAAAGTTCTGCTTACATAAATAAAAAAAACCCTCTAAATATCTGCTGTTTCGACGACAATGATTTTCATAAATTAATAGCCATTATCTTCAACTTTTTTTTATAAACTGCTTCACCAGATATCACAACAGAATTAATAACAAAAATCTTCAGCTGGGGAGAGCGTAATCTTGTTTCAGCGTCTTTTTATTGTAACTGCTCTTCATCGTAGTTCTTAACGTCCGTTTATCACTGCGAACAATAAACCGAATTGTTTATTAATACCTTTAACATGTGAAGAATATAAAATGTATCGTTAATTATTAAGCACCCAGAAGGAGCGCGTAGATAAGAATTTTAAGTATTAATCTTTTTTGTTCATTAGAATTAAAGATAAGGCAAACTAATTAATTAGCAATCACCATGAAAACAAATAGAAGTGTCAAAGAGGAGAAGACCGATTATTTATGATTACACCTAGAATATTTCATGACGCATATTGTTTAAAATATTTCACACAATCTTTATTAAAACATTTACACAGGAGAACAGGATCACACAGGAAACAAAACTTAACATAAATGTTAGTTTTTTGTTACCCAGCAATACATTCCTAAACTTTGGTGGGGGCCTTGGTTAATTGCCACACTTTAGCTTGAACAAAAATTAAGCTGCAACATATACGCCTGTTTTTTTAATTGTTTCATCATACAGAAATACTTCGCCATTTTTGCGCCAAATCACGCACAATGAACAAAAACTTACCAAACAGAAGTGTATGACGTCATAATTACGTCACAGGATGGTGGTCATGTGACATGTCAGCATTTTATGAAAGACAAATTGGAAGTAGGAAGTGTCGTAAAATTAAAATGCTGGCTAATCATTTTAGCTCAATTAAATAAACAAATAGACAGAGAAATCTTGTGACGTTCACTTTTTCACTTTAAAACAACGGGGAGTGGTGGGCAAAGGGGCGAAAGGGGGGAAATGGGCGAAAGGGGGGAAAGGAGGCAAAAAGGCGATTGCCTCTCCTTTTAATAATTTTAACAAATAAAACCAAAAAACATCATTGCTCTTCTTTAAGATAGATCTAAACCATTTACTATGAAAAATATTTAGATACTCTCTCAATAAGAAATCCTACAAAAAAAAACTTGGCAGTCACGTGTTGTCAACTTACTTGAACAACAGTGCAACTCCATCTTGTGCCGTAACCTAAAAATGGCAGAATCGATAATTTCAATGGGTAATATCACACATACCACATATATTTTTAAAAACATTATATTGATATCAAATCATTACACAGTTATGTATCAGAATCATACCTTTCAGAGTTCCAACGAAAGTAGGAGTGGCCGTGTAACACCTCGTTCCCACGGTTTTTTGCGCTTTTTTCGATATCGGCGACAGCGCGCAGAACTAATTTCGCCGCATCTTTGTTATCGAAAAGCGAAAAAGCCCCGGAAACGCGATAAAAAAATTCAAGAAACAGATTTACTGTACAATTACAAATAAATTTAAGTTGGATAAATGATCCTTTCTCGTAACGATTATTAAATGTTATTCTTAGAATTCGAGAGATTTTAGCCTTATTAAAGTGTAGAATGACTCGATTTTCATGATTCGTGACTCGATTAACGACAATAATCAAGTACAAACCACAACCTATTATTAATTTATAGATCGAAAAATTTTAATCAGGTAATGTCATACGCAATGCATTGTGGGATGGTTCCAAAAGTTACCACTTGAAGTCTTCTATAAATTAAAAATTGTAACGCCAAACGGACAATTTGTGATACAGTTTATACGTTAATACATCATTTTGATGTTGAAATCATCCCGAACATAGTATAATGGTTGATAATCCGAGGAAAAATGCACATCAATGTCTTACTCTAGTAAAGCTATGATTGAACACACAAAATGCGGGTTACCTAACAATAACAATAAAAAACGAATAAAACATAACTTCTTTGTACTGGTTTCACCAATGTTTTATAAAGTTTTGCTTCTCTTTTCGTGTATTTTGTTCTCTGAATAAAAACTGCAAATATATTCATTCCTGAAAAATATTTTCCTAAAAACTAATAAAAGACGGAATATATAAACGCAATAAATATAACTATGTACATATATAAAAAGCACCAACACAATAAAATAGAGGTCCAATAGAAATTGTACGACAATATAACCTATATGATAAAGGATCAGATGTTCCAATATGACATCATTGTATCGGTTACACAAACACGAAATACATGAATTCAAATGGTTTAAATGACAACTCGGTATACATAGGTTACTGTTAAATTGACCATTAGATAATCATTAGTGAAGTTTAATTGACAACTCGGTATACATAGGCTATTGTTAAATTGACCATTAGATAATCATTGGTGAAATTTAATTGAGGACTCGGTAAACATAGGTTAAAGTTTAATTGACCAGATGAAGTTCAAATGATATGGTATAGATGGGTTAAAGTATAATTGATAACTTGGTAATTTTTGTTGAAGTTTAATTGGCAACTTGGTATGAACAGGCTAACTTTAAATTAATCACATGGTAATCACAGGTGGAGTTTAATTGACAATTCGGCATACATAGGTAAAGTTTAACCGACAACTCGCTATATAAGAGTATATTTCGCTAAAGTTTCTTTTCACCTGTGGGACATTTCTTCGCCTGCTTCAAGGAAGATAGAAATGCGTTGGCTCTCCTATGAGAAGTATTACTGGAACTTTTATTTCTTTCAAACGAGCTGCTATAAGTTCTTTGTGTATGTGACTTATTTTGATTGGACGATTCCGATTTCTCATCCATAATAAATTCATTTAATGTATGCCCATTCTCACAGTCTGCTATACAAGGCATGTCGTTACTAGTTTTTTGCATCAAAGGAGGAGAGGCTAGTTCATCTGGTACTGTTTTCTCTTCATCCTTGTTCACAGTTTTTTCGTTCTTCAATTTCATTTCCGCGGATTCCTTAGCTAATTGATTTGCGCATGCGTTATCATCGTTTATGTCTCGTTCATTGCCATTAGTCATCACAGCACAACTCGTGTTTGGATGATCGAGTCCTCCTTCTGCTGAAACTTTTTCTGTATTTAAGCCAAGTAAACAGGTCGCTTTCCGGAAATTTTCCTGAATAAAAAAAATTGTTATCATGCATGATCTGTTTGCAGAAACGTCAAAGCTGTACAGTATCCATCTCCATCTTCGACTTTTTTTTTTGAAGAAATTGATGAATTTTATTCTCAATTTGGAGTATTTTGACAAATTTTTCATTACATCAAAAATTTCTTCCTCGTCAGTTCATGCAAGGTCTATGTTTTCTGGTTTACTTGCAAGTCGCAAAGCTAACCATTTGTAAAACCCAGTGTTCACGTCTGCAATTCCGATAAGAAAAACTGCTTGCTCGCAAACCTACAATTTTGTGATTTCCAATTCTCCAACCTTAATTGTATAAAGTAAGAAAAAACGAGTACTTGTATAATTTCTTTATCCAATGTTGGCAAATCGCATCCAGTGTAGGAACCGGTCACTACTGCATATTGAAGCATTGCGCACCAAAACGGATCCTATAGAAACAATTTAGAAGTTCCACAAAAACGTAAATAAAAAAAGTTAGGACGAGCAAATAAAGTACAACCTTGAACATAATATTTGGGAAATCTTTCTAGGCAAACATCATCACTTGGCCAGAGCCCTGCTCGGTGAACTGCCAAAGGTTTACTTTGGGAGGCGTGTGGGCCGAGTAATCAACATTTAAAAAGCGCCAGATGAAATTTCCATAATGTCCGCATTAGGGAAAAATCCGTCTCGCGACCCGGAAAGGTCCGAAATATCGTGGAATTGGGGCGTCCTGAAAATATTAGAACCGAGTAATCAACATTTAAAAAGCGCCAGATGAATTTTCCATAATGTCCGCATTAGTAAAAAATCCGTCTCGCGACCCGGAAAGGTCCGAAATATCGTGGGATAGGGACGTCCTGAAAATATTAGAACCCTTCAAGATTTCCAATGTAAACAAATAACCTAAGATTCTAAACTAAGTCCGTTTCGAACAATTACAAGTGAATTTTTTTTCGGAGTGCGTTTTACTTAGATAGAAACGGCGTTTTTAATTGCTTGTGGTTGATCTTTTATTACATTATTTCACAGATGGTATGCAAAATAACAGATTAACCCTATGAACACACAGTATTTTTTTATAAATCTAGGAGGACCAGGCTAAAGGACAGTAACACCTCCAATCGTGAACTCTGCTTGGGTTGTTTTCATAGAGTTATTAGAACACGGCAAACGAAAGTTATTAGCTTCCAATGTAAGCCAGACCACTCTTAATATAGAAAACGAAAGTTGGAAATTTGTTACACGTGAAAATTACAGATTTGTTTCTTCCAATAACAGAATGGATTTTTGGTAGTCATAAAAGATAGAAATAGAGGATGTTAAAATCAAAAAGGAGGTAACGCTGCATTCCAACCTCGTCCCCAGGACTTGTTAGGCTTTTTATATTTGGACGATATAAAAAGCCTAACAAGTCCTGGGAACGAGGTGGCAGCATTCCTGAGAAGTCGCATGAAGTTAAAAGCAAAAATCAGAATTTAAAATAGCTCAATTTTCAAGACTTTATGTTCTCTGAAGGATTTTTAGGAAGAGCGTTCACCCTACCAGTAGTGGAAGGTGGGTGGATGAAGATACGTCTGCGTCCTTTGTGGTCTAAAGGCTGACATCCAGGTCTTGCGTATTTGTTAAAACTCCTTGGTTTAAAATTTAGGCCCAAAAAAGCAATGCTTCGTAGCCTTAGTTTAAAGGCTTTGATAAGCCCAGCTTGACAATATTCACAGCACTACGAGAAGCACTATAAAAAGCGCGGGAATTGGATGCCTTGAAGAGCTTGACCGCAGACATTTAAAAAATACTAAAGATAAAAGTCAGTGTTGTATGAACGGTCACGTGACCGCCAAATTCATGCCAAAAGTTTTTTTTAAGGAGAGACACTTACATAACACAAAACCACAGGGTTTCCAACAATAACCAATAGCGCTTGGGCTCGTGTAATGGCCACATTAAATCTTTTAGGATTGCTAAGAAAACCAACATTATGATGACTATCAAAATCAACCAACGTCTCGTTTGAACGCACCTAGAAATGAAAAGCGGAAATACTCGACTGACGTTTATGTACAAACATGACGCGTCTAATTGTTCTTAGCCGACGAATTCTTCAAGCCTGATGTTTTTTAACTTTCATGTGCTCTTTTGCAGTTTTTACAATTTTGGCGCCATGCAAAAAAAATTCAGTTATATCTTAAGTAAAAGGGAATGCATTTTTCTAAAAAACATTTGTATATATAAACAGTTAACGAAATTATTTATGTTTTTTTCTCATAATGGCGCCTCGATATGTTAGCGGACATTTCAATCGTTTTGAATTTTCTAAAGCAAAGTCATCTTAAACCTGTTATTTTACAAGTTAATGCATGTACTACGCGATGGAGTGTAGGGGTAGAACTTAAAAATCTGACATCCGAATTTTTTGGCCTGCTAATTACTAGTAATATCAAAATTTGGCCTCGTAACTACAGGTAACAACAATATTAGAAACTGTCATACACTAAAGCGGCCTGACATTAGTTGCAATGAGTTTTAATTGCAAAACAAGATGGAAGGAAAAATTTTTTTCCCGTCATTAGATTAAAAACGTCAGCGAAATGAAAACTCCACCTGTGGTGTTCAACGTGCAAACTTAATTAGAACTTCGTCGTAGGCGTTTAAAAACTTACAGTTGATATGATTATACATAATCTTTCTTGTCCTTGAAACTCCTCCACAGAGCCTACTTTAATAGCTGATAAGTGAAACCTCTCAAGTAACACGCGAATCTTTTCCACCTAATTAAAAATACAAAAATACGGATTTAAAATAAGCCCCGGGTAAATGCATTCATGCGTAAAGATTTAAAAGGCGCATGTTGACAAAGTATTTTGTCGATATCAGCAGTTTCGATAAGGTCGGGTATTTCTTTCAGATAAAAACATGCACACATCGGCACAATATAATCTCATAGAGCTTATCTAGATGGTTATGTACACATGTCTTCATTCGCACGTCAAATAATGATCTTAATCCTCTAACGATGAAGGTTTGAGTATTGCATTACGTACAATACACAAACTACGTGAAGGTCTAACACAAAAATCTTTTTTGCAAAAAATAGGCGGCAGAATATCAATTTCAACAAAAATTAGCCAAAATGTTTCTATTCTGCGCTTACGTACTTCGATTCCGAATTAAAAAATATAAACAGGATAAACTTTCTTCTTTAAGTGAGATTAACATCAGAGACAATCTTATTTAAACAACTAAAGCTGATAAACCTCTCGCAGTAGATTTGTTATGATACGTTACAAGGGGTGGGTGATAAGTGGCGAATTTGGGTATCCAGTAGTAATTAACTCTGCATGGGTACTGGCAAATAAATATCGCATTTACCATTTCGTGCATATTTCGTGCGTCCTTTTACACGAATTTGGACTCGCAGACAGACATTAGACAGAGAGACTATTTCTATTTATTTGATCACTCAATACTTTCGGTCAGCCATAATACAAATGTGTAGGAGGGAGCATAATCGAGTGCCATATTGTAGACACATATCTGTATTGGCTAAAGAGATGAGGTAGCAACTTCACAGCAGGTGGCATAGAGAACACTGCTGCAGGGACCCTTGCTCTCTGTTGAGATTGATATTTGAAGTTAGCAAATCAAAATCTGGTAGTTGCTCTCTGAATGCTGCATCCGATTTCAACTCTCCTCCACGGGTACGGATTAGTGAAACAAAATACATACCTGTTTTCTATACGGTGTAATGATTCCGATATCTTCTAGTTCTACATCGGGGTGTTTCTTGGTGATCACTTGAACATACTTTAACACTTGTACAGCTTCCATCGGATTAAACCACGACGGGCTGTTCCCTTCTCTTAAATCTTCACTCTTGAGAGAAAAATAAAAACGCATCAACATGAAAATATTCCTGCATAAGTTTCACCCGTAGAATATTTATCGCGCGACTTTACTATTTGTTTTACTATTGTCATTCTTATTTTATTTATTTATCATTTATTCGGCTTCCATTAGATACAAATGGTTCTTCTGCCTAAACTAAAAAATGTATATAAAAATAAAAATGTAATAAGCAATCCGTAAAAATTGAATAATCACAAGTAAAACCGCTACAGACACAAGTAAGAAAGGGATAAAAGGAATTCTTTAAATTCTTAAAAACAATTTCTGCAGCATTTTTATAAATACAGATTCTGAACAGATTCTAAACGCATTTTTAATCACTTATCCCCCTCAAAAAAAGACTCATAATCATTTTGTCGAGTGTAGGAATGCTGAAGTATCAAAATTCTGATTTTATGTAGATAATGTTTTGGACACAATGTGACAACTCGAAATATATAGAATGCAAAGTGCTCTCGAAGTTCATATGGCAATAAGATGATAACATAATCCTCAGCCTCGTTCCCAGGGCTTTCTTTTCTCTTCCAGATATCTCAACATCCGTTATCGGGAGAAGAGAAAAAAGTCAAACAATGACCAGAACGAGGTTGCCTAAAATCTGGACCAGCGTCCCTTGATAAAAGTAATAGTTGCTTACACGTAAACCATGAAATACAATTGGAGTATTGTGATTGGCTAATACACTTGAACCAATGAAAGTGTCCACAACTTTTTTCCCAGCACATGGAATCAGCTCACGATTGTAAAACATGGACGATGACAGGTGTAACAAATCTTTGTGCGATCTAAAGAATAGTAAGTGCGACCATGACGCATTTCAAAAAGTAAAACTTAGAGACTAGCAGGGAAATCTATTTTTAGTAGTTAGCCTATGGAAGGGTCCGTCCTCAGATTTTCTTCCGCGTACACATTTCCCGCATCGGTATTTCGTGCATTTTTGTCCGCTTGTTAGCACGAAGTAATGAAATTGCTCCGGAAAGGGGGTCGAAATAAAGCTGTGGCGCAACCATTTTAAACAGACAGAATACGGCTATTATTACATTAACAACATATCAGGACAAGCAATGTCCTTATACGTAGTAATAACCAAATATGCTAAATAAGCACTTGTTGTGTTTAGACATATACAGTTTAAACAAAGCAGTAATGTCCAAGGTGTGTAGTCGAATTTATAGAAACTAAAACTTCATAGGTGGCCCATCAAAACAGTGAAGCATAAGTTAGGGAAATAAAAAAGTGCGAAAATGAAATAAGTGTAAAGTATAAGTGAAGTAGGGCCGAGTTGTGCACTTCTTAAATAATCCCATTAAAATTCAATAGGTCGTTTGTGACTCGATTACATACTTAAAACATCCTATTTAAAAGAAATTGACGGTTTAACTATTTTGGATTCTGCGGGATTATCAGTTTATGCCCGAGTGCTACCGCGTTTTTAAACGCAATTTGCACGAAAGTAGAAACAATGGCACGAAATTAGGCACTCCTTTACTTTAAACTTTTTTATTACTGAACTTTTTTATTTACTCAGGGCGTTGGCTGGCAACATGCACCGAAAGAACATTACCGGTAATTATTGACCAACTTGGTAACAACAAGAGGATTATAGCAGTGTTCAAACAAATCTTCGTTTCTTTCGTATAGCTTGCAGGTCGTCAATCGTTCTAAAAAGGAGGTTTGCAAACCGAACTCCTCAGCAATGTCTGATCGTAAAACCGGCCCAAGCTGAAACGGGTCGCCGGCCAATACAACCTGAGTTGAAAAAAAAAACAGAAAAAAGAGTTATTCACAAAGTCTGTACA
Source organism: Hydractinia echinata (assembly GCA_030067915.1). Lineage (NCBI taxonomy): Eukaryota > Metazoa > Cnidaria > Hydrozoa > Anthoathecata > Hydractiniidae > Hydractinia > Hydractinia echinata. Next base: position 1,377,018 of record JASGCC010000035.1, on the reverse strand, counting down.
TCTACAACACAAGGTATGAAAATTATTTCAAACATTGGAAGTATAAAAGGTGAACAAGCTGTAAAACTCGGCAAAATTAGATAATAATTCTTTCTAGGATTTTCTGTCAAAATAGTTTTTAGAATTTTGAGGTACTGGCATCCACCACTTTGCATCATTTACCAAATTTTCCAAACCATTATTAGGATAAAAAGGTTTTTTGGTTTGAAAATACTTGGGTCATACGCTAGAAAAGACACACATCACTTTGTAAAAACTTCTTGTACGCGCATTAAAAAAAAAGTAAGATAAGACTAGCTCAGGAAACTCCTACTTTCACAAGCAGATTAAATAATTGGACCATTTTTTGTGGCCTGAACGAGAATGTACAAAATAAGCAGATGCATTTTGTAGTATCAAAAGAGAGATTTTCCTCAGTAGTGCCAGTCATACTAATACAATAGCTAATACAACCCGTGGTCTAAGTGCTGACCGAGCTTGCGAGGTCGGTGCAATGATTGAGGGCGATATTTGCGGTACAGCACGGGGTAATCGGTTATAATTGCATTTGTTAACCGTACAAATTAGATAAAAAAATAAGAAGTTCGGTTTAGTGTTCTTATAATAATATAATTCACTATTTAGTTACAGCGAATATTGAATTAAATTTTTCAACTAGCTAGCCAGGAATAACATGGGCTTCGACGATTTTTATATTGACCGAATACCCAAAAAGCTGAAGGAACGAGTCTGAAAATGAGGGGGACGCATTTGTTATAAATTCGTCGGCCTGTGTTGAGTATTTTCGATAAAAATGAATCATATCATCGTGTTTTTATCGACAATATAGCTAGTTAACTAGCCATGTTGAAGAAGCATCCTGACAGAATGTGTTTATTGATAAATGTATTGTAGGAGTTAGATATATAATCATTTCTAATGCTTCTTGAAACTTGTTTTTTCGTGCTTGTTTACATTTTAAGCTACCATTTTACTTGACGACAGGCAATACCGCTCCATATCGGCCCGTTGTCTAGAGCGCTAAGCCAATCAGAATGCCCGTATTGTCTGCTTGCAAAATCCAGACGGTTAACAAAAATGAATACTCACCTGAGCTTCTTCGCATCCTGCTGCAAATCCAACTGGAATCATACACTCCGGTTCTGTTGCTTGTCCAGCCTTATAAAAAGGGAAAGTGCAAAACGTGTTAATCAGATCCTCGAAACAACGAGGAGGGCAAAACTGAATTTTGCCATATATTGAATAATGGAGATTGAGGGTTGTTTCACTGAAATTTTCTTCATAAGCCGCTTTTCGTCTAATAGTGTTTATATTTTCATATCTAGGGGCAACTTCGAAAAAGAACCCCCCTCCCCCCTTGCCTTCTTACATTCAATACGTTAGCATGCACACGGCCAACATTTTATCAAGCCTGAATTAATTGGAATTTTCAAACAATAAAAAATTTCGAAACAATGCAAAACGTTTTCCAGTACATGGAATACTTTAAGAAACCCTGCTTGTTTGAGCTTAAGCTAAGGGGGCACGAGAAACATTTTCATGCGCGTGCTATGCAACACTGCTTCATCGCACGCGCATGAAAATAATTGCTCGTGTCCCATATCTGCTTTTTACTGCAATGGAGCAAAAAAATGTTGCATGGAGCAAACATTTTGCTCTACAACTTCGGGGACAAAATAGATCTGAATCTATTTTGTGCCATTGCTCCAGGGACAAAATTTGATGAATATTTTGTTGCATTGCAAATGTTGCTCCTGTCCCCAAACTGTAAACATTGTTTTTCTTGAGAGGTCGAACATCAAGGGAAGAAAGAAGATAGGAGAGAAAGTCGGAGGAAAAGAAAAAGCTGTGTGATGAGGAAAAGACAATTTTGATCAATTTTTATAAAGCAAATCCTGCGTTATGGGATAGCAGTGATGTTTATTACAAAAATAAAAACAAAAAAAAGCTATAAAGCAAGATCTTGTTAATAAAATCAACAATGCATATAGCTCTGACAACCTCAACAACTTTCCATTCTCTCCAATCATTTATGCTTCAGGAGGTAAAACGAAGTGCTGGAAGCGAAGTTCCATTAAGGAAATGGAAGTTTTGAGCAGATGGAGCTTATCATAACTGATCTTACAAAAGAAAAGAAAAAATCACAATTTACGTCCGAGGAAACAGAAGAGTTGAATGAAGCCTATTTTTCAAATCAAAGTTTTTCATAACACTATTCTGCAGCAAAGGAGAAGGGGCGTCACGAGAAAAATTTTAATGCGCATGCTATGCAACATGTCCCATAGCATGCGCATTAAAATTTTTCTCGTGACGCCCCTTCTCCTTTGCTGCAGAATGGTGTTATGAAAAACTTTGATTTAAATGTTCTTAAATGCTTTGTTTAAGTTAAAGTGCGATTCAGTTATGACAGCAGGAATAAGCAGAGAAATGGTATTGGCTTTACTTTTGCTAGACGATGAAGAAGAAGAACATGCTTTGGAACAAACAAAAAGTTGTTGGGTAAAACCGTGGCTCGGGAATAGAGAGTGTCTTGGCGCTTTTCATACAATCTTCGAGGAGATAAAGAATGACGTTAAGAAGTGCAGAGAGTATTTACGTATGAGCAACACCCAATAACAGTTTCTTGCATTTTCATTGGTCAATTACACTATGCCTCAAATGATTTTGCAACATATTTGTTGCATGATATAGGGACACGAGGCACAAATGTGCTGCAACAATAATTTTTGTCCCGGGACATGTTGCAGAAGGTGGGGACACGAGCAACATTTGCAATGCAACAAAATATTCATCAAATTTTGTCCCTGGAGCACTGGCACAAAATAGATTCAGATCTATTTTGTCCCCGAAGTTGTGGAGCAAAATTTTTGCTCCATGCAATATTTTTTTGCTCCATTGCAGTAAAAAGCAGATATGGGACACGAGCAATTTTTTTCATGCGCGTGCAATGGAGCAATGTTGCATAGCACGCGCACGAAAATGTCCCTCGTGCCCCCTTAGCTTTAACTTTATAGAGCAAGTCCAACTGAAACAGAGACATTTTGTATGTATATGCTTTAATTTTTTTTATCGTTAAGTCAAAGCAAAAGAAAACAAAAAAGCTTTTCCAGTAGATCAAGATGCAGCTGAAAATAGCTGAAGGATCGAATGCTCTATATATATTTTTTTTTCAAAGATATTAGTTTTTATTAGTTAGTGAACAAAAGCTCATGCATAAAAAACATTAGAATTCAAGGGTGTCCAGATTGACTTGTAATCCAAACCATTCAAAACATTACCTACCTCGTCCACAAAGATGTGTGTGAAATGACCAACTTTTAAATCAAATGAGTACAAAAACCCTGACATGTTACAAGTCGCAATGATAATACGATGTCTACACGCTATGTTTAAGTTGTCTGTATCGTTCGTACAGTACTGTTCGATAGATTCTGATATCGTAGTGGTTTTACGCTGGAATGCATTCAGGCGAACCATGTCGTAACGTTGTAGCAAGCCGCTCTCGTGTAGACGCTCTGCCTATGACAGTGTTACATACATAAAGTCACAACTTTTTCATGTTTGTGTTCTTCACTTTAGATAACACAAATTTCTCAGGTAAATAGAGAACCAGCCTTCAGAATTTAGGTGAATATATAACAGGTAACAAAAAACCTATGACGTCTAAATTTTTGTGGAATTACCAAAAAATCTATTATGGTATTTATTGATGCAAATCTAAATAATGGCCTAAATTCAGAGGGACGCATGGCATATGTACGAGTAGAATACATTTAATTCTGCGAAAACACAACTGCTGACGCTAGAAATTTTATATTTTTTACTGATTTACAAATGAGCTTTATAATGACTTTTAATGTATTAAAGTGGTAAAAAATAACACTCCTTGACATTTTCAACTTTATAAAAACACAGCAAGCATTTCTGAACACCAATTTGTTGAATTTGCAAAAATTGTTGGTACAAATGGATGAATGTTCTAAGGAATAGTCTCAGCGATATACCAGTGCAAATCAAAAGCAAAAGTATAAAAATGACAGATAAAGTTCGTCTAACATATCATTGTGACTTATTTCATTGATGTTTGAATGAAACTTCCCTATTCTATAGATCTACTCGTTAACGCTTCACACAGGAGAAGCTGAGTGACAATAACAGATAAAATATTTTTTGAGTCTCTCTTTTATGTAAGGCAAGTGATTGTACTTGTATCTAGGTTCTCAATACTTCAATCCACACACACACACAAAATACACATAACCTTACGATTAGGTCAGCAGCAGAATTTGAAGGTGCACAGGCAAGTATACGGCTATGCTTAATCTTTGTGAAAATCTGCAGAATAGATTCAACAACGGTGACAGACTTTCCAGTTCCAGGTGGACCAAACAAAACATAAGGGGTGGGACGACCACGCCCAGCTACAATACGTGACACAGCTAGTAGTTGACGTTCATTTAATAATTTGTTGAATGGCTTAATCATGCCTATATAGAAAAACACAATGCATAAGTTTTTTTCTTCACAGAATAACTATTTTTTTATAGATTTTTTTCTACAAGATGACTAAATGGTGCAACATTACTTTTTTGATGCAAACTTACTTTTCGACCTCTATTGAATCAGAAATGTAAGAAACGTTGGGAAGAAGGATAAAGAAAACTAAGAAGGGAATTTGGATGCTGGTCAATCCTTTAAGCAGTGTAAGAATAACAAAACATAAGGGAAGATACTACTCGCAGAAAATATTTTTGCCACAATTATTTTGTCCCTGCATGGTTCATTTTGCAGAACATATTCTTGCAGATGATTACATTTTCCTGAAATTTAAGAAATCAAATTATTGCAGATTTTCAGTAAAAGCAAAAGCAGTATTTTGCTTCACAAAGCTGTTTTGCCTAACACAGCTTTTCAGAAATAAGGGTAATTTCAAATTAACAATGAAGAAATCAATATCTTGGATCATGCAGGTTTTAAGGGGTGCGAAAAATCTTTGTAGATAAAAGAAATGGAAAATTATGCAGAAGAAATTTTTTTGGATGGCTGATATTTAAGATTCTTGTGGAACTTATTTGCGTATTTGAGTCAAAAATTTTCCCACAAATAATTTGTTGTCTTAAGTTTTACGCAGGACACAACAATACAGGGCATAAACAAAAGTTTTACTACGTACAAAGTGAAACATTACAGGTTGAACACTGACCTGTTGGTAGATTGACAAGAGCCTCTTTGCACACAACTGAAGATGGAAATAAAACTAAAATGAAAAATAAAAAAGTATTAAAGGCATAGAGATTTTATCTGATAAAAGCATTTAAATGAACACTTCATTGTGATGAATATCCTCTTTTTCTTATTTCTACTTCACATAAAAAAACTGTAGAATAAAAATAATCTAACCTTCTTCTCCCATATTTAGAGCATGATCGACTGCCTGGTGTGCTCTTCTCATTGGTGTCCTACATAAAAAATAAAAACCTATCCGCTTTCATATAAAATACAAATCAATCAACACAGTCCTAAAATCCCAAAGCTGTCTAAATCCGGAGACATGGTCACTCTGTTTATCCACAACATCAAATTTTGACCATTGACCACCCATTTTTGGTAATATTTTTAGATTTGTACCTTCTTTACAAAGAGGAAACCACCAGTCTTATGCTTAAGGAGATGTGTTAAATAAAATACAAATGAGAAGTCATTCCACGAAAAAGAAGAATTCTTCTTATATTTGAATGAGAGAAATGTATTTACTAGAAAGCTGCAATCATTGATGCACCCAACAACTCTCTTTTCACTGCAAAAAACAAATACCTGAGCAATACCACAAAAAATGTTTTGTGAAGTGTTTTTAATTTCTAAAATATTTAATTTTAGGGGTTTTTGATTTTGTGAATCAACTTGTTACAAAGCGTTTTTGATTTTGTGAATTAACTTGAGACAAAGAACTTTGAACATGGGTCTTAACCCCAGTAACACCAGGCTATTTTGGTCTAGTGTAGTGTAGGCATAAATCTGGAACGTCTTAAGGCGATGAAAATTTAGCATAGATTTTGTTGAAAGGTCTTAATCCTAAACATATGGATTATAGGGATCAGAAATGAAATCACACATGCCTAAAATAGGCCATTTTCCTGATTTTGCCAATAAATTTGATATTCTCAAGCAGTACTGATACTATGGCCTTGATTTTTGTTTGACTTATAGACTGAATTCTTTAATGACGTCATTGGGATACATAAATTCATTAGATTGATATCTTCTTAAAATCTTGTCTTTATTTTATCCTTAGGACATATACATCTCTTTAGAAACAACTTAGTAACCCCCTGTGCACAATAAAACATCTTGCAACACGCATACATGCATGTTAGCATTTTTTAAATTGTACAAAGATTTTGCCCCGTCTGAAAACTACAAAACCAAACTATATATAAATTTTTTTCCAAAATGTTTTTGCATTACAAGTCCCATTAAAAGTTAGGAAAATTCACAAAATTTCAACGCTAAATTACAAAAAAGAATCGAGGAGGTTTGAGGATATTTTTATGTTTTTCTAAAAAAATTTAGAATATTTAAGGAGATTTTGATGTAAATGTTATGAGTGAAAAACAAATTATTGCTGTAACTATGTGACAATAAAAACTTGTGACAGGCTGTAAAATTAAAATTGAGGAGATTTGAGGAAAAGTTGTCACAAAATCTACTCTTAGAGAGGAGATTAAAGGGGTTTTCAGGAGACTTTTCAAAATTTGAAAGAATTGATGAGTTTTAAGGTGTCATATGTATGAGGCATTCCATACTTTTATCGGTGCAACAGGAAATCCTCTACAAGTTCCTTCAACTTAAACTGATTTGATCCAAATAACCTTGTGACCTTTGCAATTACAATATATTGTGAACTTGGCTTGTACAACATATTGCATGTAAAAATTGTGTGCGTTTAATTGTACGCAATATATTGTAGCAATAAAAAATATCCTTTAGTAAACCAAATGACTGTTTACCTGTTAAAATAAAACTCAATATCCAAATCATCATTACGATATAAATTGTGGAATTCTCCGTTAAATTTTAATAAAACATTTTCTGCATGCACCTGCAAATAAAAAAATATCCATTGTATACAAAGGTACCTCTTAACCTTCCATCCCTTGGGTGAAACATGCAGCCAGTTACTTACTCTTAAAAAAAAGCTGTAAATTATTTCCCCTTATTTCAAATTCGGATAAAAGGGTACTAAACAATCAATAAATTTTGGTTCTGTGGTTTACCCGTGGTTCAATTAAAAAAGCAAAAAGAGGAGTCTTCTTTGCACCTGTGACCTAGCATAGTTTCTCTTCTGAGAAAGATTAGACACACGTGTCTCTGAGCAAATTCCTAATTTAATTTTACGATCCAGCTCAACTTTTCCCACCTTACTACTCTGAAATCCCAATGGTAAGAAAAATTATGCTTGGTCTCTTGACTACCTCTGACCAAACTGAAGAAACACAGACCTTGAAAAAACACATTAAGATTTCTTTGAGTAATCAAGATTAATAAACAGCACATTAGGTTCACTTACCTCATGCACGAACCCTTCATAACATGGTGACTTATTTCCTTTTTCTACACAAAGACAAATACTTTAAAATACAAAATACATCTACTACTTTTAGATGAACACCCCCAACTACGTCACTTAGGTAAGGTTTACACATATGCTTATTATTTTATAAAAAATAGTTATTTCTATGCGCTAAGTGCTCTTAAGTTTTATTGATAAGAAAGTTCTACAAACAATTCTGTTCCTATCTGACCAATTAACATTTATTATCATTAGGACCACCGCAACTTTAAAATTTTAGGAGATATTCTAACAAAGGCCAAAAATGCATAAAAATTTCTTGCAAGTGAACCATACAAAGTTAATTATAACATGTAAGAATATTTGAAGTGTTATTCCCGTCACTCTGTACATCGTTATATTTTTTAAAAAAAAACAATAAAAAATAAGAAAATTTCGTACCACAGAATTTGGTTATGACTCTATCACCAATCAAAAGCGATGGTCGGCCTTCTGCTAAACCAGGTACAACAAGTGAAAAAAATTCCCCAACAGGTCGTAGTAATACCTAATGAAAGGAAAATTGCCCATTGATCGCCAATAAGGCAGAAAATGTTGAAATAAGTTCATTCACATGTCAATCATACAAATCTTTCTCTTTCACTGTTGTACATTATAATCTGGTGCAACAAATATAAACATATTTGGTTAAAAAATTATGCCCCATTATTGTCCATTTCTGTACACCAATTCTTTACTTTTTATGTGTGTTGCCCTTCTATAGTGAATTACCCCCAGTAAATTGCCCTTTGGAAGCTTGCCCCAAAAATATTTCTCTTGAATTAATTTAATATTTTCTAACAAGACATATGTAATTTGTTTCTTAAGACACAGTTAAACGCTACATATATAAATCATCTTTTAAACAACACGGTTAACGCAACAAAAAAGTTTAAAAATATTAAAATATATGGACTAAATTAAATGCCTGCTTAATTACCTACTTTTATGCATGAAAAAAATGTTTTAAAAAATGTTTTTTTTCCAACATACAAATATAAATTAGCTTAGGTAAACCTTGGTAGGCTACCTAAGGGTTTGCACTAGGAAATTTCTAAAATTTTATTGTTATAAAACAGTCAATTTTTAAGCTTTGTATGATTGAAGTTTGATATTTTTATAATATAACATGGCAATGCTTAATCTCTGAGAGGACCTGAGAACTCTACAGCAAAAAAGGGCAATGTAATGTTTTCAATGATTCTGTAACAAAATAATTTAATATTTTAACAAGATGGCTAGTTTTACAATCACATTTTAAAAAAAGCACAACACATATGTAGTTAGATCAAAGGAATGATTTTGAAAATCTTTCTAACAAGTACATGCATTTCTCGTCATACTTTTTTGTTCACACAGCTTCTTCATAATAAACATTTGTGTGCATATAAGCTAAATTTAACTGGATACAATAGCATCTAGAATAACAAAAACCTTAAGCAACTACAAGCCCTTATATTGACTCTACACAACAGCTCTCAAACTTTACCTAGCATTAAAAAGGCTAATTATCACTGACTTATAGACTCCATAGTGTGTGTGAGCATGTACAAGTGGACCTAAAACCTTCACCCTCAGCTCCAAGCTATTGACCACAGGAAACATTTCATACCTGACGCAAGTCAAATTCTCTCATTTCCAATTCCATTTGAATTTCTTCAGCATATAGCAGTGTTGATAATTTCTTTTTGTAGTTGGATATATGAAGAGGCTATAAGATAAAATCAGTACGTTATATTTTTGAAGAAATAAATAAATTAAGAAATAAATAAATTAGTGCACAGGTGAACACAATTGTAAAAATTAATTACGAAAAGATTTGTCTATAAAGTTAAATTCGGTTTTGGAGCACGTAACTTGTCCCATATCCTGGTTCAAGGGAAGAAGTTTCGCAGGAGGAAACTTTTGTGGAAAGAAACTTTTGCTGTTAAACAATCACTGCAAATATCCACTTAGGCAATGTAAAAAAGATCTGTCATCTGAATTTGATGAAGTCAGCAATGACCTGTCCATACAAAAAAAATTATTGTGTACAGTTTTAAACATTTGAAGAAGAGTTATTGCTATACCCATGCAAGGTTTCTATGCATTTTAGAAATAAAAACATGTGAGATGTTGCAAAACTAAAATTGAGGAGATTTGAGGAGAAAGTTGTTAAAAAATCTAATTATGAAGAAGGACTGAGGAGTTTTGAGGACATTTCAGAATTGGGAAGGCGTGGTAGCAACCTGTAAAATGATTAGTAAAGATGGAATTATTGTTTGCAAATTGCAACCTAGAAGATCAAACTATCCTACTATTCCTTACTATTACATTTTGTATATACAATTTAAATATTATATTTAGTAACTTTGTAAGCTGTGGCATCCATTGTGTAGAGCTTGAAACGTTATCATGAGTTTTTTGATGAATAGTTTAGCAGATATAAGGCTTAAAATGTTTTTGATGATGCTAATTCCAACCTTTACTACACTGTGACAACATTGTGCCCCTCAATAAGATGCACAGTGAATTTTACTGTCTTGTTTCAAGCTTTGAAAACAGAAATAAAAAAAAAGAACTTTAAATATATTCAATTAGAAATTAAGCATTTACCTGAGAAAGTTCAGGGACAAGTAACTCAACATCTCCCTCCAGATTCATAATACAGTCCTTTAGATACGTTGGAATTGGATATCGTGCCAACTTGTTTGGCAGAAATGTCTTCTTTTTCCTACATTAAACAAAAAATCAACATATCTTCCACCAGGAAGTTTGCACAAAAAATTTTATTGCTTCTTCATTAAAAAATTATTGTTTTCGTGTTAAAGCATACATTGTGATCAGGAGCTAGCGTTTTTTGCTTAGTTTGATAAAATGCATTTCATTGTAGCCAATTTCATCATTTCTATTTTTTATAGCTATAATTTTTAGCTTTAGCACCAACCTGGGTTACGTTTGGCTACCTAGCTAAAAAGGTTATAAATCTAAAGTAGGCAGACACATTTCTGTTTGTAAATACAAACAAATTGTCACCCGATTTCCTGATAATGCTGTGTCTTACGCTTTAATGCAGCTATGGTGAAACTAAAGTTGTAGGGAAGTTTTTTTTGCAAAGAAATGTCAAAGTACACACTGGTATTAGCGCTCTACCTTATGTGAAACATGGTCTACTTGTACTAACTGCTCACCACGTTGAAATGCGTAGTGAAATTAAATGTCTGCTTTTTAATATTATTACAAAGCGACACACAAATTTTACAAAATAATTCCAAATTGATTAGTCCCTATGACGACTATGGTGATGAATTGTAGGGATGCAATAAGTTATCCTGTAGGGTGGGCTACATCTGGCGAGTGACGTCAGGTCCAAGCTAGTTTCTTAGAATTTCTTTTAACAATTAAAGTGTAATTTGGATATAGTTCAAACTAGTTGTTATGGCCAAGGAAAAATCCACTAAGGCAGAAAAAAAATAGAAAAGATCTGTCACTTGAATTTTGATAACGTCTGCAGTGACCTGTTCATATACATAAAAATTATTTTTAGAAATTTGTTAACCCGTAGCATTTATTGTGAAGAGTTTGAAACTCAAAATAATTCATAGGATCGTGTGCTTTAACAAATGGTTAAGGAGATACAAGGTTTCGAAAATTTCGCTGACTCAGCAAAGACCCAACAATTTATTTTAGGAATTCTTCAACCTGTTTTTCCTATTGTATAGAGATTGAAAGACTGATCAAGAGAATTTATAGGATTGTGTGCTTTTGACAAAATATTAAAGATATATTGAGGTTTAAAAGGTTTTCGACAAAGTCATCTGTGCCTGTCACAGACACACAGACACGCTCATCATATTATTATAAAAGATATACTAAGTGTGTGTCCATTAGAATAATCATATCATTAATAACGTACAGTACTGGCTTCATGACACCTAACACCATGGATTGTGTGTCATGCGTGTCACACACGATAGTAAAATTCTTTAGCATCATGAAGGCCGCAACCTATTGTTGAAAATTACATCACAATCTCCACAATCTAAAATTGTTACATTGGTGATCCTTATTATGTTGTACATTATCACTAAACAAATAAAAACAAATTGGTGTTAAAGGTGACTCTCAAAGGTAAATTTAATTTGAAAACTATTATTTAAGTTGAAGGTTTGCATTTAAAATAATGAAATGTTTTTATATTATTCATATTACACTTTCCAACTAACTTATTAAGTTATTGGTTTAGTCATTTTCCTCATTTACCTTTGTGATAAATTATGCATATCATGATGTATCATACTCATTACAATGTATTGTGAACATCACAATCTAAAATGAACATTGCGTACCATTGTAATGTTAACATGATCACGAAGCGATAGCTAAATTTCTACCATTGCGAAGATCACAATAGCATAGCGGATCGTGCTGTGGCACATGATACAGAATCATGATGTTAGATGTCATGAAGCCAGTAATGCATGTGAAACAATGCACTACACTAAGTACAGAAAAACATTTACGTGACTAGTTCAAAAAAAATATATTTGATTTGTATAATATTAACCAAAAAAATTAGAAATAAAGTTAAAAAGGTGTTCTTCTGAAAAGATGTTATACCTTACAGGCCTTTGTCCTGGAACAACCCAACCATCAGTGAGTCGAGTGTTTACTTTCTGTCCAAGAAACATCGCTTTCGGCTTTGCATATGAAGTGCCAGTCTTTAAGGTGGTATGCATTTTATCAACTACATGTGCAGAAACTTGTCCAGATAACACGAAGTTTTTGAACACAAATGTTACTTGAAAGCTTATCCTTCCTAAGGATCTGTAATAAATGTAAGGATACAGTATAAAACCTGACCTGCCCAAGGACCTTCAGCATAATTTTTTATCATAATTATTGCTTGACTCGATGCCATATGATATGGTAATAACTTCTATGTTTTTTCTTACATACTTTCAGCCATTAAAATTGTGTTTAAAAAATACAATTAACTTGAGATATATTTTTTGCCTTACTTTTGCTACATGTCCATAGGAGGTAAAAAGGTTTTCTCTTGTGGTACATGGGCATTGCAGAAAACCATCACTCCATTCACCCTTTGGTATAGAAATTTTGTGATATTAAAAAATGTCTTGGTGACTTAACTTCGCTGGTTTTGTTTATCTCACATTTCACTGTTGGAAATTTAATTTGGAATTGAAAAAAAAGGAAGTGATTTTAAATGTTCAAGATACTTTTATATTATCTTTATATTATTAAATTCTTTAAAATGACGACAAATGAAATATACCAATACATATAATAAACATACAGGTTGTATCACTTAAAAATATATGAAAATAAATAAAAAAGTAAAAAGTAAAAACTTATTTCTGAATTCTTACATTTTGTGATTTTTCCTTTCTCAAAAAATTGGTAAAAAAGATATTTCAAGCTTTTATGCAACAGTAATGTTCACAAGTTACTGCCCTTACTGTTATTAAGATATTTACCTTGGAATAAACTCAATTGGCAACTTTTTTTGTTCACCAGATCGTATAACTATGTTTCTCAAGCCATGTTCTGAAATAAAAACAAACACTAACAGTTAGAATACATAGACAAATTACCTTTTTTCTGGTGACACCTTTAGGACCGGCATGATTTTTTGTTCAAACTTATTTTGGATTAATCCAAATTTGATGTCAATACATTGCTCAGGAGCTGCTAAGGCCCAGTAGATGCTTCTAGCAACTTCCAATGAATCCAATTTCAAAACTGACGTTATTCATATATAGTTTCCCATTGCCCCCTAATAAATCTTTGATCATTTTGGTGAAAAAAAAAACATAATAACATCAAAATCGTACTTTGATGCTTATCTTATCACGTGAGAGCTTATCTTCAAGATTGTGATTTGCGTGTCTGAAAATATTATTGAATATGACTTAGAAAGAAAAAAAAATAAGTCATAGTTTCAAGTAAATACCTGTTGAATGATTTTTTATCATCATTAGAAACTTTTAAATTCAGGTTTTGTGCTGTTTGCAATTCACAAAAAATCACGTCTTCTTTTCCAGAGTTGCTAAAATAGGAAAATGCTTTTTAAAAATTAGATAAAGCATGGGTAAGGTAAAACACATTAGTAACAAAAAAAACAGGAAAACGCTTGTCAGGCTTAATTCAATATTTTGTCAACAGAACTGTAGAAGTGATCTCCAGTTCTTTTGAAATTTTAGAGGGAGACTGCTACATTCTAATTTCCCCTAGGCAGAAGTGAAATAGCGATGTGGGAAATATTTACAATTCCCTGTGGAATCTTCTTTGGGCTAACAACTGGTTACAAAAAGGCTATTACTTTCTTATATACAAAATTTCTTCTATTTTTAATGAAAGCCATTAATTTGGTATGTGTATTCGGACTACACTGGATACAAATGCTTGCATTAGAAGTGGGTTCTAATTTTTAAAACATGCACGAGAAAGAGACTTACCTGACGCAAATTTCAGATTTACAAAGTTCATTAAGATCAACATCGCCAAAATCACCTTTTGTTACAGTAACACCATGATTATTTGCTAGGACAGCACCATAATTGTCTACTTTAACAGGAGAAACATCATTCAAATCATGTCTCTTTGTTTTCTTTAACGAAACATTCACAGCTCTCCAATCTCCTCTTTTTTGTTTTGACTCAATGACGAAAGCTACAACTGGGTCACCTTTCTTTGTTCTATAACCTTTCTCACAACAATTAAAAGGGAAATAAACATCGTCATTAATAAAACCATAACCAGACAATATTTCTGTGACAGTACCGTGGATCTTTTTCTCTCGAAGAGGAAAAATGGATATAATGTTTTCCTCCATAATAATGTCTAAAAAATCATCATCATGTTTACGCCATATTTCTATTTGAACTAAATCGCCCCTAAAAGGTTTGTAGCCTAGTTTTAATTTATGTGAACTCACAGTTAATTCAGTGTTCACTTTGATAGAAATGGTGTTAAAGTTACATGCACTAACAGTTCCTATCACTTTATCTTTTGATGGTTTTTTATCTCGGTTATCTTTATCGGTAACCCATAACGATGTTATTTGAACTTTGTGTGCCACCCAGCCACCTTCAGAGTGAGATCTAGATGCTTCCACGCAAACATCATCACCAACCTGAGCCTCCTCACCACCACATACTACACTGCTGGTAAAATATATGTGATCATTTATTAGACCACAATTATTAAAATAGCTGGTAACAGTGCCATGAAATGACTTCTTATTAGTTTTTCCATTTTCCCTTTCAGAAACAAGTGGTGGTTCTTCCAATTTAGATTCTTCTGTCTTGTGTTTGACAGTGTTGCCACCCGTAAAGACACCAATTAGTCCCGCTATGTATGAAAACATTTTTTTACCTAAAAAAAACTGAATTTATAGACAAAGAGTACTAATATAGTTTGGAAATTTTGATCAATAATTTTGCCAACAGTAGGGGTGGGTGAAAAAAAATAAATGCCTAAGCGGCCATTTTGGAATCGAGTCATGAAATTGCTCTTAAAAACCACATGTTTAAAGCTAAGCGCAAGAAGTACAGATTACTTGTTAAATAATAGTGGTATTAAATGTATTTGGCATCACCCAACATGTATAATGCCAAGTAGAATTTTTTTTTGGACTTCAGTTACAAAAATTTTTTTTTTTAATATGTCAATTTTTGTATTTTAAAAAAATGAGATATGGAGCGGTATTGCCAGTCATTAAGAAAAATGGTAGCATAAATGTAAACAAGCACGAAAAACAAATTGCAAAAGGCACTGGAAATGATTTTATATCTAACTTAACAAAACGTTAACCGATAAAAAACATTTCATACAACAATGTAAAGTGTAACTGTTAAAGCACTCAGATTCAGCGTCAATACCCTGTCTGGAAGCTTTTTTAACATAGCTAGTTAAAATACGAAATTATAACACAAATGAGTCCTCCCTCATTTTCAAACTCATTCCTTCACCTTTATGGTTACTCAGTCAATATAAAAAATGTCGAATTTCATGTCATTCTTGGCTAGCTAGCTAATTTACATCAATATCCGTTGTAACTAAACTTTAGTTGCCAATGAACTTTACACATTTCTTTGCAAGTGTCAACATCGCAATATTTTGCTTATATGGCCTTAGTTTATTAGTATATACTTTTAAATTCTACATAAAATGTTTCTATTTCTAGACAGGACTGTTTTAAATTTTTACTTTGAGTTTTAACGAAAGTAGTAAATTATATTATTACAGTATAAAAACGCTAAAACTTTTTTATTTTCTATTTTTATCTAACTTAGACAGTTAAGTCATTGCACCGACCTGTTTTACGGTACAGCTCGGGGCAATCAGTTATTATTGTACAGTCTTCGAATTTCAGATATATTTGCTTCAGCAAATAATTGCCGAAGTAACTTCGCAATTTTTCAAAATCACTTCGGCAGTCCTTTGGCAGAAAAAATGCTGAAGACAATGGTCAAAAGCACTGAAAACCTTCGGCAATTGCCTCGGCAGACTTCGGCACTTTCTTTGGCACTTTTTAAAATGAAAAAAATATAAATATGATGCCAAGCCTTGACGAGTATCAAACATCAACAAATTCAACTGAGTTAATCCTGATGTTTTTGTTTTTCTTGGGAACGATAATACAACCTTACTTGGTCACTCCACCATTTTGAACTGCAGGCCGAACTGAATAAAACTACGGGGCCAATATTAAGTTTGTCAACACAGTGCAGTGCATTGGTTGAAGGGATCGTGTTGTCTACCTTCACGTGGTGATCCTGTTACGGCTAATTTCATTGGCTAACCAAAGACAACGGGGGAATATTTCATGTTCATGTTTATGATAAAGGATTAAAAAATGAAACACATGGACTTTTGTTGCTTATTAATTATGACTAATCATGCACATAATAATACAACAAAAATGAACAATAAATCTGCTTCCATCATTCATCAAAAAACGAGCTTTAGAACGGGAGGAGTGAGCTTGATAAATACTTTTTAAAAATTCACTTGTAGGTGAAGAAAAAATACCAAAGATATCACATCTTTCGTTAAACAAATTTATAAGAAAAGGTATTGGTATCTCCCTTTTTAAGCTTCGTTTTCTGAGGACATAGATCCGTCTGAAGATGATGAAGACTCGTCAGAAGATGATGAAGATTCATCAGAAGACGATGACGACGATTCTTCAGATGATGACAATGCTGTGAGGTCAAGCGTTAGTCCTCTTCTGACGGTCTTTGCCTTCTTGGGTTCTTGTTTCTTGTAGCCGTCCACGCGACGTTTCCCTTTTCGGATGTCTCCATTTGGGTATTCAGATAGGAACAAATCCATAGCAGTTTCGTGCGCTTCATCTGTTAGCACCTCATTGTAATTATGGATACGAAGAACCACCTCCATTGACTGGTTGTTTAGTCGCTTGCGATCCTTCGTAACCATATTTGCAAATGATGAAAAGACTCTTTCAACCTAAAGAAAATAAAAAATGAAATAATGAACCTGGAAACACATAATGTTTTCATGGCTTTTTCTTCTCAACTGGTGAACGATGGAGAAAAAAAATGAAAAGAGAAAGCCAACCATGAATTATTACGCCGATATATAATGAACAGAAAATATTTTTTTCTCACCTCAGCACTCGAAATTGGGAGTACCACACAGATCTCAACAACAAGGAGAAAATTTTCCACTTTCAACTGGTCCTTCAATGCAAACATGCTTTCCCAGCATTTTTCTGGTGTTGATTTCGAAAGGAATCGGCAGACGTGTGAGTAACTCGTTTCTATTTCCAAATCTAAAAAAATATATGATGATTGAACTATAAGCACACAATAAATTCAACAATACTTATTCATCATACAGAATTTATTCACAGAAAAAATCACATTGGGCATGCTACGATGTGCTGAAATAAAACAATGTTACTACAACGTCATTTGGCACATTAGTGTAAAAAAGAGAAACAGAAACAGGAATATATTTTTGAGACACAATTGATAGACACCCCAGCAAACCCCACCCGCAAACACCAAAAAACAATTACATCATCACAAACCTAGCCGATTTTCAGCAAAACTATTAGCATTCAAAATTTTGGAAAAGTGTTTCACAACTGCTGCTGCTTTGATCTCATCACTTGATTTGCACAAGTAAGATTTACTATCGAGGATAGTAGAAGCCGCGGTGAAGAGTGGATCAGTCATGATATTACTAAGTCGTTCTCTGAGACAGGTTTCAAGTGCTTCCAATACTTCTTCAGCTTTACGCGCTGTTCGGTCCAGACATTCGTCGATGTTCATTCCACGCATTGTATAAGTATGAAAAGTAACAGGAATGTTTTCCGGTGTATTATTTGCAGCACGTCTCAACGCCATGTCAATCGGCAATTGGCATTCCTGATTAACTTCGGCATGATGTCATTCAATGTTGGAAACAACTCTTTACGAAGCAATGTATCTCTTTGTTTATCTCTGACTTCTCTATGAAGCTTTGATATTGTAGTGATAGTTGACTCGATTGTAGTGATTGCTTCAGGCATAAGCAAATTCACTTTCTCTAAAGTGACCGAACATGGTACTGTGTATGCCATGATGTCTTTCCTAACAAATTGGTAGATGAGTAGGAGAAGGTTGCTGGCTTCTCTTTGAATGCCTTCTAACCTGGACTTTTCTTTTCGCATAGTAGCATTATACGGTTGTTCAGTTTACTCGTTAGTGAAAGCAAGCATAGTTGGTAAATTTCTAAGATACACGTCCAATGCCACAAGTTGATGACTCACCCATCGCGTACCAGTAGGTCTTGTAACGTAAAACAGCAACACCAGTCATCTCAGCATATTGCTTGAAAAGACGCCACTTGAGTGTAGCCTTTTTGAACAGATATAATATTCATTATTCAATTGAACTTGGGCGTCTTTATCAAGGTTGTTGTTCTTGAATGCATCTTTCAACGCAAGTTCCATCTTGTGTGACGGACACCAAGTGAAAACCAAATGTTGATAATTGATACAGATTCCTGTTTGCACTAGCACCGTCCGACCCCGTTCCAACTTGCCGATCCTTTCTTTCAAACGTGAATTAAGCGCTGTGGACAGCATTTTCGAGAGTTAGCTGTAAACCTTGAGCACTAGTATCTTCTGGTTGTTCTAAGCTCCGCACGTCGAATTTTGGTTTTCCGTTTTTACATGTTTTAATAACGTATAGTTCCTTTTCATCGTTTGTTTTAGCTGACGAGGAACCATCATATAGGAGGCTGAAAAATTTCCTCCTACCATCGTTTAAGGGTTTTACAACATTCTCCCTTAAAAGAGAATTCGATAGAAACATTGACATTTCCTGGCCACTCTTTTCATTCAGAAATCCATTCCCTACATCGACCTTATGTACGTCTTTCTCGAAGTTAACAAAGTTCTTATACGTTTTGAAAGATTTGTTATGCATAACTGTGAAGTGCGCTAGCTGAAATTTCTTCAACAGCTGATCTCTTTGATGTAAGTTGAGCTCTTTAACATGCTTCAATATTGATTTTTGCTGCGTAACCTTGCTTGCTGCTGCAATCTTTTCAGCGTCTGTTATTTGCTGGCTTTGACTTTTTTGCTCTGCACGATCTTTTAGTGCTCTGGCAGCTGTCAAGTGATAATTCGCCTTAGTTGTGTGATCTTGGGCGTTATTCTTTTTGATAATAGTCGAACCTTCAATCCACTTAGATACCAGGCTTCTCGCAGCACCATTTAACTTTTGCAATACAGCTCTTCCATTTTCATTCTCGCTATAATATTCTTTACAAACTTTGCAATGGATTGTAAGAACATCGTTGTTTTCATTTGTCACAGCTTCTAGTTCTGGAATGTTCCAACGATCAACCGTTGCTTTTTTCACCATGACTTATTTCGGTTGTGTTGTCGAATGGAAAGAACAAAATATTCAAATTGTTTTACTTTTCATTTTTGTAACGTTCGAAACTGATCATTCGATCACATGAAAGTGACACATAAATAAGGCCTGGTTTCTATTAAGTATGACATTACATACAAACACAACATTGAATAGTGGTATACTATTTTGAGTTAAAAAGTTCAAAATACCTCAAAATACTTAAAAATATTTTTAAAAAACATCGTCGTGGAAACCAGGTGACAAATCAATTTTCGTGACACGCGTTACATCATTCAATTATAAGCTGGGGGCATCGAGACTAAGTGGGCAGTGGAAAGTTATTTGTGTCATTGTGGCGATATCTGTTTGGTGAAATCTAGGAGTATGGATAATAATGAATATTCATAAAAAAAGGGAAACTACAACAGTCGACGATCGAGTTTTGCTTCGGCAATATTATTGCCGAAGCGAAAGCCTTATAACTGCTAATACTTCGGCAATTACTTCGGCAATTACCGAGTGCCGAAGCGAAATTTGAAGGCTGTTGTATTAATAACACCTGGAAATGACACATGTCAGACTCCCCTTTTAAAAAAGCATTTAGGGATCGTCTCCGAGATCGTTTCAAAAAAATCGTTTCAAATCGTTTCATTTTTTAATTAGCATAGCATATGATACGAATTTGAAACGATTTTAAAGTAATGTTTAATTTTTTGAAATCGTTTCAGATCGTATGGAAAATCGTTTCACTATTTTGTAAATCGTTTCATTAAAAAATAAAATCGTTTCATAATCGTTTCATAATCGTTTCAAGATTGTTTTATTATATTTACTTGAAATCGTTTCACATACCATAATTCGTTTCAAAATCGTATCATTATGATCGTTTCAGTATATTTATTTTAGTTCGTTTCAAAATCGTTTCAAGGTGTTTCTTTTACATTCTTTTAACATAAAAGAATAAAAGAAATTATTAATCTAATAAAGGTCTCTCAATAAAACCTACGCGCTGTCACATAGGTAAATTTCTACATCGTAAAAAATCGCGTATATAAAAAACATTATTTATAAAGATTTGCTTTCGGAAATTTTTAAAACGCGATCTAAAAAAGCATTTCTATCGCCGCTTTTCGTTCTTAAACTTTTAAAATGCGATCTCAAAAAGCTTTTCTATCGCCGTTCTTCATTCTTAAATTTTTAAAATGCGATCTAAAAAAGCATTTCTATCGCCGTTCTTCGTTCTTAAATTTTTAAATGCGATATAAAAAAGCATTTCTATCGCCGCTTTTCGTTTATAAACTTTTAAAATGCGATCTAAAAAAGCATTTCTATCGCCGTTCTTCGTTCTTAAACTTTTAAAATGCGATCTAAAAAAGCATTTCTATCGCCGCATTTCGTTGTTAAATTTTTAAAATGCGATCTCAAAAAGCTTTTCTATCGCCGTTCTTCGTTCTTAAATTTTTAAAATGCGATCTAAAAAAGCATTTCTATCGCCGCTTTTCATTCTTAAACTTTTAAAATGCGATCTAACGAAGCTTTTCTATCGCCGTTCTTCGTTCTTAAATTTTTTTTCATCGCAATATTTTCCATTTTAAAGGAAATTGTTAGTTTTAAGAAAAACTGTTTATTTTTAGTTTTGAAAAACTGTTTTACGATATTTACGATAAAAGATGTTGTTGATGATGTCGATGTTGTGTTGAATAAAAGAAAGAGAAACAATAATTTTACATTTATATATAAGGCTAATTGGTTTTTAATTAGTTCAACATCGTTTCAAAATTCGTTTCAATAACTTCAAAGACTTTTACATCGTATCACAAATAATATTTTGACAATCGTATCAAATCGTTTCAGAATTTTTTCTAATCGTTTCAAAATAGTTTCAAAATAGTTTCACAATCGTTTCATTTTTACGTAGTTTATACAAAATCGTTTCGCAAATAAAATATGAAACATTTAATTCGTTTCATGATACGATTATGAAACGATGTAAAAAAAATATTGAAACGATTTCCATACGATGAAAATCGTTTCAATTCGTATCAAAACTGAAACGATCTTGGAGACGATCCCTTACTAAATATGACTGGAAAGAAATATATAAATATATTAAATACAGATAAAGGGAAAAAAATGTCTCCAGGTTTATTTTAAGAGTATTGCACAAGCAACAGAAATATACATTAATTTCACTGTGGCCTGTCACTAATTTTGCAAGTAACTTTTTTAGGATATTTAGGACATTTTAGGAGGATTTTAGCTGCTTTTAGGAGATTTTTTCAATAAGCGGGAAAAGACATACAAAAATGTAGGAGATTTTAGGAGAATTTGAGATTGGATAACTGATGCAGAATATAAATATTTCTGACTTATATTCCACAAAAAAATCCATTATACAAATAGAGTTTCATAAATAGTTGTTCTCTCAAGAATTTAGGAGATTTTTAGGAGTATTTGCAAAAAATCAGGAAATTTTAGGATATTTTAGGATTATTTAGGAGGATTTTATTTTTTTAGGATTTTTAGGAGGCGTGGGAACCCTGCCTGTATATAGCGAACAAGCTCTGGTTGCATTCAGTACAACTCTACTCACAACTTGTTATTTACTGTTTAGATAATGAAGTACTGTGATATGACCTTCAGGGATAATGTTAGCATATATATTTTCCATTTGGCAATGCTTTTTAGTAGAAAAATTGTAAATTTAAAATTCAACCTTACTTAAAACTTATTTTTGACAGAAGTATAAAACTTGGGACTATTCCTTTTTGGCCATATCACAGTACTTCATTACCTAAACAATCCCTGAAAATTTTAAACAAAAGTGAAGTTCTTGAGTTATCATGGCAAGAAGACAAGTTACTAGTCATCTCTACAAATCTCAAGCTCTAACTGTTAGAGCTTTAGAAACAAACTCAAACTATAGATTTTATGGCAAATGTGGGCATTGTGGGTATTTTAAAAGTTGCACGATACAATATTTTTGACTGATTTAAATTTCTGAGGGGGTTTCTACTTTGAAGAAAAAAACTTACAGAAAAAAACTTATCGTATCGTGCGTGTCACGCATGATTCGCGATAGTAAAAATTTTTAGCATCGTGCAAGTCGTGATCCATCGTGGGGTGGACTTTCACGATGTATTGTGATTTTCGCGATCCACATCGCAACCGTCATAATACATCTTTAAACATTATAATGATCACTTAATTATTGTCATGAGAGAAAAACGTAAAAATATTTTCATCATCGTAAGCTTCTTTCTTGTTTAGACGACTCTAACTTAATTAGTTGTTTTATGGGCCCGACCAACTCTAATTTTCATGAAAACAAAAAAATAATATCAAGCAAAAAAGTTTTAAAGAAAAAAAAACAAGAAAAAAAACAAAAACATTTTCTTATCCCATCCCATGAAAAAAAGATTATTATTGTCATAACCAGCCCTTAAAATTAGAATTTTTTTACGTCGGCAATAAAACTGCCGACGTGAGATACATTTTAACTGATTTGCGTCAGCAATATTTTTTTGTAGTAAAATTTTTCAGCTGGCAATAACTTTCATCATTCACCTTTTATTAGGGCTAGACCTCTCATAAATTTGATGCATTGATCTCCTAAGACAATGACAAATGGGAATGGAGTACAAGTCTTATTGACATAACCTTCCGGATGGTGAACTTCGTTAGGTTAATAGTTCACTGCCAACTGGCTTTTTATGTATTGAGATGAACTCATTAGGTTAGGGCATCATTAGGTTGTATATCGCAGAATTCGCGGTGACATGCTTTAAAAATGCTTGTCACCGGCACGGTTTAACATGAAGCAAAACTGTACAGGAGACCCAATTGTTAGAGTCTTCGCAGAACATCTCTTCTCACAAAACCGAGGGCAGGGCTGACTTATTGCCTGCTGTCTTGTGGAAGAAAGAACTTCTGGACTTCTTTTTAATACGATATACAATTTTTTTGATTACTATTATTACGATTCGAATGGCACCACAGTATTTCTGTAGCCTGAATGATTTTAATTAGTGATAATGGCCTAACTTACTGAAAATCGAATGTAATTATTTTGTAGTCGCAAGGAGTGGGAGTAGCTTAAACAAAACCAAAATTATTGTTATTTAAAAAATTCACAACAAAATTACGTCGACATTTTTTTGCCGATGTACAGTACAGTCTGAATGTAATCTACCGCGTACGCGAAACTCGCATGAGTAGTTACACAAAACAATAACATCGCGATAGCTTTTGTTTTTTAAGAAAATAATTGCCTCGCTGATAAACAATGACCCCACGCGATCGATTGTTTAAATCACAATAGGTTGCAAGATCAATTTTAGCAATCTATTTTGCGCGAACTCTTTTGAAATTTTTAATTGCAGTAATTAAATATAAAAGTTTAGTTGTTTGCGTTACATTATAAAATTAGTTATCGGAGTTGAATTAGAAATAGTATTTTAATATAAAGTTACTTCGATAAATATAAATTGTATATGTAAACCCTTGCCATCTCATTTGCCCAACCATATTTAAAATTTGGTCGTACAATAAATACAATAAGTACATAAAAATCGTGGTCTTTATGTATAAATAACAACATTGTTTTTTTAGATCGCACTTTAAAAGTTTATAAACGAAAAGCAGCGATAGAAATGTTTTTTTAGATCGCATTTTGAAAGTTTAAAAACGAATAGCGGCGATAGAAATGCTCTTTTAGATCGCATTTTAAAAGTTTATAAACGAAAAGCGGCGATGGAAATGTTTTTTTAGATGGCATTTTAAAAGTTTAAATTCGAAAAGCGGCGATAGAAATGTTTTTTTAGATCGCATTTTAAAAGTTTATAAACGAAAAGCGGCGATAGAAATGTTTTTTTAAATCGCATTTTAAAAGTTTAAGAACGAATAGCGGCGATAGAAATGCTCTTTTAGATCGCATTTTAAAAGTTTATAAACGAAAAGCGGCGATAGAAATGTTTTTTTAGATGGCATTTTAAAAGTTTAAATACGAAAAGCGGCGATAGAAATGTTTTTTTAGATCGCATTTTAAAAGTTTATAAACGAAAAGCGGCGATATAAATGTTTTTTTAGATCGCATTTTAAAAGTTTAAATACGAAAAGCGGCGATAGAAATGTTTTTTTAGATGGCATTTTAAAAGTTTATAAACGAAAAGCGGCGATAGAAATGTTTTTTTAGATGGCATTTTAAAAGTTTAAATACGAAAAGCGGCGATAGAAATGTTTTTTTAGATCGCATTTTAAAAGTTTATAAACGAAAAGCGGCGATAGAAATGTTTTTTTAAATGGCATTTTAAAAGTTTAAATACGAAAAGCGGCGATAGAAATGTTTTTTTAGATCGCATTTTAAAAGTTTATAAACGAAAAGCGGCGATAGAAATGTTTTTTTAGATGGCATTTTAAAAGTTTAAATACGAAAAGCGGCGATAGAAATGTTTTTTTAGATCGCATTTTAAAAGTTTATAAACGAAAAACGGCGATAGAAATGTTTTTTAAGATCACATTTTAAAAGTTTATAAACGAAAAGCTGCATTTAATAGTTGTGAACAATGCTTCTCGTATGTTTCTTAAATTAAACGCGCTGGAATCTTTTTAAGTAATTAAATCAACAATACATTCTCGCGCAATGTATTATAAAACTTCGCGAAAGATTTTTATTATTTAAATACTTCACGCTAATACTTAAGGGAATAGCTTATCAATACATTTACACAATGCATCTCGCTATTACAAGAAATATAATTGCTCCGATATTTCTTCGCGAGCGCATTGTTTTTTAACACGCAAATATAAACTCGCAAAACCCTTAAGGGATTTAATTATAACAAAAGACAAACGACTGCCGTCCTCCACGTAAAGGTGTGATATTAGCGTGTACGCGGTAGATTACATTCAGACTGTACTGTAACTACGGTATCTTCGTATTTTACGTCGGCAATTACGTCGGCAGTGCCGAATGCCGACGCTAACTTTAAGGGCTGCATAACACCCTCCTTCGTTATGATTATTATCTATATTATAATACCCGTATATGTCTGTCCGTCTTTCTGTCTTGCAAAATGGTAGCTTAGCTGCGCAAGTAGCGAGACGAACGCAATGCGGTATAAAAAGGACGGGCGAACCCGTGGATTTTTCCACGGGCTAACCACTAGTATATTAAAATTACGCTTGCTAAAATCTAATACTGCAAGACTTTTAGTCGATACCATTCAGGAAAAATAATTATTCGTTATATGAAAATATATATACAGAGAAAAATATGCTTGTCGTACCACCCTCCTCTGTTGTTATTTTTTTTATTATTTTTTTTGTTGTTCCAACCGTACATTCTCGATAAAATTATTTTTATTTCGCCAATCGACCGACCATAAGCTACTATTGACTTCGCCCGTAGAACAACTAATTATGTTGGAGTAGCCTTATTTCTAAAATCCAATTTCCAAAAAAAAATATTTCAAGATACAAAAGAATTTTTAAATGTAAAAAAAAAAGACGCAATATTATACGCATCTATTGTTTGATATTTTTAATGTTATTCACGATCCATTGCGGCAATCACAATTAATGGTGACGATCGCGATAGCATCGTTATTTTTTTATACATCGGAAAGTTCTTTGTTAATATTTTTTCTATAGCGATGGTCACAATTAGATCGCAGATAATTTTGTGTCGCGCATGATATGCATTCAGGTGTCCTGATTCCAGTACTGTACCACTCTGGAGCATATGTTGTAGTCTGCATACCGAAAAGATGTCGCAACTGAGTTTATCTAACCTGGACATAACAAAATGACATTTATAATGTATGGATATGTAAATTAGGCTTTAAACAATGTCGTAAAATCTGAATTTAGTTTTAGAGCACCCAATCTCTACCCTGTCCTGGTTATGTCTGTAACTTGCCCATGCATTCCACTGTGGCGATGGGGGCTAGAATAACTTGTGTCTTGCTTTTTGTTTTTTAGCAATGGTATTTCAACTCTATAAGTTTTGTTTGACGAAATTTAAGTTAATATTTTTGAGGAGCATATATCATGGTGTTTGCTGATTAATTAGCTGATTGTTCAAGGAATAGTAATAGATCCTAATTATTCAAATGAAATTGGGATTCTGTAAATTTCCTTTTTCGTTTTTGAAAAAAACTGTGAACGGACGCAAAGTGACATGAAGTACTAAGTGGTCAAGTAAACACGTGTAGGTATTACAGCCCTTAAAATTAGCGTCGGCATTCGGCACTGGCGACGTAATTGCCGACGTAAAATACGAAGATACCGTAGTTGCATCGGCAAAAAAATGTCGACGTAATTTTGTTGTGAAATTTTTAAATAACAATAATTTTGGTTTTGTTTGAGCTACTCCCACTCATTGCGACTACAAAATAATTACATTCGATTTTCAGTAAGTTAAGCCATTATCAATATATAACTAAAATCATTCAGGCTACAGAAATACTGTGGTACCATTCGATTCGTAATAATAATCGTAAAAGTTGTATATCGTATTAAAAAGAAGTCCAGAAGTTCTTTCTCCCACACGACACAGCAGGCAATAAGTCAGCCCTGCCCTCGGTTTTGTGAGGAGAGATGTTCTGCTAAGACTCTAACAATTGAGTCTCCTGTACAGTTTTGCTTCCTGTTAAACTGTGCAGGTGACAAGCATTTTCAAAGCATGTCACCGGCGACTTCTGCGATATACAACCTAATGATGCCCTAACCTAATGAGTTCATCTCGAAACATAAAAAGCCAGTTGGCAGTGAACTATTAACCTAACGAAAGGTAGGAAGGTATGTCAATAAGACTTGTACTCCATTCCCATTTGTCATCGTCTTAGGAGATTAACGCATCGAATTTATGAAAGGTCTAGCCGTAATAAAAGGTGAATGACGAAAGTTATTGCCAGCTGAAAAATTTCACTACAAAAAAATATTGCCGACGCAATGCCGACGCAAATCAGTTGAAATGTATCTCACGTCGGCAGTTTTATTGCCGACGTAAAAAAATTCTAATTTTAAGGGCTGTATTATACTTATTGTTGTAGTGGAACAAGTAGTAGTAATAGTATCCGAGGGACAGGGACAAGGCTAAATTGAGTCGCATACATCATACATTAGATAGTGTGAACAACTCCATGGCAAAACATAAGTTACTTGACAGACCCCATTGTCCCAGAGGGGTCTGTCAAATTTGCTAGCCAGAGTTTCATCTGGCTAGCGAATTTGACAGACCCAAGGACCCAAGAAGATCGAATATTGGTCCACACGCTCTGAAACGCCTTCTTCACAAAATGATCAGCAAGAGCATTCAAAGAAGGGTACCAAAGAACCAGCCCAAGAGTACTGGCAAAAGTTCACTGATGATTATGAAGAGGATAGAAAGGCCTCCAGCTCAGAAGTCACATCATAGATGGCAGGCTGGTTTTGGCAAAAGCGGCTCAAGGGAGACTGCCTAAAGCAGAAGTTGGAAACTGCAGGTATACCATCCAACCGCAACTTCTCAAACGTATCAACACAGAAATTTGGAAAACACCATCAAACTTCCATAGGTCAACTGATGTAAAAATGCAAGAGATTCGGAATATGCACTTAGCGTCAGTTACTATGCTCCTGAGAACTTTGTGTGCTTTGGCAGAGAAATCCAATGTGGAATTCAACATTGATACAGAGGGTCCCATAAATGACCTGAAGGAGGCAATGCACCTAGCGGGTAAGACCTCCAAATGCTAAATCAGGTTAGGCGCGACCTAATCAAACCATCGTTGCCTAAGGAGTACATATAGGCTTGGCAACAAAAGTCAAAGAGGACTCTGAATGGCTTCTTGGTTCGTCAGTATGTGAAACCAGCTAAAATCCCACCTGGAAAAAGGTCACAAAAGAAAAGTCCAGCCAGCATCAAACAAGGGGCCCTCTTACAAGCTCCAAAAGAGGGCCAACTACCACAAAGGGCCCTGGAAACGACACAGAAACTACTGAGGCCCTAAAATATTGAGGCCCTAAGGATTTACTTAAGAGTAATTAATTTCAGATCTGGTTCTATCAATTATTATCTTGATCAATGGAAAGGCATAACTACAGACATTGTGATCCGTCAGACAGTTTCAGGCATATATACACATCCTATTAAACAAGATACTTCAAACCCTGTACCAGACATACCTTCTGGATGCCAAAAGGATGCTCTTTATCAATTCAGTGTGAACAGGCAGTATTTGGAGATATGGCATGACAAGTGAATAAATATTTTTAAGTTAATTTTAGAATATACTCTTCCCATTGCATTTTTTGATCAAATATTTTTAAAAAAAACAGTACTCTGATATCTTTCCAAAAAACTAAGTTTCTTACGAAAAAAAACAATGTTTTAATATCTTTCCAAAA
Organism: Hydractinia echinata; assembly: GCA_030067915.1. Lineage (NCBI taxonomy): Eukaryota > Metazoa > Cnidaria > Hydrozoa > Anthoathecata > Hydractiniidae > Hydractinia > Hydractinia echinata. The sequence goes on along the minus strand of JASGCC010000035.1, from coordinate 1,348,140 downwards.
AAATGACACTCTAAGCTAACCGTGTCTCCTACAAAGAAACCCAGCACTCTAAGTATCTCTGCAAAAATTGGTGCTCTAATGAGTCTCTTACGAAAAAAACCGGTGCTGTCTCTTAAAAAAAACCCGACACTCTAAGTCTAATGAATCTCTTAAAAAAACCGACACTCTAAGTATCTCTGCAAAAAAACGGCACTCTGAGTCTAATGAGTATCTTGCGAGAAAAAACACCGTTGATTATTTTGCAAAAAAACTGCATTGTTGAGATCCAGGTGTAATACTTCGTCCAGTTAACAACTATCATGTCAATTTCATACATATCGTTGCGCACATGCCATTTTTAAATTTACTGGCACTTTAAGCGATTTTGAGCTTAAAAAAACCTGTATGTACCAGTTCACTAGCCGCGTCCTTCCTTTGTTATGTTTTTTGAGTGGCCTGACAATATGTGCCCTGAAGGTCAACTTTTGTCAACAATCTTCAGCTTTTTGTCAGATTCACTCTGACCAGATAGGAGAGATTTAACCCTGCGTGTAGTTACAGTACCCAAAATGGTTTAAACAGATAAGACATGCAAATAAAAAAAATACATAAAATGAAAATTATTTAATGGGCAGCTCTACAAATCTGGTAAATTTCATATATCCAATCCCAACTACGACGGTTGCTGCTTTGCTCGATGAGACCATAGTCGCACAAGAACCAGAGATTCTTGTGACTATGATGAGACAAGACGGTTTCGTTTTCATCTTTATGTCCAGCGTGATTGTCCCACACAAAGTCGGGCCCTATACAAAGTCGGGCGAGAATATTTGTCTGGCTTTAGCCGCCCGACTTTGAAAGTTTTTGCCCTATGTGGTGCATGTATGAAAAATTACAGTACTGATTGAGAAAAAAAGAGAGCATTTTTAAGTGTTTTATTGGCAAGAAATAAAGAAATTACTTACGACAAAATAAAGTGAAACTTTTTACCATAAGTATAAGAAAACCACTGTATTGCAAAAAAATACCTTTTGGTCAGCTATGTGCTCAACCTCGTCCCCAGGGCATCTTGTATCTTTTCTGACCCCGGGACGGCGATACGAACATGACACCCTGGAGGAGGTCTTGTCACGTGACCCTCCAATACATAGTATTTCTGTGTGTAATATTTAATGAGATTTGTCTCAATTAACCAAAGTTTTATATATAACCTTGCAGAGCTAAGCGAGCTCGGGGTTTTACGTCATAGATACGTGCGGCCAACCTCGTTCCCAGGGCATTTTGCCTTGTTAATGAAGTTGATAGCGGCGGTTTGTGGAGTAGATAAAAAGACCAGCAAATCAACTTTAGGGAGGCTTGTTTTAAAAATATGTTAGAAAAAGATACCATTTTTAGTTCTACATGATATAAAGCAAATTTATCTCGATAATTAAATTGATATATGTGAGGTGTTTGTCTTTCCCTGAAGAGCTGGTTGTTAGCTAGCTAGCGTATATATATACCGTCCAAATTACGTGAACATCTTTAGCTAGTAGCCATATATATCGATGTTGTTAAATTGATTATCCTACTTGGGAGTAGTATGTAAAGGGCGATATAGGTCGGTTTTGACCTCCTTTCACACCTTGACCCCCCAAAACTCCGCCTACCCGACCTCCCCCCTCCCTCACCAAAACCAACCTGCTCGCCAACCACCTCACCACCAAAAACCCCTAAAAGCCCCGCCTCTTCCACCTCCACCTCCGCTTTTTACCAACTTGCCCACCTCCCGATCGACAAAACCCCGCCTCCAGCCCCTCCACCCCCACCCCGAAACCGATAATTCCGACGCATGCGCACAGCTGTCAAGTAATAATGCTGACATCAACAAAAATTCGAGCATGCGCAGTTGAGTAAGTGAGTCCCCCTATTCAAACCCAGACCGTGCTATTTGAGGCCGGAGTCACAATAAAATGTCTTCCAATGCATGGGAAATGTGTAACAGGATGGTGGAGAGGTATCCCTGGCTGTTCAAATATGTTCCGGATTGGTTCGTTGACCAGGACATGTGCAACAGGATGGTGGAGAGGTATCCCGTGCTGCTCGAGGATGTCCCGGATCATTTCAAGTCACAGGAAATGTGCGGCAGTTTGTTCCTGACCATTTCAAAACGCGGAAAATGTGCATCATGGCAGTTCGTGAGAACCCTTGGGTGCTTGAGGATATTCCGGATCATTTCAAGACACAGGAAATGTGTACCTGGTCAGTTCGAGAGGAACCCGAGATGCTGCAGTTTGTTCCGGAGCAATTCAAAACCCGGGAAATGTGCGACAGGGCGGTTTATGAGGATCCTGTGGCACTGCCGCATGTTCCGGATCATATCAAGACACAAGAAATGTGTACAAGGGTGGTTGAGGAGGAGCCCTGGCTACTCGGTGCTGTTCCAGACTCTTTCAAGACTCAGGAAATGTGCACTGTGGCAGTTCAAGAATACCCCCGGACGCTCAAATCTGTTCCGGATCATATCAAGACACGGGATATGTGTACCAGGGCGGTGGAGAGATATCCCTGGACGCTCAAATATGTTCCGGATTGGTTCGTTGACCAGGACATGTGCAACAGGGCGGTTCCAGAGAATCCCCGACTGGTCGAGGACTATCGTCAGCGGAAAGCGACAAAGGCTAGAATTAGGGATGAGTTGGCTCCAATAACATGGCATCCCGATAGAGTTATAGACTGGTGTTTTGCGGAAGATGAAAAGAAGGACCTTGAAATATTATGGAGGGGTCAAATAAACGATGAAGGAACAATGTGACGAGTGTGAAGTGATCCTAGATGAGTACGACCGATGCCTGCAATGCCAACGGAGGCTTCTTATACAGGGCAAAATGCTGTGCTGGTCCTGCTATTACTTATACATTACGTACAATGGCGGCTACTGTCCATGTTCCAAACTCTAGTTGAACCCCAATATTATCATAATAAAGGATGTTTAAATTTGGTACCGAGAATTTTAATGCGCGAGACTTTTATGCCACGGCGGCTCCATTAAATATCAAAGAAGTCAATAATGAGAATATCGTGCTAAGCGATCCCGTTCCGGTCAACAGAGGTAAAGATGAGCGCACCGTACTTGGCTATAAAAATGGTGGCAAGATTCGATATTTGACAATCATAACACCCAAGAAGCTCTATTCAAAAGGTGCCTCGCGCTATAACGAGACATCGGCACTCACCATGTCATTCGATATCTCTAATCACCCCGAATGGCTGGAGAAATTTAATAGTATCATGACCACGGTACAATCTTTGAAATTACAAACCTTTGCTACCCAGCCTGTGAAAAGAGGCAGGTACATCACGGCAAAGGTGAATGAATGGGATGGCAAAGTCAAAACGGACTTTCATTCCGGAAAAGTCCCGTTAGGGGAAAGCTGCGAGTGCCAAGCCATTCTAAAACTATCCGGCATCTACAAACAAGGCTCAAACTATCATATGCAGATCTATCTGGATGAGTGCAAGTATCAAACCATAACATTACGTACAGCCCGCGTATGTATGCGCGAGAGCTATCCGAGAGGAAGAAACGCGTAGTGTATGATCGCTTCTATACAGTCGATCCAGATACCGGGGAAGTACTCGTCTAGTATGTTGAACAACATATTAGACTACGAATATGCGGGTGGCTTATCTAAATACCGCTTACATGCTGTACAGATTGAATTTTTTTCATAAGCTCCTCCTTCGCCTCCTCACGCCCCTTCGCGACAAGCTGCTGTCGCTCCCGCTCATTAAGGGCATTCACGGCTTGTTTCGTTCTTTGACGGACTTGTTCCTTCAGCATCATGTATTTCTGCTTCTCCTGCATAATCAAGCTGAATTCATAGTCGCTGATCACCCCATTCTCCACAGCCTTGCTAATGAGGTCAACAACAGAGTTCAATTTAGTCCCCGCGAGTAGCCTGATGCTCTCGTGTTTCTTCGACTTGACATCTAGCTTCTTCCCCGCATTCCGCAGACCTGCTTGCCCTAGTCCTACGGCGATCGTGATACCACCCATGGCTACGGCGAGCGGTACACCAATTCCGGATAACATACTACCAATACCAACACCCGAGATAATGGCACTTATAGCCAATAATCCATGGTCAGTGAATCTAACCCACGTACCATGCATTTTGAACTTTTTAGCGAGCCTATCCCGCTCTTTTGATTCATTGCGAAGGTACTGCTCTACCTCCTCGATTTTGCGCAGTCTGTACACCTGGCTTTCATCAAGCTCATCGGGTGCACTCGGTGATAAGCTCGGATAAAGCTTTGTAATCTCTGTCACTTATTCTATGAGCAAGTGCATTGTTAAGCCTGTAAACAAAATGTTCCTATCGTGGTACTCGTCAGCTAGCATGAACTCCAAGCGATCTGTGGAACCCTTCAAAGGGAGGTACACGGGGTTATCAAAACTCCACGTCAACATATCTCCCCAATCATTTAGCTCTTTGGTCGGGAGCAAGGCCAATATATCCAATTTCTCACCATTAAACAAGCTGTGCTCCTGATCAATCTGCGTACACTTGAGTCGTAGTCGCTGGTACACGTCTGTTCTGTATGATCCGTCATAGTCCCCCGCAGGTAATACTAGGGCAATATCATTATCCAAACCAAATATATCTCCCAGCTTTCGATCCATTATTGCCTTATAGCCCGTGATAACACTAATCCTTGACATGCCGTTTCTAAGGATAGACACTTTGAGTTTATCCCCGGCTTGATTATTGATTATAGCCGCGAGATCCTCAACCCGATATAATCCTTTTTCGATCTTGATATGCACCTTCAATATTGCGCCCGCTTCCTGTTTAAATATCCTCAGGTTCATGAAGTCAAACACATTGAGCCAAGTCCCCCTAATACTAATGGATTTCAGAGCGATCCTCGTGCCCTCCTCTAGATGATGCTTGAATATCGTAGGCTTCTCTATATCCGTAACATACAGTTGTCTCATGTTTCTTTAAAGAAACATGAATATCTACAGCTATAATCCAAAGGCAAAGTATACACCTAATCACGGGCGATATTTGGAAAGGCTCAAGGGTGAGCAGCTCTCGGTTCAGAGCATTGTTATTGATGCGAAGGGGTCCTCGTTCAAGGCGAAATTCCCCAACATCTTTGTCGACTACGAGTTCCACTCCGGGGCTGTGTTGAATACATGGCAAAGCCACCCCTTCGGACTCTGGTCCACACAGCTAAATTTTGCTACCTACTGCGCAACTTCTGCTTGTGGTATCTCTATGCAGCATTTAACCACCTCTTTGCCTCTGATTCGATCCGTTTACCGCTTCCACGTGTACTTCCAGATTCGTAAAGTTCTTCAAGATCTCGAAGTGTCTCTACCGGGTTCCGATAGGTTCCAACGTCTCAACAACCCTTTCAACAACCAAAAATTCCAGCAACTGGCACGTCAATTTGAGGTAAGCGAGTGGAGGAACGAGACCTTATTCAGTAGCTGGCAAGCTATTCGCGAGGATTATCCCGGCTCGGGTCCCAGCTATTTCGATGAAGACTCGTGGAGTCGATGGATTCTTGAAACTTCGCAAGGTCTCACACGTATAGGTATTGAACGGTTATCCCAAAGCGTAAGATTTTACGCTTATCTCCTACTTCAGAGTCAGGCTAACGCGAGGTCGAACATTATCGGTAATCAAGGTAGTTCGATCGATGCCCAGCGCTTATACTTGACGACCCTTGAAGCGCTGATCCTCCGGCCTAGTAACAGGGGTGAGAAAATAAAGCGATTCCAAAATGTGCTCAAGTATGCACGTAGCAAGGTCGATTTCACGGTGGCGCATGGGGTATACATGATTCCTAGTGATATGGGCCTTCATATCGGGAATATCATGAATTTCACGAACAAAATCCTCATCAGCAAAGAGTACTTCTGCAGGAGAACGTTCCAGGATCGTCTGGCGGTTCGCCCGCTGCGGGCGAACCGGTGAAAGGCTCGATCGAATCCAAGAAAACTACACCTCGCCGTGCCTCAAGGGGGGTTGGGTTCTAAACCCCACCCCAAATGCCGACCAAAATCCGCATGAGGACAACAGAGCTGCTTTGATTACAACAGGGGTAGGACTTATCCTAGCCTACATCTGGTTTAAATAGTAGCTCCGTCTAGTATGTTTTTTTTTATCAACATACTAGATCATCTATGACTTCTTACCACCCTTCCCAGCCCTTCCGACGTATGCCACAATGAAAGCGACGGCAGCAGCGATGGCCATGTATAGATGCCTCGCCACATATTCGACAACCTTCGCTGCTACTCTAAAGAAGAACGAGACAACGCTGCCAATAATCCCTGGTAGTGCTGCACCGGCTTTCCCAGCCAGGTATTTGAGGAATTTTCCGAGTCTTTCAAGCTGTTTCCGTACAAAACCTTTCCCACCCCCAGCGGCACTTCCTCCGGAAGCAGCAGCACCTCCACCACCTGTAACAGCGAGCACGATGGTGGAAATCAGTAGACCGATAGCCGAGACTATACTCGCTATAGTTAAGCCTTGTTCCTTGAACAAGGTCCCTAGCTTTTCCCGCAGTGACGTGTCTTCTCCAGCGATTTTCATCAACGTTTCCTTGATCCCTTTCAGTTGGCTATGAGTCTTGGAGGAAAGTAAACCGTGCGCTTTTCGTGCTTCTTCCTTCTTATCCTTTAGCTGTTCTAGCTCTTCCCTTGCCTTCGCGAGGTCCTCGTTCCAGATGACTAGCTGTTCCTCTGTTGCTCCAGGTGTGTCCTTCTTGCTTTCGAGCCTCTTCACCTTGGCTTCTGCTTTATAGATCTCGCTATCGTAAAATATCATCTTGCTTTTGAGGTGCCTGAGGTTACCCCGGAGCGTTTGAAGCTCGAGGTTGAGCCCTCTTCTTTCACGCTCTGTGAAGGTTCCATCCCTGTCAAAGGAATTATCTTGGATCAGGCTCTCCGTATCGTCTAGAACATTCCCGAGCAGCGGCAGCATATCGATGTCGTCGGGCCTTTCCACAACGCGATCTATATCGTCCATAAGTTTCTGGGCCCTTACTTTACTACGTTTGTTGGGTGTCTGATATTCATCAAAACCTATGGCCTGCATACGCGTACTACCTAACAACGTTTGTATCGTACTGGGTTTTTTTAATGTACCATCCTGATTCGTAAGTACTATTTCCTTGAAGGTTTTTTTCCCTTTCACTATCTCTTTCACAATCAGCTGACCCCCCTCCTTCATCTCGAAGGCATCGTAATGTATCGCATTAAGCTGTACCCCCAACCGCACCGTAAGGAGATTGTAGAGATCGTCAACCTTTGATCTCAGTAGCTTCTCCCTTGCCGTGAGAGTCATGATGTCTTGTTGACCCTGCTCTTCTCGCGATCTCGCTGTCGTGGCATCGGGCTGGATAGGCAGGTCCTCAGGTCTACTGAAGGATTCATCCTGCTCCGCGTCGTCTGAAATGTTTTCCTCCAGCGTAAAGTCGTCTAATTCGTAATTTTCAGCCATTTTATTCAACCCGCTAGACCCTACTAATAAACCATGAGTAACATGTACGGAACTAAACTTGATCCCGATGCAGAGGTCAAGACGATGCATAGCATGAAAGGGAAGAAGCAGCGTGTTAAAGTAAGTCACGTCCCCAGTACGATCAACCAGAACGAGGACTTGTACGTGGATGTGCCGAACATGGGGCGGGACGATATCATTTTCCCAGGCTCTCTCAGGCTCCTTTTCAACTTGGAGCTTGAGGGTACGAATACGAAGAGAACCATCGTAAGCAACATTGGCAAGGCCCTGGTGCAAAACCTACGTATCACGTTGAACGGCAATGAGGTGCAGAACATTAGCGACTACAAAGTGCTCGCTACCTACAGAGATCTCTGGCTGCCCAAGTTTGAGAGAGAAAACAACCTCATTCTGGAAGGCATCAATCCCAACGATGGTACCATCAGAGCCCTCCAGGTGAAAGCAACGGACCATGTTGGAACAGATGAGGAAAAAGCGATCGTGGCGGCGTATGGCAACACCTTCTGTATACCGCTAGGCAAGATGTTTGAGCTGACGAGAGACCTACCTTTTAATCAAGGAGGACTGCATGACAGACTACAGTTCGTTCTGCATTTTGCAGGGTATGGTGATGTTATCAAAGATGCAGGCACGGCAGCATCAGGAAGCACGGCAGCCAAGCCAGCGGATGCCCAATACAAGATTATCAACATAGCCGCCCTAGAGTTTGACAAGGTGCACCATGAGGGGCTTAGCAGTGCTATGATGTCACGATATTCGAGACTGGCGCTACCTTATGAAAGGATCCTAAGAAGCAAAGTGGTCACCATGAAAAAGTCTGATACGAGCTATAACCTCCAGATCGATACACCTGCAAAGAGTCTCAAGGGAGTGCTACTACTATTCATAGACCCTAGGAGAGTCAAAGCTTACTCGGGTGTAAACGAGACGTTCTATAACCCCAAGATCGAAAGAATCTGGATTACGGTCGAAGGTGAGCCTAACGAACTGTATAGCCACGCTATGCTACCCAAGGATCATCTTGAACAAGTCTTTGAATTGTTTGGTAGCCATGACTCTGAGGTGACGATCGGGCAGTTCATGACCGAAAGATACGCCTTGTTTATCGATTTTCGAATCTCTCCTGATAATACCCTGCATGGATCGGGTAGACCGTTGCAGAGGTTAAGCAATGGTATAACCCTCCATATGACCAAGAAAGCTGACGGCAGTACCGGGGATATCAAGTGCTACGTGTACTTGCTGCAAGACGCACAGCTGAATATTTTGGATGGGCGATTCCATGGAGTGGAATATTAGATAAACATGGCGACAATCGGTGTTCTTGTTGCAGGTGCCGCGATTAATGCGTTGGCATTCAGCGGAAGTAATTTCCTACTCTCCAAACTTTCGGGGCATGGTGAGGCTGAGAGGAAGAGGCATGATAAAACGATCGAACAGCTTCAAGCAGCTCAAGCACAATGGGTCCGGGATAGACAGGCCAAATTGGATTGGTATAATCAGCAGCGAGAGCTTAAACGCCAAGCTGGCGAAAGTTCGAAAGAACTCGATGAAGGTATGCGAGAGTACTATATCGCGACGATCGAGAAAGCCCCTAAGCTCTCAGACTATTATGTACCTTCCAAGCAACAGCAGAACGGTGAGCTGACTTTCATCGTGGGGTCACTGGCTCTTTTGGGTTTCGTGGCTTACAGGTATATGTAAGGTACCAGGGTAAGGTTTTGACATGTATAATATAAAGACATGTCAAAATTATTTACCAAGGAGGAGGCTGAAAAGCTAAGCAGTATCTACTATACCCCGGAACATCTCTGGACTGGACGGAAAGCCATTAAATTGCTCTCCGAGGAGAGTGGTCTATCCAAAAAGAGGGTTACGCATTGGCTGACTCGTCAACTGCTCTGGCTCCGGCATATCAAAGGCCCCAAGCGCATCGACTACCCTCATTTCACCATTACGAAACCCAATTAGATGCATCAGTTTGACTTGCTCTACATGCCGCATGACAAACTCTATGGAAGCACCTATAAATACATACTCACGGGCATCGATGTGGCCTCTCGCTATAAAGTAGCGAGACCCTTGAGAACCAAGAAAGCCAGCGAAGTTGCCGACATGATCAAGGACATTTACAAAGCGGGACCTCTCCGTTATCCGAAGACCTTCCAGTGCGATAACGGGTCCGAGTTCAAGTCAGATGTGACAAAACTGCTAGAGGGCAAAGGCGTCGAACTCAAGCGCGCAACTACCAAGTACCACCATACCTTCACGGCTTTTGTTGAGGCCTACAACAAGGTGCTCGCGCAGAGATTGTTCAAGCCCCAAGATGCGCAAGAGCTTGCCTCTGACGAAACTAGTACCACATGGGTTAAGCACTTGTACAGCATCGTGAAAAGCATGAACAATAGCAAAACGGCTATGATCGACATGAAACCTTCGAAAGCCATCAAGCTGGATGAAGTCCCGCTTACGAATAGTGAACAGCACCCGGAAGAGAAACACCTACCTGAGGATGGCTTATACTTGTACTTGCTGCAACCTGGAGAAGAGCACGGTGATGCTAAAAGACGCGCGACCGACGCTTGGTGGAGCAAGAAAACGTATAGACTGGATCGTATCGTGACAGGGTCGAGGTTGTTATACTATTTGGCGGGTGGGCCTGATAGAAGCTTTGTGGCGGAGGAGCTCATGCTAATACCCGAGGGTGTTGAAGTACCTCCGGAGCATGTCAAAGAGTGGTAAATGGGTTGTTTTTGTGGCTCGATCAAGTTACAAAAGCGTTACCTACCGGTTCCCACTCATTCCGCGAGTGCCAGGAGACGTTCATGCGTATATGTAAGCCCCGGCCTGTAATGTCTCACACGCTCAGGGTTTACCTCAATACACCCACGCTCCCGAAGCCAATTGTAATGTACAATGGAATTAGGGGTCTCCCCCAGTACCACAATCTCGCTCTTGGGGTAACCTACAAGCTTGTTCCTAATCTCTTGCGCTACATATCCCTGTTGGCCACAGATGGCAAGGTAGGGCCAGGGATCATCGGTGTTCTTCTGGATAACGGCCATGCTATTGTTTTTTCCAGGGTCGTTGAGATGGGGTACGGCACGTTGTCGCAGCTCCTCAATTTCATCCCCGAGTTCCGTAAGCTGTCGATCCCTGTCTTCTAGATCATCCCCGAGTACCAGGAGCTGGTTGTCCCTGTCTTCAACCTCATCATTAAGGAATGCCAGGGCCATATCCTTATCCTCAAGGGCTTGACGATGTAGATGATCACGGATTTTTGGAAACATCGTGTTGCAGCAGTATTTCCTGAACCTTCTCGCTTCAGGTTGTTGGCTTCCAAACACCAGCTCATACATACCCTCCTCATTGATGTAGAGGTCGTATTTTTGAGAGTCGGATGGCCAGTTCACCGGTTCGTACGCTGCGTACGAACCGCTCAGTTGCCACTTGTGAGCGTAATTTTCCTGACTACAGTGGTTGCGGATGATATTAGATGTGCTTTTTTTATACTCCAACACACCTTGTACTACTTCTTTAGCACGAGTCCAAGGGTGACCGTTGATGGTTACGGTATGTAACTTGGTATTGTTAAATTCAATTGCTACAAGACAAGACATTTTATCTTACGGTATTGGATCGGGGATCGTTTATGCATGGACTGTGCTCTTAATTTTGAATTGCATGTGCTGTGGGTAGTTAATGTGAGCCACAGGTTCACATTAATACCAAACATATCACAGTCCTCTATATATCACGCGTGCTACCATGATGATAGATCCCACAGTGGCTAATGTCGCGACCTTTTTCGCACAGTCACGCACTTGGCGCAATTCCCACAGTATGCTGCCTAGTAGTTCATCCGTTTCAGTGTCTTCCGGGTTAGAAATGTTATCATAGGCTAGATCGTTTTCAATTTTCTTAATCCGTTCCATAAGCTGCTTAATTGTATCCTCTGTCATACTTTATTTAGGGGTGGGGGGCTGAACGAGGGCGATATTCTATAACATCTTATATATTGAAAACGCAATAAGAATGAAGGACCCCGCGGTGGCAAATGCAGTGACTTTTCTTGCGTACCCTCGCAATTCCTCCTCGCTCGCTTCAAGGGAGTGTTCCAGGTATGAATTTTTCTCGTCCTCCCACCTTATTTCATCCTTCATTTCCCTGATCTGTTCGATAAGATTTTTTACTACCACATCTGAATGAGACATATTTATTTAGTTGAAAATCACTGCAAAATGCTCCAGCTCCTTGGATGCTCCAGCCTCACGTATAAGCAAGCGTGTTTCGATCTTTTCAACCCAGCTTTGATAGTCTCCCAGTCGTTGATCATGTTCGTCTCTTCATCGATCAATTTCATATCACCGCGTTCGTGGGGGTACCAGAGGAAGAGTTGTTTCTTTTGACGGCGAAGGTTCTTCGGGAGAGCCGTATAGGACTGTGTGAGTAGCCATAAACTGTGCCTCCTGTGCCTCCCACTGATGGCGAGCTCGAGCAGGGGTTGACGCTTCTTATCCAGGCTCTTGTCGGCTATCATGTCGTCAATGATGAAGAGGGTCTCTTCACCCGCAAGCAGCTTTGATAATTTCTCTATCCAGTCGAAGAGTTGATCCTTGGGGTCCACCAGGAAGACGTAGTCATCTTTCCATGGTGAAGCTCTCTAGAGGTAGGTCCTATTCCACTATATTGTAGAATATAGAATGATAATGTTATTGAAATGGTGCTTGTACTCGCTCTCGAGCAAATCCAGGACTAGCTGGGTCTTACCGCATGAGGTGGGCCCTGTGAAGATCGCCGTATGCGGGTCTTTCACTATGTCAAGAACCATTTATTCTGTCTGCCGGTAGCAGATAGAACCTTGCACATTTAGTTGGAGGTATATTGAAGATATCATGACTATTTTGACCTGGCCTGGTGTACCCGGTGGTTACATCTCCTCTATTTTGGTTTAGGCACGATAGATGTGGTAAGCCACCCTTTGGAGACGGCCATCTCTCTTGAACCTCTACCTGCTGTAAAATAGGCCACCATCTTGAGGGCATCACTTTTTGCCGGCCATCGCGTAGGCAAATGTGAACCCAAGGTCCACGACTGTTTCGTAGAGCATATCGATAATCTCCTTTTGCTGAGGTGATACGTTTGAACTCATTTATATTAGGACCTAAGACATCTTGAAAATGTCGATATCGGGCTGTCGCTCTTGCTTTTGTTTTTGCGTGGGCAGAGGCGCATGTGGCTCAGGGATTTCGACAGGCTGGCGAGCCGGCTGTTTACGGAAAATATAGAACCCAACTCCTACACAGACGAGTAGAATGGCTGCACCTCCAGCGCCATAGATGTATATAGTGCCTGACGACATGGGAGGACCTGCGGTAAGTTCCTGACTCTCTTGGGAAGTACTTTTGCCCAAGTTCTTCTTCTTCTCCAGCTTGTTCTTCCGATTCCATTCCACAAGTCTCTTGCCCGCAGCAACACGCCCCTCGTTCTTCTTGGTTATAACTTGATTAGGTTCTTCACTCATTTTCTTATAGGTCTAAGACGTATAAGAATCACTTCTTTTTTACGGAGATATGGAAGGTCAGACCCTGATCCTCAAGGATCTCCATGGTCTCTTTCATCCCTGTGAGTATAGCCTCCGGGGTGTTTAGATCTCTCTCGAAATATCTCAAGAACTCCCTGAACGTCATGGGTTCTTCCTTTGGTGGGGCTCTAAGCTTCCTCTCCCTCATCAGTGCCGCCAACTTGTGGCCCCACGCGACTCTCCCCGGGTGCTTTGCTGGCTTCGTTATAACTGTTACTTCTTGCGTATGTTCTACACTCATTTCTTTAAACCATGAGACTTGAGAAATCACTTCCCTCTAGCCGGCTTTCACACCGCATCTGCCAGACGTTCTTATAGCGTTCTTATAGGGTTTCGTCTCTAAAATACATACGTGAGTTGGGAAGCGATCCGCTGACGATAGTCCTCGACCAGTTGGGGATTCTCTGGAACCGCCCTGTTGCACATGTCCTGGTCAACGAACCAATCCGGAACATATTTGAGCGTCCAGGGATATCTCTCCACCGCCCTGGTACACATATCCCGTGTCTTGATATGATCCGGAACAGATTTGAGCGTCCAGGGGTATTCTTGAACTGCCACAGTGCACATTTCCTGAGTCTTGAAAGAGTCTGGAACAGCACCGAGTAGCCAGGGCTCCTCCTCGACCACCCTTGTACACATTTCTTGTGTCTTGATATGATCCGGAACATGCCGCAGTGCCACAGGATCCTCATAAACCGCCCTGTCTCACATTTCCCGGGTTTTGAATTGCTCCGGAACAAACTGCAGCATCTCGGGTTCCTCTCGAACTGCCCAGGTACACATTTCCTGTGTCTTGAAATGATCCGGAATATCCTCAAGCACCCAAGGGTTCTCACGAACTGCCATGATGCACATTTCCCGCGTTTTGAAATGGTCAGGAACAAACTTGAGCATGAAGGGCCACGCTTGGGCTGCCCTGCCGCACATTTCCTGTGACTTGAAATGATCCGGGACATCCTTGAGCAGCACGGGATACCTCTCCACCATCCTGTTACACATTTCCCATGCATTGGAAGACATTTTATTGTGACTCCGGCCTCAAATAGCACGGTCTGGGTTTGAATAGGGGGACTCACCCCCTACTCAACTGCGCATGCTCGAATTTTTGTTGATGTCAGCATTATTACTTGACAGCTGTGCGCATGCGTCGGAATTATCGGTTTCGGGGTGGGGGTGGAGGGGCTGGAGGCGGGGTTTTGTCGATCGGGAGGTGGGCAAGTTGGTAAAAAGCGGAGGTGGAGGTGTAAGAGGCGGGGCTTTTAGGGGTTTTTGGTGGTGAGGTGGTTGGCGAGCAGGTTGGTTTTGGTGAGGGAGGGGGGAGGTCGGGTAGGCGGAGTTTTGGGGGGTCAAGGTGTGAAAGGAGGTCAAAACCGACCTATATCGCCCTTTACATACTACTTTGGGTACAAAACTCAATGTTGCTAGCCAATGTTTGAGTCTATTTTTATAAATATTTTGGTGACAAGCTGGCTGTGTTCTCTGAAATCTTATGTGCGCAATTAGCTAAATTATCTGTTTACATTTCTAAGAAACATTTTGTTGACTAAAAACCATGCAGCTGACTTTCTTTTTTGACGTGTGTTGTTTATAATCCCCAAACATCTTACGCAAATCGACAGGCAAATAATAATGCAGCCAGTAAACTGTGTATCAGTCCATTCAAAACTTTATTTTTAGGTAGAGGCATCTTTTAACTTGAAATTAAAAAATAGATATAACTTGCATGTGGTTAAGATTTAGAACACATGTCCAGTTGAAAGATGCTAGTAGCCACAGTTCAAAAGTTTTTAACCATAATTTGAATTTTTTCATCTAAGGTCTGCATTTTTTTGCCTGTTGAATTTTCAGATTTTTTCCGAGCATGAGCAAGAATCTCTTAAAAACGTAAACATTAAAACCTGTTATGGAACTTGCTAGCTTATTTGATATACTAACCAGGCCCATGGAATGTACAATGTACTAAATGTAAACTGTATTTTGCTTTTTTGGCATTGTCTTTTAAATGAAGATAACTCTTACAAATTTGTCATATCACAAATTTATTCCTATTTACCTATATTCTTGAGGATAGACATAAAGAATGATTTTGTATTAGCTATACTTTCTAGGTTTCAGAATTTGAACAATTTAAATGAGTCCGATAAAGGTTGTGTAACAAAACTTCCAAATCTGGACCAAATAAGAACAAACAAGTAAGGTTTTTTTAACAAATTTATTCCTCTAAGGCCAATGTACTGAGAACATTTAACAACAAAAGGTCCTATTATTATATTTTAGGTCAGCGATTGATTACGCTCCACCGGAATATTTTCACATATCGTGGCCAAGTACAAATAGCATTTCTGGAATGAATACCCTACATGTATATAATAAACCAGCTATAAGTTAATCCATTATTTATATCGTTAAATGATATCAAATGTCGTCCGTTTTACGTTATTAGATCGTGCAAAAAAAGGATTTCTTGTCTTTGTGACAGTTTATATATATATACAATTAAGAACAACATGGCAAAAGTTTATATTTTAAAACTGGTAGGAATAGAGTTTTAATTCTTGGTTAGTTATGATCATTTTAAAACAGAATACAAAAAACTTTTGGAGAAAATATATAAGTTGCACATTTGGATTTATCAGCATAAATTATATATGATAGGAAATTTTGAATAATATATGATTATTAGAACAAGCTTTATTATATTTTAAATTTTATAAGAGTTTGACTGTAATATTCAACTGTAGTGAACCATATTGACTACAGTTGATTTGTGTCATTTCATGAAAAAACATTAAATGCTTTGCTACTAATAGGGGCAGTTTACTTAGTGTATAAACTTGAAAAATGCAAGATTCCATAAATTCTGATGCTGAATTTAAATATTGGTCATTTTGGTTGAAAATGATCAGAGAATGTCAAGCATGTTAACCCGGATCCGAGAATAATCCATAAATTAACCATTACAACCTGTCCTTCTAGTTTTGAATTTCAACATAGGAAGAATTGTTGTAGCACAAATTTTGACGAATTATTAGTGTACTAGTCTATAAAGCCCGTGGAGAAATCCACTTAGGCAAAAGGTCAATAAAAAGAAAGTTGTTTTAGATGTTTTGCTGACGTCAGCAGTGCAGTGCAGATAAAAAAATTCGCGAAATTTGTTTATTCTTTGTCTGTAATGTGTAGAGGTTGAAATGCTGGTTAAAATAATGTACAGGATCCATATGTTCTCGACGAACGCCTAAGGAGATATCAGGGATTAAAAATTTATACCTGTTGCCTTCATCGTATAGATCTTGAAACGCTGATCAAGAAAATGTATGGGATTATGTACTTTTTACAAACGGTTGCGGAGATATTAAGGTTTGAAGGTTTTTTGATGACGTCATCAACCCGTCCATTCCGAAACGGATTTGGTGACCCAGGTTTGGGAAACTTACCCAAATTGGTCCTAGGTGGTCCCTAGTTACCCACGCGGTGAAAAATCATTGACGTCACCACCTCGTTTCCAAGTTATTTAAGCCTCAAAGTTTTAGGTGCACTGTAATGGCTTCATTAATTTAATATAGGATATTGACGTTAAAGTAGTGTTATTGACGTCGCGCCGTAACGTCAGAAAACTTAACATATTAGACATGCATTTTTCGGCAATATCAAAGGAAAATGAACACATCCACTTTGCCTGTTACGGACAGACACAGTCTCCGTATTATTATAAGAGACTAGTCGATAAGGCCCGTGGAGAAATCCACTTAGTCAGAAGGACAATGGAAAATAGGTTATTTTAGATGTTTTGATGACGTCAGCAACCCATCCACAAAAAATAAATAAATTAGAGCCTTGTTTTCACGTTGCCTCTATTGTGTAGAGGTTAAAACGCTGATCAAGAAAATGTACATGATCATGTGCTCTTGATGAACGGTTAATGAGATATAAGGCTTGGAAAATTGTGCTGACGTCAGCAAAGTCCCCTGAAAGTACCAAAAAATTTTTTTAGGAAATCTGTATACCCGTTGTCTTCATCATGTAGATCTTGAAACGCTGATCAAGAAAATGTATTGGATCATGTACTTTTGACAAACGGTTGCAGAGATATTAGGGTTTTTGATGACGTCATCAACCCGTCCATTCCGAAACGGATTTGGGGACCCAGGTTTGGGAAATTTACCCAATTTGGTCCTAGGTGGTCCCTAGTTACCCACGCGGTGAAAAATCATTGACGTCACCACCTCGTTTCCAAGTTATTTGGCCTCAAAGTTTTAGGTGCACTGTAATGGCTTCATTCATTTAATATAGGACATTGACGTTAAAGTAGTGTTATTGACGTCGCGCCGTAACGTCAGAAAATTTAACATATTAGACATGCATTTTTCGGCAACATCAAAGGAAAATGCAGACATCCACTTTGCCTGTCACAGAGACACGGAACTGGCGTATTATTATATAGACTAGTCGATAAAGCCCGTGGAAAAATCCACTGAGGCAGGATAAAAATGTAAAAGAAGCGTTATTTGAATTTTGATGACGTCAGCAAACCACGCGGTGAAAATAGGTTGTTTTAGATGTTTTGATGACAACAGCAACCCATTCACAAAAAAAAAAAAAATTAAAACCTTCTTTCCACGTTGCCTCTATTGTGTAGAGCTTCAAACGCTGGTCAAGAAAATGTATATGATCATGTACTTTTGATGAACGGTTAATAAGATATAAGGCTTGGAAAATTGTGCTGACGTCAGCAAAGTCCCTAATAAAAGTACTAAAAATATTTTTTAGGAAATTTGTATACCCGTTGTCTTCATCGTATAGATCTTGAAACGCTGATCAAGAAAATGTATAGGATCATGTACTTTTGACAAACGGTTGCAGAGATATTGGGGTTTGAAGGTTTTTTAATGACGTCATCAACCCGTTAATTCCGAAACGGATTCAGGGACCCAGGTTTGGGAAAATTACCCAAATTGCTCCTAGGTGGTCCCTAGTTACCTACGCGGTGAAAAATCATTGACGTCACCACCTCGTTTCCAAGTTATTTGGCCTCAAAGTTTTAAGTGCACTGTAATGGCTTCATTAATTTAAAGAAAGATATTGACGTTAAAGTAGTGTTATTGACGTCGCGCCGTAACATCAGAAAATTTAACATATCAGACATACCTTTTTCGGCAACATCAAAGGAAAATGAAGATATCCACTTTGCCTGTTACAGACACACAGACACACTTAGCGTATTATTATAGAGATTAGAAAGATTTGTGTGCAACTAAAATACCCAGCTCTTCTCATACAATTTCTAACGGCCTCTCAACAAAAGCACCCACCTGGAAAATAATAACCATTTAATATGTCGTTTATAAATACGTGGTTAAGTTGTCTCAGGATGTCACACGTTAGATAGGTACATATATAGTACACAGCGCAGCTAGCTACAATCACCCACATAAATATTGAGACTTTTCGATTTTTGACAAAAAAAAAATTTCACAAACTCGCACCACAAGTCTTCTCAAACTCGACGTACTGCCTCCAGGCTCACGGAACTTCAGCTTTAGCTTCGACTTCTGAATTCAACTAGTGAAACCGAAAATTCACTAGAACGAAGCCTTACAGTGCTGCTATAGGCTAATTAGAGCTTTTTACATGTTTAAACCGTCTCAGTTGAAAAAATGGACATTTGCGTCAACGGCCATTTCTGGTTTTTTGATAGAATTTCTAGTTTGTCTCAAAGATTATGTGGATGGTTGTAGCTACAGCTCATGAATGTTAAAACAACAAACTTTCAAAACATTTTCTAAATTAAAGGCTTTTACCTATATTAAACAATCAAGCTAAGCCAGATCAATAGAGTAAAGTCAGTAATATTCTAACCATTTTGCTTTCATCGACAAAAAAGTTTTTTTGATGTTTTGTCTTTTTTTTTAATGAATACATTTATTCTGCACATCGACATTACATCGCTATTCGTCAGAAAATTAAAAGTATAAAATATAAAGTATATAAGTTAAAAACAGGTTAAAAATAGAATAATTCAAGCATTAACAGGTAAAATCTTGCTTTAGGGCGAGCGCCAAATTTGCATCTCATTATCTTTGGAATTTCAAAAATGCCCAGTATATCTGGGCATTTTTGTATCACGTGACCAGCCTGTTCCAGGGTCATTGTTGGCCACTCCGTTATAACGGCTCAGGGGCCACAAGACCCTGGGGACGAGGTTGGATCAAAAATTGTCAATATTAAGATGCCCTACTTTGGGTGGCTTTTATTCCTGGCCAAAGTCGGTCAAAAATCGTCAATATTAAAATGCCCTACTTTGTGTGGCTTTTATTCCTGCCCAAAGTTAGTCAAAATCGTCAATATTAAAATGCCACTCTATTCTGGGCATGCTTTTGCTGAAATAGTTGTAGATCATTAAACGTCATTTTAAGAAGACGCAAGGAATGCATTTTCAACTGATAAAAGAATGTGTTTTACTTTGCATAGTTTTGCCCTACTTGGGTTATGATTTGCAAATGCCCGACTTTGGGCAGCCGCCCTACTTTGGGTAGAACATGATAACCGGGGTATAAAATGCCGAACCTAAATCAGTGATCGTACCTTAAAATATAACTGGTTCTGCATAATAGTGCTATAGACTGTGGCGCAAAAAAAGAGAATTTTTTGAAATAACTGGATCATGTTCAAAACATTTGCGAAGTAAAGTGATGTGAAACAACCCGCGTTAGCCACAACGCATAGACTACCTAGCTACGATTGCTCTCAGTGTAAACATGGTCCCATTAAATTTAAGCAACCATTTAAGGTCGTACTCAACCTGTGACAGACACCAATCCATTTTTTCTCACGAAGTTACTAAGAATGAATATATTAATCAGATCAGAAGGTCAGGTATTTAACCTCCCCCTATACGTACGTATATATATTTTATATATTGGTTGTAAATTTGTTGAAATAGCTACAGAACTCTGCTGGCTGTAGTTTATGTAAAGCAGTAAACAAATAGCTATTAAGGTGATGTGACAGGGAGTTGTCTGGTAGAGCACTGACCCTAATTGAGTCTGCGTAGCTCAAAATGAGCATTAAATACTCTAGGACTCCCGATCTAAGCCATGGCCCCTCCTGGAAATAATAGACTGGGTATATCCCTCAATATTTGTGAGTCTAGTCATGTAAAATATGTACATCTATCTATCTAAGAAAAGCAATGTTACCATGATGTGCCAACGTAACGTATAGATAGCTAGCTAGCTAGATGTGTTGCAAAGTGACAAAATCTTTGACTTCGGATTGAAAACAATGCACATACACGCAAAGCCCTTATGACTCTGCAACTGCATGGCAGGCCAAACGATGCAGGAGCTAGCTTAAGAAAGGTCTTTTTTAGCCCATTTCTTTCTAAGAAAACATTGTCGAGGCTTTAAACTATTATCGAGTGTAGATGGGTAACTTTTGATTGACATTATTTCTAAAAATCTATAAATTAGCATGAATAGTTAATTTGGCCTGTGTGGTCCTTCTTTTCTTGCCTGTCAGGATGCGCGCCCATATATGGAACTTTGTGAACATTTGCAACTCATCTAGCTAAACTCAAAATAATTCTCATTATTTTTGTACATAGGTGCATACGGTAAATAAAGGTTTCAAAAATATTTGACATTTAACAGTACTTTAAAGGTTTAAAGTTTAAAGTCTTAACAATGTTACTGTGACCTCTTTCCCCACAGTCGCAGCTAATATATTTTTTTATCAATCCCGCCGAACAATCATAGAATGTTTAAATTTAAAAAAAGTATGTAAAGTTGAATTATCCTTCAGCCTATCTAATTCACACAACATTTACCATGAGTGCTAACAAGATACCAAACAAATTCATTTCACATCAAAATTGGAAAGACTGAAATCAAAACCAAAAAATTTAGTCAATGGAAATACTATGTCCCTCGTTATTCATTGTCTAAACTGGCATTGAAAATGATATGATAATTCCTAGGGGGTACTATTGACTAGATTTCTAATCTCGGTCAATATGTGTAAAAGGTCCTGTGTTATGTACAGTATTCTACTACAAGTTTTATTGTCCCTCGTCTAAACAAAAAAAAAAGTTAGTTATCATGAATTCAAACATAGCAAAACATGGTATATATTAAGTGATTTTCAGAATAATTTTCATCTGTTTTCCTCTAAATGCCCAAATATTTCTCAAAAATGTTTTGCATTGTCACCAGTTGTTGTCCCCTTCTTATCATCATCATTCTCGGCTTAACGTCCGTTTTCCATGCTAGCATGGGTTGGACGGGGTATATTACCCGGACGGGGTATATTAATGAACAGGAAATATTTGACGTAGGGACGTAAGACCGTCTCCACTAAAATTGAAACTTTGATCCTTTCAAGATCGTATCATCATTTTTTAAAATCATTAGAGATTGTTTTATGAAATGATTGTGTTTTATGAAACAAATGTGAAACGATTTTGGAAACAATGGCATTTTATTTTATTTTTTAAGCTCAAGTGATACAAAGTAGAAGCGAATTGGAAACGATTTTGAAAGTATTTTAAAACCAATTTAGAAACAAAATATAAAATGAAGTCCCAAGCGAATTGTTTTCAAAGCAGTTATAAAATGTGATAAATTTATTACATAAAAATACTTTCAGACCTTTCTTTTACACCTCGACAGATCTACAGTGATGTATTTGCGCTCTGCGATTCTGTTTTGAAGGTTTGTAAACGATCCATACCAAGACGTCTTAGCTTTGCAATCTCGTAGTAGTTTTGTGACAAAGAATGCAGATATTTACATAATTTGATAATAAAATTGTTTTAGAAATTGGCAAAGCGATTTGGAAACGATTAGAAGTAAAACGAATTTAACAAAGTGTTGAAACAAATTAATTAGGAAACAAACTCAAAACATTTAGGAAACACTTCCAAAACAATTTTAAATTCAACAAATCAATTTGAAACTTTTTTGAAATGAATTTAAAGGAATTTTATTTGTAGTAAAAATCATTCATTTCAAAATCATAGAGAAATCGTTTCAAATAAAATAATATACGAATTAAGAAAGTTTGTGAAGACGATCCTTTAGCTTTTTATGTTACCTAAATATTCTGATCTTGGAAGTAACTAAAAGTAGTATTTTGTAAAGCAGAACATAAAAAAATCAATATCAGTGAATACTTGTAATACTTTTGTAATGAAACTTTATAGTGCATAATAAAAATGGAGGCAAAGATGGAAGATAATTCAGCGGATGAGTTTGAAGAAAACAACCTAGAAATAACTCGGAATCCCTTCGACAGTCAGCTATATGATAAAGAAAACTTTCCAGTACTAGATTCATCAGTGTTTATCAATCCTTCTACACCGAAAAGAAAATCTGCTGAAGAGTTTCGATGGTCGATTGATCAAATTGCTCTTTTAAAACCAGCTCAAATGGATTTGTTTCCCAATCAAGAATACAGCGTAACGTGAGTTTGATCAATTTTAAAAACAAAATATACATGAGCTTTTTAAATGTTTGTGTTGAACACCAATGCTAAAATAAGTTCTATACTTCAGGGACACCAATAATACACTATTCTGCAGTGACTGAAAATACCAAACACAACAAAATTCTCATTTCCAAAGGGATGTTCTACAAATAATGAAAATTTCTTTTCTAATCATTTTAATCATTTTTACATTGATACTGCATGTCCAATTTCTTTTGGAATGTCCTTGATTTTTGTTTCTGTACTCTTAAAACGCTTTAAGATGTATGTTTAAGAGGTCTTGATATTGACAGGTGGGTTAATCTACAGTCATGGGGAATTATCCTAAGTTACCCTAGCAGGAGTTGATTTATATTTTGCCATAAACCCTAAATTGCAAATGAATGCATTGTTTGGGTATATGTACCGTTTTATTAACAGTAAAATTAAGACAGTATTAGCATCAGGCCTGGAAATTTGTGGAGTCTAGGGAAACGATCCATTGTTACCATGATTTGAAGCTGTCGGAAACGATCAAAACGTTTTTTTGTTACCGCGAAGTAGACTTTGCGACGGTAACGATTAGCATTAAACTGATAAATAAGTCGAGAACCAATTCATAATCATGCTTAGATTGTAACCCTAATGATTGTTTGTTTTTATGTTTGTGATATTGATAAGATGAGTTGTTTTAGTTCTTATTTTGTTTTGTTTCTTGCCAGCTGTTTCCTCGTTTATTTGTTTATTTTTCCTTTTTCTCTTTTGTTGATTTTATATGTTTGTAGGATATATATATTTTTTTACGTTATATTTGTACCCTATCATGTACCGCTTTTTGTAACTTTACATGAATTTAATCTCACATAACAACCACATGTCTACATAAAGAACCTTTGCATATCTTTTGTTTACACATGAATTTAATATTGTTTTCTATTGTTATCATTGCAGGCGAACCATGACAATAAGATATAATGAAGCCTTTTGTTCCTACATGCAACATGCAAGCTATTGTTTAAAAGCGCTAACGATCACGAAAGCTATCGAAATTTATATATTCATAGTAAATGAACGTAGACACTAACTGATTTCGATACTTTTTTACCCTGATTAAAAATAGTAGTTCCGATTACTATATTTCATAAGAAAATAGTAATTTTGTTTCAGAAAGAGCTATGGCGATCGTTAAGCTGTATAGGGTCGTTTTCTCATCATTCGAAAAGAAATACAGTAATTTTTAAGCTTCTAGGGGAAGTTCTCACATCATTTCAGAACGAAATACAGCGATCTTTAAGCGTTGTAGGGTTGTTTTGTCGTCATTCCAGAAAGAAATACAGTGATTTATAAGCTTCTACAGGACGTTTTCCCTTTTTTTAGAACGAAATATGGTGATTATTAGGCTTAAGGATGATCTACAAATTCTGTGCCAATTTGACTCGTCAAAATCGTTCCTGAAGTTTAATGATATTTATCTGTTTAATTTTATACGAGACGATATCATTTGCTATAAAAATCGGTTAAAACAGATTCAAATTCGGCTTATAATTCGTCTAACTTTTCTAATCGAAAATTTTAATTTGTCTTAAAAAAATTTCAGTTCGAACGTTGGAAATCGGCTAGAACGAACCTAAAATTCGGTTCAAATCGTCTTAAATTATTAAGTTTTTCTTTCAACATTCAACTAATAGTTGTGTTGTTTTCTTGTTATTTCCTTAGTCACCAATGGCAACTCAAGTTTTGGAAAGCTTATTATTTTTCGGCCAAATCAAGGGTCTTTTTAAAAATGAGAAAGCATTTTAAGGGTTTAGGTCCTTTATTGTAAGCAACAATTTGACTTGGCATATATCAAGTGTTTTGAAATACATCTTTGAACCTGATATTGGATGTCTTTATTACCATTACAATATGATCTTTTTAAAAGATTTTTTGTTGTTGTGGGTTAATGATGTTGTGATAAAAAAATATTGTACAATTCCTTTTGCGCAGGTGGATGTAAATATTCCTGATGTCGACAGTACGTTTTAAAATTAGATCATTGCAGAGTAGGGAGGGGGAGGAAGTTGACTGAAGGGTGTTGTGGAGGCTTTGGGCTAAAAGAATGGTTGTTTTAAGAACTTCAGAACAGGCATTATTTCAAAAAAAGAGTAGTTTAAAACATCGAAAGCTGTGTTTGAATTAATTTTTGATGAAAGAATACTTGTTTTATTTAGGTATGAGAGGCAAGAAGATGAAGAGAAACACCAGCAGCAGGTTGATGAGTACTTCAGAAACGTATTGTTGCCTTCTCCCTGGTTGGACAATCGAGCTGATATCTTGAAGCGCGTCACATTCTCACCAAACCCTCCAACAACGAGATATATCACCGATCAAGCAGAAAACTCCTGCAATACTTCGTACATATCTCATGCAGCATCAAGCGTGAGTCGAGATCGCATGAGCATTTCAACAGCTGAGGATACCATGTTAGCTGATGCATGTTGTCAGACAGTTTTAACATTTCCTGTCGACTTCAATCTTGAGACATTAATCAGTAAAAACTTTTACTCATACACTGAGGAATCAGATGAGGCGAAAGAGTTAATGATTTCATCTCTGCGCCGTAAACTTTTTGTTCACGAACCAAAAACACCAGTTAAGTTGGAAGACAAACCCAGCCCTCGTTTGACACCGGGTTATACAACATCAAGTCCCACGAGCGAAACCTCCACCAAGAAGCGTAACTCGCCTGTTTCTTTCTCTACAGATAACTGCCTCAGTCCGTCGATATCTCCAGTTAAAGAGATGTCAACAGGAAGTACACCGTCCGTGTTTAGTTCTTCCGACGACACCAGTCCAAAACAAGCTTCCAATGTTGGTACGCCACACCAACTACGTGACGACATTTCCTTTTCGTATGTCGATGTTTCACCGATCCGTTCAGCCAAAGCAAAGGATGCCAGCACCTACTCGTATTTACCAGACGTCAGCTTTGATTTGAATGAGACGGACGAAAACATTCGAGAATCAAGTCGTGATGTTAGGTTTAATTCTCCAGATATTTCTCCAATAAAATATGAAAGTGCTCCATCGCAACGACTTCAAGCAATGCGGGGTATGTACTTCTGTTTGTGTTTATACTTCTTCTGTTTTGCAGGATTAAAGAAACGTTACAAGTTGTTGTTTTTTTGCATTATTTGTTCCCTCAAAACTACTTTTTGCACGCTCATGTCAGTTATAAAGAAAACCCTTACAACTTAGCAAATTTCGCAGGATATGAGCCGCACTTAGAAAACACTCAGG
Source organism: Hydractinia echinata (assembly GCA_030067915.1). NCBI lineage: Eukaryota > Metazoa > Cnidaria > Hydrozoa > Anthoathecata > Hydractiniidae > Hydractinia > Hydractinia echinata. Next base: position 1,322,310 of record JASGCC010000035.1, on the reverse strand, counting down.
CATTTGTGAGGTGCACTAGTGGAACTTTTCACGGCACGTTATAAAGACAATTGGTTCACATTGAATTGGCTTGGAATACGTTTTTGCTTAGATTAAAAATTAATTCCACGTTAGAATTGAGAAATATCTTTAATTTAATGCCATTGTCGAATTTGGTATAATTTTAAACCGGATCAATATTTCCTCTAAAACCCTAATTTTTACCCGTTTGGTCCTCGTTTTTTGTGAAAAAATCTGAACTTACGCAAAATTGATAACGCGACGCGCGAAAATTAATACGCGCGAATTTTCTTCTCACTGCGCGAAAAGTAATAGAAACAAGGTAGTAATGTTTCGTCTGCGTATTTGTTACAACTTTATTATTCGTTTATAATAACGATATTGACTGTTTTTTTAGGTTTTGATTTTTCGGAGCCTAGTGAGAACGGTCAACAAAGTATCAAAGAATCGACAGCTCGAAACATACTTGCTTTTACTGGATGTGATATCTCTTCTATTAATGAGCACAGTTCCAAAGACAAGGACGAGCAGAACTCAGAGGATACCGGTCAGGAAAATTTATTTTGTTCTTATTCTTTTTACTTCAGCTTTTGTGTTCTACTGATTCCAGATTACATTGAAATACCAGACTAGGTTGAATCTCGAGCTACCTAAAGTGTCGCCTATCAATTGCTTAAATTAAGAATTTCAACCTGGTGTCGCTCATAAAGAAGCTATATCTGTGCAACAAGCAGCTCATAATTAGTTTGGATATTTATAAGTGCCGTATGCAAGTCTCGGCCCTTTCAAGCCGGCCTGTAATGACGGTATTTTTTTGTTTTTAATGTCAGATTGACCATCGTGCAAAAAATATCGACAATTTAGGCCGGGTTCGGATTAGAGTCGACGTAAAAAAACAAACATGTGATCCTAAAACGTTTCTGTTATAAGGATTGTTCACACATGACGTTAACCATTTTTTTCAGGATTTTTAATCATTTTTTGCTTCTCGTTATATGGGCAACAGTGCTATGTATGATACCTTTCTTCATAGGTCCACTTGATATTACCGAGCTGGCGTCACTGGAAGAATTAACTTCAAACAAAAATGGCAACATGCGTAATTGTGAAAAGGATGCGGAATACGTGAAGGCTTCAGCTGAAAAAGAAGACCGCGCTGAGCATGCGTCAAGTGATGCGACATCTTTAAAACTCAAGGGAGAAAATAACCCGTATATCAGTCCTACATATGGACTTATTAATACAAATAGTGGTAACACAACTCCCTTAAAAGGCATTCTGAAACATCGAGACGCGGTAACACCGACACGAACTAATTTGAAGAGCTTCATCTGCGAAGAAAGCACGCGTTTTAATACGGCTTGTAACAGCGGCAAACGAAGAGCTTTACCTAAGCCTGTGTTGACAGAAAGTATGAAGTCATCCACGAATCTCAAAGTTTTACCTAAGCCGATTTTACCGGAGAAAGTTGCCCTGTCAGAAAGTAGCATCAGTCCGGAGCTCGAAATGTGGTGGAAAGACAGTCCATCGAAAGACACAACCTTAGGGGATGATCTTGTTTGTTTACGAGCGAATGCAGCACTTAGACGTGCAACAAAGTTTACTAACTCGTTTGAACGAGAGTTTTCCGATAAAGAAAACATTCGTCCTCGACGGTTTTTTCGAGATCTTCCCTTAAACAGTACCGAAGTTACAGGGAGTATTTCTGGTCTGTCTGGTAGCACCTCGGAAATGACCGGTAACACTGTGGAAATGACCGGTAGTACCGTAGACAGATGTTCTATTGATGACACTCCGGCGAGAGATTCTCTTGATGTAGTTGTGGAGGAAGGACGAGTGGACAGTGGTGTATCCAGCATGGAGTGGAGTAGCGGCAACACGAAAATGACTCGACACCACACAACTCCACGTGTCCGATCAATATCACCAATTTTGCGATTGGATCAATTGTCTCTTAGCAACAAGAAAAATTGGTCCGGTAAGAAGATACAGCGGTCAAACTTCTTAAACCGGTCTTCTAGTCAGTTAAGTAGACTCATGTTATATCGGAGCTATACGTGGCCGCACCAACAAAGAGCGCGACCAACGTTGTCGTCATCTAACATGGCTGCATCGCGTTCACGAGTTGCACCCAAATACCGCTTTAGAAGGACTCCGCTGTCCTATAAAGTTCAACAAAAGCACATAGGTGAAACACTTCAGCTGAGTGACTATAAGTCTATGAACTCAGCATATAAAGATCTTTTACTTTCGCCTTTGAAGTAATATAGGCCAAGAAATGTTTCAGGAAAAAACCTCTGGAACATTTTTTTTTTTTTCAATAAGCAATTGTTTTATCAACATAAAAATCAGTATGTATATATTGTACACAAGAAAATTAATTTTAAAATATTTTTAAGTCATAAATGTAAAATAATTCAACAATTTTTTCTGTAGTTCCTAATTTTATTTTTAATGGTAAAACTGCACATTGTATATATTTTTTTGAAGATTTTCAAAACCATATAATAGCTGAATGCTTTGCGTACAACAAAAGCAATTGAGCTGGGTTTATATATTCTTTACACTCCACTTTTCACAGCGAACCTTTTTTTTTGCGGGGATTGGATCACATCTTATTTGCAACTCCTTTCCATGCCTCCCATATATTCTACATACCGTAAATGCTCGAATATGCAGTCTTTAGCGTTAACCAATATCTCAGCATTTTCCCTGGATTTATTCAGGGCGGGAGAGGGCGGTGGGGATATAGTTTACCTCTTTGAAAAATGTATTCCATATAGCATTATATACATTGTCCATATCACCTTCTTCACAATACAAAAGTGATAGAGACCTTTGTCGTGATTTTAGAGGGAGTCAAGAAGGGTGTCTCAAGGGGGGCGTTTTTAGGGTTTTATACCCAGGCGTTTGTACAAGATGGCGTTAAGTGTATAGCACGGGCGTTTACTTGGGCGTTCAAAAGTATTTACTAACTTTTTCCTGCTTAGTAACTTTTTTCTGCTTAGTAACTTTTTTCTAGATTACTTTTGCTACTTCAAGATTTTTTCCCATTCAGATTTTTCGAGTCTGTTACTACTCAAAGACAATGTCTAAAACACTGATCCTGTTGAAAATTCTAGATATTCAGAGTCGTCTGTAAAATGTTTGCCAAACAGCTAGACTGGCTACTAATTTGTTAATTTTTTTCTAACCAAGTTCCTATATTAAAATATTTGAATTGTACAAGCGAAAATATTATTCTAATAGAGATCGTTTGTAGATAAATAATTTTAGAAAATAAATATGTATTTACCAATTTTTGTCTTATTATTTATCAACCGCAATAAAGAGTACAAGTACAACAATGAGAAGGAGAGTAAAAACACCGGGATGAAGGGTAAAAACCTCGCGTGTGTGAAACTTGATGATAGTGCGAATTATACAAGACGAGATTTTAGGGTTGATAACACGTCGTCGTAAAAAATTTTGACGTCATCTTGGAAAATATTTCGACTTTTTATATAATAATATCATTATGTATTCCAAGCGATGTAAACACAAGATGATATAAATCAAAATCAAAAAATCATATCAAAAAGACAAAAAAATCTGGCGACAAGAGTGCGAGTTCCGTTATTTACACGTTTTTTTATTTTTTTATTTGATAAGAATATCAGGCAATCTCGTTCCCAGGGCTTCTTTTTCGCTTTCTGATATGTGGCTGAGCGAAAAAGAAGCCCTGGGAACGAGATTGATAATCAGGCCGGGATTTTGGGGTTAAGAACAATAGTTCTTTTGTTTCAATAAAGAAATAAGAATAATGACCAGCCTGGTTGGAATTTTGATTCTTATGAAAAAACGTGTAAGTAAAGCTAAATTTTGATGGAAAAGTTGCTTAGCAGACAATTGATAAATTTAAAAAATTCTAGATCAAAAATTATTAGTATTCACACTTAATATCAATAAATATTCATAATTTTTGTTACACTACCACTACTAATACCCTCAATATACTTGTATCCACTACGATCCTTTCAAAATGGCAGTTGAAAATTATAAAACCAACATTTGTTGATAACTAAGGTCAGAACAGCGTAAACAACTTGGCGTCCTGAACTTTATCTAAGCTAACCTCATTTTCATGCAATGTTTTGATTTTTCGCCACCACGGCTGATCATGAAAAGGCGATATTAAAATAGGTCAATTCTTTGGCTTTAAAAAAAGACGAAGTGAAAGTTGCGATATATTTTTTTTCAATTTCATGATTTATTTACTGTATATTTTTATGGATACAAATATATAAAAGAAGCAAATATAAAGTCTAAGTTGATAAATTTTCGCGAATTTCTTGTAGGAATTTTTCAAAAAAGGCTTTTCGCGAAAATAACTTTCCGCGAAAATTCCAAAGGGTTAATTCGCGAAAATAAGTCATCGTTAAATAGGACTTTTTTTTACTTTAAAATTAATCCACTTAGGTGCACACAAGTTCTTGTAAATCGTTTTCGTTTTCCCAGCATTTCAGAATTAATCTCGTGGCAACGCACCGTATGGCGAATACAAGAAAAGATCTTTTCTCAATTGGCTCACAATAGACGCGATTTGACGTTTACCATCTGTCGAAGGTTTCTCTGTATACGACTCTCGATTAGCCATTTGTCCGTTGACCCGTGTGAGCATACGATTGACGTCCAATTTTTGCGATAACTGTCGAAAGACGCAAGAAACGGTTTCAATGAACCAGGATCCATCTATGACACTGCGCCATGAGAAGTACTCCGGAACTGTTGAGTATGCATATAAGAAATCTGCTTCAGATGGAAGCAAAACCACTTCGGGCTTTTTAGGTTTGCTGATGCCATCTCTTTCAATCACTTCCATTTTGCCGTCAACAACATCCAAAGACATTGGGTCCATATATTTTCTCCCTCTACAAGCTTGGAATAAAAATAATTTTGGTTTACCAACAAGTCCGTTGGTTTTGAATAAACTTGTAATTTCTGTAATTTTAACTCTTCCGTCTGTCCCGTTGATATAACCTTCTTTTCCGTGACTCAAAATGGCGCATACGCAACAACTCATTTTAGAATAATCCGCAAGCGCCGCTTTCTCCATAATTTCCAAGATCTGATCACACGAGGGATTATCATATCGGTTGACAATAAATCCAAGATCTAGAAATAACTTGCAAATTCTTTCCGCATCCTTGTCTGTTCCCTCTCGGGTTCCAAGTAATAACTTCTTATGAAACTGCTTGATATTTATCAACGTCACTATTCCACGTGGAAACGTATTTACTTCATACGTGTCTGGATCAAAATCGAATGATAATTTCGTGTCTGGTTGTTTTGGTTCATGTTTAGTATGTGTGAACACGATGTTTTCTTCGTCCTTGCTTTGGGAAATATGAGTATTTGTATGCTGTTTCTTCTTCAAAAAAGTAAAAGTAAAGAGTCCATCGGTACTGTCAAGATTACTTATCGTTATATCAGATTCAGCGTTCTCGCACATCCTATCTTCCCCGAATTCATCCAGCGTTTCGTCTTTTTCCATATGTGCAAGTGAGCAAGCTGAGTCGCCAGCGCTGTCGACCTGGTCATGTTGTTTCACTTTATTTGACATATTCTCTAAAAGCGTCAGAGGAGGATTTTATTGTGAAGATTAAAATAATTATCAGTTACAGTTTTTGAAAAAAGACGGTTTATAAGAAACTTGGTACTACTTCTATTTCAACCAAAGTTGGGAATTTGTTTTTATAGTTGTTTTGTGGAAAGGGAAAGTACAAATATACTTCCAACCTTGAACCCAGGGCTTTTTTTTTCTTTTTGATATCGGTACGGCGAGAAAGGGAAAGATTTCCTCTCGTCGTCCCGTTATAAAAAAAGAGACTGGGGGTCGAGGTTGGTATACTGTCTCAAGTATATTTTTGAAGAAAGAAAGTTTTTCTTTCCCCTAAAATATATTTGATGCAGTTGTTATCTAGGGTGTGGTTTCAAACACTTGTGTAACCTCGAACCCAGGACCTGTTACGTTTTTTGATAGGAAGGATAAAATGAGTTCTGTTCTCTTTACAAAAAAACGCTGTCTGGAAACCATGATGGCTGCCATATTGTTTTTTTAGTAACTGTAAAAAAACAACCAAGTTGATTTCTTATCTCATCATATAATATAAAAACTCACATACCTTGTTCAGCCAACACACACTTACGTTTTAAAGCTTTCGAGAAGCCAAAATAATATCAGACATATAAACACAGTTTTCTGTATTTTCCCTTTTTTAATTTGTTGTTTACGTCACAATTTTTATTGACTTTCACTTTAAAACGCGCTCCTCCTTCGAGAGATTATGATCTCCCTCCAACTGATTTAGTCAAACAAAATGGCGGCTGAATCGTTTCTTGATACGTTTCTGAAGTATGGACTCTTTGTTGGTGGAATATTCCAGATGATTTGCATATTTGCAATTATAATCCTTCCATCAAGGCAGCTAAATGAACCATGTATTGAAAACGACTCTTCTTTAACAACAACGACAACTAAAAGCATCTCAAATAAAGATAAGGCTAAACACAAGAACACTAAAAAGAGGAGGTGATTGAAGAAGAAGCTGGTGACCGATTTGTATTTAGTAGCTAGCTAGCTAATGTTATTAATTCCACATTCCATAGCTGCATTAGTAATTTCAATTATCTAGTTTTTTGGATTACAACATGACTGTTTTTGAAAGAAAGTATTGGCCGTTGCCATCTCTCAAAAGCAAGCGATACATTTTGACACATTCATTGGTGAATCTATACTGTTGTTGGAGCTATAGCTAACCGAGCTGACAACAAACTCTTTAAAAGCAACTTTAGTATTTTAATTTTTTTAGCTTGCTTGTAAGAGGGTGCCGATAAGCCGCAAACACCCGCATATATACGGGCGAGTTCGGGCGACTTTTCGAATTAAATTGACGGTTGTCCGCCGAAACCGCCCGCACTTTCCCGAACACGCCCGAACTCGCCCGGAACATTCCCGAAATGCAACACCTTGTAACATAAACATGGCGGACGACAGTTGAAAGAATGCGTTTGAAGAGAAAGGAGTTAATAAAGTTTATATATAAGTTATTTATCAAGTAAATCTTATCAAAAATCATAAAAAACAGTTCTTTTAAGAACTTCGCTACCACATAGTTAGTTCATTTTAATTTTTATACTTTTTTAAATAATTCTTCGAGAGTCATTTGTGGTGAATCTTTTTTTTTTTCGGGCATTGTTCGGGACTATGAGGGTTTTTTCGGGCGAATACCTGAATTTTTTTTCAAAACACCGAACTCGCCCGAAAACGCCCGCACTTTTTACGGCGTATGCGGCTTATCGGCACCCTCGTTTGCTTGTTATGTTGTGTTTATTGGATTTTTATTATTTGATATATGACTAGCTAGCTGCTATAGCTATATATATGTGCGCACCACATAGCTATCTAGCTAGCTAAAAAAGTTGAGCACAAACAGTCCTCAAAATTAGTCTTCATCTGTCAGAGAAGAGCTGGCATCTGAGATAAATCCAGATCTGGGTTTAAAATCGGTGATTGATACACATAGAATAAATTGAACTAGTGAAATTATTGATCTATCAGTGCCTTTATACTGCTGCTAAAAAGGATAATTCTACATAAAATCTTTCCCTAACTTATGCAACAAAGTTCAGATCCCAAATTGTCACATATGATATTTTATATGTAGCTATCAATATTTTATATTTTTTTAAAATAGGGTTACCATGTATCCACAAAATAAGTGTGGAAAACGCATTGCTACATTGTTAATGTTAGATCTACAGATCCGCAAAAATTTCATCTTACCAGTCCCGGATCTGGGTGCTGGCCCTTACCTTATTGTTATGCATCAGATTTTACGAGAGAAAGAAGTGACAGGTGGAGTGACCTGCTTTGTGCTCTGAATGTTTTTGATGATTAAGAACATAAAACATTTTTTGTTGACACAGTGGTAATTGCTTCGCTATTTGTAAGTTGTCGCGGTTAATTTCAAAGATCTTGCCTGCTGTTTTTTTAAATTAACTTTTGCTGGTCTATTTTTTTTAGTTCTATGTAATATTTTCTTATGCTCTATTTATATATTTATAGTTTAGGACAATTTTTTAGAATAACATTTCGTATTCAATTTATATAGGAGTTTCTTTAAAGATGTAATTGATATCTGATGTATTGGTATTGAATAATATATATAGATATCATGTCATGAACAAGCGAGTTTATTCTAGGCTACGTTTCGACAGCTACAGCTGTCATCGAGGGGCAATGATCGTAATCATCTTTGGCTATTTTCCTTTTTCTAAAAGTTCGCTTTATGTTACGTTTCTATCAATGGTTTTCAATATATTCAAGATTTGTTCGTGCCCCATAAATTAATTGTAAAACAATTTTTTTAAAGCAAGGTTATTCCTTTGTTTACCAGAGGTGAACTTTATTAGCCTGCAGAATTCTTTACAAATCCGTAAACCATAAGATTTTGATTTCAAAAGGACGTGGGTAAACGGGCATGTGCATTATACAATATTGATTGTAGAAAGACTGGTGTTTTATATGGAAAATCGTGGATAAATGCCATTACTCTATAGTTCATACCTTAACCGAATTATTATTCGCATGGATTTAATATCGCGAACGGCTACCTTTCGCGCAGAATAATTTCGCGGATGATTTATTTTGCCATTTTTACGCGGATTTATATTTTCACAGCATACCAAAACTTTCACTCAGATTTACTTCAGGGGGGGAATATGAAAGTCAGCCACATTGATTAGTTTTTTACTTGATTTTGACGACGCCAAGAAATAATTCTGCGGATCGCCAAAATTTAGATTTTACGCGGATTAAATTTTATGGAGAGCACAATTGTTATGCAGTTCACTTTGGCCCGAACTTCTGTCGCTTTTGACACTGAAACCTTGCAAAACGAAAAAAAATTTTTCTAACATCCCTTTCTTTTGCTGAAACCGAGAAATTAAAATACCGCGATATGTGTATATCTGTTTAAATCGCGAAATTAGAATACTACAAAAAGGCAAATTTGCCCGAAAAATCCGCGAAATTAAAATACCTTATCGTAAAGTGACTAAATTTTTTGCAAGTGACTTTTAATTTTTCCCCGACCAAAATTTCTCCCGATTATTTTTTCCCCGACTAGTACTTTTACCCGATTTTTTTATACCCGACTAAGAATTTACCCCGACCTTTTTCTTTCATCCTAAAGTTTTTTTCTCATTGTTACTACCTTAATAAATTGCAAGGAAGATTACGAAAAAGGATTGGGGACATAAAAAACTTAATGGAAACAAAAAGAAACAACATTCTACTTATTCTCGTAGTTGTTTTTGTATGAAAAACATACATAGACAAATCAAAAAAAATTGATTCAAATTCCCTTGGGAGGTTATCTACAGGAATATCAAAAATTAGTCGGGGAAAAGTGACTTATTTGAAAAATTAGTCGGGGAAAAGTGACTTATTTATCAAAAGTGACTTAATTTTTCCCCAACGAAATTTTCCCCCGACTTTTTTTTCCCCGATAAGGTAACTGCGAACTTTATTGCAATAAAGTCGGCTGGCCATTATTCTTATTTCTCTATTGTTCAAAATAACAGACCTATTGTTTCTAACCTGGAATCCCAGTCTGATATTCCTATCAAAGAAAAGCGAGTATTAACAGTGATCTGCAGACTGCTTTCACATCAGGAAGTGAACCTGGTTTTGATTATTTGGAAAACTACTGCCAGAGTTTCAAGTGCTTGTTAGGAAAGAACTTAGACGGTTATTTTTAGATTAAAAAAAATATAACAACTCGCTGTCTGTCTGTGTAAGCCAAATAGTTTTGCTGCAAGTAACGACAGATAAATTCTGATTTTTCTGGCAGGTGAATTCCCGTGGAAAATCCAACTAGTGGAACTAAAATAAGATAAGAACAATTATTTTATTTTTTTTGCAGCCTTTAGCAAGAGATCAAGAAATCTCAAATTTTTATATTTCAGGTATTTAAATATCCGATGTGTAGTTTTATTATTGTTAAGAATGTAATGGTCCTAGGCCAACCTCGAACCCAGGGCCTCTAGCGATTTTTTGGTATGAGGATGAAACGCGTACGAGTTTCATCTTTTATTAAAAAACGCTACAGGGCCCTGGGATCAAGGTTGGGGTGCAAATTAATAGGGGGTGGGGCATGCCGGCATAATACAAGAAATTATTGCGTGGGGAAAACTTTGTTTTATCCTCAATTAGGCAGATATGCTGGTTTACATCAACCACGCCCCAGGTTTTTTGTTTGGATCGAACTTTTGTTCTATCGCAATATAAAAAGCCCTGGAGACGAGTCTAGGTTCGCACATCAGTACTAAACGAAGTTGATTGTGTGAAATTAGAGGCTGATGCAAGATGTAATTTTTCATCATCCTCGTTACCAGGGCAATTTTTCGCTTTTTTGTTATCTTGGAGTCTCGGATGTCAAAAGAGAGAAAATTTGCCCTGGTAACGAGGTTGGTAGTTCCATAAAAAATAACTTTGCAAATCTACGTTAACGATGTTTCGAATGGCGAAAAACTCTTGACTACATCGACGTGCCCAGGATCTTTTGCCGTTATTACATTCAGTTACACTTATCGTCAAATTTACACTTAGTCATGTGACTTACTTGACTAACCCTGGAGCAAATAGAATGAAAAAAAATCTAATATATTTTATACTAGTCGTTAGCCCGTGGAAAAATCCACGGGTTCGCCCGTCGCAGCTAAGCTACCATTTTGCGTGACAGACAGACAGACAGACAGACAGACAGACAGACAGACAGACAGACAGACAGACAGACAGACAGACAGACAGACAGACAGACAGACAGACAGACAGACAGACAGACAGACAGACAGACAGACAGACAGACAGACAGACAGACAGACAGACAGACAGACAGACAGACAGACAGACAGACAGACAGACAGACAGACAGACAGACAGACAGACAGACAGACAGACAGACAGACAGACAGACAGACAGACAGACAGACAGACAGACAGACAGACAGACAGACAGACAGACAGGACAGACAGACAGACAGACAGACAGACAGACAGACAGACAGACAGACAGACAGACAGACAGACAGACAGACAGACAGACAGACAGACAGACAGACAGACAGACAGACAGACAGACAGACAGACAGACAGACAGACAGACAGACAGACAGACAGACAGACAGACAGACAGACAGACAGACAGACAGACAGACAGACAGACAGACAGACAGACAGACAGACACAGACAGACAGACGGACAGACACAGACAGACAGACGGACAGACGTATACGGGCATTATAATATAGACTAGTCGTTACCCGTGGAAAAATCCACGGGGTCGCCCGTCCTTTATATTACGCATTTCGTGTTTCCGTAACACGACGTTTTCTTGCGCACAAACAGACAGGCGGAATACGGCTATTATTAAAGAGACTAGTCGGTCACCCGTGGAAATATCCACGGGGTCGCCCGTCCTTTATATATCGCATTTCGTGCGTCCATAACACAACATTTTTCTCGCGCACAAACAGACAGACGGAATACGGGTATTATTAAAGAGATTATTAAAGAAATATATATCGCATTCTGTGTTTCAGTAACATGACGTTTTTCTCACGCACAAACAGACAGACGGAATACGGCTATTATTAAAGAGATATCAGATCAGAATTGTAAAAATCGGGGAAAACGGAAAAAGGTTTATATTTTTTTCTTCTAAACTAGCAGTTATACTCGGTCTTTAACCCTATTATACTTGCAGCTCTTTGGGCCTTGTAACCCTGTGGCAATAAACGCCGACCTACCATTTACTTCTTTTGCCAAAAATTGGCAAAAGATGTAAAATGTTTTAATAGAAACTTATTCTAGGTACGAAAATTAATTTGGTGACGTCATGGGGAGCATAAATGGCGTCACGGAAACCAAAACACAGACGATTTTTCAATTTCACAACATATTATAATTTCTTACGTGTTGCGGATGCTATTGCCCTGATTCTTAATAGACTTGTGAACTGAACACAATAATTATTTTTACATAACAAAAGTAACTTTAATTATATTAATGGGATAAAAAGTGGCGTCGTTTCGAGAAATTTAAGACAAGATTAATTTTTCTAGAAATAATACTGTCCATGTTATTAAACTTGGTATGGCATTTAAAAATGATTAAAGAAAAACAACACGACGTCAGTCAGAATATTAAAGATGACGTCATATCGCTGAATTGATGTTTTCATCAAATCTGGTCGGTATTTTATCCCTCTAGAACCTCTATCACCCCACTTTGGTTACCAACTGGTAAAAATACATGTAACAAATATATACATCTTATAAAATTAGATGTCTCAAAATCAATAAAATTTATCATCCGCGAAATTAAATCAGGCAAAAACTGATTCAACAAACCACAAAATTAACTACTCGCGAAAATTGAGTTCCTCAAGTTATGTTCTCTGGTAAGATATATAAGCCAGTTAAATTAGGCATTGAGCTTTAAACCTCATAAACTATTTTTAACGTTCTAATTGTTTCTTAAACCAGAGGGAGTAGTAAAGACAAAAGTAAAACAAGAAGCCCAGGGGCTTGAAGATTTCCGCCATTAGCCTAAAAGATTTTAAAATTTGAAGTTGATCTTGAAAACGGAGAATTATGGGGTAAACAAATCATTGAGTATTCTCAATTATTATTGTAAAGGGCCTGATACACTTGTACAATATCACTGAAATATAACTTATAATATCAATATAATTTCTTAAAATATGTTTAAAATAGAGTTATAATTTCTTATAATTTCTTATAATATAGCTATAATATGTATAATTTCAACACCTGACATGTGCGTCGTAACCTCATAATTTGCTGCATGGCTATAATATTTGAATAAAATCAAACGAGTTTGATTTTAATAATATTGTTGGTGATCTGGTTTCGAATGCCTTTTGTTTGTGTGACAATAGATCTATTATCTGCTAGCGTTGTTGTGGCAACGTTATGAAATGAAATGAAATTATAACGATATTTTAACAAATTATAAGTATATTGTAGGAAAATTATCTTGGCCTTAACCTGCAATGTTAAAATACAACTCAATAAATAAAAAATAAAATTCATGAATAATTAATTAGTTCTGCTGAATATAGCTTTAGTCTACGTGCTTGAAAAATTGTACAGAAAGAAATGACGTAACATCAAAGATGGCGCATAATAAGACGATCTTCATTATGCTACACTGCACGAGCTTTAACTTTCGATAGCATATAAACTTTAAAATAAAGTATTGTTCATTGGATAATAAAACAATCTGTTGCACTGTTAGGATTCTTATTGGCTTAAAACTCATTTTAGCGTCGTTCTCAGAAAAAAATCTTTAGCCTGGATATATTTCGGGCGTCCAGCCTAGCTGCGCTGTCTCTATCTATCTCTCTATCTCCTCAGGCGATTTTAAAGATTCCGCCTTCGCTGGCGGAAATCAAATATACATATCAAACTCTAATTAACTTTGACATCTTTTACTACATATTTAGTTTACTCCTTAAAAAAAAATTTATTAGATAAGTTAGTATTTAAATTTTCTGCAATTTTGTCAGGTCAAAATCGCACCGTACGAAAAAATTACTTTTTACTGGTTTGCACCGGAATTTTATTCTCCTTCTCGGCAGACTTCTAGAAAGATATTCTAGGTAGTGTCAACTTGGCCATACAACGTACGAAACTCAATTATCTGATAAGATCATAACAAAGTTGTTGACACAAGAACAGTGTTGCCCCAGGACTCCGAGGATTCATAAAATATATATGTGGTACCGGAAAACGTATCCCCCCTAATAGTCTGAATCGAATAAAACGAAAACCCGGACATCTGCTTGAGCGGTTGGTGCACTTACACGGCTTCCATAGCGCAAACGGGCGCTTTAAATGCACCAGCAACCGTCTTTGCAAGACCCTGATTGAAACAAAAATGGGGTATAAAAATGCCATACTGGGTATAAAATGAAAGGAACTAAACTGCAAGAAAAATTATAAGGTGTTATATCAAATATGTACAAATTTATACATTACAATGTAAAAAAAAATATGCTCAGGTTTGTGATTCTTCTTTGTTATGCCACCATTTTGGAGTTTTGTCAAATTTCACTCTGGACGGACATGGCACTTGGCCAGGTTTTTCACATATGCAGAAACAATGTCCGTATTTACCAAAGTTAGCTGGGTTTAATCGTCCTGGGTACTTCACTTCCTGTTTTTGCAAAATTTCACTAAACAAAGAACACATAAGCATTTTGTTAGTTTGCTGTAAGTTCAGTGACACTCAACATAAGCGAACGAACAATTAAAAACACATTTTATTTAAATCATTGTTATGACTATTATACCATGCCTTTAAAACTTCTTTAAGTGCCGCCTCCCTTGTGTGGAGCCTAAAGTACTCATCGTTTTATCATTGGCAATTCAAGGAGTTAAGTTCTTCGCAATAGATCACTTAATATTCTCTTAGCAAGACTATTCACTAATTATAAAAAATGTTGTCGCTGCTTTTTCTTTGGTATAACACGATGTCTGCGAGATTGTTTAAAAGAATTTTTTTTTTTTTTGGTGTCTTTTAAGGGTTCTTCATCATCTTTTCGAAAACTACCCAATGTAAAGATAATCATTTAACACCGTGCAACATCTTACTACAAGGCATTGTTTTATTACTAGAGAGAAATGTTTTTTAAAGTATTCATATTCTCAGGATTACAAGTTTTTTCTCCAGAAAATAGTGAATATTCAACGTCTGCAAGGTAGATAACCTGTATAATTACTGTTTAAACAAATCCACATATGCAAGAGATTGGATCACTCTTCAATATTCGAATAATAACAATTTGGTGATAAACAAAGCTATTACGAGAGAGAACCTGTACAAAGTGGAATACGGTCTGAGAAGAAATGAAACATTAAAATTGACAAGCAAAAAAATTAAAAATTAAAAACGATTTATCCGTGAAATATAACGTTCTTTAATGCACAAAAATTAAAACCGCAAAAATTAGTTTACTTCAGTATGTAGGTTACAGGAAAGATCTTGTTTTTCTTGATTGTAGAAATGAAAAGACTAACGCACATGTTACGAAATCTACACAAACAAATCTAACCTTTCAGTTGCAGCTGCAGCTAAATCTAACAGACTTAAAATTTCATCCGCCGATTTGTTGTATACATCTATGAGTTGCCGTTCACCTCCGTCTAAAATATATAAAAATATGAAGCACTTTTGTTTGTTTTTTAAGACACACTATTTTTATTTATTTAAAATCTTGGGAAGACCAATTTACATGTTACATGTTTGCTTGCTCAGTTGGTTGGTGCGCCATTCGAAATCAAACTTTTTTTAATCACGTTTGTTGTTGCATAAAACCTGCAGGACCTGTACATTGTCAGAAAGGATTGTATTTCATTCACTAAGTACATCAATTTATATAACCAAGTGTTAGGAAAGAGGGTGGAGGGAGAACAGAAGCAAAAACATAAGCTAAAAAGGGTGGATAGTGGTGATAGCAAATGCGTATTGATATATAGAGCAGGGGGGGGGGGGGGGGGGGGGGGAGGAGGGAATATGATAGGAATATGCTCTTCAAGCTGTTAGGAAACTTGTTTCAAAATTCGAATAATGTGAAGTTTGACTAATTCCCTGTTGAAGTACAATATTTAGTATTGGCCATACTGTTTGGCGATTTTAAGAAACGGCCATTTTCATGAATGTTATGTCCGGGGTTGTAGTTGGAATATATATGATATTGTTCAGAAAAAAATGCATCTTTTGTCACAGGAAAACAAAAGAACACGAAAAATGACTAAACTAATACACTCCTCCGCAGGAAAATTCATTACGAACTGGAAGTATCTCTTTACGCTTTAAATAACTTCTATTATAATTTTGAAAAGATTAAATTTCTGAACACATCTTATGATTATGCCACCATGTATATCGAGAGTCTCCGTCTCTTAGTTCACCAAATGTTTGTAGCAGCAGGATTTCTCAAAAAAGTATGTAGTGTAAATCGGATCTTATCAGTCACTAAAAAACAACTTTTTTTGTTTCAAAAAACAGGGCCTTGTGCCGAGTTAACGAGCATATTTAAGCACGTTTAACGGTTACCGTTTTTTTATTTAATTTCTTACACAACTCTAACTTTGATTTATTATGCCAATGTTATTATTATTCGCAATAAAAGAAAAAAATAAATGAAATTTTCTCTTGGCACAAGCTCAATTTCTGCGGCGTATATAGTTGAAATTAAAAAATGGTATGTCAAGATTATTGCGATAACAAGGTTCTTTGTTGGCATGAATTCCTTTCGTTTTTAAATGAATTTAAAATTGTTATGCTTGTCTAAAATTCAATGTTGAAGGACGTGCACGTTATTTCGTGTATGCCATTAAATTGCCACGTGCACGTAGTATGCACGATTTTCACCACACGCGCAAATCATGAAGGCCTGAAAATATATACATATAAAGATGAGTATGCTTGGCTTACCATAGAACAAAGTTAAATGAGGATATTCGTCTTTGTTTCTGAAGCAGACAAATTGCTTTGTTGGGTTTTTGTATTGCACTCTTGGAAGATCACGCAGCACAAAATCTCTAAATCAACAATGTTTCAACAGAAATCAAATGCTGCCAAAACTACAAAAATGCAACACAAATTTCAATTGCATACTTAGATTTCGCAATAAGTGCTCTCATATTTCCCTTATTTGCTAATATACTATAATTTATCATCACCCACTTTGGGTTTATAACGCATAAAAGTATTACAGATTTTCTAAAAATAATAAAGGGAGGCTATGACTTATTTTCCCTAAATTTTGATCTTCGCCTATACATGTAACCATACTCCAAATCTAAAAAAGGCTTGTGGGTAATATTAGAAACATCATGACTGAATTTTGTATTTAACAAAGGTGAAGAATAAAAATGTTAATAACCAAATCACTGCAAAGGTGGAAATGAGTAAATAGGTTTTAGATATACGAGCAAAGATTTTTGTTGCACCATGCTACGCGATTCTAGTAGATATACACAAATAGAAGAAAAAAGGAAAAATTATCAAGGTTTAAATAATCATTTAATCCAAATTAATTTGATTAATTGGTACTCTTTCGGGCCTAAGGTCATTTTTAAACATGACCCTGGGCTCAATAATCACCTCATTTGTGTTAGCAGTCCCTTTAAAAATCAAGTACGCACCCACAAAGCTTGTTCAAATTAAAACCTCAGTGCCAATGATTACTTTGCAGAAACCAATTTCTTTACTCCATAAAAGAAATACAGTAACTTCAAAAAAGGTACACACCTTAAGCCTTTACTTGCTTTTTCTGTAGTAAACGATACTGACACAGTCTTTACCCTCTTCTGCAAAATCGTTCTTCCACTATTCAAGAATTCTATTGTCCTACGAAATGGAAATTTGCCTTTGGCCATTCTTTTTGTTTAGTGTTTATGCAGAATTTTATATAGTATTGGCTGAAATGAAAGTGTGTTGTTTAAACAATATCTATTCATCTGCGTTGCATTACACAAACAGATTCACTAGAAATACTAGTTACAAATATTATTCCAAGCACATTGGGTTGTTAATGCAGGTACCCACATACCACTGGATTTGTTTAGGTGTGATTCGTTACACACACAAATGTCTATGCACACTTTTAATTTGAATTAAATCCTTAATTTATACCTATCATTTTGTTGATATTTAAACAACTTTCAGTGTGCCCACTCAAAATTATCTCTTTTACTTTTCTAACATTTCTTTACATTGAAGCTATTTCGGGTTGGTACAGACCTATATTCTAGTAAAGCTTGTATCACCCTGAAAAAAATTTTAAAGTACATATTGATAGAAAAGGAAGTAACAAATTTGATGAATTCTTTAAGTACAGATCTAAAACTTAAATCCATAACAATATTTAAAAAAATGTAAATTTAGTTCTGATAGAAATTTGAGACAATTTCTGCATATTAAAGAAATTTTGACAATTTTAAAAAAAAAAATCTTGACATTCCTGACAGATTAGACAACCTGTTTTTTTACAATATTTTCCTTGCCTTGAAAATATACTTTCAACATTTCAAGACTTCTGTGGCTTAATATGGTTTTGTGACTAACAATGTAAAGTCCTCCATATAAAAAAAATGACCCACAAAACCAGCATTTTTCTTCAATGGAAGTCAGTGTGCAACACACAAAGGGACAGCTTTTTAAAGCGGTGGAGGACGTTCACAGAGCAAGCTCCATGAGCAGTGAAACCCCAAATACTGCACCACTATTGAATGATTAAAATGATTATCAAGCATTAACTCGTTACCCTGGGATGATAGTAACCTGTTCTTCTTTTAGCTGTGGCCGCTAATACTATTAGTTCCTATCTGCTTGTGGCTTTAAAAAAATTATTAGTTTTCAAAAATTAAACAACAAAAACTTTTCTTTCATTTTTAGCTTTTTAAAGTTTAGATAAATCGTTGTCTCTTCTTTTTATTTATTAGGAAATACCCTTGAACATTACTGTACTACCTGTCAAAGTAAAAATTAAAACTAAATCCATGTGCAGAGACTCAATGTAGTCTTTTATAACATTAAAAAATAAGCATAAAGGAGGAGGTTGCTATGTCAAGCATATACGGACATGGTTTTTGGTAATGAAAGTATATATAAAAAATAAAAAAAAATCTATTTAACAAAAATGGATTTCTACACAGTCAATATACTATTTTGCAATATTAATTAGAATTATAATAACGAAAGAGGGTGTTACAACAATAAAGTCTAGAATTTAGTGGGAAACATGGCAGCATTATTGAGGAAATATCAAAGTGAGAATTGACTGACTACCCTGTTAATTGACTAGCTACCTGTTCTAAATTAATTCGTATTTCGTATGTGAATTATCTTTTCGTAGTGCACTTAAAATGAAGATTATAAAATAATAAATGCAAGGTATATATAAATAAAGAAAGAAATGCTAGTGTTCTTAATCACATGCCTTAGATGTTTTGCATGGGTGTGCAAGTCTCTCATAGCTTGTTTACTAGACAATTGTATGAGATTTTATGCATGTTGTTTCCAGGAATTTCTGGACAGTAAAAATCCAAACAAGTAGGGCTTTTTTGGTTCTATTTAATTTTAGCACGAGCTGTGAAGAAAAATTGTTAGATTTCTAAATTCTATTTTCCTTATCATTTTTTTTACAAAACAGATCTATTACTGCCATTTTACTTTCAATTTGTTCACCTGCTGGTGTGATATGTTATTAGCCTGCCTTCATATTCATATATTTTTTATTTTTTGATAAAACGTTTTGTATTTCACTGTATTGTACTGTATTTCTTAACATCACTTTTTTTATTTCTGAGGGCAATAAATTTGGAATAAAATGGCTTTTTTTTTGTAATTGCAATTATTATTTGCCAGTAAACCCAGTCCACAGTCGTACATACTAAAAAGGGTAACACCCTAGAGCAATCTGGAACAACCTAGAACAATTTGGAACAACCTATAAGAACAACCTGGAACAAGCAAGAACAACCTGAGAACAAACAAAGGACAAGTTGACCTATCTAAGAACAAGCTAAAAGATGCCAGACCACTGCAAGTTTTGTCATGCTGATAGAGTTATATTCAGGTAATAAACAAACTTCACACCTAAGAAAAAAGATAAGTAAGTTGGACCGTATAAGTAAGTTGGACCGTAGAGGTAGATAACAAAGTTATTATTATTAGTTATTATAGTTGGGCTCCTGTACATAGGTCCTTGTATGTTTCTTCGACAAACAAT
The DNA here is from genome assembly GCA_030067915.1 of Hydractinia echinata. NCBI lineage: Eukaryota > Metazoa > Cnidaria > Hydrozoa > Anthoathecata > Hydractiniidae > Hydractinia > Hydractinia echinata. Next base: position 1,302,438 of record JASGCC010000035.1, on the reverse strand, counting down.
TTAAACAATTTCCTAAGTTTTGAGAAGCCAGAAGGCAGTGTTTAATAGCCTGGAAAGACAGGATCACTAATGATTAGGAATAGTCGTAATAGCAAAGTGGCCAGGAATTTGCTTTTGGTTGAATGATGTGCGCCACCAGAACGATTGCACCTCATCGATACATCCGTCTTGTAAGTTTTAGGTCCTAAGGATAATGCTAACAAAAGTTATTATATTTTCCCGGTTTTAAGGATATCATAGAGATTTATTGGGTAGTTTTGAGTAATAGCCAATATCTAAAGCTCTGACATACAGCTTTAACTGTCAATATCTGTGTTTTGCGAGCTAGTTTACGTATATTATATATACGTCTTGTTAATTTGTGTTTTATCAGTTGATTTGAAACATTAGTTTGTCACGCTTTTGCATGAGGAAAAATCAATTTTAATAATCTAGCTAGAAGAAAGTTTCTAACTATAAAAACTCTCTTTTTGGGAATGAATGCAAGGGGGGGGGGGTGTACCAATCCCCCTAGGTGTGTGTACCTAAGTTCAGTTTCTAATATTTCAGTAGGTCAGATAGGAGCTTTCCCTGACAGCAATTGGCAGGATATATCCCTCAGAGGATTGAGGCCTACCACATGAAATATAAGATACCTAAACATTTTAGTTTAACAAATTATGATAAGTAAGTATCTATTGCTTTTCCTTAAAAAATTGCAAAAAAGACTATCCAAAAGAAACCAAGACGAATTCAATGAAAGATGCCAACTTTCTTTACATGTGAACTGTATTTGCACCGCTATTAGACTAATTCTAAAAACTTAAATACGCAATAGCGGTCAAGAAAACATTCAAAATGGCGTCCCGCTTCGGACGCACGTTTGCCAAGGTTATAGTCACAGCTACAAGATCATCGTCATCTGTCAACCCAGTTTCTCGTCCCTCGAGTATTAACCACTGTTCGAAGCTGTATGAAAGGCGTAATTTTGAAACTGAAGATAGAGTCTTGATTATACAGAAAACATTACAACACTTAAAAAGCAATACAACAAAGCTTGATAAGCGAATAATAGCAAATATATCCATCAACGATAGGTTTGGAAGTAAAGGTACAGATGGTGCAAGGTAAGGTTAAGTTTTTATTGTAACTTTTCTCCTACACTTTAACTTTCACTTTATTAATTTTTGTCTATGTTTAGTTTATTTTTGTATGAACGCATACCACAGCTGAAGTATAACAATCCAGATGTTGAAGTTACTTGCACAAGAGATTCCACTCGGCCATGGGAAATAAACGTAACTTTAGGTAAGTGTTGTTGTTCACGTTCTCATTTAGTTGTTGGGTGATGTAAAAATTTATATGCTGTTAATTTTTCTCTCTAGTGAATGGGAACACTATACCTATATCTGTATCAGGAAAATCTTCCAACCAAATACTTTCTGAAATCGATGAGATCAATTCTGGCGAAATTACATAATATAACTGATCAATTTGAAAGTTTATCTTTGTATAATCTTATAAAGGATACATGTAATTATTGTTTTTATTTTGTCACTTGTAGATAAACTAGAGAACACATGAATTTATAACTATCCATGCATATCTGCAGTAACAACTTGCAAAGCAAATCATGCAACTAAAAACATTTCAATTGCATGGGATGCCTAATAAAGTACTGGTTTGGTGACATAAGCGCCATGATTAAAGCTTTAAAGTTGTGGCTTTTCATATTAGTCCTCAGCTTCAAACGGTTATCTATTTTCTCATTCTCTTTGAATACCTTGAAACAGCTGAACATAAATCTGGCAAAGGTGTGCTCGTGAAAGCTTTATCTTTTGGTATTATCCCAGCACGACCCTATTTAATAAATTTTGTAAATTTTAGAAATTAATGTGGATTTAATTATCGCATAATTGAACTATTGTTACCTAAATTAACACCAGTAAAAATCAATTTTGAATTAATGGCTAAATTAAAAATGGTGTTAATTGAAATGTTTCTCGAACTCTAAATGGATCGGAGACAAAGTTCAGGTTAGTGCTACTTCCAGAAAAAATACACCCGATAAAATTTGAGACTGGATTTGAGCTCCCTGTCACCTTCTTATCAGTTCTGTTTCTGATTTTTCTTTAAACCTTTTTAATGATTTGTCTCGAGTACCTGTTTCCATGTAAGCTGTTACGCGTTGTTTATATGAGATAACTGTTTTTTCGGTCATTTTCTCCGTCAAGGACATTGACTGCTCTGTCCAGTATATTTTCGTTGCAGGACATTTGATGATTAGATGTGAAGTTGAGATATTGATTAGTATAAGTTGGTTTGCGATATACTGATGCTGATAAGTTACCATCGTCGCGAGACACTAGAGTATCTAAGAAAGGAAACGTACCGTTCTTCTCGTATTCAATTGCAAATTGCATTTTCGGATTTAAATTATTAATATGTTCATGAAATGCGTCTAATGCGCTCTTTTAATTATTAAGAAGACGCCATCCACAAACCTTTTTCAAACTCTGGGAGCGTGATCTGCAGTTTTAAAAGCTGTAGTCTTATATATATTTCAGCTATCACAGAGGTGTGGGCCACCCAAATAGCCACATCGTCACTTTGCGTAAATAATTTACCGTCAAATAAATTCCATGTTTTTGTAAGCACAACTTCGATCAAGGGCATTAGTTTGTCTTTAGGGATACGTGTTTTGTTCTCATACTCATCATTTAGAAGTAATTCCTTGATGACGTATAATGTGTCCTTTATCGGTACATTTGTGTACGGTAAAGTCACATCAAATGATACCACGAAAACTCTTTCGCGGAGTTTTAATTTTATTGACGAGTTGCGGTATAACTTAAAAATGATGTTAATAGAAAGCCTCTAAGATACCTAAAGCGATCGATTTTTAAAATAATACAACCCTACACTCGAAAGATTAAAAACATTCGAAAAGCTTTCGAAAACTGAAGTACGTATAAATACACAAACGAAAATATTCATGATAGGTTGGTTTCTACGAATGACATTTTTTGAAAGGCTAAAGGACCAAAAATTAGTTCGGGATAGGGGGACAAAATTTAATTAGCGAGCCTGTTGTATATGCTGACAGGACCAAGGCTTTTGTTCGAAATAACGCGAAGTTGGAGATAACGAGTGAAATATGCGTGTTATTTTAACTATCTCAGTGCTGCCAGCTCAGGTGTTTTTTTAATTCTGTATTTAATAGGAGCACATGCACATTTGATTTAAAAAGGTTTATTTTTGAAGAAAGTTAAATTCAGTTCAGGATCTCCCCTACCTCCTCAGAAAGGTGATGCTGTTCTGCCCAGATTGCGAAAACGGCCCGTTTACAACCGGGACAGCCGGATTATGTACGCATAGTCCGATTATGTTTTTTTAGCCCTGATTATGTCGTGGTGACCGGTTTATGAACGCTGATATAATGGCAGGCAGGCTGTGATTGGCATTTCCTTCCGACTTTTGTAAATGAAACATTGACGAATCTTTATGTACGTGGGTAAGTTTATTTTATCGTTTTAAACACCTGTTATTCCAAAGAACTAATTTCAAAGCTGTGAACGTGGTAATCTGATAAAAATGAAGGTTTTGAATCTGATAAAAAATCTTCTAGAAGATGTTTAATATAGCTAAGTTTTTCGCGCAAATTAGGTATGGGGTAATGTAGCTAGCATGAAACATTAGTCAAAGATACATTTCTTCTTGATATAAAGCAGTATTTACAATAAAAATATGAACTAACAAAGGGTTTCACACTAGTTATTTTATGTTAATTCTTCGTTGTTCTGATAAAATGTCTTCTTATAAAAAGAGTGTATAGCAGTTCGGGAGATGACACTAAAAGGGAAACGGTTTCCCATGTTGTATAGGGAAATTCCCATGTCATATGGGGATATGGTTTCCCATATGGGAAACCGTTTCCTAAACTATTTTTTTTGATTTTAATTTGGGTTTCCCTTTTGGGAAACCGTTAGCCATTCTCAAGACCATTTAACGGAATTGCAGAAAGAGGCTATGATAATTTTTTCCTTTGGTGAAAATTTGCGGGAAAATATTCCCTTTCTATTGGTTAAAAATTTTTAGTGCGCTTCTTAACCAGCTCGTGCGCAGATTCCTTTCTATTTTGGTGGTTTCCCGATTGGGAAACCATTGCCGTATTTCTCGCCCATTTAGGGTAACGGTTACCCAAATGGGAAACCGTGAAGTTTCCCAAATGGGAAACCGTTTCCCAGATGGGTAGTGGTTTCCTTTTTCGTCTCAACTCCTGAACTGTATAGTACGATAATTTTCTCTGCTTCACCTTTTTTATAAATGATAAAACCATGTTAAAGAACATAATATGAATATAAACAAAGGTCTGGGGTAGCCAAGCTAGATTCAGCCTTAGCATATTGAAAAATCTATGTCTAAACCGAACATAAAACGTGCTATATATATATTCACAATATCAGCCAGAATATATTCTAACAAAGCAATGAAAAAAGTTTAACTTCAATGTATTGCAGCATGTCAGCATATGCACGTCCAAATGGCAATTCACCTGCATAAACCTGCAATACATATTCACGTACTATATCCGACCATTTTGAGTTTGTAGTTGCTGCTAAATATTTTGTAATCTGCATATAGAATTCTGACTCTGTTCTTTTCAATCCCTCAAAATTAGCCGCAACTTGAAAAACACCTCCTGACAAGCTGACGAACTTATCAGAATTTTTAAGGTCCATGTTGAAATTTCCCCTGAAAAATTCTAGATCCCCAGATCTGTATTTATTGTGCAATACGCCATGTTGTGTAAGCAGTTGATAATATCTCTCTTTGTCACCAGAAACACTGATAACCACACATGGCATGCGTGAAGCATGAGTGTTGCTGCGGTCTTTTTTAGGGACTCAAACAGAGACATTATCCCCAACTTCATAAGCATTGACTTTGCTGCAATGGTTTTTCTCAAACCGTTGAACCATCTCCTCTCTCGTTTTTTTTATCTTTTTAGAAGCTGTTGTTCGTGGAGTCCAATGTCGTTGGAGTGTTGACAATGCTGTAATATATGCAAGAACTATTAATATAAATATAAAACTGAGTATGGACGTTACTACTTCTTATTGTCTTGTGAATGGAAAAGCACCATGTTGATGGTTTTCATGGTAAATATTTTTATGTACTATATGTTTCTTCTTTGAAAATTGATTATTTTTCATTAATATGAAGGTCCACTTGTAAGTTTCTATATTTTTTTTTTTAAAAACGTGTCAGTACTTACAACCAGTTTCGCAATCGTCTTCAATAACATGTGCTTCATTTGTGACGTGCTTAGAATTCGTATTCTCTTCGCCTACGCAATTGATTCACAACAAAGATTAAACACAGAATTCATAATAAAACGTGAATTTTAATTTCAGTTCAGTTGAAGAAAAAGTACATACCATCAAAAAGTACATACCATCGTGTGGCTGTTCAGCATGACATTTGTAATTCATTTGTTCTTTAACAGGTATGGAGAAAAAGTCGATGTCTTCATCGTTATCAAAGTTCGAATCAGTGATAACCTTCGACTGTTTTGAAACAGTCGGTATGATTGTGGTTGATGGTGGCTGTCCAAATACCAGCTTGTACGGAGTAAATCCTGTAGCGCTGTGTTGTTGTGTGTTGATGGCATCTATTGAAAAAAATGAAAAATATAATTAAGTAACGACAATTCGATCTGCATTTCAGAACTATTGTTATCAACCTACAACATATTTGTGACAACCACGAGCTCCAAGGTTTAGTTTCACTGGCACACTCAGCTATCATGACTGATATTTTATGCTCCACATTGATATGAGCCTGTTCTATCATGCCTTGACTCTGTGGATGGCGAGGACGACCACGAACCACCTGAATCTCCCCTGGCCAAGCTTCGATAAGATGATCTACTGATTTATTTACAAATTCTGAACCGTTATTGGAATGAAAGATCTTTGGTGGTCCGAACAATGAAAATCCAACTCAACAAAAAAATTAAATCTCGACCAATGATCAATGGAATGAATGATATACTTATAGTCTCCATCAGGCATATGACTCATGTCTATTAAATCAACCTAAAAATGCGGAAAGTGAAAAGTTCATAAAAAATATAAAACAAACATATGTAAATTTTAAGCATTTGATGTTGAGGCAAAGAAATCTCCGGTTGAAAAATCAAGCATTATTAAGAGCGTTTTGTTATTTTAGTTCAGGTGTGTGCGAACTTACTTGGAAGCGTTTCGTGAAGCCATTTGATATAATAGGCTTGATTGGCGGTACAGTCTTCTGTGGCTGTTTTAAGTGGCAAGTTTCGCAAAGATTGATATACTCTTCAATAGCCGATCTTGGGATACCATAAAAAGAACTTGAAACCTTAGTAGGAAAAATACGAATTGAGTAGTTATTTTGTATCAATCTTTATATTTTGTCTAGGGTACAATTTTTTATGTAAATATAGTTATTAATTCTGATGAGAAAACACTAATACCTTTTTGAATGTCTTTTTCACACCAGCGTGTTTTAATTCATTACAGTGAATTGAGCGTATGATGTCAAAGAATTCATCTACGTATGCCACTCTTAAGTAACCTTCAGGTATCGATTGATTACTTGTATGGTTTTTCTGAAAAAAGTAACGGTTATAATAATTACTTACATTGTTGAACATCGAACTAAAAATTTGAAATCACGATTTTTCACTTACAGCTTCTTGTGAAGGCACAATCAAAATATCCACCATTCCCAGCTCTTCGCAGTTCATCAGCTTAAACTTCTGGGTCAATAATCTGAAGCGACGTGCTTCTGCACCCTTTTTACTGTCTGACTCATTGCTTTTTAAGTTCTGAGAAATTTTCTTCCCGAACTCTCTTGTTATTGTGCCACTCGTTGGTCTTTTACCAGTGCCTGTGTAACGCTGGGCAAATTGTTCAAATTTTTGGCGATGAACTTCCATGGCTTAACTAAAACTAGTGTAGCTCCGACGATTAAAAATTTAAATCAAAGTTTTTTCGAACGTTTTCTTCGAATTTGTAAGAAACTAAACATCCTGTCTGGTCATGGCGAAAGAAAAAAAGGCTCCACGTAAATTGCGAATTTCGTTTCATTTGCGATACTTTCCTATTTGCTTGTCACGAATGATATAAAAGCCGGTCGGCCCCGAACGTTCGTTCTATAAGTCTCGAATAATATTTGACTGTCATACATAAGCCGGCCTTCCCCGATTATGTGCGTTCTATAATAAGTGAGAAATAATAGAAAAATGTCATACATAAGCCGGTCGGCCCCGATTACGTTCGTTCTATAAGTCTCGAATAATATTTGACTGTCATACATAAGCCGGCCTTCCCCGATTATGTGCGTTCTATAATAAGTGAGAAATAATAGAAAAATGTCATACATAAGCCGGTCGGCCCCGATTACGTTCGTTCTATAAGTCTCGAATAATATTTGACTGTCATACATAAGTCGGCCTGCCCCGATTATCTTCGTTCTATAATAAGTGAGAAATAATATTACACTGTCGGTCGTATATAAACTGGCCTGCCCTGATTATGTTCCTTTTATAAGTGCCAAATAATATTTTTTGAGTAATAAGCCGGCCTGTCCTGATTATGTTGCCCTGATTATGTATTTTCTGCCCTGTTCTTAACCGGGGCAAGCTGCCGTACTTAATCAGGCCAATGTTCATTATCCGGGCAGAACAATGCAGGGTACATCGCAATGCGAAAAAAACGACAATTGAGGAGAATGGATGACGGCGCGGACCCCCAATACAAAGAGCGGAAAGGTGCCCTAAGAATGAGCAAGGTCGGGTTGCCGGCACGACGCCTGAACCATCCTCTGGTCACGATATACGGCGTTATTTTTTTTACAAATAATAAAAATGGTAACTGCCACTGCTGCTGAATTACTGCTGCTCAGTTCAACTTTTTATTTTTAAAATGTTTTTTAATAAACCATAGCTGAATGTTTTTTTTTAATTATGGCTGGAGAAACAGATCTGTTGACTACAAGGCCCCACGCAGTCCTTTTTTTGTTGGGACGAATGAATATGTGAAAAATTATCTGTCTGTTTTTAGCTATCAGAATTTAATTCCCTAGCTAGCTAAAGGATACCTGTCTCTCTTGCTTGCTTTTGCTATTGCCCTGATTAAAAAGGAAAAAATTGATGAGTTTAGTTTACTAGAATACTAGCAACATGGCAACATGGTTCCCACCAAGTCAAGGGAAGGTACAACAGATTTCCCAATAGACCTTTTTGAATGTTGACATTTTTCGCGGTAAGCCCTTTCGGCTTTAACAATTAGATAGATAGATAGATGTGCATATTTTACATGGCTAGCCTCACAAATATCGAGGGATATACCCTGTCTATTATTTCCAGGAGGGGCCATGGCTTAGATGGAGAGTCCTAGAGTATTTAATGCTCATTTTGAGCTACGCAAACCCAATTAGGGCCCGCGCTCTACTAGACAACTCCCGGCAACATCCAACGGCCCACACAGTGAGCCATCTGCCCAATTTCCCTCACATGGCTTGGGTTAACCCGGGGCTATGGTAACATTCACTCGCCCATGTTGAATCGCCGTCAAGAGGAATCGAACCCCGGTCTCCCGCACAGAGTACGAGAGCTATAACCACTAATCTACGGCGCCGCTATAACCACTAATCTACGGCGCCGCGTGGCAGGCAAAAAGATGCGGGCGCTAGATGGAGTGAGGTCCTTTTTAGTCTGTTTCTTCGCACGACGGTATCATTACGACTTTATATGAATATATGTCAATCAGAAATTATCCATCTACACTCGATAATAGTTTAAAGCCTCAAAAATGTTTCCGTAGAAAGAAATGGGCTGAAAAAGACCTTTCTTCAGCAAGCTTCTGCATCTTTCTGCCTGCCACACAGTTGTTAGAGCCAGAAGGGCTTACCGCGGAAAATGTAAACATTCAAAAAGGTCTATCGGCAAATTCAGTAAAGGTTTTGGTTTTATAAATTATTATTTCTCATAACAAAAAAGAAACCAAGCTAGCACTGAAAACCCAGAAAATTAAAACAGGTTTCCCGAGCAGGAAATAATTTCCCTTTTGGAGCGAAAATTTTCTTGGTGTAAAAAAATTTTTCTGATGTAGCTAAATAATAGAAATAATTTAGTTTCTGTAACAACTTGACCCAAACTGGTTGAGCAAACAGCAAAACTTCAATGACTTTTTTCTGATTTTTAGGAAAGTCGTGATAAACAAAGTAGAGGAGCATACACATGACTATTTTTCTTCAAAATATTTTCCAGCCTATCTAGCTAGTTCCATATAAAAAATGTGTTTTTTTTAATATGCACAGCCATACTAATGTTGTTCGGGGCTGCTATTTTGTTACGCAATATTTTGTACCAGTAAAATAGATACAATATATATAGATTCCAGACTCAAGGCATGCAGTTGCGAGTAAAATAAAAGCAAAGTGAAACCACATAATCAAGACGCTCGCATAATAGGGATAGTATATATACTACATAAATGACCTCACAATTTATTTTCTGGTCCATCGATTCAATAAAAATAAGCATAATGTGTTAGAATGAAATATAACACTTACAGTTAGTTTGATCCTGTCCAACTAGATTGATACTTTGGTGATACTTCTGTTGATATAAACTCAGCGTCCCATGCAGCTGTATTAGTTAGATAACTATAATGAGAAGATACAACTATCAATCTCCCCTCTTTCTTTATTTGTGTCAACTCCATTGGCTGGTCATCTTCTTTATCATCTGCAATTATTCACTTGCAACATAAACTTGATATACATCGGTAAACCATGGTTGAAGGAGAAATGTAACATTCTGGATCGAACCAATGAAATACTTTCTAGAACTGGATGTTTATCTATGTACAGTGGGGTCAGCAACATAATTATCTCCAAATCTTTGTGAACAAGTAAAAGAACAAAAATCCAAAATGTTTGTCTATATACAGTAGGGTCAACAGCACATCCCCTTCAAGCTGGAATGGTGTGTGGAAGCTGGCCATTCTCAATAGCCTGTTTCAGTAGCTTCCAAGATGCTCCACGTTTGGTGAGTGCATCACTGATTTGCATTGAACCTTCTATCCATGTAACTTTAATGTCACCTTCTTCCACCATTTCTCTCAAGGCACAGATTTCTAGTCTCAGACGTTTGTCTGATGGTTGCTTTGTTGAACCAAGTGCTTCGTATAATGAGCGACTGTCGGTTATAGCATAGACTTGAAGCTGTTGATGTTTTAATAACAGATTACTGACCATGTTAGAAACGAAGAATGCCAATTCGCAGCCGTCACACATTGCTAATGTTTCAGCAGCCAATGCTGACCTTACAACACGTTTGAGTCGAGTAGAATTCCACGCTAGTGTGCAACATTGTTGGAACTTATCACACAGAAGAACTATCTGGCCGCCTTGACTTCCAGCATTTGGTAAACTATTGAAGCTGCCATCTGCATAGACTTGGATGTGAATTGAATTAAAATCAAGGCAGGGGAATGTCATGAATGATGGATTATTTTGGACTTTAGTGATGACTTTGTTAGCATCAATGACATCTGTGAATGTAGCTTCTTTGATTCTCCCAGACAAGTATGAGACTTCAAAACTGTTTTCAGGTTTGGACATGCATGATAGCCAGTTCAATTGACCAATGATGGATCTCAGTTCTCCTCTAACATTTTCATTAACAGGTGTATGTTTGTCCATTTTTGGTGGTAGCTCGATCTTTTTAATTGAGGATGCAAAGTTGTTTTGAGAGAGCGTTATAGAAAAGTCTTCATGTTGTTTCAGTTCAATTCCCAAATATTTAAATGCTGTGTGATGTTCAGTACTAAACTTCAATACTTGTCCCAATGGCTGGATAACCTGTATACGAAAGGTTTTTGTGCCACTCCACATAATGTCATCCACATGACAAACAAGGATTCCATGCAACGCATCACCAACACGCCAATAGAACAACCCATTGTCAAATGGACTAGGGGTAACACCTAATTTGATCAATTCTTGTCGGAGTCGCAGGTAAAACTGGCGAGGAGCATCTGCAAGACCATAAACACACTTCATGAGTTTCCATAATTTTTCAGTATTGGCTTCTTTAGGTGGTTTTATGAATACTGTACGTTCTATGGCATATCCTTGAAGAAAGGCCGTTTTTATGTCTAGAGAATGGAGTGTCCATTTCATTGACGCTGTGATGGACAGACAAAGTCGAACACTCTCTCTTGAGCAGGTGGGACTATCTGTCCGATAGTCTTGGGATTCTTGAAAGCCTTTCGCAACTAGTCTGGCTTTTGTTGATGGTTTGTTGTCAATAACTTTAGGAGTGATTACCCAACGTACATTCATAAAATTTTGACCTTCATCTGTGACTTCTTCATAGACTTTCTGAGACTTCCACGACTGAAGCTCCCATTGTTTGGCAAGTTCTATGTCAGTGTCAACTTGGGCAATGAGGATTTCTGATTGTAATACCTCTTGATCGTTGTTGCTTTTGTTAGTATGATGCCACGTTGTAACGTCACTACTGAAATCAACTGATTGAAATTCACCTTTGGGCGACTTAACATTCCATGAATACTTCCATTTTCCTGTTGATTTTCCTGATCTGCTATGTAGGGATCCCTTTTTCCATGTATCGTCATTTTTGAGTTGATACTCCACGGTGTCGGTTTTACGCAGAGAATTTACATCAGGACATTTCTGGTTGTCAGATGATGCTTGTTGGACATCAAGAGATTGTTGTTGTTCAAAATCTGTGTCTAATGTTCTTGTGTTTGTCGCTGCTGAAGACATGTAGCGATGCGGTCTATGCGTGTTTCTGGATCTTGGAGCAGTTGCACGTGGTGTAGGAGGGGGTGTTGGTGCGATTGTTGGTGGAGTGATGGAAACATGATGTGGTTGTTCATCAGAATCACTGTCGTCTTCGAGTGCTTGACTCTGTTTTTCTGGAGTACTTGGTGAACCAGATGTGACAGCATCTTTTTCTGATGATATATGATTTGAATCATCTTGATCACAGATTGTAGAATCATTGTTTCGCACAGGGGGATTTCGAGCTGGTCGTATGCGGCAAGGGTGTACTCTGATGTAATAGCCACCATGTTTGAGCAGTGTTTGCTGTCCATCTTTCCCTAAAACTGTAGCTGGTCCTCTCCATTTTGTTTCGTTGTTCCTCTTGTAGTAAACAATATCTCCAGTGAGAATAACAACATCACTGTAGGTACGAGTATTGCTTGAAAGGGCACGGCGAAGTCGTTCTGATCTTTCATGGTGCATAAAGGCCTCTCGGTGACATTAAAGTTACATGGATAGAAGGTTCAATGCAAATCAGTGATGCACTCACCAAACGTGGAGCATCTTGGAAGCTACTGAAACAGGCTATTGAGAATGGCCAGCTTCCACACACCATTCCAGCTTGAAGGGGATGTGCTGTTGACCCTACTGTATATAGACAAACATTTTGGATTTTTGTTTGACGACATTTTGTATCCAAAAACCGTGTAACATCCAGAGTCGGGGATCTTGTTCCAGCTGCTACCACTGTTAGAATGAAATATAACACTTACAGTTAGTTTGATCCTGTCCAACTAGATTGATACTTTGGTGATACTTCTGTTGATATAAACTCAGCGTCCCATGCAGCTGTATTAGTTAGATAACTATAATGAGAAGATACAACTATCATAATGGAGCATAATGGTGTCATGACAAGCATGTAAGCAAGATGAGATATATACCCTGTCTATTATTTTCAGGAGAAGCCATGGCTTAGATGGGGAGTTCTAGAATATTGAATGCTTATTTACTACTCAGACCCAATTAGGATCCATGCTCTACCAGACAACTCCCTGCAACATCCAACGGCCCACACAGTGCCATCTCCCCAATTTCCCTCACATGGCTTGGGTTAACCCAGGGCTATGGTAACATTTACTCGCCTATATTGAATCACCGTCAAGGGATAGAACCCCGGTCTCCTGCACAAAGTACGAGAGTGATAACCACTAAACTACGCCCTCGGTGTCTAGCAGAGCGCTGATCCTAATTGAGTTTGCGTAGCTCAAAGAGAGCATTAAATACTCCAGGACTCCCCATCAAAGCCATGGCCCCTCCTGGAAATAATAGACAGGGTATATCCCTCGATATTTGTGAGGCTAGCCATGTAAAATATGCACATCTATCTATCTATCTAGTAATCTCTGTTTAAAAATATATTTAAATTTTTTATAGACAATATGGTATGCATGTTATAAATGGAAGAAGCTATAAAGGAAAATAGTGTTAACAGCTTTGATATCAAGTTTAAAGATAATAAGAATGCATATTATGCAGGTGATACAATTGATGGCAGTGTTGATTTAAACTTGCGCTCACAAATTGAACTCCATGGCATACGTATACAGTTTCGTGGAGAATCATTTGTTTGCTGGCAAAATCAAAAAGTTCAGGGGATTTATGAGAATGTCAGTAGCCATAAGAGCTTTTGGAATCAGACATTCACAGCATGGGGAAGCTCTAGTAAGTATTTTAGGTTAGGCACAAGTTTTTAAATGTATATCATATAGAAAAATTGACAGGTATATAAATTGAGAAGGGTGAAAGTAACTTTGTGCCAATCAGGGTTCAATTTAGAAAAATCTCTAATTGTAGTTTAGGCATTGATATACCTTCATAATTGAAACTATTATAAAGATATATAAGTGATTACAAGCAATGTTGAAAATCAGGGATTCACAATTTTTTAATTTTTATATATATATATATATTACTTCATAAAATTATTTGCAGAGACGGTGTTTTTGTTCACAAATTACAACCTATTAATTCAACCCCTGCCAAATTTTTTTATGTTAATTTTATTGTATTGTTTTATAATTAATCTCTGTATACAGTAGACTCCCGGTTATTCGAACCTGCACTTATTCGAATAATTCGGTTATTCGAAGTGAGATGGCGTTCCCCTTGGATCTGCTTACCCAACTCAGGCAAAAACACTCTCGGTTATTCGAACTTCAGTTATTCGAATAATTCGGTTATTCGAAGTGATTTTTATTCCCCTTGGGGCCAATTATAGGCTAAGTCACCCTCAGTTATTCGAATTTTTCTTATTGGGAGATCGTCGAGTGAGAACATTGATTTTCTGCGATTAAAACACTTTTTTTCTTCAAAAAATCAGGTTTCAATATTCATGGCTATTTACACTCTTCAAGCAATTTCTTCAAAAGTTCAATATTCTCCTTCGGTCCAGAGAATTGAAGCAAACAGGGGATCCTCAATCCCTTATCAGAGTTGGAAGAGGCCTTAGAATTGTTGGAAAGATGGTCTTTGTTTGACGAGAATGGTCTTGAAATCAGAAAGCAGTTAAACATGATAACACGTACATGTCAAAAACACTACATCGATAGTAAAAAACAATGTAGCATTAAAGATTTTTTTAAGAGTTGAACTCCTTGTATTTACTAGATACATTTTCTTTATAACTTTCATATTTTAAAACCTGTTAACAATTTGTTCAAATTTATTCTTTCTTCAAAAAGTAAAAATTCTTTGTGTTTACACGCTCAACTGAACCACAATGCCTCAATTACTTAAGAAAAGTCCATCCCATTAAGGTTAAGTTGAAAATCTGGCGGGAAAACGAATTTTTCAGTTATTCGAACTCCCGGTTATTCGAAGTAAATTCTTATCCCCCTTGAGGCTTCGAATAACCGGGAGTCTACTGTATATATACGTGAGGGGAATTTTCAATGGTTATAAAAAAAGTTATAAAGTTAATGTATCCTAAATTAATAAGAAAACTAATTTTTATTAAGAGGATTTTTTTAAATTTTGTTATGAATTTCTATGGTTTAACAAAGTCACCAACAGATGCTGACAAAAATAAATACCTGAAATTCTTTAAATTAAAAACCAGTCATTAATACTTTTATAGAAACTTAAAGCACTCATTCTTGAATTTAGTTGCCTGGAACCAAATTAAAAAGAATCAATGTTTACTGGCAGCAACAGAATCTTTTTTTCAGTTTTTATAGCATATATACCCATAAGCAAAAGCCTCATTTCTATGCATTGACTTTTGAGTTATCTTTTTACTGATATGCATGATCTAACTTAACAGCGATGAAATTCTTAATCCATTATGCAAATATGATCTAGTATTTTTTTTGTTAACTTTAGTGCATGAAGAAACATCTGCTGCTTTACCTTCTGGTCATCATACTTTCCATTTCTCTGTGCAGATACCAGTAAATAACATTCCATCATCCTTTGAAAATAAATATGGCACAATCAGATATTGGGCAAAGGCTTACATTGATCGTAGCTTTTGTGAAGAAAGTCGAGTGAAACCGTTCACTGTTTTGCAATCGATTGATATAAATGCTAAGAAATATCAGGTAAAGACTAACTTTGTCTTTTTGTATGTGTAACACCCAGCTATTTTTATTGTTCCCTTGTTTAATTTTTTTTTCTTAGTATGTATATAATAAGAATTTTGCCTTTTATTTTTTGCCTTTTACAATCCTTTGTATTTAGAGTAAGGTCTCAAATGATGCTGAAAAAACAACATGCTGTTTTTGCTTCAAACCAAGTTCTTTATCTCTGGCTGCAAGTTTAGATCGCAGTGGATATTGTCCTGGTGAATCGATTGCAGTGAATTGCCGAGCGAGAAATCGAGCAAGAAGAGATATGGGAGGTGAGGTTGGTTTATTATATTCGAAAAAGTTCAATTCACAACATATTTGTTACTAATTCATTTATTCATCTAGGTTATTAAAACTTCAATAATAATTCTTTGGTAGCTTGTTCATTGTATGACACTTATGTGCTAATTATTGCACTTTTAGTGCAATGATTAGCACACATAAACTTAGGCCCTCTAAGCTTCAAATCAGCCTCCCTGTATGCGTCAGCCCATTTGATTGACTCCGCCTAACAACTACTTTTTCGCAATGTCACCCACATATTAGAGGTAAAAAGCGACGAAAAACATGCAACTAACAGTTGACTTGGATTGTTACTTTTATCTCAAGTCAAACAATTACTGTGAAGCTCACCTAAGTAAAAATCCACTCATTTCCACTCATTTCCACTCATTTCCACTCATTTCCAGCATCTATCTTAATTTCTTTTCCAGGAATAAAAGCCAGACTGATCCAAAAAGTAATTTACCATGCAGATAAACATTACAAGATGCAAGAAACGATATTGAGTGCGATTGGTGGCAACAAAATAGAGAGGGGAAGGACGAAGGTGTGGGAGAATCAAATGTTAAAAATTCCTGCTGTTCCTCCCTCCATTGATATTGCTTCTAACCTTGCGGTGTTCTATAAAGTGCAGGTATAGTATTATCTCTCTCTTTTATCTTCATGAATTATTAGGCTAGGGATTTTATTTTTGTAGTATTACATTTTGTATTATGAATATTTATTTTGACAAAATTTTCAATCAACTTATGTTAATAACACACTATTAATGGGTATACAAAGTTGACCATTGATCAAATTGTTGCGTTTATCATTCAGTTAATAATTTACCATTTCTAGGGTTTGGACAATGTTTTTATTTTCTACGATACCAACTGTTAACAGTTCATTCCATCTGTCATGGATGATTTATTCAAATTTGACTTTCTCTGATGAATGGAATATTCAAATGTTTCCTTTCTTTGAACTGATATGTATAATAAACTGGTAGTTGTTTGAATTAGGAATACTAAAGTTAGGTCTATGTATTTAAAAATATGTTGTTTTAAAAATTAAAGTCCTTGGTTCACATCTTTATGTAACATCACACCATCTGTGTTATGTTGCGAAACGTTAATGTTCAAGTTCTTAGTGCCTCGTTTTGTTTTAAGGTAAAATAAATAAAAAGCATGCAAAATTCTTCACTGTTTCTAACAGGTGTGTAGGGTGAAAAATAATATAACATATTTCGCAGGAATAAACTTTTGAAAGTAATCCTTTTCAAAGCTGTTTCGCAGGCTTTAACTTTCGCGATCTTGGTTATCAAAAAAGTTTCTTCCTCCAAGTAGTCAGTAGTATAACAAAAGGGAAATTTTTTATCATATCAAATATGTTTCTGTCATGCGCACGAGTAACAATCAAGAAAAACCTTATGATAAATAAACAATTTCTTACACAGAATATAAATTGTCCTGAGTGGCACAAACTTTAGATATTAGGAGAGTTTAGAATAGACGAATTTCATCGTGACGCGTGTATAATCTCTAGACATCCTACGCAAACCGACAGGCAAAATAATGCAGGCGGTAAGCCGTGGACCAGTCCATTTCAAACTTTATTCTCAGGTAAAGGCATTTTGATCTTGAAATTAGAATATAGCTTGCATGTAGTTTAGATTTTGAACATATATAAGTGAAAAGATGCCAGTAGCCACAGTACAAAAGTTTTTAACCATAATTTGACTTTCTTCACTTAAAATCTGCATTTTTTTGCCTGTCGGTTTTTCTGATTTTTTCAGCGCATTCGCAAGAATCCCGTAATAACGTAAACATTGAAACTCGTCTACAAGAATGTCCTGGTTAAAAAAAAAAAGGAGTGTAGGGAGGCATTACTGAAGACTAAAGAATAAAAAAACAGTTGACCCCACACTTTAATTAACAATGTGGTTCTGTTTAGATAACGATGGTGGTACCCAATGGCGTTGACTTGCAATTTCAACTACCAATCACAATCGGTACAATTCCGTTAAGTCCTGTTACTGAACTAAAAAGTAAGAATAAATTTTTGCACCTCATTAAATAGTTTATCGAATGCCATTAACATAAAAATGCAACAAGAGATGTAGCAATTCCTGTCAAGAGTTTATTACGTTGGCGCTTTGTGTATTGATCCATAGTGGTAGTATTTTTTCAAACAACATAATCCGCCCTTTTACGCCACATTTTACGCCTTTTACGCAGCAATAATACCATTTATTGTGGGCGTAACAAGAGTTTGTAAACAAGACAGTTTCCAAAACTTTACCGACTAATATTTTTATTTTTAGAAAACGTTAAACTGAAAAAGTGTACAGATGGTACATGCTGTTTCAATCACGCCAGCGAAACTTACAACTTCCCTTTACAAGCTTTCATACCGTCTACATCGTTTGTCGATAATTACATATTCATGCCGAAACGTTCATCTTTTACGGAAGATATGATTCCTCGTAGCACATCAAAAGAACGCAAGGTAAGCTCTGTTGTTTTCTTGTAACGATTCTCCTAGTGTCAGTATCGCGGTATTATCGATTATTCTAGTTTTAGTCTTGTGTTTGGCTATCTCTTTTAAAGATTCTCATGGTGGGATTATCGAGGTGGTCTCGATTGTTTTTATAAAAAGATAAAATTTAATTTTGATATTTTTTATAACGATTTTATAAGGTGCATAATCTGCCTGTCTCGAAGTTACCAATTTCAATCGGCGAAATTTTCGAAAAATATCCTTTTGCCTCTTCTTACAAAGATGAATGTTACAGACCGGTATTAATATTTCCGAGATCGAAAAACAATATTGTAAAATGAACGTGCATATACAGGATAAAAACCTTATTTAATAAGCATTCCATATTTCGATTTTCGGTAATTTTCCCCTAACTCGGAATACGACATGCAAAAAGTAATTTTGAATTATTGGTGCCAATTGAAGTGTACTGTTAGGGCTGTTAATATTTTAGAGTCTAGGGTAAAACTTTCTTGCGAGTGTGATTTCAAAAATAAGACTCTGCATATGTCAGAGTTCTTGAAATAGGCTTTAAAATACCCGTGTTTTAATTTTGATCAAACACTTGGTTTTGTACATTTTCATCAATAACATTTTCTGTTATTCGTTTAGAGAAAAGACGGTGATGAAAAACAACCACTACTTTGTCCGAGAAACACATACACGCCCTGACAGAAAACTAAATAACGCCATATTTGTTGCTCTGTGGCAACGCCCTGTGTCACTGGTATTGGAGTCACTTTATTTCGGGAAGAGGTTCTTCAATTTTTTGGAAGTGAATTTGAACGGTTTCATGAACGTTTTAATGTTCTTGGTTTTTATTTATTTTCAACAACTCGTAGTTTTACATAAAATGCATCCATAAAAGTTTTATGGATATAGCTTCTGCTTTTTATTTTTTTATCAATAAAATAATTTTTTAAAAAAAAATTCTTAACACGACTATAAATAACATACAAGATGAATTCAATTTACAAAGTTTAAAGTTGAAATTAAAATAAAGAGAAAGTTCACAAAAAGAACAGATGGAAACCTTCCAATGTTTACTAGGATAATAAAAAAATTCTAAATAAAAACACAAAAACAATAGACATGTGTTAGCAAGAAGACTCTTGCACCTTTGTTGTTTGTAAAAATTTGAGACCTAGTCTCGCGTCTTACTTTTAAATGGTTTAAAACTTTTATCTGTTTACATCGTTAAATGCTGAGAAGCTTTCTTTGCAGTTGTTAGCACTGTTCGGTTTACCTTTTTTATAAATTACACATTTCAGTGGTTCTATATTCCAAGATGGTATCTTAGTCACGGGATACCTTTTTTATACTTTTTTGTATTACGTCGTTGGTCGTTAGTTACGCCAGTCCGTATTGATGGTATTCGATTGAAATAAAACTTCTATCGACAAGCATACAGCGGCGTCGCCATTTTTAAAAAGTACGTCATTTAAAAGTGCCGTGTAAAAGAGCCGACATTGTTTACCACTAATAAATAATAAATTAGAAATAATTATAAAATTAATTTAAAAAGTTGAATCTTTAAGAGGGCTGTAAATATTTAGTATTTTTGGATTGTATTTTTATAGAAATTTCATTAGAAAATAAAATATCTATCTTGCAATATTTAGGACATGGCATATATAATGACCCCGCTTCGAAATGAAAAAAAACTGCCTAATCGGTACTAGGCTCTACGCATTTCGCGATTCGAAACAAATCCACGATATTTTGACGTTATCTATTTGAATGTGGGTTACCCAAAGGATTCGGATAACCTTTTTCCGGGTTTATTGGGCGAATTAGTATATGCCACGATGTTGCTTTTTTTGTCATGCGGTCTATTCCCTGGAACCTTTATCCTGGGGTACAACTTTATCCCGATGTCAGAAAAGATACAAGATGCGCTGGGGACGAGGTTGCCTGGGGTAGTTATTAAGCTCAAATGCCCTAGGAACGAGGTTGTTTATTTTTACAACAATTCAACTTTTGAAGCAGAATTATTAATTTTTTGGATAGGAAATAGTTTGAATCTCTAAGGCACTGGCGAAAACTAAGCTATCTGCGGAAAAACGGTCAAAGAAAAAGTGAACCTTGAGACAGGTTATCAAGAAATGTCGATGTGACTTCTATCATTAAAAAAAAAACGTTGCACACAAAAATCCTTTGATGTTGGTAAAAGGGACTGGGATTAGATTTGACGTGAGGGAGAAATTCTTTTCGTTTTAACCACTTAAATAATGGTCAATTTACAGTTTTTCCCGGAAACTGAAACAGCGCTAATCAAAATCTTCGACAAACAATGCCAAGTATCCTTCACCCCTGGGCCAGTCGGGATGTCAGGTTCTCCCTTCGCTTTTGCCGGGAAAATAGAGTCTTAACCCTATTCAGGCCGGGCTTTTGGGGGTCCCTGAAAAGCCGGAGGGGGAGAAGCTTTGCAGAATTAACACTTATGGATTTGTGCGGAGATGCTATAGAAGGCAAACTTTCGGTAACTGATTTTCCTATTTGCGCTTAACAACGCGTTTGATGGAAGTATATATCTTTGTTTGCGTTTATCTTAAAATTGGATTTCTACCTTCCTGGTCATATGATCATAATTTTACTCCAGTACGAAATTTTTGGGCGATTGTTTAGATATCGAGTACTGTTGGGTGACCTGGACTTTTTTGACAAAACACAGAAACGCGTCTTAGCCGATCTTCAGATCAGCAGAAAACATCTAAGGGAATAAATTTTCACGCGAATTAATGTTCGCGATTTCACGAATGAAAAATAAGCTTTTATTTTCGTGAAGGGGAAAAATTCACAAGAATAAATATCGCGAATGATCAGAAAACGAAATTTAATGGTATCGAAATAAGTTACTTGCAAACGTAAAAAAGTTTTTGTGATTTTGAGAAGGAAACTGTAAAATTCGTAAAAATCCATTTCGCGAATTGAGGTCGGTAATTGTTGCGCCTCTTGAAATTCCCCTGAAGAACCTAAGTGGCGTTTGACCATTCGCTCCAAAATTTGCTCTGCATGAGTTAGAAATGACGTTCGAATTAGACAAAAAACGAAGGCAATTTTGGATGCCTAGACAAAGATCCCACCAACCTTTAGAATTACAAAGATAAATATAAGGGGGAAAAAGTGAGGCGGTAAAATAGACAAAAAAACAATCATGTGCACACTTCGATTTAAACGTTCAAAAGGGCGTCAATGGGAACAAAAATACACATCAAGTTCTGCTATAGACATTTGTTGTCAACCCGGTGATTTGCGTGTCCTTTCAAACAGTCCCACCCAACGTAAGTGTACGACATGTTAGGATACGTAGATTGAAACTAAGTTGAACATAATAAGACCAAGTAAGACATCATACTGTAAGCTAAACGATGTTGGATTACATAATAAAAAGCTATCGATATACAAAATATTTTTTTATTTTTCATTTTTTATTTATTTATTTAAGTAAGTCAATTCTAGAAAGAGAAGTAAACCAACCACCTGAGGAAAAGTAAATTTAAAAAAAACACTTCCAACTGAACTGAATTTTTAACAGGCTGATTTTTAGCTAGACTGTGAATAAAATTTTGACTCTTCACTTGACGGGACCTGAAAGAACCTTCATGAGACCAATTATTGAGAGCATTTTCATTAAGATTTTCGACAAGACACCTTTTTGACTCCACAGTGACACTTTGATACACACAAGCAAAATTTAGGCATAAGTATTTTAAATATAATCTATAGTCACGTGACCGAGCTTTTAAAACTACATTACAAAGTCTTCCTGACGCGCCGTACGGCACGCATTCGCACCCACTCGGCCAAAATCGTTGCGGTCACACGCAGTTGTCGTCAAAGTTACTGAGAAGTTTATACTTTTGTAGCATGATTTGTTGTAGCATTTTATGGTATAGTAGAGCACGGTATGCACTTGTATAAACGTAATATGATGAAGAAATTCTCTGGACAAGTTTCAACGTTTAATATCTAAAAGAAAGAAAGCTCTTTGTTTTTATCATACAATCTGCAAAATAAAATTCTAATCTTTAACTTGTGACCGAAAATATTAAAAAAGCAAAACAAAAATAAAAGCAAAAATAAACAAAGGGTAGAAAGAAGAAACAGAAAAAACAGAAACAGACAAACAAACAAACAAGTAGAACAACAAAATAAATAAAAAACAAGAAACATACAGAAAACAAACAGAAACCTAGAACAACAATATAAGTAAAAAAACAAAAAAAAAACAGAAAAAAAAACGAAAGAAGCAAGAAACAAACAAATGCCAGTCCATACCTGTAATAGTGCGGTTTGAATGGACCAGTTTTAGATACACCGGAATATTTTACTTGTTCATCAGATAATTCTGTCAAGTGAGCGTCAAAAGATGGTAAGTGTAATGCTGCAACATATTCATCTAAAAACACGAGAATTTTTTAGTAGTAGCTCTTCCTTCTTCTACCTCCGTACTCGATAAAAGTTTCATCAACGACAAAAAATGGTCAATTAAAGGAACCTCGAGGTTAGAAGTTGAGCTTATGTAATAGTTAAAAAAGTTGCTTATTGTATTTTACATTCACCTACTCTGTTTCTGTCTCGGTTCTCTTAATTTCCTTATGTCCTGATGTATAAACAGCATCGTGTCCTTTTCAAAATTCCTCTAATCTACCAGTTTAGAATTGTTTCTTTGACAGTTAAACAGTTATAAACTTCAAACTTTGACAAATAGCACTTTGTTTTTCAATATTTGTTAATTTCTTTGCTTTTTTCCTTCCAGTGAAAATGAATTTCAAAATATATACAGTAGTCTCCCTAATTAGCAGGCACCGTTGTTGCAAAAAAAAAAATCAGCCCATTATTTAGAGGTGTCCGCCTATTGGAGTAGTGGTAGTGTTCCAGACAAAGAAATAACAATAATAGGATGAACCGTGGAGGATGCACAGCTTTTATTGTCCAACAAAAGCCATAAACTTGTTAGAAGAAAAAAAACAGAAAAAGAGCGAAATAGTACTGTTTCTAAATGTAAAATAGCAACGACAATAAAAATCCTAGTATAAACACTTTTTTTCTCTACAAAAAACAATTTAAAGACCATTATTTTCTGCAGGTGTCTGCTAATTATAAAGTATAAAAGTTCAAAATACCCATTTCTTGTATAAAAACGTGTCCGTTAATTTAAGTGTTCGCTAATTCCTTGTCGGCTTTTTAGAAAGTTTTCTATGAGACTTTGACTGAAATTCGTACACTGCAACGGCAGAATCTGTCCGTAAATCAGATGTCTACCTTTAGGAGCGTGCGTTAATTAGAGAGACTATATACTGTATTTATGAAAATTGGTTTCATGAATACAGTATACAGAATTCACATAAACCAACTAAACCTAGTTTTCATATATCAAACATATAGATAGCGTGGATACAGCAGCCCCTCCCCCACCACGCCTATGAGAGATAATTCTTAAAACATTTATACCCACCCATTTTTTTAGGCAACAAATAAACATCATTTTGGTAACGTCCAACCGGTGCACGAAATAATTCAATAAGAGCGACTGCTTGTGTGGTGGCGGTGATAGAGAGAACAAATGACGGAACGCTTGAACAACTAAGATTGACGAGACGACCCTAAAATAGACAAAAAAAGCTTTACATGCAAAAATGTCTTGTTAACAAAAACGCCAACAGGAAGTAACGTTAAATTCGCAGAATCACCCCCTGTCTAGTCTTTTCTAAACTACATGGCCCCTTAAGCTGCACTCCCGGCTAACTCTGTTTACCATTAGATTTAATGCAGAAACTAGATTGGATGCGAAAAAAACAAGTTGCAAATCATTGACAAAAACGTAAACAAGCTACTTTTACGTTGCCACATGAGAATGGAGAATGGAGTTGTACAGAACCATTCTTAATCGGGTGAAAAACAAGCTTGTTTAGTAATGAAAATAATAAATTTAATAAAAATGAAGCCTTTACCTCTGCCAGCAGAGTAACACGTTTGCCATCAGGCCAAATTATGTGATCAACTTGTGATCTTACTTTTTCCCACGACAGGTCTGGAGTCCGTAAACTACCCTACAAAAATATCAAACATATAAAGTATTCCTCTATGCACGACAGGGTTGCCAATCGATAAGAAAAGCCAAAAAGTATTAGTGTAATTGGCAAATGTAATAAACGTTATACTTTAATCAGAAAGGACAAAATCAATAATTCATAAAAACTCTTTCCGTTTATCTAACCTATGTATGGCTGATGACCTAAAACGTTTCTACAATAATAGCCGTATTCCGTTTGTCTGTTTGTGCGCTAGAAAAAAGTCGTGCAACGGAAACACGAAATACGATATATGCAGGTTTTTGTTTAGTCACTCACACAGTAATACGAACAGAGACTTACCACATCTATTTCTGTATTCGAATGTCCCATATTACAGACGATGCAACCATTTTTTAATCGATCTAAATGTTCACGGCGTATAACATGCTTGTTTCCTAAACAATAACAAAGTGGAGTTAGAATAAAATCGACAGCCTCACTCCTCATTCTTACGCCCATCTTCAATGGCGGTAATCCTTGCAATTCAGCATAAAATGGTTAAATGCGGTAATAAATATTGCCAACACTGATGACAGTCTTCACAAATACGATTAGCGTTAAGTCTGGTTTCCACTTAAACGAAAATGGTCGGACGACAAAAAGTAGGAAACAATCGTACTTCTGCATCGTCCGACGTAGGTCGATTCAACCAATTTTGTTTAAGTGGAAAACCGTCTTTAAAAGAGCAGGTAAGAAAGTTGATAATACTTTAAGATATACTTAACAAGTATACAAGATTGCCACCGCCCTACCTGTGCAGGTTATCAATATATCAATCGTCTTTATAGATTCTTCTATCCGCACCACACGAAAACCATCCATACTAACATTAAAACAAAAAATTACAACTAAACAAACAAAAAAAATAAATAAATAAAAAATAGAAAGATCAGCAGCCTTAACAGCCATACTGTTTCTAAAACTTATCCAACACACTATTAATGTTGAGTACGAAAAACTTGAAACTAATTACAAGCAGAACTTTTTGAACAACTGTCTGCATATTTTACCACATTATATATATATAGTCGTTTGAAAAGTTGCCTATTCTCTTTCTTTTTTAATCAAATCACAAATAAGTAGTTAGGCTAAATATCATTACAAGTACCATGCATTTTCGTTTTTTACGATAAAATAATATATGTTATTCCAGACTCTTTTTCTAAAACAAAATTTAAGAAGATTTGAGAACTTTTGAGGAGATTTTTGTGACTTTTGAGGAGCTTTTGTTAACAAAATTGAGGAGATTTGAGGAGAAAAACTTGCACTTGTAAAAATGAAGAAACACACAGACTGGCATCTCAATAATTTCTTACAAAAGATAACTAACAAACTTTGCTTCAAATACAAACACAACAAAAAAAAAGTAATGTTTGCAGACCACAGCAACCACAAATTGTGGTGATTTAAAATAAATAACATAAAAAATAGCATTATATAAAAAATAGCCAAATGTCAAAATTTTTTTGAGGAGATTTGAGAAGAAAACCTAAATTTCAAAAAAAATTGAGAACATTTGAGGAGAATTGAGGAAACCTTTTGAATTTGAGGAGATTTGAGGAGTTATGAGGAGGTGTGGGAACCCTGTACGTTCTTTCTTTATATATGTTTTTTTTATAAACCACGTTTCGTCCACCGATAACATGCCGCCATTTTTTTAATAATCACAAATGTGACCTATTCGTTGTCACATCTGCTTAAATTAAAAAGCTACCTTACATTATATCTTCAATATTGTGCGTTCGGCCAATCATCATAGTCAAGAAATGGTAAGCAATAAAATTTTGCTGCCTTTAACCAAACACTCATTCTTTGCTTTGCAATATGAGTGAACAAAAAAAAGGCAATACAACAAATAATGGAAACAGGTTTAGCTTGTGCATTCATGTTCTCTTACCAAGCTTGTAGAGCACATATAGGATCAACTTCAGTAACATTGACAACAGATCCCAACCCTTTCAGTGCTTGGCAACATCCTTTTCCAACCTCGCCATAACCACACACCAACACTTGTTTGCCTCCAAACATCACATCAGTAGTACGCTTAAGACTAAAAAGATTGGAGATTGTTTCAAAATATTTTTTAGGGTTTGGCTCAGCACATGTTATACAATGTGTTTAAATGTTTTTTTTGCTGAAGTTACATTTCTAAAACTGCCAACAAGAATAACGACAGTTAAAACTATCAGTGATAGGATACCAATAGCTGGTACAAAAACACTAATTCTGATGGTCAAAAATGATTCTCGCTTACTTATAGGTATTCCAGCTTACATGAGACTTTATAATATTTTTATTAAATCTGCTGACTCCCCCCCCCCAAAAAAAAACAAAAAAACATCTCTCCCTGAAGGTTTTACTATGACCCTTTTTAATTAACAAATTATGTCTGCCCGCTACCCTCTACCACCCCTAAAACAGTCTAAATAAAGAAGCAGGTAAGTAGTGAGTCATGCTCTGACATTTTAATCAAAAATATTACCTGTCCAACACTGACTCTCTACAGCAGTACAAGTTGTCAAACTTTGTCTAAAAATTACAATAACAACAAATAAACAACAACAACAACAACAACCAATGAACAAATACTAGAACAGGAAAAAGACAACAACATCTAATTCCATATGGTAAAAAGTTCACCTTTGTTACAGAGTCATTAACATTCATGGCAGGTATTGATAACTTTTGTGCTTTCGAGAGCTGATACAACCTTAACAATAAAAAAATAATGATCAAATTATCTGTGTTTGGGATCAAATACTGTGTGATCATAAGACATCCATAAGATTATTCTTTATTTGAAACAAATATGTGAAAGTTTACTTGCTTAAAATTAATAGAATAATACACCACAAACCCAATATTCTCAATACAAAAAATTGCAACGAGTTTTAAAAAAAAAAATTTAAATGTGGGGTTTAAATGATCGATTTGACTTGGTTAACTTTTTCATTCTATTTTTATACTTTTAATAGATTCCTGTTTATGCATGCTTGATTAAAACTAGAAAAAAACATATTAGGCTATAATGGACTTTATTATAATTATTCAAAAACACATTTTAAATTTTTTTGTCATCGCTTTACTTAGTTCAAAGGTGCAGTCAATACTTTTTTTTGGTGCCAAAATTTTAAGAATAATGTTCAATAACTTTATTTACTGATTTTATGTATTCTAAATTATCCAGCCATGCTTCAAATTTTTATATTAAATTGCAAATTGATGATTTTTAAACAAAATAGCTATAATAGTCACAAATAGGCATTGTATGATTGTATTGTTGTCCTTAAAAAGTACAATGTTGCTTAAGCTTCGTAACTTTTGAGGATTTTATAATAAAATATAGTAAGGTTTAGGCAGAATATGGTGATACGTAGGCTTTGTTGGATAGCATTTTCAACCATTTTATAAGAAAGTATATATTATATCAAAGTTTCAACAGTTTTGATCTAAAAAACGTGCTTCACATAATCTTGTGAAAACACAAGCTTAAATAACCAAGCTTTACCAGCTTAACAAAAAATAATGTTGATGTTTAGATTTTTTAGAGTTATTATCGCACTCTTGACAGTTTAAAATCATCAAACAATTGTTGGAAAAAACTGAAATGTCAAGAAAAACAAATTGTGAAACACAAATGGGGAGAAAATTCAAACTTGATTTAAAGGGAAAGTTATAACAACAGCTAGAATCATGTATATGACAGTTACCAAATACTTGCCATGCAGATAAGCTAACTGCATGTGTTACTAATATATTGCTGCATGTAGTGTAGTGGGTTTGTCTGTGGCTCCCAGTTTCAGGGACTGCAGATCAAATCCTGCATGCTGCCAGGTAATGCGTTAGGTGTGCACAAAGTATCTCTACTTCTATAAAGGTGGAAACATCTTGCAAAATGATGTTGATGAAACTTTCATGCTCAAGAAATGATACACATACCTGTGTACACCAGTAACACTTTCTTCGACAATGCCTTTTAATTGATTGAAAATTGCAGGATACTTTTTTAAAATTAGATGTGTTGCATCGCCACCATCATCCAACACCTATAAACACAATTCATGAATTAGCAAAGAAATACTATAAACTTTTTAATAGCCAAACTGAAGAGAAAAACAAAAAAAATAGAATCACAAGAATATGAGCATTTTCATGAAAAGTACTTTCTTTAACAAGTTTTGAAAATAAATAACAACAAAGTCAACATACTGGACTGGTTAGAAGAAAGACTATCGCTTATCTACATCATTAAGCTTCATCAATAATACTAAAGAGTTGTTTCAAGTTAACATAAAAACATTTGAACCACTTACCAAATTGGGTGTCCAACCTTGATAAGTAATACATTTCTCAATACACCACCAAAAATCTTCTTCAGATTCTCCTTTCCAAGCAAATATGGGATAGCCTAAATAAATTAGGTATGTAGTGTTTATAGTCAGAGGAGCACAAACTACGAATGTTTTAACAATTTTTTTTCTGTGACATACCAGCTTCTGCAAGAGCTGCTGCTACTTCGTTCTAAAGAAAAGTTTCTCTATGCAATTCGACAACTAAAGCTTATGTGGAGGGTGCCATTGTTAATGTTACCGGATCAAGTTAAAAATTAAACCTTTGGCATCTATAAAGTCAAACATGTGAACAACAAAGGTAGGAGTAGGGCATTATGGTTTTTTGGTAGAGAATGATTTAATTTTACACATTTCTCCTTGTGGTTTTTCTACCCCAATTTACCTAATACTTTACAGGGTTTAAATGAGCATGTTACAGTTTGAAATCTGTGAATTTGTAAATTCTATGAAGAAAAGCCAATTCTTCTATTCTCGTCAATAATCTTTATCCCCTTTTTCTGTAATGGTTGTCACAACAAAATTTCCAGTAACAAGGAAACAATAGCATGTGACAAATATTAATAAAAATTAAAAACATAAAAGGAGATTGCAATAAGAAGGTTAAAATAGGCCAGGTCTCCTATAAAATCATAACAGGTGCATGGCCTTGTGATAAAGTCGGTTAATAAAAAAAAAGATTACTGTCAAAAGGCTTTATTCTGTAAACATTCCCCAACCCTTTAGAATAATTTTACCTTCGGGTTGGGGCGAAAAATCCAAATAAGTTTCGGGGAATTAAAAAAAAAAGTAAAATATATAATCAAATAATTACTGATAATCAAATTATGATTAAATTTTTTTTAAACCAAAAACAAAACATCTACAATGTATGGCCTTTTATCGCTTAAAAAAAATTGGAATAAAAACAAACTTTTTACCCCGATTGACTAAATATATAAAAAACATCAACTATTACAGGGATTAAGTACTGCAATTTTGCTGATCGTGATTACAATTTTACAACAACTTCACTGCAATTAGACAAATAGAATTACTAAAGTACCAAAGAGCAATAAAAAGCAATAAGTAAAGTATAAAAATTACAAAAACCACTCACCTGGGCAAGTATCAGGGGTACATACCTGAGTTGAATAAATATTACACGCACACCACCTAACCTGAGCACCCAGGGCAGATAGTGTTTCAATCAAGACCTAAAACAAACAAGCGTGTGTTTATATCTCCATGCTGACCTAAGTAAGTGTTCCATATATTTTACAAATTATTTAGAACCTTTTACAAGACGAAATAAACAAACAAACAAACAAACAAATAGACAGACAGGCAGGCAGACAGACAGACAAGCAAGCAAACATATAGTCTATCAGGAGTTCTGTGAAAAATGTATGTAAGTACATCCAAAAAAACTTCAGAAAGAAAATTCTTACAGCAGCTTGAGCTGTGATATGAGTACATCCAACAATTCTTGCACCTTCTAATGGCTTTTCATTGTGATTTCTTTTTCGTAACAAAACTATACCAGGCATTTCTAGACAAATAAAAATACTAGCTGAAAATAACAGAAATAAAGAGGCATCAAAATCATAGGCCAAATTATTAATAAGAAAATAAAAAGTTGGTAATTCAATTTGTGATAATAGTGAAAATGTGAAAAGCAAATTCACCACTTACCTTGCTCAGCAATGTCAATTTCTCGACGACCAAAATCAGATAATTTGATATTACGTATGCAAAAATCACTTTGACCACTTGAATTAACCTAGAGTAATTGTTGTACAGTACAGTAATAATTGTTGCTGGTGTAAAAGCAAAGCGTCATACAGCAAGTAGTGCAAGGTTATAATTGTACAGTAAGGTACCTGCTCTTTTTCTCTCGGGTTAAGGCCTCCATCCTCTTCATCAGATGAGTAACTTGCATCGGAATAACTTGCTAAATAAAAAAAATATACAACAAAAATTAAAGCCAAGCACAAAATATAGGATGGAGAGGTGTAGGCAGCCTCTAGATATATTTTAGTTGTAACTGGAATTCACTAGCAATTTTGTGGTGTAATCGAATTCATGTCAGTCAGTCAGCCATCTAGCCAATCAACCAGTTAGCCAGTCAGTCAAAATACTATGAAATTATGACTTTTTCACTGTAGTCAATCACATAAAATTGTTATTTAAATAACATTGACTGTATTAAGTCACAATTGTCTCAGAAGAGGTTTTAGTTTTCTTCTAAGAAAAGCTTCTATTTTTTCCACAATAGAAAGATATAGAAGTCCAGAGCTTGAATTAGGAGGTTGCGGTTCGGAATTTACATATCATTCAACAAAGAAAAATGAATCCCATTTTCCCCATCAGCTATTTCTATATGATGGTTGTTGCAACTATTTACATGGGATAAGTGGAATGTGCCCTACAGTGCTTTTATACCACAGCTGCAAAGAAGTTTTCTTTTCTACAGTAAACAAATTCTAGCGAACTGAACGGGCACTCATTGGACGTTATCAACACAGAGGAATTGAACTGTAGAATGTCAGAATTAACAATATCATTTTTTAAAGTATATATATAGCTTTTTTTGTATTGTTTTAATTTTACTGAACTAAAAAGTATTAAAACGATCTAATAAGTATCTATACTTCTAATCAATTCAGAGCAATGGCATTTAATGTTTTGTTAGGTATGTTTTTTTTCAGAAAATTACGATCAACACGTGTTTACTTTGAACTTGATTATTCAAATTATTATCTTGGAATCTTAGTTCTAAACCGGAATGTTCTAAATATATTGCAATAATTAAAACGTTGTCTTGGAAATTTGAAGCTTGCTGCAGGTTGGCAAATCATGAGGTAAAGGATTAAACAGTAAATTACTTTATTTGCATGGATTTTAATATTATTTATGCGCAATTTCAGAAATTGTTTTATAGGCTGTCAAACTTCTAGCATGACTACTATATATATATGTTATTTTTTTATTCTTGTTTATTTTAGCTAGCTTTTGCTTCATCACATGATTGTTGCTATTTAATACAATGTTTAAAGAAAAACAAAATTTAATTGCTCTGTATATATTTTAATGTAATTAAGAATATTTATGTACAACTAGCTCTATGTGAATGTAATATATTGTAATATTGTATATTGTAAGATATTTCTTAACTTAGTCAATGAGTGGACATCATGATCCATGTCGTTCATAATTTGTATATTTAACCTGACTAATGCAGCCAATTTCGGACATATTATTATTTCATTTAACATTTGAATTGCTTCAGGTTGGGAATTAACTAAACTTTTAAGTCTTAGGGAAAATTTAAACCTTTTGGACAATTTCGGACAGATCATTGGCTTAGTCTTTTACTGGCATAATAAACCGTTGACTTTGAATGACGTTTTATTTACTAGATGTCACATACTTGCCCCAAAAAACATTTTGGACACTTTCGGACAGATATATATTTCATCTACACTATATTTACTGGCCTCAGGATCCAAACTAATGTTTTTAATACACTCAATTATAGTGCCGTGTTTTTCCTGCGCGCACATCATATAACAGTATGTAATGCTATCCCGAAAAGATGCGTGCGTGAAATGGAGGTAACGAAAACATTAGTGCAGAAAAAAACATGGCTAGCAGAGCGCAAAAAAGAAAAAGATCGACTAACTGCTGTGTTATAGGATGCACGAACAGCCAATACTCCTTGGAAAAATGAAAATAGACTAAATGTTCAATTCACGGGGGTTTATGTCATCATTCGTGCTCGTGCAAAACACTGTTCGCTAAGGCACATGTTATGGTTCAAATTATAGTTAAAATATCGCTTTCTCAAAGCATAGATTAGATGTCTACTTTGCGTAATCCTTTTCTGAAAATTACTTTGCTAAACAAGCATAAAAGTGACAACAAAGATTGCGCATAGATGCTGTGCTCGGAGCGGTACACGAAAGAAGCCAAGCTTTGAATGCGTGTTTTATTTGTGTGAATGTTAAAATAAAATTGTGCCAGTACAGCATGGTTAAAACATATTGTGAATAAATGTTGAAACTTAAATTCCCCCCACGTTTTTATTGTGGATTTTGTTTGTTTTGAACGTTTTCCTCCGTGTCTGCTTGGTTTGTTTACATTTTTACCTCCATTTCTGCGCGCGCATTGGCCATTACGTAATCACTTAGATGCCCGTGCAAGTAAATATCAGGACTGTAATTCCATGTATTAGTTAATAAACTAAGTTTAAGCAGAAATTATGGCTCCAAATGCCATTTTTCACATATTTCTCACATTTAGCCTAAAAATAAACCTTTGGACAGCACTAAAATTAAGTTATTTTTATCCCAGATATTTTATCTAACTTATGGCGCCGTAGATTAGTGGTTATAGCTCTCGCACTCTGTGCGGGAGACCGGGGTTCGATTCCTCTTGACGGCCATTCAACATGGGCGAGTGAATGTTACCATAGCCCCGGGTTAACCCAAGCCATGTGAGGGAAATTGGGGAGATGGCACACTGTGTGGGCCATTGGATGTTGCCAGGAGTTGTCTAGTAGAACGCGGGCCCTAATTGGGTCCGCGTAGCTTAAAATGAGCATTAAATACTCCAGGAACCACAGCAAACTATATATTTACTTTTAAGATCAGATGCCTTCACTCAATGGGCTGGTCCATGGCTTACTGCACGCATTATTTTTACTGTCGATATTTGCATATAAGAGGTAGCTATTTTCCCGGTCGGCAAATGTAATGTGACATTCTGCCCAGGAGAATACACTGTGTGTCATGATGAAACTAATTTAGGATAGGAATAGTAAAGCATTTGATTGTCCGCATGTAATTTTAAAGCAAAAGAACCTGAGCTGTAGCTGTCCGTAGATGATACTGACACAGATCTTCTTCTAAGTCTAGCCTGTCTTCTTTGCATACTCTCATTGAAAGACATCCCCTAGAGGAAATGTAACTTTGTGTTAGAAACATATTCAGGCCAGGAAAATTATGAAAAAAAACAGAGTAAAACAAAGACTATTACCTTCATAGAATTAAGTACAGGCGGCTTTTGAGCAGCCGCAGGAGATTTTCTGGCCAGGGAGGCCGACGAAGTACTACCCGGCCTGGCAGCCATTTTTTTCTAATACTGTCGGTGTAAACCTTGTTCCGTCTTTCAGAAGCTAAATCTACCATTTCGATTTTTGTAAGAGCCAATCACACAACGCAGACAATTGGCCGATGACGTCATCGGTAATTCCTTTTATCGCGCTGTCATTTTCTTCGAAAAGGCCGACCACATGGTTTTGCCGCAAAAACAATTTTAAACAGCATTGGAAACTACGGCCTGCACAAATAACTCAATTAATTCAAAAAGGAAGGAGTTATAATCGTACATGCAGCGTGCTAAATAAATGCTAAGTCATGTGCAGTCAAAATGGATTCAGTCATCAACAACAGAGACATGTGTGCGATTATAATATTAAATTAATAAGGTGGGTCCTTTCAGAATCTTTTAAATGCTATCGTAATTTTTGGTAAAATCACATAATTTTTTTATAGATGTCTATATTTTTTTTCATAATTCCACAAAAACTAAAAATCTTAAAATGTGCCATAGGGGACCTTGCAACACCTGCACTCTGTCATGAAATACTTTGATTTTTTCGGCGTCGCTAATATTTTTATACACGTTTAAGGTCATTTTCTTATCATCTAAAAGAATCTTTCAAATGCAGACTATCATGATTTTTGGTAAGACCATATAATTATTTAATTAAACTACTGTCTAATTTTTTCAAATCCTTCCAAAATTAAAAATCAAGAAATGTGGTAAAAGCATAATATTGTGCACGTTGATTCCAACAGGTAAACCCAATCTTCCCTTGACAGGCTTTGTCTCCCCCACTGTGTACTGCAGGTTTATTGATAAAAATTTTCGTTAGGATTGGGAGTAAAAGTTAAATTACGTTTTTCAATTTTTTTTCAAAAGTTAAAATCAACGAATGTGTCAAAAGCGACCTTGCAACACTTTCCTATAAGTGTGTACTTGGTTATAAAAATACATTATTTTGACAGCGTTTTCCCTTACGTGACGTGACGTAAATTAAAGAGCCTAGTTTGACTGCCTGTTCACTCATAATTTACAACGTCGCTAATGCTTTACTGCACGTGGATTTCCCCATGTGAAACCACTCTGCAGTTGACAAAACTGCTTTGTCTTCCAATCCCACTGCATTAGTGGTTCTAGACAACCTCGTCCCTAGGACTCTTCTACGCCTATGATATTATGACGGGACGGGTCTTTATGTACTGGATTGTTGGAAAAAAATTCCGTTTGGATTGGAAGTTAAAGTTAAAATTTTTTCGACTTTTTCTGTTGACAGGTGGAATGGAAACCTGCCCTGAAAACACAAAACCCATATTTCTTTTTTTCCATTAAAAACACAGGTACTCCTAATGTTAAATCCCGTGTCAACGTAGTTTGTCAACAACAGGTTGTGTATCAGTTGCTGTCTGGGTCATCGTGTCAGGGTTATATTTAACATCGCAAAAGGTCGAGAAAATTACGTCGAATTGCAATGTAATTTCTCGTGAAGCAATAAATAATTGCATTACGTAAACATAAAAAACATGACAAATGTCATTAATCCGATTACTGATCCGATTTTAAAGAGTTTCCCAGGTGAAAAATGATGTTGGACTTATGTATAGAGATTAAAAAAAAGTAAGGTTTTTTCCGTTTTCAAGACATTCGCATTTAAATATATTCAGTTTAATTATTCTGTAAAAGGTTATTTTCTTATCATATAAGGATCTTACAAACGCAGACTATCATGATTTTTGGTAAGACCACGTAATTTTTTATTATAATATAAATGTCTAGTTTTTTCCAACTATTTCAAAAATAAAAATCAACAAACGAGCCAAAAGCAACCTTGCAACGCTTTACTACAAGTGTGCACTTGGTCATGAGAAATACATTATTTTAACAGCCTTCTCCTTTTTCGTGACGTGAATTAAAGAGCCTAGGTAGACTGCCTGGTCACTCATAACTTACAACGTCGCTCATGCTTTGCTGCACGTTTGATTTCCGCATGTGAAACCAATCTGCACTTGACAAAATTGCTTTGTCTCCCAGTCTCACTTCATTGCTGATACTAGACAACCTCGTCCCCAGGGCTTTTCTACGGCTATGATATTGTGACGCGACGGCTCTTGTACTGGATTGTTGGAAAAAATTCCGTTCGGGTTGGAAGTAAAAGTTGGATTACGTCAACTTTTTCTGTTGACAGGTGAAGTGGAAACTTGCCTTGAAAACACAAAACCCATATTTCTCTTTTTCCATTAAAAACACAGGTACGCCTAGTGTTAAATCCCGTGTCAACGTAGTTTGTCAACAACAGGTTGTGTATCAGTTGCTGTCTGAGTTATTGCGTCAGGGTTGTATTTAACATCGCAAAAGGTCGAGAAAATTACGTCGAATTGCAATGTAATTTCTCGTGAAGCAATAAATAATTGCATTACGTAAACATAAAAAACATGACAAATGTCATTAATCCGATTACTGATCCGATTTTAAAGAGTTTCCCAGGTAAAAAATAATGTTGGACTTATATGTTATAGAGCTCAAAATGTTGAGTAAGTCAGTAAGTCTTATAAATTAAAGAAGGGATGTAATTGGTCACACATACCAAAAACTGCTGAGTCATGTGCAATTGATTCAGCCAACGGTAACAGCTTACACACGTTGTATAGTCATACAACGTGTGTAGGCTGTTATGAGTCTTAGTGGGACCACAAAACGTTTTTGATTGCATTACGTAATCATAGAAACAGGATAAATGTAACTAATCCGATTAATAATCCGATTGTAAAGGGTTTCCTACGTGAAAATGATGCTGGTCTTACATCCTAGTTGCATCAGATCTTTAAAGTTGTTTAGCAAGTCTTAAATTTTTTAAAAATACTTTTCAGTTCTCAAGACATTCGCATTTTAGTAGACCTGTTCAGGGGTATGTATTATAGATATTACAGAGGTAAATTAATAAACACAAAAAATGTCAGAATGATAACTTTGTTAGCTCATTCCAGGTCTTTAAACATTTGCTGATATCCCATAAACCTGCGGCCTGTCGCTTTGCCAAAAAATGATTAAACTTGTACATATTTACTCCTAAATTCTTTTTTATGGTCAAAATTTCTAAACTGACAAAGGAATTTTTAAGGGTGTTGTTGACCCAGGATTAATTAAGTCACATTTGTGTTTCTTTATGTTCTACGCAACACATACATTACACTGGTGCATGCTTACACAGCAGGTAGTATACAGAACAGGGAAAAGAACTGATAAGTAAACACACAGAACTAAAATAGCACATAGTAAACGTTGAGACTTTTTTCTTTTCTAGATGCAATGTATACAATACCGAAATTTGGCTTTGAAAGTGGAAGGGTGACAAAGGAGGCTCCGGTTAGATTGTGTTTCACACCTCTAGATTGACTAAAAACCTGTTGAGTTCGTAAAGTTTTACTGTTAGGTTAGGTTGTGTTAGAATGAAGAAAGTAGTGTTTTCGAAGCTATCCAAGCTAAAAGAAAGTCAGGGAGCCATCGTCTCTACGCCCCACCCACCGCCCACGCGAACACAGTACAGATGCTGTTTTTAAGGCTTGCTGGTTTCAT
The DNA here is from genome assembly GCA_030067915.1 of Hydractinia echinata. NCBI lineage: Eukaryota > Metazoa > Cnidaria > Hydrozoa > Anthoathecata > Hydractiniidae > Hydractinia > Hydractinia echinata. The sequence goes on along the minus strand of JASGCC010000035.1, from coordinate 1,265,100 downwards.
CTCGTTTATACGTATATAGCTTTAAATTTATCGCGCTTTAGCCAACCTTTCCAGGGCATTTTGCCTTGTTGATGAAGTTGTTGGCCACTCTGTAATAACGGCGAGGTTGAGCTTTAGCAGCAAAGTAAGGGCTGAGTCGGAGTGAAACCGAAAAAGCGTAAATCCCGGACCGTGTCGGTATTGTCGAATATATACAAAGAAAAGTACTCGGGGAGAAGCTAAACTCATTTCCCGAAGGATTTTTAAAATGCAGTTTTCACCACTGAAAAGCATGAGACTTGCAGTTTTCAAAATTGACGCCGAATGAAAGCAGTTTAATCGCCGGAAACCGAAAATGCGCGGTTTCCCGTAAATTCCAGACCTGGCCGGTATAGTCGAATGTATACAAAGAAAGTACCCGTGGAGGTAAAATCAAAGGAATTTAACAAAGAAATAAGTAAAAAATATAACAAACAGTATGTAATTTTGTGAATAGCACGTTGAATTTAAAGTTTTTAAAAGAAAATATTTCGGTTGTCGGCATATTTACACGTTGACACGAATGTAAATGTGAATATCTTTCGACACATCGAAAATCACTTACAGTAATTGCTGCTATTTGATCCAGTGGAACTTGTCGAATATGTACGCTGTCTCATGCCAAGAGCACGCTTTGCTGCCGCTTGATATCCCTAAAAAAGAAACAGATGAAGAATAATGAAATTGCTTAGGTTGATTTAGACTTTTCCTCAAAATTTATATACTCACATTGAGCATTGTTGTGGAACAGAAGGACTTATTTAACTCTTTTCCTGAATCCATTCTCTTTTATGTACTGCAAATATTATAGCTACACGTCCTGTTATTTAATTTTCAAATGTTTTTGTTCTTATAAAATATAAAAGCGCAAAAAACGTGTTTACGAAATCTTATTAAGTTTGTGCAAGCCTAAAATGGCTAACCACTTAAATTATAACCAATCAATCAATCAAGCAATTAAGCAGTCAATCAATCAATCACAAATTTTATCAACATACTGTACCAATCCTTGTTCCCTCGATTTTTGCCCTCGGTATGGCATACTAATTACGAAAAAAATCTTTGGAAGGACCCTTTTTTTTTATAATCTCGTGATGAAAAAAAAGCCGTTTTTCTTTAATAAAAGACCTGGAAACGAGGTTGCATCAAGCTTAATATTGATATGAGCATGTGCTTGCATCACGTGGTATATGTGAAGATGGGGCTTTCGTAGTTAGAATAAATAATTAAAAAAGAGCTGGGCACTAAAGTGTAATCAATAAATTGTACTCACGGAGTATTGGTGATTGCTTGTCGAATCCGCATCAGGAGGTGGCTTGCGTTGCACCGCTTGTGAGATATACGAAGTTGAAACTTTACGATTTATAGGAGCTGTCATTTTGCTTTGTAATGAATTATGTTTATCTATTTACCCATATGTGAAATCTTCCATTAAAAAAACGTATAAAACGAATGCTATCTAACGTGCTTCTATAGGTACTCTTTCATACAAAAATATGATAAAGAATGTTTATCAACGACTTTACACAATAACACGTCGGTACAGGGAAACGTGTTTTTTTTTGTCCACGAAGTAAATTAACAATATAACGCTGTTATATCCGTTACGGCTGATGTATATGAATTCGAGTGGAGAATACGTAAACAAACAAACTGAAAAATCCGTCAGTATGGACCCTTTTGTTTATATACACCTTTTAGGCGCAAGTTAAGCACCCTCGTCCCCAGGGCTTATTAAGTTTTTTTTATATTGGAAACAGAAGATTGTCGCGATAGAAAAAGCCAAACAAGCCCTGGGAAGGAAGTTGAAAGTTTTTGATATATGCAACCTAAGTACCAAGCCTTATATTAACAAATGGTGAAAAGTGAAAGTGATGTGTTAAGGCAAATTGAGACGAGAAAGTGGAAGAGGCATTCACAAAGTCAATCAAAATTCGTTTCCTTCATAAAAAAAAAGTCGCTTCACCCTCTGCGATGGAGAAAAAAATTAAAGCATTCCGACGGAGCAGTCATTCACCATGACAAATTATCAAATCACTGACATCGGATATGTGTCATAGTTATATATGATGAAAAATATGTTAAAATGATAGTCCACGTTAAGCTTTCGACTGTTTGTAAACAATAGCGGACATGAAAAAAACTTTGTCAAGTTTAAAGACATAATATTTCAACTCTTAGACATAAATCTGATATGATCTGTAGAAGTATTCAATTGACAATGATTTTGTAACGAAGGATGTGCTTTACGATAAAGTTTACCGATTAATCATGTCGCTGAAAGTAAATAAATTTTATCAACCAATCGTATTGCAGGTTGCAAATGAAAGTATTTCCTCCACCAATCGTATTGCAGGCTGCATTCAGAATGACCTTTAAATAAATTGTAATTATTCAGACTCTAGCACAATTTTACGCTATTCACACCAGTCAAAAGAAGTCGGTTGTTTACGTTAAAGATGGAGATAATAGCTCTCCTTTGTGGAGCGTAATGACGACGAACATGCGGAAAAGTTATATATTTTATTTAAAATCCATGGAGAGTGATAAATCTAAAAATGGCACAGACATGTTGTGCAACATAAAGTTACCACAAAATTGACAGTGTGCAACGCTGCCAAAACAAGCAATTTAGTGTTTTAAAATAAAACCGCAGTCTCAGTTCAAAATAAGAACGCTTTCAGTCTCCGTGACCACTAAAGTTCTTTTTTCTGCAGAATTTGCGGCACGTAGGTTTTCTGAAAGTTTTGATTAACCTAATTTTAAGCAAGCTTTTGTGGAAATGATGTTACCTATAGCAAACTCAGTGTATGCTAAGTTTGCAACTGCTGACAATTCCAACATCCCCGCATGCCTTGATCGACATTTAGTAACTATCGAGTTACAATTCTTGCCAAAAAGTTTGGCACAAGACTGCAAATTTTGAAGTCCGTCCCCACAAGTTTACGTAACTGGAAGTCAAAGTTCACTTGTCTATGTTCACAGCAGAGCGGACTTCGAACCTTGATTATTTAGTCAGATTCCAACTTTAAGCTGTGCTTAGTGCTGCTGTAGCCAGCATGACTCTTTCCGATATTTCAGGATTTCGTGGGACCTGGCGTGGATAATTTCAGCATGCCAGAATATGTAACTAGCGCATTCTAAAAGATGCTTACCAAGGTTTACCAAAGTTGTACTTTCCTAGCCTTCCAGCTGTGGTTAATTGGCGAGTTGAAGTATTTTTGCTAACTTAGAAAAATGGCAGAACAATGCTGCTTTGCCAATATTTTTGACAGATACAGAGGCTCTTTTTGAGGAAATTGAAAATTTTTACTTTAAAAAATGACGCCTAAAATGGAAGAAAAGTTACAACCTTTGAGAAGACATAGAACGTTAGAAACACCCAAAATCGTTAATGACGTTGATGGTGGCAAATATTGATTTGACAACTTTCAAAAGATTTTCATATGTTAATTAGCGATCAAACATATAGACAGTCATTCCTCAGCAGTCATTTTGGTAACATATTAATGTTTTCGACAGATTTCATATTTACCAAAAACAATTTTTTGGCAGGTGCGTCTGATCCTAGTTGGCGTAGAAAAAAATTTAAGCAGAATATAAAAATAGACAATTAGCGACAAGTTTTATAATTCAACATTACAAAATATTACATTGCCGTATCCCGGTTTGTTTTTGTAAACCCTTGCTTGCAAGGAGACTTTTAGAAAGGAACAGTCATTTTGGTAACATTTTCAAAAAACCCAACCCATAAATAGGAATCACCTATTCAATTTTCTGTAAGAGTTATCTAAGCATCAGTAAGCATAAGTTAACGCAATCAACAAACCGAATACATGGTTGATACATTTCGAAAAAAATCTACAACACGCGCTTCTTTATCAGAATATGCTTTATAAGAATATCAGGCTGGGATTTCAAGTTAAAAGCGACAGGTCTATTGTTTAACAGAGAAATAAGAATAATGACCAGCTTGGTTAGAATTTTGATAGTGAAGCTAAAACAACGATCTATCTAGTTGTTTGTAGAACTTGAAAAGAAATCCAACAGCATTCTTTTATACCTCCTCAAATATATATTTAGTGATATAATGGCGGAAGGCAGTCGTCAACTAGTCATGTATCTAACATCTCATTATATGTAATGTATAAAATAGTATTGATGGATGCTACAAGGAAAGAAGAGAAGATAATGAAGCTAAAACTACGATCTATCTTGTTGCTTGTTAAACTTGAAAAGAAATCCAACAGCATTCTTTTATACCTCCTCAAATATATATTTGGTGATATAATGGCGAAAGGTAGTCAACTAGTCATATACCTAACATCTCATAATGTAAGCCCATTAACAGAACTAATGTTTGAGACACAAAGGTAATAGAAATGAATGAAATACTATAGTTTTGAAAAACATTAAACGTTCAAATAAAAATGAGAACGGGAATAAAATAGACGTGAATATATTGTAGTGCTCAGATACTTGGGTCTCATCAGAAATTTCATGATTAACTTTTAGCTCGTTTCGAACATACTGACAACGTATGGAATGTAAATTCTAAAAAATTAAAACACATAACAAAGCAACTTTTTTTCCTTTTTTCCTCCTTGAAACATCTCTTCTTTTTTCTTCTTCCTCCTCTCCACCGTTTAGCCGAATGTTCTTCTTATATATTATAAAGAAGTTAAACTCATTCTGCTCGAATTATTAAACAAACGGACATTATGAAAGCGTATAAAATATTCATCAAAACGGCTTGTGGTACGATATCTTTTATCGACCATTCTTTTAAGATTTTTGCCTTTGATTTTCACTTTGCTGTTTTTTCTTTTAATGTGAAGTGTGATTTATTCCGATGTTATTTTCTCTTCAAGTAAAAAAAATGATAAAAAAAGATGAAGAAACGAGGAAGAATTATATGAAGACAAACGGTCAAGATGTAGCTCTTTATAGTGCTAATAACGCAGCTAAAAAAAGATTGTGTGAAATAATCTAGAAAAAAACCTGTTTCAATGATAGCTGTTAACAAAGTTTCGCAAACAACATTCATTAGTTAGCTCCAAACTAGTTGCTCTTCTTTGGAGATTGAAAACATTTTAAAAGTGTCTACAAAAAACGATTTTAAGCCATCAGCACTTATTAATTAAGTAAATATCAGCGAGTAAAGATTTTTGTTTCATGGGAAATCACTGTGAAATCGGAAGATGCATAATATTCCTTTGAACACCAAAAATTGGTAAAAACTTTTCCATGAGTTTAACACTCTTTACTGGTTGTGGCTGTTGGTTCAATATAATTTTCTACTTACAACAATCTATCAATTTCCCAAGTCTATCTCAGTCCTTAAGTCCAGCTATTTTTCCAATCTATCAATTTTACCAGTGTAACTCAGCCCTTAAGCTCAGTTTAATCAAACTGAGAAGCGGAACTATTTCCCAGTGTAACACCAATTATAAGTTTGCCCAGTTTAGTTCGCCAGTCTAACTAAGTTTAAGTCTTACTGATTGTCGATACGAATCTGCTTTTTTAACAGATTTTCACCAAGGCTATTATTGTTAGTATTGTGATATATTTTGTTGTTAACACTACTCATATTCCCGCGGTTTTTTCTTAGATTTGCTTGTTGATTGGTTAATTGAATGATTGATTGATTGATTATTGCATTGTTTGATATGTTAAACGATTAAACAATTTTAGTTGAGCAATTGCTTTTTCATTCTGGCGTATTTCATTTTTTTTGAAGAAACACCCTTTTTAGTAACCAGGTCTACAAACTAACCACCCGCGATTCCTGCAAGAATAACACATGAAACGTATACTCACATCTTTATTAATAACCTCCTCAGATATTCTTCTGATTAGTGGCGGCTTCTGCTTTCTGTTTCCATCAGGACCACCTTGCTTTGCACTTTGGGAGATTATGGGAATTGATCCGCGTCGATTAATTGGTACCGTACCTGACATGATATAGGCTGTCCTCTTGATTCGATTTTTCTTTATATATATATTTTCATTTGATATTATTAATATTATTAATATTCTTATTTATCTTTTTTCGGTCAATCTTTAACTTTTTTCTCCTTTTATCATATCCTTTAGAAAAAAACAAAACTGTTACAATATGTTCAATTCAACAACAATCTAGTTACCAGTCTACTCAAACATCAACCATGTTAAATTTTTAATAACGAAACAGCCTGTAGTGGTAATTCATAATTAGCAGTATATTTAAAAAAAAATTAACGAAGTCAACATCGTCTCCAGGGCTTTTCTACATTTGATATTCGTCGCGTCAGAATATCGTAGGCGTAGCAGAGCCCTGGGGACCAGATTGAAACAAAGCCACTCTTCGTCACTGCATTGGGACAGAAAAAGCTAAAAATACGCGCGGGAGGGTCTCAGCATAAAATGAACATTTCATACAAAAGTGAAATCAACACGGAACTACTGCTTGTGATAGAAATCAATTTTTTTTTTTTTTTTATTTTTTTTTTTTTTTGTTTAGCATGTTTCCGTTACCTTACTGGATAAAATAAAAAAGTCGAAATCTCAAAACAAAGAATTAGAAATTACTAAAAATTCGCGAAATCTTTTTTGTATATAAAAAAAATAATAGGAATAATATTCGTCGGTTAAAAAAAACAACCGAAAACGTTTGATTTGCAAGACCATGTGAGGAAACAAAGAAAGATGCCGAAATTGAGATTGGAAGGACAAACAGTTTGATTTGAGTGTTCAATTTTGACAGCCTCTAATGTATGTGAGATTTCTACTCACTCCTTCATTATCAAGTGGAGCCTACATTAGCAACATTAATTTTTCAGTTAATTAATTACAATAAAATCTAAGCAGCGTTCAAAAACAAACAAACCAAAACGTGTTTTCTAAAAGAGTGTTTCCGTTTTCAGAAAGTTGCAGCAAACTTCATTCTTTAACATACAATTTATTTACTTTCTTTCTTCCTTTTCTTTTATCTCTTTTTTTCTTCAAACAAGCCACAATAAAAAACATAAATAAAAATAGAAATAGAAACATGTAGAAACATTAACAAAAAACAATACAAAACCAAGATGGTAGCGTTCAATTAAAAGTCGATCATCTTCCCTGACAGATTTAACTTTTTCTGTTCTGTTAAATCTACCGAGATGTCAGGATTCTTAACGTAGATACAATTATAAATATTATCAATAATAAAGTTCAAACTTCAATCGCCTTTTCTTTTTCTTTGAAACTCAATAATATTTTCTTTTTTTTAACGCAACGGCACGAAACATTTCATAGTCTCATTCACACGCAACAGCTGTTACTCGACATTTATGAATAAATAAAAAAAATTAATAAGTAAATACGAAACATTGATATTCAAATGGTAGCTATCTCTTACTCATACATATATTAAAAAAATCGACTTTGTAATTTATGCGGGCAGTGACGTCATTCTAGAGGGCGAGGCAACTTTTTTTTATCAGATTAACTATCTTTGTTATACTCAGGGCTTTTAAGGCTTTGGGAGATTGTCGGGAGTTTGTGCATTTGTCGAAGATTCTCAGAGTGGTAGACAAAATAACAAAGAGACGGATAACATAAAATTATGCTTCATTATTTACAAAATAGTTTAGAAATTTCTATAACGTCTCTATTGCCAAACCTGGAGGGGTCAAAATTTTTTGCTGGGGAAATACAATTTTTTCGCTTGCTTTGCAAAATACTGTAGAAAATTAGCACTTAATAGTTTTCATGGAATAACGTTTATCCGCTTTATTACTATCTCGCCTGCGAGGAGTATTCAAATACAGCTGTCCGTCCCAAAATGGAAATTTTTGGCTCTCTGAGCACCGACACGGGAGTAGTCGTGTGTTCGAATCTCATCTTGGTAACTATTTTTACTTTTTTTTTTTCTTTTTACTATCTCGCCTGCGAGGATAGGTTTCCAACTCGTAACTAACTAAATGTCCCAAATGGTCAATTGCAACGTCACAGATTTAAACTTCGTACCTAAACTCTCTAAGTACTTGGAAGTCATCTAAATGACGTTTCAGGCCAAAATTGGTATTTGTTTTCGACAAAATTTGGCACAGTTAACAAAAAAGGTATGCTGAACATAATAGTGACATCATAATTTTGATTTTTGTCACCTAAATGTCATTTTAGGCCAAAATTGGTCCAAAAATGAAAACTACTTTATTTTAGACAAAATTTGGCAAAGTTAACAAAAAACGTATGCCGAACATGATGGTGACATTAAAATTTTGATTTTTTGTCACCTAAATGTCATTTTAGGCCAAAATTGGTCCGAAATTAAAACTACTTTATTTTCGACAAAATTTGGCACAGATAACAAAATAAGTATGCTGAACATGATGGTGACATCAAAATTTTGATTTTTTGTCACCTAAATGCCGTTTAAGACCATAAACGTTTCAATCGCGCGACTTTTAACCATGGATGATAGGCTGTATTTTTGTTAGCAGAAATTGTAGAATTGGGTCGCATTGTGGATGTTTCATAGTTGTGCATTTTTAATAGCGAGATAGTTTATGCAGCGCCTGCATCTTGTTTTTATTAAAATCGTTGAAATAGAGTTTAAAAGTCATCAACAAAAATTAAGATTTTTTTTAATAATATACGCCATTTTTATGCAAGTAAAACCTGGCGGCTAAGTGTTGAAAAGAACTGACTAGTAGAGGATTTAGAGGATTTGTGGCACTTCATATTTTTTCCTTGCGCTAAGCAAAAAACTGCAGGTAAAAATTGACCCTCTGACAATTGTGACGTTATAAATTTTTTAAAACTATATAAAATAGTAAGGCATGTTCTTACGTCGTCACGTTTCTATTTGGCGTTTTACTGCAACCGTTCTTAGCCCCGTTTCAAAAAGTAGGTACCTAAGTCCATAAGGGCGTGACTGAACATTTTTTAATTTTTAAAAAAGGATTTTGTATAGATATGATTTATTCAGGATTCTTATATGTTTGTGAAATATATAACGCAGCAGTCCCATTCTTCTCCTCTCCAATCCGCCAATACATCCCTGGGTACAAGAATGCACTAGGTCTTGATCAATAAGATTATAACTTAACTGGGAAACTCTCGCCACCTAGGAAATTAATATAGTCACGGCTACGCAAGTATCAAAAGAGCGATAAACCTTTTTTTTTAGAAACTTTACCTTATTGGACAAAATTTTAGTCACTCGCGTTCGTTCTGTGATATTTTTTGTCTGATAAGGTACAATCGTGTGCGTAATCTATTGAGACAAATGCAACTTAAAATTGCGTTAAAACACCATCCCTTCATTTCTCATTTATTGAAAATACAGGAGACACCGTAACATTACTTCAACATTGAGAAAATAAAAGAAAGTAAAACGACGAGGGGTTAAAAAAATCCATTTGTTCCAATGTTTGCGTATACAATTGCAGTTGGATAAAAAATCAACGTCGAAAAGCAGATGCGTGAAACTAACTCTATCAAAATTTTTAATATTTTCAGACACCCAACGTCGTTAGTTCCGGTCGGATAGCGCCGTCCTCAATATAAAAAAAACGGAAAAGAACCCTGGAAAGGAGGCTGTCAAGCGTCAGCTTGTCTACACAGCCTATAGTCTTCTTTGTCCTTAGGCCTGTTTGTTTCTCAACATTCATTATGTTTACTGACAGCTCTAAAGTTTCGTGTGAAACGTACTGCATTCGAGTCGTCCATCGGCTTCAAGAGCATAACACTTTCGCGGGCACAAACTTCCGTGTTTTTTTTTTGCAAAAGTTTACTTTTGCAAAATATTCCACATTTCTTTATTCGCACAATAACAAGTTTTTAACGGGTTAATGCTTTTGAGAAAAAAAACAATAACGGTTTCCAACGCTACAGGCCCTGGGATCGAAGTTGTAATGGTTGCATTTAAACAACAACTACAACTTAATACTGCGTATTTCTTGATACAAAACATCGACTTTGAGCCTGGTGCGATCGAGTTCAAAGTAAAATTATGAACCAATAAATGCTCATCATATTCTCCCAGTCGCAAACGTTCATGCTTATAATTTTTTTTTAAATTCCTTTAATAGCGAAATAAATGTTCATGCCTCACACATTTTATTACTTCTTTCTTTCATTCGTGAAATTAAAACCCAAAAATTTCTCAATATTTTTGCACGACCGAACTTTCTGCCTACGAAACAACCTCGTCTCCAGGATATCTTGATTTATTTCTGACATCAGGACCATGTTCCTCTCGCCGTCCTGATATAAAAAAGAGACAACATGCACTGGGAACGAGGCTGCCTACAAAGCTCTTATTATAGTTGCAACCTTGTCTCCAGGCTTTTTTACATAGCTTAAAATCCGATGTAAAAGAAATGGGCACTTTAGTTCAGTCAATTTTTGAGATAGTGTTTTTCACGCACTTATCCGTTAACCCAACCTCATCCCCAGGGTCTTGTGGCCCCTGAGCCGTTATTACGGAGTGGCCAAATGCCTTGGAAACGAGGTTGCCGTTAACCTAGTTCTTAAGATCTCTTGTCTCTTTCGGTATTGGAAGGATGGACACACAAACAATTTAACCTCAGATCGTTTTAAGACGCTACACAGAAACAAATCGACGCCTGTGAAAATCTAATTTGAAAAACTAGTCGTTAAACTACGGAAGCTCGTTGGTGCCATATTTTGCTCGTGTTTTAAAAAGTGGAGCAAACTATTTTTTCTTTTGCTCCTGTTTTTAGAACCACAAGCAAAAAAAAAAAATGAGTTTTCTTGTGTTTTTATAACACAAGAAAACAATGCGTAATGAGTTTGCTCGTGTTTTCAAAAGTGGAGAATAAAATACCCAGAAAGTTTTTTTTCTCTACTTTTTAAAAGTGGAGAAAAAAAATCGTTCGATTTTTTTTCTCCACTTTTAAAAAGTAGAGAGAAAAAAAACCGTTCGGTAAAATACACGGATTCGTTGTTGATGTTTATAAGATAGCGGACGACAAATTAACTATAGCAGGCGCTATCGCTCCAGGAAATGAAAGTAACAAAAAGGAATGTAACAGGTAGATAAAATTTACCAATTTATGTGAAAGAATGTTTGATAAAGCCAAGCTTCTTTTCTTTCTATTTAGATCGTAGAATTTCTTGAATATTTGGGATACTGTACAAATGTTCTGTCCAAAGTGACTGCATCAAAGGTTAATGTTTCACCGCCATTTAGTGTGGGTCGATATCCAGATAATTTTTCCAGAGTTTTTGCACTTAGTTTCAATGAGTTAATTTTATCTATTTGATATCTATGTGTGCTGTATAAATCCATAAGCATATATAAGATGCACCTGTAAAGTTTTTCATATATGTATATTTATGCCCTGTTGGTCTAATGGCTATGACACTCATGCAAATGAGAGATCCAGGTTCAAATCCTGGACAGGGCTAGTAAAATGTAATTATTTTGCATCTACAATAACCACTTTCAATTGTATATCACAAAAATGCCATGTTTAGAAAAGACAGTTCGTCTTGCCGTGTTTCAAGGGATCTTTTCAAAATTAGGGCCACTAAAAATTTTCGCTTGCGAACCTAGGGGACCCTGTCCCACGCTCCGCAACCCTTTCTATATTGATTGCTCTGATTAGGCGAGCGTACCGGTTAAATCTTCCACGTGGTGTGTGTAAAAAGCGGAATCCAACAGTTTTTCTCCACTTTTTTCACTTTTGTCCCCAAAAGTGTAGAAATAATGAAAAGGAAAATTCTCCTTTTTTGAAAACACAAGCAAACTAAATTTTTCAAATTCCTCTACTTCTGAAAAGTGGAGCAAAACTGAAAATCAATTTTGCTCAACTTTTCAAAACACGAGAAAAAATAAAAATCGATTTTGCTCCACATTTTAAAACACGAGCAAAATATGGCACCAACGAGCTTCCGTATTAAACCGTACAAAAACCACCAACTTTGCCTGTTATCATAATGAAATACTCTGCGGTGTCCGGGATAAGAGCTGCGCGCAGCCATTTTGAATACACAAATACGGGCTTTAATAACGAGACTAGTCGGTAATCGGTGGATAAATCTACGAGATTTCCCATCTTTTTAACATCGTACTTTTATTTGTTATTTCATATGTCTGACGCACAACAACAGCATCGCGCTGAGACCGACAACAGGTATTAACAGAAAAGAGTTTGGTGTTTCTCTTGGTTTAGCTAGTACATAAAGTGATAAATACGAAAGAAGGAAGGAAGGTAACGTGAATTGGTAAACACAGGTGAAAAAATGTCGAAAGAGTAAAATTTTCTCTTTGAAACTGACTTTGTCATATGGTAAGGATTAAAAAAAGCGAAAGCAGGAAGTGACAGCGAGTTACGCTGAAAGCTTCCATAGAAATATGCAACTACTTCACCAACGTTATTGTTAGACCTTCCCACTTTCAAATTAGTAAAAGAAACAAGACATTTTTTAGGTTAACACCAACCTCGTTCCCATGGCTTGTTAGGTTGTATTATTCCGTCTAACTGTAAGAAAAATAACAAGCCCTAAAGATGAGGCTGGGATTAGACATTTTTTATTAAAACCAAGCAAAACTGAAGCACGGATCGTGTTAGTACTCAGAAGGAAGGTGAAAGAAATCGAGTGACGCGTGGCCCAGTGGTTATGGAGCTCGCTTCATAAGCAAAAGGCCCGTGGTTCAGTCCACAGCGCAGGCATGTTTAGCAAGTGCCTTTATCACAGGACAATTCATGCCATGTGAGGGTAACACAGGTCAATTCATGCCATGTGAGGGTAATTGGGTAGGCAGTGCCGGTGTATATCCAATGTATGCATTCAGAATACAGGATTGATAACAGTGTTTCTAACACTGAAGCGGCTATATCCTATATAAATATTCGGAATAATAATAATAATAATTAAATTACGCAAATTCCGTTCAAGATGTTTTATGTTCTTCACGAATTCCTTAAATTTTCCTATTTATCCACGAAACACGATGTTTTGAATGCTGGCAAAAAAAACATACACACAGTATATATAACCTTAGAGGAAGAAAGATATAACGATACACAGATAAGGGACACAGACTTTAAAAAATCGCCATCCTTATTAAATACTGTTTCTTACCTCTCCACTAATATGCTTAATTTTTATTTAAAAGTTTCGATGAACACTATCGTAGTGATTGATGCATTTTAAATCTCTTTCCTGTATGATTTACGCATTTGTGTTGCTTATAAAATAGCTTAATCATCCTTTATACACTCTGCGATGAAGAGCGTACCATGGGAGGTAACAGTAAGTTATTGATTGCAATGTAATCCTTTTCAAACTACAAAAAATAGACCTCACATTCCGCGTGGAAACCTTACAAAAGAAATAACCTTGCGTTCTTTTATACGTTTCTAGACATACGATTGTCATGGACTGGCACGCTGGGTGGATTTAGGACTATATTTAGAGTAGCCTCAAGCGACGGTGTCCTGAGGGGGAGGTTGGTTCATCAGTCATCCATTTTACCTTTCCCCTCCCCTGGGTTAAACCCCGCAACTCCAGTTTGCTATTCATTACCCACTCCTCCTACTTATTGCACCATCCTTCGACACACATAGGTAGATAGAAAGCGAGAACACGCCTACAACCCTGGATGTCTGAGAATCATTCCACTCGCCTTAAATATTTTAACATGATACCATATAGTGGGAAAAAATAAATTAAAGGTTATGTTCAGAGATAAAGAAAAGCCAGCATACTAAAAAACAAAATGGTTGAACCCAATTGGAGTCACATGGAGAGTTGTTTCAACATAGGTTCTTGCCCCGCCCCTCCCTTCATATCCCAAGATAAATTCAACCCAATTTATTTTTTTTAAACAGTTTGGCCATTCCCTTCTCTTAGGGAGAAATTTTTGCAAGCATAAAAATGATTTCCTCAATATGGTTTTTTAAAAACGGTTCACATTATACATTTGTATTTATAAAAATATGTCTATGCGAAGAAAAAGTAACGTTTATTAATCTGTGGGACTACCTTCAGATTATATTGATCGCACCTTTTTATTACAGTAGGACTCCTCAAACGTCGACATTCATAGAATGGGTTTAGAAGTTCTCTTGCAATATTTCCACGTTTCTTTTCTGTAATTGGTAAAACTGCAAGAAGATAACCAACGTCCTGGCTTTATCGCAATATGTATGCTCAGCAATTCAAAGTTTGGGAGGAGCGTAAGCTCTGGATTTCGGCTTGATATCCAACTGCTTGTACCAGTTCGCGAATTCTTGGCCGCGTGTTTCACGGACGTACTTCTGACGTTGCTGAGAGAAAATAATGAGGATTATGATTATTAAAATATTATTGAACGATAATTATTGCCGTGAGAAAACCTAAACATGCATTACCTGAAGAGAAGATACTTTCGCTAACTAATAGAAAATTTCACGGGAATAAACTTTTGCAGGTCAACATTGACCTTACCTTTAAGGGAACAAACTTTTTCCAAAACCGAAAAAAACGCGAAAAGTTTCCTCTGCAAAAATTTTCTCCCCTAAATATATTGTGGCATAAATTTTTGCGAATTACAAAAAAATTAATGACATAAAAATTATGTTGCGAGAACTTATTTTCCACAAATTTTCCAACATTAAGTATTTTCTGACACAAATTATTTTGATTTTAGGCAAAGACCGCAACAGTTTATTTCAGCAATAATTTATTTCAGCAATAATTTATGCCACAATAATTTATGTCCGCAACAATTTATGTCCACAATAATCTATGCCCGCAATAATTTTTGTCCACAATAATCTATGCCCGCAATAATTTTTGCCATAATAATATATGTCCGCAATACTGTTTGCCACAATTTTTGTCCTTTAGGTAAAACATCTCTTACCCAATGTTGTAGATCTCGGAATTGTTTCCTTTTCATCACTGACATAGCCTTGTAGACTTCTTTCTCAGCCTCAGCTCGAACAAAATCGTGTTTCGACATCGGAACAAGTCGACTGAAAAAAAACCCAGTATCTTGCAATGTCGGTAAACAATAGTTGACTGGTAAGAAAAATAAGTCAACATTCTACCTAAAACTCGTCCATGTCAACATTCTACCTAATACTCGTCCATGTCAACATTCTACCTAAAACTCGTTCATGTCAATATTCTACTTAAAACTCGTTCATGTCAACATTCTACCTAAAACTCGTTCATGTCAACATTCTATCTAATACTCGTTCATGTCAAAATTCTACTTAAAACTCGTCCATGTCAATATTCTACTTAAAACTCGTCCATGTCAACATTCTACCTCAAACTCGTCCATGTCAACATTCTACCTAAAACTCGTTCATGTCAAAATTCTACTTAAAACTCGTCCATGTCAATATTCTACTTAAAACTCGTCCATGTCAACATTCTACCTCAAACTCGTCCATGTCAACATTCTACCTAAAACTCGTCCATGCCAATATTCTACCTAAAACTTGTCTATTTCATTCTACCTAAAACTCGTCCATGTCAACATTCTACCTAAAACTCGTCCATGTCAACATCCTACCTAAAACTCGTCCATATCAACATTCTACTTAAAACTCGTTCATGTCAATATTCTACCTAAAACTCGTTCATGTCAACATCCTACCTAAAACTCGTCCATATCAACATTCTATTTAAAACTCGTCCATGTCAACATCCTACCTAAAACTCGTCCATATCAACATTCTATTTAAAACTCGTTCATGTCAATATTTTACCTAAAACTCGTTCATGTCAACATCCTACCTAAAACTCGTCCATATCAACATTCTATTTAAAACTCGTTCATGTCAATATTCTACCTATAACTCGTTCATGTCAACATCCTACCTAATACTCGTCCATGTCAACATTCTACCTAAAACTCGTCCATGCCAACATTCTACCTAAAACTCGTCCATGCCAATATTCTACCTAAAACTTGTCTATTTCATTCTACCTAAAACTCGTCCATGTCAACATTCTACCTAAAACTCGTCCATGTCAACATCCTACCTAAAACTCGTCCATATCAACATTCTACTTAAAACTCGTCCATGTCAACATTCTACCTAAAACTTGTCTATACATTCTACCTAAAACTCGTCCATGTCAATATTCTACCTAAAACTATTTCATTCTACCTAAAACTTGTCCACTGTGCCTTGTTTTTTTTTGAAAAAATTCACTCGATATCAAGTGTGTACTTAATATACCCCTTTTTCTAAAATTTTTAACCTGAAATTTCCTACATTTCCCCCATTGTCCCAGTATTTTTGTCCAGAGTTTTTTGTGACATCTTCACAATATTTTTTAAATTTCTGACTATTCCTAACAGAGTAGACACCCTTTAGTACATAAAGTAATGGAATTTAATTCTGGTCTGTAGAAACAAAACTCAGTTTGGTACCTTATTACTTCTGGTTTTACTTTAAACAATTTTGACAGAGCATTACTATTCCACAAACGAGGATCTTCAGTTTGCAACGTCTTTGCCTCTTTAATCTGAAAGAAAGATCACAACAGTAAAATAAAGGCTAAGTTCTGTTGCAGTAAATTTTTTTTTCTATACGATTGGTAAAAACCTAAAGTGTAAGGTCTCAGCCTTTGTAATTCATGTCAGCATCCAGCAATTCATTTATATGATTTTTCTTTAAGTTGGATGTATAACCTGAACTTACAAAAGCTTTTATTTTCTCTCTAAAATTAACTGTTGCCGTTATATGGGACTGTTCGATCGCAAAACAGAATAAATAAAAAAGATAATTCATGCCATACCTCATCATCTGTCATGGATGACTTAAACGTATTTATTAAATCTTCGCTTATACCAAACAAGGACTTTCCAACTGCTCGCTATAGAAATACAAAATATTGACAGTTCCTTATGGGAATTCTTTATCAACTATTCCATAGGTTGACAACTAGTGCAAAGTGACGTCGAAAATTTTCTACAACTTCAAGAAACTCTTTACTTGGTTGGGAGGATATGTACATGAATTATAAAAACTGACAAAAAAGATTGATTCATCCATACAAAATAAAAGCACAAAAAAACAGATTGGTGACTTTTTGTAAAATAAACTTTAGAGGGGACCTGATAGTAGTGTTTACCTTGCCCTTTATAAATAAACCAACTTACCTTTGTGAATTCCTCTGGATATGACTTTGGTGGTGGATGATAACATATTACAGTTTGCCTATCTTTAGACAGAAAGACAGTTGGTCTAAAAATTTTGTTTGCATCATACACAAGTCATACACAAGTCAAGAAATAACTGGCTGAAGCAAGATAGAAATCTGAGCATGAAAAACAGTGGCCTTACCTTATCAAATGGGAATGCATGGTGTCTTTATTTAACTTGTCATGAATTCTGCTGGAGTTTAAAAACTCAATCTTTGGTTCACTTTGAGAAAGCTGCTCTTCCTTTATAAGTCCAGACTCCGACTTCACAATATCTTTCATTTTTTGTTCAAGATATCTTCTACGGTTTGCTGAACGAACCCATGACATGATACCAATAGTAGCAGGTGTGCGTTTATGCGGAACAGCGCTGGTCTTTAAAGTCCTGTAAACTTCATTCAAACAAAAAAAGCATGACTAATAACTACAACACAACATAAGACAAGATTCAATAAGACAAATAATACATAAATTTTCAGGTCAAATGTGTTTTCAAAATAAAACAGAGATCTTTTAACAGATTCATTTTTCTTAGAATATTACACGAAAACATGAAAATAAGGACCATCATTCTTATTTAATTAGTTTGAAATGCAACCTTTCTGAAGTCAATCAGTTTTTTTAAAATCATAAATTTTCTAAGAAAAAGATGTAAAGCAAGCTTTGTTATTATGAAGAGAATGAAGTTAGTCAGAGGACTTGATACTACCTCATACTTTTCCTACTTTGGGACTGTATCCACCATTGTTTCACATTTTATATGAATTAAAACTATCATGAATGTTTTAAGATTGTATCATCATTTTTTAAAATTGCTTACAGATTGTTTCACCAAATAAACTTTAAGCGATTTTAAAATAACTGTAATTTATTTTGTTTTTAAGCTCAAAATTAAAATGAAATGGAAGTGAATAGGAAACAATTGGGAAACGATTTAGAAACGAATTAGAAAGGAATTCTGAGACAAATTTTTAGACATTCCTTTCTAACTTCTACAGATGTCTGAAAAATTTACGCAAGGTTGTGAATTTCTTTGAAAGCACTAGCAAAATTGCGTATTCATATAGTTTTGATCTACACGATCCCGTTTTGACTGTTTCTAAACAATCTACAGGGATATTTTCGCTTTCTCCGATCTTGCTTTGTTTTTTTGAGACCAAGATATTCACGTAATTTGATAGTTGAATTTCTTTAGAATTTGGTGATGTGTAATAAACATGTTATATTTAAAGCTATTTTACGAAGTTTAATTTTTTGAAATAATTGGGTAACGAATGCGAAACAATTACAAAACGATTTTCAATTCAACAAGCGATTTGAAACTATTTAGAAACAATTGAAACGAATTTGAAACATTTTTTGAAAACCTTTTTCTAAAATTTGGTTCAAAATCATATTATTATTATTATTGAAATTACTAGTCGATAAGGCCCGTGGAAAACTCCACTTAGGCAATAGGCCATTGAAAAAATAGGTTGCTTTAGATGTTTTGCTGACGTCAGCAGTGCATATACAAAAAAAAATGTTCTTAAAATCTTACACAAAATGTCAAATGTCAAATCTTACACAAAATAAAAAAAGAACAGCTTGCAAGGTGCAAAATCTAGTTGATAAAAAGTTACAACAACGACACTCACAACACCAACACTCACAACACCCACCAAACCGACAGTAAGAACACCGACAGTTACAACACCGACAGTCACAACACGGATAATAACAATGTTAGAAATAACGCATCTCAAATATGTACATCTTATAAGTGATTATGTTGAAAACCCTCAGTATTTTATTCTGAAATGTCAAAAAGGAGGCCTGCAAGAGGTTAGCACAAATCAACAAAAATAAGGTCTTTACACATTATAAACATTGTCTTTCCCTTAAAAGCTTAATACAAAAATATGAAAAAGCCATAGTTTGGAAAACATCAAATTTAAATCTAGAAAAATCAGTCATTTCAGTTGCATAACATCCTCTCCCACAAAAATTTACACAAAATGTAAAAATCAACCAGTTAAGAACACAAAAATTTTTCTTTTTTAATATGATGATCCGTACTGCCCTTTACCAACAATTTTGAACCTAAATGTCAAAAAATCAATAAGCAAAGAATAAAATTGAATAAAAAAAGATCATTATTTTGGAAACATTGTATACGGTTCGTAAACAAAAGATTTTTGAGAAACACATCTAAATCAACAAAAATAAGTTCATTCAGCATGTCGTATATTGCCATTACCCATTAATCTTCCACAAAAAGGTTATGAAACACATCAAAATTTAAAAAAAATCAGTGATTTCAGTGCATACGGTCCACCCATTTAGATTACAAAATATAAAAAACAAAAACAGTTTCAGTCAGAACATTAAGTAATTTTTTTATCATCAGCAAACATTTATCCCTACAAAATTTTGTAAAATTCTCAAGAAAAACAAAAACGTGAAACCATGGAATTTTCTTCCAGCAAAAATTACATCACATACAGTTAGTTCTCCCAAACAATAGTTTATAATACGAAATATAAAGACAAAGTTGTTTATATAGTCTTAAGATGTACTTACATTGTACGAAAAGCTTAACAAATAAATATATACTTTTTAACTTTCAAACTCGTTTTATTTTTTACTTAATTAGTAAACGATGGCTGTTATTTTTACCGATAAAGACATCAGCTTTGCAACAGATTACAGTGAAGTCTGATTCTACAAAGATTTGTTCTTTCAGTATATATATTGCATGTGGTCTATTTCCAAAAAGATTACACAAAATTTCAAAAAACAGCATTTTGCAACACGAACAATATGAACTGACAAATTTTTTTAATCCACGTATAAACCCACGTATATAAATTTCCAATCAAATGTCAAAAACCCCTGTAAAAAAACCTGGCATTTTACATGTAGGCTGACAAAAGTTTAACAGGATGACGAAACAAAACAATAAAAAATAACTTAACACACACACTTTAAATTCTATAAAATTCGTTCCACTTGTCATATTGTGGTCCCCTTGTAAGGTTTACAGGAAATGTGAAAAAATTATTCTCTATGGGCATAAAAATGTGTCACAGTATCCTAAAAGTTCAAGAAAGATTTTGTAGCTAGCTTGTTACATCATAATTCGTGTTCAAAAAAGAAGAGAAGTTTGACTACTAAGGTAGCTATAAATACCTAAAAAAAGAGGAATAACAACAAAACTCATAGATTAGAGCTGGCTATGGGATGGAGCCTTGAAGCTAACATTGACATTAGCTAGCTAGCTAGCAAAACAATACCTAAGACACCCAGTTAAATATACTTAAGCTGGGGATACTTAGCTACGTCTATAGCTAGCTATTTATGCCTTAGTACAACACATATAGAGGAAAACAATAGCAATGTAAAAATTATGACATTTGCAGTTATTTCAACAAACCAAAACTTTCCATTTCGCTGGCACATTTGCCAGCTAACAGCTTTATGCAGCATTTTGAATTTTAGGACATTAATTATGCAAACCATTGTAAACAAATGCTGGCTTTTTTATAAAAAACGCGGTAAAATATAAATTTGAAGCTCCAATGGATTTTTTTTGAGAATGCGATTCTTTTTGACAATTTTAAGTGCGTTACATATAAAAACGGAACGTCTAAAAATATAAAAGTTCTTACTTTTTCTCAATTCCAATTCACTTGAAACTCTAGCATTCATTTTGTACTTCTAACTTTACTTTACTACTTCCTAGCTCCACTCTTCACTTCCGAAGTAACTTCTTGTGGCTTTCAACTTTATTTTTCTACTTCTACTTCTTTACTTAGAGTTTACTTCTAACTTTACTTTACTACTTCCTAGCTCCGCTCTTCACTTTATTTTTCTACTTCTACTTCTTTACTTAGAGTTTTCTTTCTCTGAATCACTTTTTTCAAGACAAAGGAACCTTTCTTTTGTGTTTTTTTCCGTGTCGAGGGACACCATTTTTGGAAAGTTAGCCGTTAAATTTATTTCAGCAAATCAAATTGAGTCGTTTTCATCACGTGACGTAAACAAAGTAAACCCGCTAACAAAATGGACATAATTTTTTCGGCGACTTCAAAGAGAATTTCGGCAACATCAAAGGAAAATGACGATATCAACTTTGCCTGTCACAGAGACACGGAACTGGCTTATTATTATATAGATTTACCCAGGATAGCCTCTTCAGTTCCTTTTGGTACTGCTTTCCAAGAAGGTCCTGCGAAGGGGGTCCTAGTGCATTTAAAGCTCCCATTTGAGCTACGAAAGTCGTGCAAGCACAACAGTCTCAACTATAGACAACTGCCTAAGATATCAATCCTATTCTCATGCTGAGCGCTAAGCAGAAAGGATAGATTCACACTTTTATAGTCTCTGGCATGACTCAGCCAGGGTTTGAACCCAAGACCTCCCGCACTGGAAGCGAACGCTCTACCATAAGGCTACCAGTCTTAGAGATTGATTCAAACAAAGTATTATACGAATTAAAATGATTATTTTTGAAACGATGGAGACGATGCATTACTAGCTTAAGAAAACTGATAAATATTTATTAATTAAGCCTTACTTTTCATACACAATAGAAATCAATGTTTTATGACCTGACTGTGCTTTGCACCTCTGTTGATTTAAAAATGTATTTTAAATCTTCAGATGGTTCAGATCATGCCTTATGACTTGTTTGGAGACAGTTTTAATGCTATACACAAGAATCTTTCAAAAAAACAACCTGATTTACGGCTAAGTGGTGCGTCAAGTAAGCAGCTTTTCTAACTCAAATTTGTTCGTGTTGGCAAAAAATTGCTGATTTGATGTTATTTGCATGTCTGCTTTATTAACATGCCAGAATTTTCATAGGCAATTTCCAAATGTGAATTAGGAAGGCTGGTGAATTTACAGCGGTTTGTATTAAGAACATAATGAAAACGAAATATACTTAAACAGTAAGCTCACCATGTTTGATTACAGCAGATTTGCATAATACACTCTTTTGGGAGTGTAACAAAAAACAACTTTGAAGCATCATTGTAACTTCTTTATATATACATAACTAAAACAGATACAACCAAATTTTAATCACAGCAAAAATTTCTACAAACTGTTTGAGGAGTGCAGAACTAATTTGTGTAATTGTAATTTCTGGGCACTAAATTGTGAAATGCATTTCAATAACATTAAGAAACTATACCTGTAATACTGCTCTATTTTCAGAAACAAGTCATTTCAATATGCTCAATGTGATTGCGAATATAAATAGAATAGAATTTAGCATTCGACACAATGTTCTCCAGGATTGTAAAGAGTGTGGAAATCATAAAAAGGACAATTTTATTATGGATTTTCCTCAAAAATGACCATCGTGACTTTTGGAACTGTTGTCACAAATATGATTTATGACGGCATGCCTTTTACTAAATTTAGAGGGCTGATGGAAGGACAATGCAAAAATTTATTTCACAAATAATTTGTACTCTTAGGGATTGTTCATATGGAGGGAAACTGGCCGCCTTGCTTAGCCAAGATCTTGCCATCGCTTGGAAAACCCTATAGAAAGCATGAGAAGCAAGTCAGCCAGCCTTGCTGAAATCTCTATGATTTCTACCAAGATCTTGGCAATGTAGGATGAAAGTTTTTCCATAAACATACTAACATGAACTTTGTGATGTTTTTAGTGTTATCTTGACAAAATAAGCAATTTGTTAGCACTTTCATGGGTTAGATTTTTTTTAATTAGTGTTACAGAAGAAAAGGTGCATTTCTCAGCTTTTTCCCCCATATAGTGTTTAAACGCCTTTCTATTTAACTTGAATACTGTTTTACCTTTTATTTGACCATTTTTTTCAAAGAGCGTGAGGATATTCTGCCCAGATTGCGAAAACGGCCTGTTTATAAACAGGACGGCCAGATTATGTACGCATGACCCGTTTATGTTTTTTTTGCCCTGATTATGTCATGGTGACCGGATTATGAACGCTGATATTATGGCTGGCCAAGCAGGCCGTGATTGGCATTTTCTTCGAACTTTTGTTGGCAAATTATTGTCACAGAATGATGGATTTCTCAGCAAGATAGAACAGCATTGAAAACTAGGCATAGCGAAAAAAAAGACGTAAATTCCGAATCCCACAATTTAGTCTCCACGAAATTTCGTTTTATATGATAACAACAACTTTGCCACCAGGGCTATTTGCTTGTCATGAATGATATAGATTAGGTCCCGATTATGTTCGTTATATAAGTGAGGAATAATATTAGACTGTCCGTACATAAACCGGCCTGCCTGATTATGTTCGTTCTGTAATAATATTTTTACTGTCGTATATTAGTGTCAAATAATCAGTCTTTTTCAGGAGAGGCGTGCGATCGCACGCGCACGCCTTGGCACACACCTAACTCGTTTCAGGCTTGTGATTAATCGCACACCTGAAAAATAGATATCAAAACTAACCTATAAAATCCATTTTGTAGCGTGCGATGACAGCCCTCGAAATAATTTCGTCAGACAAAATGTCCGCCACATTTCCAGTTTGGTCGGACATGTCCGTAGCTCGTTTCGAACTTTCGTCGGACAAAACGTCCAATAGATTTCCGTTTTGGTCGGACACTTTTAGATCTCAGAATTTTCGAATAGTCATGGTCCTTCTAATCCACGAGCAAGCCTATTCATAGCCAACCTGACCATCCTAGCTAATTCACCGACTCCTGACTTAGTTAAAAGAACTACGTAGACATAAATATCTCTTGCCTGGCCCCTTCGTCGTTGGTAACCAGGTCTTACACAAGAAATCCAGCCATGCGGTTCTTAACTAATGCGGAGGTGAACGCAGACGGAGCACAGATAAAGCAAGTCTGCAAAACTGCACTTACAGGCGGAACAGACATTTTATCATGGATTTAATTGTAGATAATTTCTTCATTTGACAAAACAATTGGAGACCATAGCAGGTTCAAAATTTAATTGATTTTTTTCTTTATGCTGCAAGTGTTATTTTTATTCAAACAATTTTAAAAACGAAACCCACGTGCGGTATAATTTTTTTCTGTATAAATTTTGTTAAAATGTAGTTTTATTTAAGATTTTTTTTAATTTGAAAACGAAGCATATTTTTGCCTAGTGGCTTGTGATGACCTGCAAAATAAACAATAAATTTATGAAAATGACAGAAAAGTCATGCATACTAATTTTGGACATGTAGAAAAGGAAGTTAAGATTCAGAGAGTCGCTATACGTAGACGCTCAATCATCGTGTTTGGGGTTCACAATTCAAAACGTCCCCCACTTTTCTACAGCAAAATGAACGCGCAACAAAATTAACCTTGAGGCCTGTATCGCATGCGTAACATCCTTTGCACGTGCGTTTTACATGGCACGCGTTACTTGATTTACACGTGCGAATCATTGCACACCTACTTAAATATTCCTCAAAAAGACTGAATAATATAAAAAGTGTCGTACATAAGCCGTCCTGTCCTGATTATGTTGCCCCGATTATGTATTTTCTGCCATGTTTATAAACAGGGCAGGTTGTTGTACATAATCCGGGCAGCGTTCATAATCCGGGCAGAACAAGGATATCGATATCAAAACACCATTGATACAAACTTTCAAAAACTTTTTTAGTCTTTTTAGTCCAAGCACAGGTCCCTCAATAAACCACCTTATCTAAACAGTATCTAACATAAACACACCTGTGCTTGATATATTTTAGCAATACAAAGAACGACAAAGAATGTAATGACGAGTTTGGCAGGAGAAAGGCAAAGGGCTTAAAAAAGTTACATGTATCAGCGCAATGGATCTGTTCTGCCCGGATTAGAACGAACATAATCGGTGCCGACCTGTATTTATTTCATTCGTCATTACTTCTGACAAGCAAATAGCCCTAGTGGCAAAGTTGTTGTTGTTCTCAAATGAAACATTCACCAAACTTATTTCCCGCAAAACAAATAATTTAGGGCATCCCCAGAATTCAATTCCCGTGAAAAATAAAAATGAGCCCACCCATTTAGTTCCGTGAAATTCTAGTTCCATGAAATTTAGTTACTTCAAAGTATATTATGTTGAAATTACTAACAAGAGAGGAGTTTATACTAAGAATTATGCATGTAGATACTTTTTTTTGCTATGCCTAGTTTTCAATGGTGTTTTTTCTTATTCGAGACTTTTTTTCTTTCGCCATGCCTAGTAATATATACATAAAGCACAAAATCCATCATTCTGTGACAATAATTTGTCAATGTTATATTCACAAAAGTTCGAAGAAAATGCCAATCACAGCCTCTGGCCAGCTATTATATCAGCGTTCATAATCCGGTCACCACGACATAATCAGGGCAAAAAAAACATAACCTGGCCATGCGTACATAATCCGGCCATCCTGTTTATGAACAGGCCGTTTTCGCAATCTGGGCAGAACAGATCCGAGCATGTGTAATTTTGTTTGCATTGTTTATATTTAAATATTCACTTTGCTTCAGGAAAAAGTAAACAGTATTTTGCTGTAAACCCTAAACCAATAAGAATGCAATATATATATCTAGCTAGCTAAAATTCAGTAGATTTTAAATTTGTTGCATACTCTCTTTATATTGTCATGATGGAAACAAAAAAGTTGTTTCGCAGCTAATTCATTGCTGAATTCATCTCACAACTCCTGGAAATACAACTTTACATCCTACCATTTTAACAATTTATCCTGAGTCCAGCTTTTTTATAAAAAAGATAGCTAATAGCTAGCTAGCTGGCATTTGAAGAGGTAGCTGTGCTGTTGAGCTATATATATAATATTTGTTTGTGGGTTATTCTGAATTTTTCTGGATTTATATGGGGTTGCCTGCAGTTAGCAATGAGTGTATCTTAGCTAGCTGAAGTCCTGTTTCAGCAGTAAATATGGTAATCTAATTTGTTTAAGAAGGATAGAACAGTGAAAAGAGCACATAAGACATAAATCACCGCAAATCACTAAACCATGTGTCTTCCAGGTTTCAAGCAAGGGTGTTTACTATTTTCCCCAGATGTGTATTTTCAAAATGGTTCCGCCCTAAGTAGGCTAAGAGAAACCAAAGTAAAGCAATCATTTTTCTCCTCGAAATTACTTACCACCCCAGTCTAGGCAGTAGAAATAATTTCGTGCTTTATGCACCAACTAGGACAAAAGCATTAAAAGTTCGGCGGGAATAAGAAACACTTTTTGGTTGAATTTGTCTAGCTACCGATTTTGTGCGGATCATACAAATCAAAACGAACACGGATTTTGGTGAGGATGACAACAACAAAAAATGAGGAAGTAATTCTTGGCCCAATCTTTAAATTCACATTAAATTTTTTGTAAATTTGCATTTATTATACTCAGATATTATTCTAGTTAGGTCATTATCTGTTCTCAAAAAATCTTCTTCTGTCAATAGCTATTAGCTAGCTAGCTATACATGGCACACTACCTATAGCTAGAAAATACAAGGATTGTACTTCTCAATCGGGTGTTAGTCTTTAGATCTGTACACGGTTCCCATGCGGTTTCTACTGAATACTTCAATCAAAAGATTGTACTTATAGTTGGACAACAGTTGCTTATCAGTCAGTCGATCGGCGATCGTTTTTATTATGTGACAACTTTTGAAGGATGACGTAATGTGTGCTGTTTGGCACCTATTTACTGATATGATCTACAGCAATGTTTTTGCGATTAATCGCACATGCAAATCTTTGTCTTCTTGTCTTATTATTATCAAAATCAAGCGCCTTCTTCCCAACTATCGTCCGCATGGTTTGTTACAAGGAATTGCATTTCAGGAATGTTCCGGGCGAGTTCGGGAAAGTGCGGGCGGTTTCGGGGGTCAACCGCCAATTTTATTTGAAAAGTCGCCCGAACTCGCCCGGACATATGCGGGCGTTTGCGGCTTCTCATTACCTTATATCTTTTTTTCAGAAGCCTATATATATTTATTCGATTTGTTTTTATTTGTGGCTGCACTAATTATTATAAATATTGTTAAAAAAATACAGCAATGTGTTCCGTTCAGTAACGTTTTTATAATTTTTATAATTTAAGCTTTTGCATTACTGTATATATAAAAACTTACTATGATATTTAATCTTTTTAGTCTTCTTTTGGAAAATTAAACTTAAAAAAATAACTAAAATAAAGTAATTAAAAACTAAAAAAAAAAATCAGTGACAATAACAGAAGTAATGATTTTTATGATCCAGCGTTGTGAGCAGTGTAATGTTAATGTTACCAGCCACCGTTCAACTTTCGAAATTTAATTTAAATAATTTGTTTGTTCCAGAAGTATATAGTTACAAGTTTAATTAATGCCTTCACTCACAATTTTTGTTTAAATTTCTGGCTGTGAACTTTGATGAAACTTGCTCTTCATATGCTCCCCACGCCTAAACAGTAGCCCCTGTGCGGGGAATGGGAGTAAAGGAATTTTGTTCTTACTTTGTCTTCTTTAAAATTCAGTTAGAGGCATGCGTGTACAGCGATCGAATTAACGTAAAATGAATGGTTCGCTCATCAATTTGCGAATCAATTTTGTTGTAAATTGGAGCAAACAGCGAATCAAAATATCCTTTCCTTGAAATAACCCTCATGTGATTATGACTTCAATCTACATAAAAATTTTATGTGCTGAATACTTTGCAGAACGACTGAACAAAAATTTGCATTTACTTATTTGCTTGAATTTACGTTGCAGACATATTTTGGAGAAAAGGGTAAACTTCGTTTCCAATGCTTCTCCACGTTTCACTTTCAAGTCGAAAGAGAAGCAGTGAAAACAAGGTTAAAAGAGACGATGCCCTGGGAATGAAGTAGTTGCTGAAGAGACAAAACCCCGGGAGCAAGTTACTTTTTTTAGGAGAGAAAGGATACGGAAACGAAGGTAAACGGAGGTAGAGGAACAAAATTGGAATTTTCAATCAGCATTTTTTACGGACACATATGTTCGTTAGAGTCTCATTATTTCACCATAATGAATTGCATTTCAAATAATACCACTGGAAGTGTTTTTTTAACAATAAAATGATACAAGGATGAAAAACTATAGCAGACTCAAAATTACGGGCCATCATCAATGTGAAGAATTTTTTTTTAAGTATAGTCAGCCTGATAATCAGTGTTTGCCCGAAGATGCTGCTGAATGTTCTCTCCTCAGTGATAATGGTCCGTTTTTACGAGCCCTGATTTAAGCGTTCTATTCTTCGTTGCTGCTGTTTTCCAAATCTGACAACGTCAGTGAAGACAGATCTATAGCAGAACTTGAACAACCAGTTGATCCAACATTTTTTCGTTTAGCTGGATAGCGATGTGGCGTTGCAGACAATCTCCTGACTTTTTTCTCGTACCACAAAGAAATGGCTTTATCGGGGTCAAATTCTTCAAGCGATGATCCTTCTTCTCCAACACGAAGACACGCATCTAACAAATCTCATCCTAATCGATTACGATAATCAGTTTTAACTCGCGCCATACAAGAAAAAATTCTTTCTAACTTTGCATTCGTGAATGGGTACACCATTCACGAATGCAAAGTAAAATCTCAATGATATGCAAAATATTCTCACATTCCTCTTTGATCAAATCTGAGTTGAAAACGCTGCCAGATCTTTAAATAAAACTCTTTGGGATTGTTTTTTATAATGGGTAGAACATGAGTTTTCAACATAACCCATTCAGGCAAGGGAGAATGAATTTCGCATCCGTTATCAACTATAGGAGCTCTTCAAAGCAGCTTAGCAATTTTGTAATCCGATTCGCTCAACGTGGAACAGAGAATTGTTACACTGGCTGGCAGTAAAGATATATGGACCTAGTGTAAATGCTAATTATTTTAGGACCGCGTCAATGCTACGTTTATTTCTCAAAAGAAAAAAATGGGCCGTCCGAATAATAAGCAAAAACAAACATGGTGCATTAAAGTTGTGGCATGCACACGATGTCTTGACTGCTCACTAGTCGTTGCTGTTGTTGTTGTTTTTATTCTTTTGAGAATATATTGAAATGATAATTTGTGTAAATTGGGTTGCAGTATTCCAAAAATGATTCGCATTTTGCAAACTGTGAACCCTTATTTCGATTGTTGCGTGTAATTATTGAGGCATGCATTCCATTGTACAAAATAGCCTGCATTAACACCTGTGAAGAAAAGATTTAAAATGAATAATACATTCAGATTGTTTTGAAAGTAGTTTTAAAACTTGTGAGATCAACTTTGTGAAATTTAAATTATTGGTCATGAAAATAAGAAAAAATAGAAACAAATCTTTAAAACTTTTCAATATGTGAATGCAACTGCAATATTTTTGTAATTTTACGACATTAATTTTAAGGGCTTTCATAAGGGTTGTTTCATTTGTTTTTTTCTTTAAACCTTTTTTAAACGTTAGACCATTAAAATGATTTTTGTCTCAATCTATTTTGTTAACTGCTTTGGTTTAATGTATTTAATGGAAAAATAAGAAAGTTATATAATAAAGATCACAAAGGTCATGATAGTAATGTTGTTAAGATCAGGATGTAATGTTCATGATAGTTCGCTATGTTCACGATGCTCAAATATTTGTTTCTTTGTTACTGGCAAGTTACTGTATATACACAACTTCTTGTGACTCGTTATTGTATGCTCTCTACTTACAAGCCTGTATGAAAAGTTTGGCTAAATGGAAAACCTAATTTTAAGGAGACAACACAATTCTGAAAATAAAGGTAGGAAACAATAAGATGCTTCAAACCACCCAAAACTAACAACTACTGTTATAATCTCTAAAGACACAATAAACGAGTGTGCTTAGCAGGGGATTTTGTGAAAACGTCCTGAAGATTTTTTTGACAACTCACAGATTGTATAAAAAGAGACTTTCTTAGAGCTTTCGGCCATCTCTGCGGCCATCGTAAATACAAAATTTTATTTAAAATTTGACTTTATATACAACAAGTTGTTAATAAACTAACCAAATATGGTAATAAACGTCAGCATTTAACATGTTGAAATATTCCTAGACGAATAATTATATACAGTTTATCGAAAAGATATAATGGAGATGATGATGAACGGAGATGTTCTTGTTAAGTACAGGTTTCTCCCTCTAGATCATCCAGCTTTCCTTAATTTCTAAACGAAAATTATTGGGAGCCGATGTGATGACACTAAAATCGGTAAAGGAAGCTAAACCACAGAGAAAACGGTGTTCCTTAACTGCAGATATCCGAGCACTTTTAACAGCCCTACCAGTGTAAAGTTTCAATGATATAGAATAACAAAAATTTAATTTGTCTTGAATCTTCAGTTTTACTGCAGCATTGTTTTTTATGCAAACAGGGCTTGATAATAAAACAATTCACATATTCTACTTGTTACATTCAATGTATTTTTAATTTTAGTAACATATTACTCATTTTGTGCCCCATCCTTCTCATACTTGTGTATAGTTGCCTGTCATTTGGACTGTA
The DNA here is from genome assembly GCA_030067915.1 of Hydractinia echinata. Taxonomy (NCBI): domain Eukaryota; kingdom Metazoa; phylum Cnidaria; class Hydrozoa; order Anthoathecata; family Hydractiniidae; genus Hydractinia; species Hydractinia echinata. The sequence continues at coordinate 1,234,488 of JASGCC010000035.1, read as the reverse complement.
TGCTTACGTTTATCAAATGTTTCATACATATTTTTTGTTCCTTCAGTTATGTAAAAAATGTGTTTTTGAAATCATCAATAATGAGTGTGTTCCTTGACAGAGTTTTCGGTTCCTGTTTTCGTACTTGGGTGTGGAGTAATCCGGAGACGGGACAACAAAAATATATTGATTATTTGCCAAAAAGGAAATGGTAAGTATAATATTTCTTTGTCAGTTTGTGGATTATGTGTCGTTGTTTTTGTACAAGGATTTGTAGATTAACAAAATGTATTGAAGCATATAGGTGGTATCTATAAACAAAGCAAAAATATTTTTGAAAACTATAAAGGTGATGAAAAAACAACAACATTGCAGAAACAACTCCTACTTTTATTAATTGTTATAATTCGCCTTACAGCAAATCTAGTTGTAACAAGCCTTAGACATGTCTATATGCAAATGTGAATAGATTTCTGTATTTTGTAGGAGATACAATGACGAAAACCTTATGAATGATCTAAATGACAACAACAGTTGGGATGTTATGGATTTGACTGGTAGGACTTTTGATTTTTAACGTCTTAATAATGGCTCCATTTTGTGATTTTTTGAAAAAGAGATAATCATTTTTTGATCATTTTTACAAAAAGATTATAATAATATAATAAAAACATTTTGTGATGATATAGCTTCTTTACACTCTTTAAAAGGACTAAGAAGCAGTGTCATCCATCCTTGCACATTCTAAATAACATTGTAATAACCAGACCATTCACAAGCACAGGAAATTATACTCCTGTTATAGCAACAATATAGACAACTGGCTTATAAATAATTTTTCAATGGTATTTTCCGAAAATTAAAAAAAAATATCTTCAAGTAGTTTTGCTTATGTTTATTTATGCCCTGTTACGACGATATAAGGAAGTATATCTGGCATTATGATCCAGTTTAAGCACGGATAAAGCTTTAAAAAATTAGGGAACCTATTTTTGCAGTTGAAAGCTCCCCTCCACGAAACTAATGTCTGGTCACAAGGTATTAGTAAGATTTACATGTCAGGTTTGTAGCAAATCATTTTCCAAAAATTAATATACAGGTCGCACTCAAAATACCTAAAGGAAAAAAACTTTCGCTGTAATCTAACCTTAATTTTGGTAATATTTCTTCGTGCTTTTTGTTTGTCATCTGCAAATGTTTTTTCCTAACAAAAAATATTCTTTTGTTTGATAAAAACATTGTTTTAGCTTATATTATTATTTTTGCTTCTGAGGTAACCTTTAACATGTTATTTTTGTGTTCATTGTCTATAAATTTTTCCGCAGCCATAAGCTAAGCCACTAATGTCAAAAATCAACGGGATCGTTTTGTAGCCACTTTATTTGTGGCCAATATTTAACAAGACGATTTATGTTATCAAGTTTTTTTTAAAAAAATACAAATTCCTAAGCAATTGGAAGCTTTTTTGCTGACATAGTGAGACATTGCAAAAAAAGCGATTTTAGAATTTTTTTGACAAAGAGTAACATATGTATGTGCACCAACCTGGGGACAACACTTGCATAAAATGTGTTTAAGTGACAATTGATTGTGGTTAATCGCCAGATTGTACTGTGCTGTTGATTTTGCCAGTTACTAAATATCATTTGAAGATTTTTATGTTAGGTAAAGTTTGTTTACTTCATCTTCATTTTTTTGGCTTGTAACATGATGTACACATGACACAGCAGGGATTGTTTTTTTTTATCAAAAGTAATGATATATCAGAATAAGGTGGTGGTAAATTGAACATTGGCAGAGGGGTTATACATGGCTTCACAAGAGATGAATTTAAGTGTTAAGTTACGTACAGCTAAACTGTTTTTAGGGACTGATTGGTGGCCAAAGCCAATATGATGTCACATTTAGGAAAAAAACTCCAGACATTACATTTTTCTCTGTAATTAAAGATTGTATGTCAAGATAAGTCCACCCTTTGCAAGATATTTTTAAAAATTAAAGTTATGCTGACCATCTTACTACATCTTCAATAATGATGTCATAAGGGTAGATGGAAATCTTTGAAGCTGAATATCTTAAGAACAAAAAATAGATTTTTTTTTAAAATTCTCTATTAACAATTTTTTTAATCTCGATAACGTATAAAATATTATTTTTCGTGCTGTCCCTTCTGTAAGCTGTAAAGCTATTCGGCCTTTTTTTAAATTCTTTGTCCATCGAAAATTTAGTGTTCAAGATTTCCACAAAAATTATATTCATGATTATATTTTTGTTATTAGCGAAGCTATACTGATCTTCTTAATTCATGTAATGACAATTATGCTTGTGGCCTGTGGCAGAGTGTTCGCTTCCAGTGCTAAACGTATTGGGTTCAAACCCTGGCCGAGTCATGCAAAGACTATAAAAGTGTGAATCGTTCCTTTTTGCTTAGCATTCAGCATAAGAATAGGATTGATATGTTAGGCGATTGTTTGGTGGTTGTCTAATTGAGTGGTTGCTGTGCTTACACGCCTCAAATGGGAGCTTTAAATGCACTAGGAACCCCTTCGCAGGACTCTTATTGATAACAGTTCTATTAGCAACTGAATAGGCCATCTTATAAGAACGACACATATGTTAGGTTTAAATTCTGGTACTGTGTAGGTTTACCAGTGTCATTTATGTTTTGTTTTTTAGACGACGATCATTTTGCTCACTCTAGAACATCAAAAAACATGCAACTTCGCTTACATGACAATGTTTTTATCAAGTACGTATCATATCTGCTGGATTCTCACTGAATTCTCTCGTAAAGTCCTTATATCTCCTCAAATTTGACTCTATAAAAACAATGAAAATCCGAAACAGTGGAAAATCTGAATAAAATAATTTTGTTTAGATTTGAGTGTTCTTGGTTGTTGGAATTTACCGTCTTTCTCTTTTCTTGGAAATTCTGTTTTTATCAGACAAAAAAAGAAGTCCTGGAAAAGTCCTGGAATTTACTTTTTGAAAATGCGGTGTTTTTATAGGCGGTGTTTTAGCTTGACGGTTCAGTGACATGTCTGCACTGTCACGGTATATTTAACCTTTTGCAAATATGATCTTGGTCTCCAAATTGAGAGAGGGTTACATGGCTCTATCAGAAATGTTACCAAACTGAATTGGAACTTTTTGGAAATTCTATAGCCGTTGTATGAAGTTTATCTCAGAGCCTGGAGCAATTCCTCTATGATGTTCGTTTTGTAAAAAGGCTAAAAAATTGCTTCGGGATATTGTCAATTATTGTATATAATTATTCTCAATAAATCTTTATTTTGTTTAGCCCTTTAAATTCAGAAGATAACGACAACAACAGCAATAACAACAACAACAACAAGGATATGGACGTTCCTTTTAAAAAAGAAGTGGTAGAGAATACAGAAGAAGATGAAGAAGAGGAAATTGTTGTTGATACCCATATTTCTCAGGATGCTACAAATTCGAGTCAAGATGGTAGTACTAACAGCGATAATAAGGCATTAGCCAGTAGCGACACCACTGACGCGATTAGTAATTCAGAATTAGTTAATAATAAAGTTGCAGAGACTGTGACAGAATGAAAAAATAGATATAGATATATTTCAATTTTAATTTTTAAAGACATGGAAGCGATCTTTAAGAAATTTAAAAAGGACTTTTTTAATGAAAAATTAAAAAAGGATATAGAGAATAAAAAATAGATAATTTAAGGACGTTTTTAATGAGAAATTGAAATAAGAAAGGAAATAAAGAAAAAATATTAGATGAATATTAATATATATACGTATAGACTTTTGAAAGCAAATCAAAAAAGATTAGGAAGGAAATTTCCAAAAAAAACCTTAACGTGATCGTTGAGAATACTGTATAGGCTACAATATACAAGATACACACGTACACAAGATTGATGTTAACAAAATTTCTTTAAAAAAACGAAGAAAAAAAGCAGATACATATATTTTCTTTGTTCATAATATTTTAGCGTGCGCCGCTCTGTCTATTAATATCAGTAATTTTTTTGATAAACGCCAACGATAGAAAAACGCCAGGTTGGTCCAATCAGAACTATTTTTATTTTTTGAAATAATTGGCAAGGATTGAATTTCAACATTTGTTTTTTAATTTTTACAGGCCTTTATCGATGTGAATTCATGCTGGCCAAAAAGGTTAAAAATGAGGGAAATATCAGGAATTTTAGTCATGTAGGAAATCTCCAGGCAGATATAAGACGTTTATTATTGTCGACACACTATAGAGTCGACCACACTAGGTTAATGTATTTATCTTTTCGTGTCGTTGCGTTCGTTATCCGTTCGTTCGTTCGTTCGTTCGTTCGTTCGTTCGTTCGTCGTTCGTTCGTTCGTTCGTTCGTTCTTTCGTTCGTTGTTCGTTCGTTCGTTCGTTCGTTCGTTTCGTTCGTTCGTTCGGTTCGTTCGTTCGTTCGTTCGTTCTGTTCGTTCGTTCGCTTCGTTCGTTCGTTCGTTCGTTCGTTCGTCGTTCGTTCGTTCGTTCGTTCGTTCGTTCGTTCGTTCGTTCGTTCGTTCGTTCGTTCGTTCGTTCGTTCGTTCGTTCGTTCGTTCGTTCGTTCGTTCGTTCGTTCGTTCGTTCGTTCGTTCGTTCGTTCGTTCGTTCGTTCGTTCGTTTTCGTTCGTTCGTTCGTTCGTTCGTTCGTTCGTTCGTTCGTTCGTTCGTTCGTTCGTTCGTTCGTTCGTTCGATCGTTCGTTCGTTCGATTTTATTTATGGGACGTGATTGTGTTTGTACCAAATATTTGTTTTATTTTATTTATTTATTTATTTATTTATTACTCGTCTCTGTAACGGGTGCAGGTTTTCATATTTATTTTTTCATATTTATTATATATTTATAATGATGGTGATGGAATTAGTCTTAACCTACTGTTCACTAGTAAAACCCTTTCTAATGGAATGATTTTAAGAATTTTGAATATCAAATTATTCTGAGGACCAAACTTTGAATTAATTTCTGCTTTCGGCAGCCCGGTTTTAGTGTGGCCGTTACTTAATACTGTTAAATTTTCTTGTACTCCTTATTAAATATTATGTATGTGTCTTGTTCAGTACGAATGACAATTTGCGCGAATTCGATTCTGACTAAAGTCGAAAAAAATGTAATGTTTTAATTATTCTAATCTAATGCTTTGTCCGCCTTGAGGTTGTTTCTTCACCAGTTAGTCAGAATTTTTAATTTTTTTTGTTCCATATGTACATACTGTGACGATATATTTTTAAAAACTGCATTTGTTGACTTGAAGTGTAAATATTTGAATTTGTGAAACTAACAGCAGCAAGGCGTGGTTATTGTTATGTACAGGGTGGTCAACGAGGCTGAAAAGGCTTGAAAATCTAAAAAAACAAAAGGTTTTAATTAAACTAAATAGCTGTAGTGTCCGCTTAAAATACACCTAAATTAGTAAAAAAAGACTGGTTACTAAAAAACTCTTGGTTACTCTGATTTAATGTAGTACGTTGGACCACAGACATACCGAATGATTGTGTCTGGTTTTTATCTTTACAGACTTTATGCATATTTTATTTTGTTTTATTACTTTTTTTATTTTCACTCTAATCTTGTATATATTTCACATGTCAATAAATGGAATAAGAACACAGAACAAGAAGAAAAATTCGTCCTTAAGATTTGCGTTCATTGCATGGAATAAAAAAAATTATGGTTTTAGCTCATCAGTATCCATCTATAAAGTCTTCGTAGGTACAAAAATTGTCTGTGTGCGATGGCGCTAAAGGTTTCACTGTTTTCGCTTTGTTAGATTTTTACGTGAGAGAAAATTTCCAGCTTGCCCTGGTTATCCTGTAATAATAAATCAGAGTACTTGACAAAACAAGTCAATTATGCGTTATCCCCAGCGTCGCTAGCCTATAGAAAAGGAATAGCCAGCCTCTACCTCCAGCGTCACTAGCCTATAGAAAAGGAATAGCCAGCCTCTACCTCCAGCGTCACTAGCCTGTAGAAAAAGGAAATCCAGCCTCACAATTCACGTCACTTTTTCGTGAAAGGCATGGAGCATTTTATTAAGCTATTCCTCTGCCCTTTCATTTCAAGCATTCAATAGCGCCCTCCTGCTACGTTAAAAAATCAACAGGGGTCACAGCCCCATTCCGCCCAGCCGCCTGCCCCTACTCCACAACATCCGTATGTCATCGTATATATTTTTCCCTATTTCTTGTCGAAATATTCAATATTTTTCGGAATAAGAACATTTGCGGCTAAAATTTAGACGTTCTTTGTGTCTGTATCCTATTAATTTTTTTTATTGTCTTGCATGTGTCCAGATATGAAAAATGCGTTAATTCACTATGTTCCCGCCTTAATCATTTTCGAGTACGTTTAAACAAATAAGGCATAGTAATTAATTCAAAACAATAGAACTTAATGCTTCAACGATTTGAGTGATTGAAATCAACATTAAAATTGATTACAAATAGAGGAATAACAGACGTTAAATTATTTTGAGTTTTTTTTTCGTTAAATAAAAGGGGTGAAAATTACAAGATTTCGATAGACGGTTTTGCCTGCAGGTAAATAATTTTAGTATTATGGGATTTTTATTATGCTTTTGTTTTTATTGATTTTTTTTTGTTTTCCGTCGCCGCTATGCGGGGCGGAATCTTTAAAATCGCCTGATGGAAGATATATATATTATATAGATAGAGAGAGACAGCACAGAGCCCCGACGCTGCTAAGTTTTTGTCCAGGCTAAACGCTCGGAAAATTCCATTTTTTCGAAAGCCAATGAAGATGCTTTATTTTAATCTCTGTCAATTAAATGACCAATCTGAACAGAGAGTGTACTCTTCGTGTGGCCAGAACATTCCGTGTGCGGCCATGACTAAAAGTGCTTACATTTTGTTGGTCACCCCTTGCTGGTCTCTTTGGTTTGGTCGTAGTAGCTTTATTGATGGGGAGCTAAGCACTATTTTTTAAATTCGTGTATTTTATCAGGTAAGAATTATTTTATATATAGCTAAGTGAGAAAGGTGTGCTGGCTAGCTAGCTATCTCAATTTTTGGTGCTGGACTTGGATCTTCTTTGAGATGGTGCTGACCATGCATACCCCTTTTAATAGTCATGAAATTACTTACTTGCTAGCTAGCTATGGAGCTAGCTACACAAAATAGTGCTTTGATTAGAGTGCCTTTTTTTCTTAAAGAGCAAGCAACAACAAAAACCTTTATCCTGCCTTGCGTAGTTCTTCCATGACTAGACACCCAACTCCTGTTCTTATGGGAAAAAGGGGGGCTAAAAATAACTTCCAAATGACACTTTGTGGGACTACTTTTATCAGATAAAAAGATATATATATTCGCACAGGATGTTTTTTATATTTTTTGCAGAAAAGTTGTCGAAACGTGACAAAAGTTTATTGTTGCTTGCACTGAGCAGTCGGTGAACTGATAATTAACCTGTAACAATATATAGTTAGTCGATGCAGGATAATTAGATGCTACGCCTAGTATAATTAGCCGTTAAAAGCTTCTTTGTGTTCTTTACAGCTAACTGCGTCTTTTCCATGTTTTTTCTTGAAATCAGAATAGTTTTGTTGTTTAATAATATATACGACATATGTACTGAGCTACAGTAAAATTATAACTTTTTTGCAAAATCGTTTCTTGTTCTTTTTCTTGGTTTTAATTAAAGCACAACTTTATGTTGATCTATATAAATATAGATGGCTATGGGGAGATCGATAACGAAGAAAAGTGAAAATTTAAGTAAAAAGATATATATCGTATAAGTAGCTGTATAAGAGGCTAATTATACTGTACACACCGCATATATAATTATTCTGCATAGATAAATAGAATGTCTGTATATTTTATATGGCTAGCCTTGCAAATCCTGTCTATTATTTCCAGGAAAGGCCATAGCTTAGATAGGGTGTCCTAGAGTATTTAATGCTCATTTTGAGCTATGCAGACCCAATTAGGGTCCCCGCTCTACCAGACAACTCCCTGTAGCATCCAACAGCCCACATAGTGTGTCATCTCCCCAATTTCTCTCACATGGCTTGGGTTAACCCGGGGCTATGGTAGCATTCACTCACCACTATTGAATTAACGCCAAGGGGAATCGAACCCCGTTCTCCCGCACAAAGTGCCAGAGTTATAACCACCAAGCTATGACGCCATTGAAAACGGCTAACTATTCTGTTACTGGCTAATTATCAGTTCTCCTTGTGCCTAATTTGCTTGAAAATCTTTCTTGAACTCACCCAAAGTATCACAAAATATTTTTCTAAGATTTCTTAGAAATGACTTGATTTTAAAAATCTCACGAAAAGGACCATCGATTTTTCAAATCCGCAAATTTATTGTGTGTGTATATACCCTTTTATGTTTCAACTTGTTGAATTCAATTTGTCAATTTGTCAAACAAAACAATGACCAATCAGTTTCCTCAAAATGAAAACTTGCAACTAATCCGACTCCCCAAAAGAAATTCAAATTGGAGAATTCGAATCAAAAAAGAATAATAAACAATCAGTTGAATTCAATAAATCGATTTCAACAAAATAAATCCTGTATTGTCCACAGGTTTCAAAATCATGCATCGCCTGCTTAATATGTTACTTGTTTAACAAAGATATCAAAAGCCGGCCTGATTAAATTTATATACATATTTATATATATAATATACCTGTGCATCACATCGCATGGATTTGTATCTTTGTATTAAATTCCCTTTTTAAATCAAAGAGGCAAAGAGAGGTTAAAGAGACAATAATTAAACAACCTGGTTTTAATGCAGTTTATGGTAAAATTGTATTCTTGTTTCTTATTTTTAAAACGTACTTTCTTTTTCAGATCAGCTGTTATCAAACCATGCACCATCAGCATTTTCAAAAAAATTTCAACAAGAGAGTAAATTTTGAAGGCCTAAATACTGAAATATTCAAATGCTAATATGTATTTATTGCTGGATTAATAAACAATGAACTACTTCATCATTCAAATTGAGCTCGTTCAGAAGTTATTATATTCGAATCGTCAAGTTCCTACATAGCAAGATTTGTATTCTGGAATTTCCAGAATTTTCCTGATCACTTTTAAAAATATCCAGTTAAAGTTTTAACTGTTATTTTAGAATACTTCATATAGCTATGTAAAATTTTTATTTTTTATTTATTGAGTTGTATTTTAACATTGCAGGTTAGTTACAAAAATAGTTGAGAATCGTGATACTCGTGATTTGTTTACCCCATAATTCTCCGTTTTCAAGGTCTACTTTAAATTTCAAAATCTTTCAGGCTAATGACGGAAATCTTAAAGCCGAGTTTAATTAAATCCAATGTAAATGTGAAATCTAGAAAATTCTTCGTCTTTTTCTTTTTCTTATTTTTCTTGACCGTGTTTTCTTGGAATACAAAAGGCAGAAGAATAAAAATTCTCACAAGAGTAAAATTCCAAAAGTTTAGTAAAGTGTTAAAAAAACTTTCGTTAGCAAACTAACTGCTTAGCTGAATTCGGACTGTTTTTTCTTTTCCCGAGTGTATAAAATTTAAAAAAATTTAAATCTAACCAAGTAAACAATGAGCGAGAAAATAATCTTGTTTTTCTTTCGTATTTTAAGGGTCACTATTTTCTGGATTCTTCACACGAAATCGGCCTGTGTGATAGAAAAAATATGAGTATTATAATCCAACCTCCATATGGCGGACACCTACGGTTCCGAAAAAATGTCTGCTATAACGCAGGTGTCCGCTATATGGAGGTTCGGGCCTTTTTTTATAAGACTTTGACCATGATTCAGCAGATTCCTGAATAAAGTGTCCGCTATAGTGTCCGCTATATGGCATGTCCGCTACAGCCAGGTTTGACTGTATTGAGGTGGTTCCCCTAAAAAAAAAATTCTAAATTTCAAGAATTGTCTTTTACCTGTTTTCTGACAGCAAATTCATCTTAGAATACCATGGCAAGTAGTGCTTATGACAAATTTAGGTTTTTATTGCGCATTCTGGCACTTTTTCCAACCAACCGCAAATATAACTGCATAGCAACGCCCATAGCAACCATTTTCGCATTTTTAGACAGCCTTTTGGCCCCTCCGTCGATGTTTAATTCTTTTCAATAGCTAGATGATACTTTAGGGCCTCCTAAGGCAATATATGACAGTTCTGAATATTAAATGTGGTGTTCCACATGCAGTCAGAAAGCTGTCTTAACGATGCACCCTGCGAAGTGAACTCGTCATCAATTAAGACTTATGGTCTTAGGTATTTGGTGCTTTTCAGGTCGAAATAGTGCTGCCGTACACCTTTTGTCGATCCACAAGTCAAGAATGTCCATAAAATAATCTTTAAACAAGTTTTTTGCCGTTTAAGTTCGGAATCCACGCGAAACAAGAATTCTCAAGATCGAAGCACACACGCTTTACAATTTCTTCAGGCATTAGTACCACCTAGTGTTTAAATGAAACCGATTATTAAATCGAAGTTTTGTCTTTCAGTTATTTTGTCGAGATATTGCCTGTTTCGCCCTGTTTTAGCTTTTCTTTCGTCCAAAAAATACCGCATCAGTTCTCTGGAAGACGAGTCAGCCTTGCGAAAATGCGCTTCACATGTGACCCTTGAGGAACATACGCGACCAAAAAGTCGCTTGAAATAAAGCATGTTATTCAGTTATTTGGTTAGGCCTCGAGCAGCAAAATGTCATATTTTGCCTATACTTTTCCTAGCAACGGGTAACCATGGCAACCAACCAATGAAATTTTTGACTTAATTTTGTCGTACTGTCACATACTATTTTATCCTCATCAAGTATCTTCAGAAAAGACAATCCTCTGCGATATAGTTTTTTTCTAGGGGAACCGCCTTAATATTAGAGATAACGATGAAAAAGCGAATTGATATATTTCACAACAGTTTTTCTTTATTTCTTTAATAATAGCAAGTAACAAATAAATAATCTTCCTTCCTAATATTTATTTTATTGTTCTAATACAATCCTTAAATTCATCTATCCGCGATACGGTTGATCAGATGTCATTATTCCACCATCTTCATACTTCTTGTATTCCAATCCCAACTCTCCGTCGTATTGTTTCGATTTTGAAGTCAAATCTGCCTTCGTCACTTTATGATCATTAGCAACTGGTCTTTTCAAGATTGGATCCAATTCGTTCCCTATGGCATTGTTGGTTCTGGCATGACCTACCCTTAAGTTTGCCGGAGCACTGTTTGAACATTTCAATAATGCTTTTAAATTCTTTGCTATTTCTTCGTCAGAGCGTGCATCGTCGTCATCAATGTTGTTAAGAAGATCTTCGCAACTCTTCTTGTTATCTTTATTTTTCTGTACAAATTTTTTCCAGGCGTCGTTATGGTCTTGTTTCAAGGTGTTGAGATCCTTCCATTCTTGATCAATCGTATGCAGTCGCGTTATTAGATCACTGATCCCGCTTTTCCAATCACTAATTCTATCTTCGTCTTCGAAGTCAGCAAATTGTCCGCATATCAGTGTTCGCATTGTAGCTGTAGGTACCACATGTGCTTTGTCAAATCCTGTTCCGTCACCCACTGGCATGTTCAATGCAGTACCAAGATTATTCACCACTCTTTTTGTGCCATCGTAAAATTGTGGTTTGGCTTTACAAGCATCATCTGCTTCTTCTTGCATGTCAGTGTACACATGACTTACATAAACAACAAGCAAGATAAATGCAAGTGTTTTGAAGAAAGCCATATTCAATCTAAAATGTTTAGAAAAAGATTTAGCCAGATTTTGTTCTTAGTAGTACCTTATCGGTAAAAAAAAATCGGCAAAAAGTGACTAAATTTTGGCGAGGTGACTAATATTTTTTGCCGACTAAAATTTTTGCCGACTTTTCTATTACCGACCAAACTTTTTTGCCGACCTAACTTGCTTTCCGACTTTTTTTCCGATCACTTTTTTGCCGTTTTTCTTCCTTGTTGCTAATTTTTATCAGTTTTATTGAATTATTCTTTATTAGTGACTAAATTCAAAAATTTAGTCGGCATAAATTGACTAAATTCAAAAATTTAGTCGGCAAAAAGTAACTAAATTTTGTCCAATTGACTAATATTTTTGCCGACTTTTTATTCTCGCCGACTAATTTTTTTTGCCGACTTTTTTTTTATACCGATGAGGTACTACACAAAACTAGTACACGAGTCGTTACGTTACAAAAAAAACATAAATATAAGAATTGATATCACCCAGCCGGCACAAGACGTTTTAAAAACGCCTTTTCTGGAGCATGAAATATGCGCGCACCCGAAATACGTCTTTTAAACGTCTTTAAAACGCATGTCTCAGACGCGCATTTTAAAGGCGTCTTTAATGCGTCTTTTTCAGGCACGGTCTTTTTCGTTTGTGATAAAAGACGTCTTTAAGACGTCTTTTTCGTGCATAATTAAGACGCGCATTTGAAAGACGCAAAAAAGATCGAAAAAAGACCGGTTTTTATTCGTGATTTAATTGGTTTATTATTTTTCCGCGGGTAACATACTTAATTACTTCTTTCATGTAAAAATGATAATGCCAATAAAAAAAATATATCTCACAATAACTTGATTTCAAAAACTTGTATTGTATTAAAATAGCAGAGTAAATCTGTATTTATCATTTAAAAGAATGATTAAAAAGTAAAAAACTTAATTATTACCCCCGTCTGTACAATTTTGAATGTCTGAAGCGGTGGTAACTTTTAAACAAAACCAAGTCGAGAAAGGAAACCGGTTGTTTGCAGAAAGTAAGTTAATACACCTTTCCCGAGACTTATTCCTTTGATGTGCCGCAACTTTTTATGTTGAGTTTTATGAAAAACGGACAACAGATTTGAATTCCTTGTCAAAAATGTGATAAGCAAAGAAAATTGCGAAACAATGCAGCAAGTAAACAACCTGCTATTCTAATTTAAAGATTTGCGGCATGTCCAACCTCTTTTTGAAAACGAGGCGGGACATGGTAACTTGAGCATTAAGAAGACTTTAACTGTGATATATATCTCCTCAACATAGCACTTCTGGTTGGCGTACCAAGTTAAACTTTTACACATAAACTAAACAAACTATACTGAATTCAAATATTGTATTCATATTTTACGAGTTTACAAAAAGTATGACTCATGGTCTCGGGAAAGGTGTATTGTTTTTGTTTTTATTTGCATTATTCATCAAACGAGTTCCGGCAATATGGTAGCCCGATATAGAGCTGAGGCTTGTTTCTTCTTAAAATTGGTCGTGTTTTTTCATGAGCACCAAAAAAGTTATCTTTTTATTTTGTGAAGCGTGGGGACTAAGAGCTATGGATCGCATGCAGTTAAGGTCATGTATATATATTTATTTTACAGTAGGCTAGCTACAACCCTGAAAAAATATTTTTTCCAGGGTTGTAGCTAGGTGTTTCTAGCCAGCTAGTGTAACCATAAGTCTCATAGAGCTAAGTTTTAGGTGCTATCTAAAGAGAAAATAGCTAGTCACAAAAGTTTATAGTTATACCAGCTAGCTAGCTAGCAAACATTTATAAGCCTTTTACACCAAAAGCCACCACCACCCACACACAAACCCTGTAGCTTGCTATAAACGGTTTTCTGTGTTTATATTTCTCTAGCAGTAAGCTTTTTTGTCTTTAACATCTGTGTGGCAGTCAATGTGGAGACGACAGGTTTTAGTGAGTGAGGCTTTTTTAAGTCCATGATACTACCACTATTACTGATTTATTTGGTAAAGCAGGTTTACGTAAAAGTCAGCATAATCTTTGCACAAAGATATACCCAACGGTACTCAAAATATTTGAATAAAGGACTAAAAGTCTTTAAAGATGATATCCATCATTTTGACTGCCACAGAGCTAAAAAGCTTTACTGCTGAAAATGTAAACATAGCTATCGAGATCTGTGCATAGACCACTTTCTGTGTGACGTAGTTGTTTTGATTTTGCTTTAAGAACAATGTGCATGCGTGCGCTTTTTTGTAGGACATAAAGCAGCACCCACATAGTGTAAAATGGCTATTAATGAAGTTCAAAGATTTTTTTGGAAACATAAGATCCAAAAGTACTGGAATTAAATTTAAACTGTAAAAAACATTTGCTAATTTTAAGCTAATATTTCTTTTTTTTTATGGATTTGATTACTGTAGTCTGTTGTTTATATTTTCTACCTACAGAAATGCAAACTTTTTAAACTTTTGTAAACATATACTAGTTCTATGACGAGAAAAAAACGGACTGAAAAAGGCAGCAATAAAGTAGACAACCGTGACTGCGTGACTTGTATAATTGAATTTTTAAATTAAACAAAAGTATTTACATCACAAAAAGTACCTTTGTCTTAATAAAATTTCCAAATTAAGATTATTAGAAAGTCATACAAAATGCAGAGAAATATTTGTGACATCTTGCAGCTATTTCTTAAGGAAAAATGACATTACTTTGCCTGTCACAGACACGTTTCTGTAACTTGATCTGAACTAAAAGCTGACGTTTCTTAAAAATTATTTAACTAAATATTTTGTTAAGAACATTGATAGATAAATTTAACTTTCTTAAATAAGTTTTGTAACTATAACTTTAGAGTGGATCTGTCTGTCCTTAACGGAAATTGTCAAGCTAGTTTAAATTTTATCCACAGGCTAGCTATATTTTTAACTAACATTACATAAATTTTAGCTAAGCATTAAATTTATTTCAGAAATGGATAAGTCAAAGAGGCGGAATGAACGACGGAGGTTGCAGCAAAAAGTGGAGGAGTTTTTAAGGCAGGACGATAGTGAAAGTAGTTATGACATGTTAGATGATACATCAGAAATTGAAAGTCAACCACAATACTAATGTTTAACTGCTGTGAATAAAATTATTGTAAATTTGTTGATAATATAGAATTATTTATGATATTTATGATATTAAAGAAATATTACAAAAAGATAAAGTTATACAGTTTTACTGCATTTCTAACCCCTCTAAGGACAAAGGTTGTTTGAACAGCTTTCTAGAATGACTTCATTTATGAGTTTACGTCTTATTTTCCACTTAAAAAGACGCACAAAAAAGACGCAGACATTTAAGACCTAAAAAAGACGCACTTAAGACGCATTTAAAAAAACGTCTTTAAAAGCGTTACAAAGACGTCTTTTAAGACTGCGAAAAAGACGTCTTTAAGACGCCATAAAGACTCACAAAAAGACGTCAGAAAAGCGGACATTTAAGACCTAGAAAAGACGCATTTAAGACGCATTTGGAAGACGTCTTTAAAACGCATTTGGAAGACGTCTTAAAAACTTAAAAAAAGACGTCTTTACGACGCACGGAAAAGACGTCGTAAAGACGCACGAAAAAAGACGTCAGGAAAGCGGACATTTAAGACCAAAATAAGACGCAAAAAAGACGCACGGAAATGCGTCTTAAAGACGTCTTGAAGACGTTTTTTTGCCGGCTGGGCAGTATTCCACAAAAAATTAAATGCTAAACAAAAAGGAATGCAGAACATGATTTTTTGACCAAATTGTGTCCAAAATTAGAGTTTTATTATGAGGATTTGACAGTCACATCAGTAATAACGGCTCAGGGGCCGTAATAACGGCTCAGGGGCAAGAGGGGCTTGGGGACGAGTATAATGTTATCATGATAGGTAATACTTTTTCAGAAGTGTCCTTACTGTCTACCTAGTATTAGAGTAGCTTAAAAACTACTTTTAAATTGATAGAAATTTTTTCTAATAATTGCTGAGAAGAAAATCAAACAATATCGAAGACTTTCGAAACTTCTACTAAAAGTTAACCGTATTCACTCGCAAGTATTCACTCGCAAGTATTCACTCGCAAGTATTCACTCGCAAGTATTCACACAACAAATAAATATTTTGTTGAAAAGTAGGAAAAGGAACAGAATTATTTCTTGAATGGATAAAAATAATTAACTAATGGAAACCTCATTTTGTTTTTTATTACAAGCCATTTAACAACACAATCGCGCAAGGGTCGCCGTTTGATGATAGGACAACAGATTACAAGCATAATAAACTAGTTGTTAGCTTGAGAAACAATCCACGGGTTCGCCGTTCGTAAATACTCCGGTTATTAGATTTTCACCCGTTGTAGCTAAATATCCGGGAAATCGCTATTTTTAGTATCCTTAGCACAAAGCGAATCGACTATACCAGTCGATTCGCTTTGTGCTAAGGATATAGGATATATGTCATCAATATGTCATCAATAAATATAATTTACAAGTCAATTAAAAGTGGGAATACAAAGAAAACAAAAAACACTTACTTTTGATTGTGCGATTCGGCTAATAAATACAGCTAAAACTTTACTTCCAACGTCTACTTGAGAACTTTAAACCTTCTTGTTGAAAATGACTTTGTGGAGATACGAGTCCTTTTTATTCCTGTTTAGAAATTTTTAAAATATTTGAAGCGTACAACTCACTCACACCTAAAAAATGTTAATCATCTTAAAATTTGCAGCGCGCATTTTGCTGGTGTAGCTGGTTTGGTGTCTAAATCGGGAGATTTTTTAAATAACGCTGTTGGAAAATTTTTGAAATATTTTTGGAATTCGTGCAAAATTGCTAATTAACGTTCGCTTAATAATTATAACATGCGGTTTTACTTGTAAATATAAAATTCTATAACATTATGTATAAACCTTTACAGATAAATTTTAATTAATTTGTGAATATTGTGAGAAATTATATAAAATCGCACGAGATACACTCTTTTTTTTTTATCATAATTCTCTATTGTTTTAAACATTGGACCATTTTATTTACCTCGAAATCTCAGCCTGATATTTTTATAAATCATTTTCTTATAAAAAGAGCGTATATTATTAGGCAGTCATTAATTTGTGAGAAAATATACAAAAGAAATATTCACAAATTTAACATATAATAAAAATGCATAAAGTATGTACAAGCATATGAAGAAAAAATGTTTAAAGAGATGTAAAATATGAATTTTGCTAATATCTAAAAATAATAAAGACACAAAATTATTGTTAGCTTCAGAAAAATCTCCAACGTGATTGGTTGATACACGTGTAAGATATTCCTCATTTTTTCCATAATGCGGATTTTTATTCACCTGAAGGCTCGTAAAAGTATTAACTATAAAACTACCCGAAAAAAAAGTACAAACAAACGAATTAAAATATGATGAACACTGTGCATTTTTCAGGATTGAAAAAAATGTATTAAATGCTGAAAGATTTAACAATGCAACTAATATTTTTGGTAAAAGTTGATATTTTTGGTAGAGAATTTACTAAGCATCCAAATAAATATGCAGAATTGTGTATAAAGTATGCGCAATGTATTTGTTGTTAAATAACTGTTACTCCACCCTCGTCCCCAGGGTTTTTTGACTTCTTGATATGTCTCTCATATCAAAAGGACAAAAGAAACCTGGGGACGAGGGTAGCTGTTACTCATGTGTGTAAAAATTGTGCATGAATGTGTAAAAATTGTGCATAAATGTGTAAAAATTGTGCATAAATGTGTAAAAATTATATTTGGCAGTCATAAAATTCACTAATTTAGAATATAGTAAAAAATATCATGGGATATTTTTACTAATTTATTATGAGCATATTGTGGTAACAAATATGTTGAAGCGTGAAAAATACTTACGCAAAGTTTAGATTTATACCGATTAGTGTAAATGTGAATGTAATCTAGTTATAAGTATACAGTTAGCTCCCGGTAATTCGAACACCGGATAACACGAACTTTCATTATCTCGAACCATTTCGTTAGGTCCCTTGAACTTTCGTTAACACTTTCTTATAAAAAACTCCGGTTAACTCGACCCATTTTCATGTAGATAGATAATGTTCTGTTAAAGAAAATTCAATTTAAAAGGGACTCGTGTGCCTTTTTCATCGCCAAGATTGCACCTTTTCCTGGTAACTGTTGCTCCACCTCTTGAAAAAATCACGTTTAACTCCTAAGTCGAACTATTTTCCTCGGTCCCTTTGAGGTTCGAGTTACCGCGAGTTTACTGTATCTCCGAATTAAGCCAGGGTTTATGTTACCTACACAAACCTAGTGTTGGGCTAATATTTTTAGGCTATATGAAGTGCATGTTTTTTTTACAAGCAACCGATTTGCGAAGAAGCCTTAGAGTTTTGTCACAAACTAAGAAACCACTAATGCATAGCCAGGCTAAAAATGAATACTGTATAAGCAACGTACAAAAGAGCTTTCTAATAAGTAACAGGAAACACAAAAATAGCAAGTGCCTTACAGTCCGGGGCAAACCACGGATGAAAATTCATAAACTGAAATTTATGGTTTGCACAACGCTATTAAACATTCCATCCAACATTTGAATGTTCCGTCAATCATAATTTTGAAATAATGGGGGAAGAGTTTGCAGCTTTTGTGTTTTTACACTTGATGCTTATGGACTAAGATGACGAGAAATTCATTTGTGAAGAAAAAAGAGAATGGGCAAAGCGAAGAAAAAGAAAAGGCTATTTATATTATTAAAGAGCTTGAAGTGGAGGATAGATTAGGATTCAGAGAGATGTTTCGCATGGATGTGATGGATTTTGACTTACCTAGACCACAAGACAAATACTACTTTCCGACTTTTCAGGTATACCACCCGACATGGTTTAACAACGTCGGATTTTGGTTCCAAGTTCTGATTCTAGATCCGGATTTCTAATTCCTTCATCAAGTTGTAACCCTAGGTCTTGGGTTTTCCTATGGTTTGGTATGTACAAAACAAAAGAACTAAAAAGAGATGTGTCAAGATGTCAAGGAAATACAGCCTGGGTTTTTCTGGTTTTTAGTTGTAACCTGTTCGGTAACAATTAGACATGACAACTTATATTAGCGGACAAAGATTTCCGAATTTTTTTTAAACATTTGCCGAACAAAATTTGCAAAATTTTTGACTGAAGTAGCCGAAAATGTTTCTTTTTGCGATATTATATCTGTTGCTGAAAACTCGTTTTATACTGATGAAGTGAGTTGACTCAATGTTTGTCTGTAACTTAATAGACAAGTCACCAAAATCATATTATATTGGAAAAGTGAACGGGGAACCTGAAGGAGCCAAGGTGTAAAACAAGCCAGCAAATCCTGGAGCTTTTTGACCGCCAGTGGTTGCGTATTGTGAATACAAAGTTATAAAAGAAAAAATACATAGTAAAGTTTGCAGACGGGCTATCCAGTAACCAGTTACCTTAAATCGTATAATATAGAAAAATATGATTTAACTATATTTCCGGGGTATTTCGAACATATTATGACCAGGCTGATTCTGCCTTAACCCTTCTCCCTCTACATAACTTTAGATAACCTTTTCAATGTGGAATCAAACTTGGTATCCCCATAGTAAGTTCAAAAAATAAACAACTGTTGCCATGGTTATAAAAATATCTGTCATACAAATCGCACTAAAAATACAGTCAGTCTTTTATATCAACACGCAGTCCGAAAACATACGTCCTATTGACTGGCGAGTGCGTGCAAGTTCTGATATATCGCTACAGCAGCCATTTTTGAAAGTCGAATCTCCTTCGTTGTTCCTTTTTTGATGTCATCTCCTTTTGCGTAATTTATGACCTGGTTGAGAACAAACATCATCCGAGTCTTCGCATGCTTCCAATACGTCGCTCTCACCCGTAGTGACCAAACCTAGGCATGTCGACACCTTGGAAGTTAAACCTAAAAATTTTTTAAACAAGTTATACGTAGGAATGCCACTGAGTGTGAAAAAATAAAAAATAAAAAATAGTTATCACGTACTCAATACAGCTGCAGATCTTTGTAACTGTCGCATCTCCGTTTTATTCAAGTGTTTTCTCGCAGCTTTTAAGCTAAAAATACAATATAAATGAAACATAAAATTTAACTGAAAATAACAAAACAGGAATTTCGTACAACAAGTTGCAGTATAACACAACACTGTCCCAGATCCAGCAGTTTATATCTACTTCGCTCCTAATTTAAAGGAAGAGTACATTTTCAATTTTTTTAATTCTAATTCAATTTATTTTACATCAAAATTTTGCCGCATGATTTAAGAATTCTTGTTAACACGTCAGCAATTGCTTAATATTCACGTGAATTAGAAAGGTTGCATAGATTATAATAAAAAGTCAAGTTGGTCTAGAATTACTGAGGAGCAATTATTTTAGAACATTTTTTTTCCATTGTACTATATATATAGCAGGTTAACGTTATCTATTTGTTCAATTCCTAAAAATATTCATCACCATCCGTAAATCTGACTATTTATTTTTCGATTGTGTAGAAACACAAAAATAAGAAAATTCTTGCTGAACAGTCTGTCTGAACAATTTGAAAGAGTATTATTTACGTTATAAGAAAACCGTTAAGTTACTAAAAAAAATTGACAGTTACCAAAGCAGGTTCCCACTCCTTTTGCGACTAATTTTTTTAGCATATTTAGGACGATTTTTTCGATTTGTGGGAAAAAGACATGCAAAAGTTAAAATTTTTTAGGAGAATTTAAATTAGTGAGCGTCACTTAGAATCGTAAGAATGAAGAATGTCAAAGGAATTAAACAAGGAAGATAAATTGGATTGAGCAGATTTCATTTCCGTATTAGCTGACTCAGAATATAAATATTTTGAACTTATACCCCATAAAAACATTATAGAAATTGGGTTTGCTAAATGAATGCTCCCTAAAACATTTAGGATATTTTTAGGAGTTTTTATGAAAAATCAGGATTTATGATTTTTTAGGTGATTTATTTTTTCAAAGATTCTTAGGAGGTATGGAAACCATGTGAAGGTGACTAAACAAAACAGTGACTTGTACTAAAACAGCAGGAGTCTAAACGAACTGTCAGAAGGCGACACACAGGTTAACTTACAAGGGAAAACCAACTTACAGCTGTGAGTCACTCCCTAGCAAAATTTTCATGCTTGACTTTGACGTTTTATCTAAAAATATAATTACCACATAAATTTTTTTTGTGTGGAGACAATGAGGCAAATGTTTGAAAGGGGTACGTTCTTGTTGATTTTATTTGAAGTACTCTTTTCTGAAATCGAGATCGTACATGACTTTTTACAATTATGTAGTCTTTGATGGCAAAAATGGGGAGAAAAACAAATTTTATTTCCAAAAAAAAAAAATGATCGTAAGAACAAACTATTTCACAGTTTTAGTATTTATACCTGGAGTGCTGTCCAAAAATTACTATTTTATTATTCACTGAAAGATATCACTCATAATTTTATTTATTTTTCCAGGTACTTTTTTGTAAATTTAGTCAGAATTTTCAGGCTTTTCTAGATTTTTTAGGCACCCTTTTAAACTCCAGGCTACTCAAGGTTTTCCAGCCTCACTAGCAACTCTTGCCACACACATTGGACATGCACAATAACAAGAGTATTTTAAATTCCAATTGTACTTACTTAAATTTGCAACACTGCTAATTAAAAACTTGCTCTGCCTCTGTAAAAAGAACAAAACATAAAAGTTTATTTGGGAGTTTGTAAACAAGTGAAAAAGTAAAAAACTAAAAAAAAAAAAAAAAAAAAAAAAGAGATTCGAAATGTATCTCTCATAATAATATAGAGCTTCCGTGTGAATTAGATTTTTGTTGCATTATTATGGTCACATGTCTTGAAAACAAGTTAAAAGTCCTAAATTCTGAGGATACATTTTGGCATTTTAGAGTTTTCTTGTAAGGTGTACATTGCAACAATCAATATTCTGGTCTGGTCTGCAATTAACTCTGCGAGCAAACGTGAGAATGAGGTGGCTGTCTTTGTTAGTTTGTGATAGGTGTCACAGAAGATAGTTCAGAAGTAACATTTTTGTCCCCCTTCCATCTTTGACTCCAAGCCCAATTAAAATTAGGATTAAGGATACGGTATTCAAGAAATGACCAATATCAAAGGTTCTGAGAGAAATAGGAACTAACAAATTTGGCATGCAGGTGTCTAATAGAAGAATATTGAAACTCAGTAAGCCAGACAGAATAGAAGACTTAAATATTTATGGACATATATTACTTTAAAAAAAACATAATGCAAATGGTATACATCGCAATGCTCGACTTCTAGGGTTGTCTTTTTTGTGGCAACACCAAAGGAAATGCAATAACTGTTTCGCATTTTGGGAAAAATTTGAGAGAGTTCAAGAGAGGGTAGGTGTTATTGGAATAAAACTGAAAATTTTATTAGAATAGTCGCACAAACTCATCCTTGCATACAGATGGCTTTGTTTACAAAAGTTTGCAGATTTTTGAACTTGCAGTCACAGCCCTGTGACATTCCGCATTGCCGACCTGCATTGATTCAAGGACAGCTTTTTTATGCCACCCTATATGTGTGCAAAGGTCAGCATGCCCAGAAAACTCCTTTATAATGTCGGCAGAACCGACCTTGTTTTAAAGGATATAGAAAAACACAAGGAAAAACATTAACTTTAAGTTTTTAATACATCGTTTGTTGTAGACAAAGGAAAACCACTTCACTCCATTTCAAATCCGCATTTTAAGTTATTTCAGACCTTGAAAAATGAACATTGTTGCTCTAAGAGAAACAAAGTCAAAGTTGTCAATGAATAAGAAGAATAACATGTCTGCAAAAGATATTAGTTGAGATACATTTTGTAATTTAAATCCCCAGAGTAAAGGAGAATATAACAGCCGACCTGTGAAGTGCCTCTAAATCAGTTTTGTAGGCCATTGGCTGCCGAACGTCTGCACTATTGTGCTGACCATATATATAGGGTAATTTTTAAGTCCCTTATTAAAAATGTTCCACCAATTTTAAGCATTATATATATTTGGATGTGGTAATTCCTTACATTATTTTACAAACAGAAAAGCATGTGCATGTCCATTGTTCTCAATGCAAAATCAAAGTTGTCCAGGCCGTTCCTTGATATATTTATATATCTTCAGTTTGTGTCCTTTTCATTGTCTTAAAAGAAGTTGATTGTCAGCTCTTTAAAAGCAGGACATATTTCAAATTTTGACTCAATAGAGATAAAATAGACATATGATTTTTTAAGATTGTTTAAACGCACTTATAAATCCAATTTTCTAAAAAAATTATCATGATTTTGAGTAACGTTCATTGAAAATTAAAGTGAAAACTGGTTTCCATATGCAGTTGTATTATTTTGTTATAAAAACCAAGCCTCGTCAGGAATGGCGTGCAATCGCACGTGCACACGCCCACACACGCCCACACACGTCATGTTTGAATGTTCCCGCCAAAAAAACCCACTAAATATACATCAGGTGTGAGCTAATCGCACACCAAAATAAATAATATTCTGTTCAATGAAGGCGTAGTGCCGATCGCGAGTAAAGCTACACATCTTTGAGAGTACGAGTACAAATAAATGTGAGTAAAATAATTCAGAGTGAGAGTACAATGCGAGTGGGAGTAAAATAAATAAGAGTAATCTTTTTAATAACGAGAGTACACAATAATTAAACTACTCGCAAGTAAATGTTTAAAAATATATCATGTTACTTGCGAGTTATATTAAAGAAAAACATAAGACATTAATTTTAATTCACCATTTAATTTTTTTTTTAATTTAGTTGCTCTTTTTAAATTAAAAAAAAATAAATAAATAAATTTAAAGTTCAACTTTTCTGTCTCTTACTTCTTTAAATGCTTTCGCTACTTTCGTTATATGAAATCACTTCCAGCATGTTCTTTCGCAAGCACAGAGTCAGCATGATATCTAATTATATAGTTATGGTGATCAATTGCCACATGCAGACTTTGCTTTCTGAATATTTTTAAACAAACATTGCTATATAACTCAGACAACAATCTGTATAATTTTAAAATATTGCCGAAACGGGACGTCACAAAGCTTGTCATCTTTTTGTTTTTGGGGGGATCTTTTAAGATCGAAGCAACAATAATAACGTGAGGGATTTTTTTTATAAAAAAACAGTTTAATATTTAATGATATAAAATCTAAAAATAAAAAATAAAAAATATTTACATCTAAAAAAATATTTACAAGAAAGTTATTAACTGAAAGAGTTTTATGACTGTAACATGCATGTTTTATAATTTTTCTTCGTCCTGTTTCTACGTCGTATAATTTTTTTTTCAAAAATAATGAATAATGAACGCATCGCACATTTTAGTGTCGTCGCATCAAATTACCTGCTTTTCAAAACATGGCAAAATTAGTGTTGCTGTATGAGAGTTCTATGATTACTCGGAAAAAAATGGAACAAAAATGAGCACACGCCATCGCACGCCATTGAAAATTATGCTGTGCGAACATCGCACGCCTCGAAATGATTGAAAAAAATCATGACGTGCGAAGCTCGCACACCAGCATTTTTCTTCCTGACGAGGCCTGAAAATGTTCTGTGACGAAGTTTCAAGAAAGAATTGTCACAATATAGATAAATCAGCTTTGTGTCTCAACTGTGGTTAGGAACAAGGGTGCCGACTCTCCGAAAGCGCCGTATATGTGATGGCGGATGCGGGCATTTTTTCAAGGTTTTCGTCTGTAACCAACCGGAAAAGCATGGGCCCGTCCGAAACGCCCGAATTGCGCCCAAAATGCAACGCACGCGAGCTTATTTTGTTGTCACTTAAATTTTGTCGAGAAGAAGGAAGGTGATATTTTGTTGTTGTACTCTCAGTTTATTATTTGTGGGATTTTATTACAGCTATTTATGGAATAAATGATATAAAAACCAGTTTTTTTCAGAACTCTTCCACTACCACTGCTCGACATTAAAAGAATAAATTATACATGGTAATAAATGTTTAAAAAAATGTTGTTTCGGGTTTCTCCGGGCGAAATTATAAGTTTTTTTTAAAACGCCGGAAGTCGTCCGACAGCCCGTGGTTTTTGCGCCGTTTCCGGCGAGTCGGCACCTCATGGTTAGGAAAGGTTTGGGATCTAGTTTGTTGTCATGATGTGATGCTTTGCAAACATGTTACAGAGAAAAGATTTGGCAATTATATATTTTTCATGGCAGCCTATACCTTTAGTCCAGTATATGGATAAACGATTTTTTGTGCGCAGATGCCATCCATATTCTTGCGGTCAGGGTCGCGTCATACCACTGGTTGAACCAATCAGGGGCCAGTATTCAGATTAAGCAGCCATTATGAAATGATAGACAAATGCCGTAATCATGTTTTTGTGGTGAAACCTTCATAAATACAATACTGGATTTTTCATGGAATTCTTCTTTTTTTTTAGTCAAATTTGTAATATGTTTAAGATATTGCTTAATCTTTGCCATTTTGGGACATTTTAACGCCGTTTTGCTGGTAAATTCTGTTTAATTAAGATTTCTACTGTGAAGGTTTGACCATGAAAAGTCCACTTTTCTCTGATTGGAGAGCAACGAAGGAGAACCTTCCAACCGCGAATGGGGAAAAATAAGGTGATTAAAACATTGAATCAATGATAGATTCGTCAAAACTGTTTGTAGGACCTCTCAAAATCGTTTAGTATGTATGAAACATACATATACGAAGAAAAACAAAGAAAAATTGTATTTCTTACAATAGGAGCAGATAGATTTCTGGAAAAATTAAATGCTCTTCTGCCATGCCTGCTAAAAGACGCCATTTTCACTTTCGGTATCAAACTCGTTATTGTGCAAATGAGTCAACCAAACATATAGATGCATCAAGAAAAGTAAGTATCATAATTAGACCTTTTTTAGAAAAATTAAAGCTTTATACATGGCAATAAAATGCAGATACATGAGTTAGCATAAAAAATATGTTTTGTGAAAGAAAATTAAGCCCTGCCCTATGTCTACCATGCCTAGAAAATTGACCGTAAAATATGCGGAATATTCCAAGCGGGCATGTTATGATACAAGATGGCGGCACGATCTGCACGTTTCTTATTTCGTGGGGGATCTGTGGCGAATTCATTTTTAAAGGTGACAGCATACGTTATGTTTTTTACTGACTATTAAACTCTGTTTATTATCACGAGACATCAATTTAAAGAGGATTCCGGAGAAGACAATCAATATATAAGGGTTGCGGAGCGAAACAAGTCCCCTCTGCTGTTCGCAAGCGAAAAATACACCTTTACGATAATTCAATTGTACATGCGTTCCTATGGCTCTCTATCGTTTTACAATATCGAAAAAATGGAGGTAAAAATCGTGTTTTTATGAGAGTTTGTTAGAGACGAAAGCGTGTTTTCTCCAGTTTTTTAACTTCCGTCGTATCAATTTCTTTCAAATTTTCAGGAAACGTTAATAGATAGATAGATAGATAGATGTGCATATTTTACATGGCTAGCCTCACAAATATCGAGGGATATACCCTGTCTATTATTTCCAGGAGGGGCCATGGCTTAGATGGAAAGTCCTAGAGTATTTAATGCTCATTTTGAGCTACGCAGACTCAATTAGTAGGGCCCACGCTCTACTAGACAACTCCCGGCAACATCCAACGGCCCACACAGTGTGCCATCTTCCCAATTTCCCTCACATGGCTTGGGTTAACCCGGGGCTATGGTAACATTCACTCGCCCATGTTGAATCGCCGTCAAGAGGAATCGAACCCCGGTCTCCCGCACAGAGTACGAAAGCTATAACCACTAATCTACGGCGCCACTAATAATAAGATACAACTTATGTGTACTTTTCATTAAAAACAAAACGCGGCAAGAAAAGTTATCACGAAAAATGGTGTTTTCTCCTTAAAGGGGAAGTAACCTCAAAAATGTGAATTTTTTTTTTTCGACTACGTATTTGTATTTGAACTTATAAAATCCGAAAAATAACACATAAACACAAGAATTTATCTCTAAATACCTATATTCCCTGTTCATATCTCCGCAAAAACTTCGTTTTTGAAAAAAGCGCGTCAAAATAAAAAAGACTGGGTTCTAATTTTAATATGACGTTTTATAGTTCAAAACATTGCGCTAGCTAGACGAAGCCCTATGTTGATGCTTATAATGCAAGACTTTCGAATAAGAAACAAAAAAATGCATCATAGTTTCTTGTCCAGTGACGAAGAAAACACTGTTCCAGACATTTCGGCTCTAAAGTCATTTAGTTTTGAGTCTGAAATGTCGTTGGAAGATCAAGATAAATTTTTAAGTTCAAACCATGAAGACGAAGTTATACAAAAAGAAGGCAATCGAATTGGAAACAATAATTGGTGTAAATGAGGTGGTCACTGTAGACCTATGAGTTCATTCTCTGAAAGTTTGTGCTGCAAAGATAATAATGAAATTCCTGACGACTGCTTCGAAAGTACAAATAATTTGGCCAAATATAAAGTCTTTCATATTTATAATCATGACTGAAGTGATATCCATTTTATATCTTTAACATCCTTCTGTCTTCAAATAATTGAAATTGTTAAATTGAATCGTGTTAAAAATAAAAAGTCCGATATAAAAGGAAATACATTCTCCATACGCACAACATGATAAAAAGTTTCTCACCAAGAATAAACTTTTCAACAAAATCTTTTGTGAAAAAAAAACATCTTGCTCTCCATCCGAAATATTTTATGCAACTGCATCTTTGAAATTCAATGAAGAAGGCCAGGAAAGCAACAATGATGAAGGGATTAAAAAAAATAGAATACCGAAGATGTGTTCTAATAAAGAAATACAATAGTGAGATGTGCTCTGAATGAGTGTACGTGAACAGGGGGTAAATTTTAAATTTCCCATTTTAGGAAAAACATGTATTACAGATTTGATGGGTACATAATCGATTAGAAAAAGATGTTCAAAAAGACATACCATCGTGTGCTTTATGGGCAATCCGCAATAAATACTCTAAAGCCGATAGATATTTCCGAATTGTTTTCATTACCCCCGTCTGTCTAGGCATGCATGCGACGAAGAAAACATTTACTTGTTGTGAGGTACATAATTTTTGAACTTGAAAGTCAAAGTAAGTTTGCAAAAAAATGAATCAATGAGACGAAGTTATTAGTAGGAAATCATTAATGTTAAAAGAAAGAATTATCATTGTGTAAAATATAATTTTTGTTTGCTTGGTATGTAATTGTTGGTTACCAACACGAAGTTTATACCGAGCTTGTATCTTTTTATTTTGATAAACAAATACGAAAGAAGCATGTGTTTGGTTGATACATACAAAATCAAATGATTTACGTAATCAGGTAATTGCCTGAAGATCTCTTTCAGAGCAGTCTGGCTCAAAGTGCGTGGAACATATATAAAATCCTGAATCCTTAGGCAAGGGACCAGTTCTTCTAATGTTATGTGACCATCTTTTTCGAAGCTCGTTTTTTTTCTCTGCGCTGGGAATTTTGAAAAAAACTACAACATCGTCAACATTTTCTTTTGATTTATTATTACCAGTTCTGTTAGTGCAGTTGATGGCGGCGCAATTTGGCATGTTTTCAAGCAGTTAAACTCGAATGTTTAAGTAAATTAACAACTAATACTACTACCACCGCCAGCACACTACACTTTCTGAACTAAAAAACGTCATAATTTCAACTCGACCCAATCCTTTTAAAATCGCAAAGGGGTCAGAATAACGAAGCGATTTCACGCGTAGTAAACACAACTTTTTACTAAGTTAGTGAAACTTTTATATGAAAAGAAATAGGTATTTCAAGTTTTTTTTGTTGCGGCTACTGTTTTTTTAAATAAAAAATTAGAGGTTACTTCCCCTTTAATAAACTCTTATAAAAGTGTGATGTTTACCTCCTCCGATCGCAAAATAAGCTGCTATGGAGTGTTAGTTTTCCCGAATTATCGTAAAGGTGTATTAATACTCAACACAATCAAGAAGGAGAAATTTATTTTTACAGATCTTACAGATCTCTTACAATAAGGGTAGAGGTTCTGTTGTGTACTAGTTATAAAAAATCGTGAATCTTAAATGCATTTGTTTTTCAGCAAGGGGCCATCGACAATCGATTTTCGTATCTTTTAGCGGCATTTGACCGTTAAATTTTCTACCCCCTCCCCCCCTCCCTCTTAACGGCCAAATTTTGAAAAATATTGTCCAGAAATAAAAGAAAACGAAAACCAACTTTCCTATGAAAACAGCCGTATCGTCTTCCTTCCACCACTATCTTTATGCGATGTTTGGTCTTGATTATCAAACATTAATCTCGCTCAGCACTTATCTAAATGTACCGAAAATCAAACTCGTTCCCAGTATAATAATATCAAATATAGCGTCGCGTTATATTATTATTATAAAAACAATCACCAGTATAATTAACAACCTGCCGCTCCATGCAAATATAACAAACCTACTGTTGTAAATCAACACACGTGGCGTAACAATTAATTTTGAAGGTCTAAAGAGCCTTTTTCTATTTCGAATATACCATGTTCGATATCACATGTTTGATCGAACAAATTTCAGCCGCGAGGGAAAGTAAATGTTTGTTGTTGTTAATTATTAAAACGTTTGTTAAATGTTAAAATGAGCGAGAAAAAGCAAATTACGCTGTTTGGAAATTTCGCAAGAGTAAAATCTTTCAAATTCATCGTGTACAAAAACCCCAAAAATGAATACGAAAGTTTTATTGAAAGGTTTTGTTTGCGTGCGAATAGAAATAAGTCAAAAGAGACACTAGTAAAAGATACACAAGAGGCATGGCGTAATACAAAAAAGGATGAAGACGCCATCAAATCTTTCCTAAAATTACGAGATGGAGAGAAGCCATTCACAAGGTACTAGTTATAGTTAATTTTTATTGCATATTTCGAAGATAGGCCATTTGCTCGCTTACTAATTTCAAAAGAAGCCTCATATTGGGAACAAACTTGCTTCTACTCATATAATTACTTATTTATTTTTTGCTCGCTTACTAATTTCAATTAAAGCTACATAGTGGGGGGAAAAGGAGGTTTAAACTTCCTCCGTAGGAACATTGGGAAGTGATAGTTAATAAAACTTCGAATTCAAGATACTTTATATATCTTCAGGTATGATCAGCATGGCTACGAAAAAAATAGCCGACCTGGTACCGAGGTTGTGGTAGCAAGGGCGATGTTGAAAACTCAGGAAAAATTTTCTGGTTCATCATCTGAAGTAGGAAAGGAGCCTACGCAATTGGCTGAATCTCTTCCTCGTGTACCAATTCCAGATACTGCGGATATACTACACATCCCAAAGGCTAGACTAACCAGTGACATTTTTCAAAAGAATTCACTCATTGCCTTTTGTTCAGAATTCTGCTCTAAGCTGGCATCGGACGATGTTCTAAACAATAAATCTTTCGTTGAAGGTATGGCTGGTCCTGCTCCAAAAATTGTGAGCTATTACAACGTCTACAAAGCCTATGTGAAAACACATATATAGCCGTTTAAAAACATCAACTCAACTCTTTAAAATGACTAGTGATATTGACTTCGACCTAAACGATTTAAAGGAATGTCTTCATTCAGCAAGCCAAATCAAAGCTTCTCCACAGGCAGGTTTGGAGGATATGATGATTTCACTACAACATAAATCTAGTCTTTTAAAATTGATTCTAGTAAAGTCGTTAGCAATAGCGGAAAAAATTAAAAAAACTGACACACTTACTAAAATGAAAAAACGAATTAATCAAACTTCTACAACATCTATTGTAAAGTTAAAAAAATCCGCATACGGTAATAAAATTGTGCTAAAATGCCTAAATACAGGACTATCGTGGGAAGAGGCATACATCATGGCTGAAAACAATGTTATGACACCCGACGAGACATGTTCCATCCGTGAATTCATATACTATGCTGGCAAAATTCAAAGTGAATTCATGATGGACACACAAGATTTGAATATCAACGCAGCATGCGTGGATGTTTTACTGCAGCATTTCCCAATCATGAGAGCTAGGAAAGGAAATCAGGATATACTCATTGATTCTGCAGAACTTCTATTACAGAAAGACGTTTTTCTGAAAATTTTGGAAAACAACGTTGATAGAGAGGAAGTTGGTTTTGCGGAACCAAAGCCCGAAAATGATCCTGTCTTCGGTCCTTCGAATCGTGTTGGACGGAAACCGTTGTATGTAAAATTCCCGTCAATAATTGAATCGCCACAAATTTCATCAAGGATAATTCTTTTGCAGCGCATGTCAGGCGAAGAGAAACATGTGGGACTGGAATAGGGGTGACGCTTCAAGATATCAAAAATCATCTTTTGAAAAATGTTCCTGGTCTTGCTGAAGCTGGCGGGATTTCCAGAGACGCGGTACATCATCTAACGTCAGCATCGAGAAAAAATAGCACAAGGGCAATACGGTACAAGTCGTTAATTGAAGCACGCATCCCTGGGAAAAGGAATCAGTATCGCGAAGAAAGCTCAAATCAGCACTTTCTGTTTGCTCGTGTTTCCTATCGTGAAGAATTTGTACCGCAGTTTCTGAGTGAGTGCACTTTCTATAGTGCAGATGATATGAACAGGTTACGAATGGCTCCAGCACCTGCTGTATCTCGGTATCACCAGATCAATCGCTTCTTCATGGAAAACGACTCTCCTAATCTTGGTGATCACGACTTCCCCAATCCGGGATATTTGCTGTGTCCTTCTGGATATATGGCGTTAACGTCTACGTCATACAATGAGCCAATGGAAGATGAGTATTGCGCGTATGACCTCAACGACGTGTGCGATTCAGCTGAAGTCGTAAATGCTGATAAAGACGCTGACTCTTTGGAAAATGCTGTGCCTTCTGGGATGATAATGGATAAGCTTGGGCGAATGCATTATCAAAAGTTGCATGCCGGACCCGCACATATCAAGTTGAGATCCTGTATGTATGATCATTCTTCATGCATGACACACTGCAATGACTTTTATCCTATCTTGTCCGCCCAAGTAAAAGATGGAAAAACTATCGCCTTCATCAAAGTGGATAATGGGCCAGATTGGAATCTCCATTCAGTCGTCAATGCTCTGTACCTTTGCCGTTTGTGGAAACATACCTACCTCGATATTCTTGGTGTTGTAAGTTATGCTGCCAAGTATTCTGCATACAATAACATAGAGCACCTGTGGTCACCAATGAGCAAACGCCTTTGTTCAGTGCTGCTGCCATCGATATTGCCGGGAGACGATAAAGAGCCGCACAAAATGAGAGACATTGACGAAAATGAAAGAAAGGAAAAGGAGATGCAGGTGAGAAATTAAACATTAAACTCTCTTCTACTCATAGTAATTCTTCGATTGTCTTTTTCCGTAATCTTTTTAGGTTTTCGATAATGCAATGGAGATGGTTGTGGATAGATATTGGAACGATGCGACTTTCAACACCTATGCTGTCACATCGTCGTACAAGTCATGTAGCACTGAAAACAAGCCTTTCCATGATTAGGAAGTGGTACACAAGGTAATTAAGAACTCGTTAAAAACCTATCTTATTCGCGCGCATGATTAACTATTTGGACTTTTAGAAGAGAAACAATTTGTCTGCCAATCCTTGTGTATTTATTTAACATATTATCCTATTCTGTTATTAATCGTTTTTTTGTAGTTACTCACTGGGCCATTGAGGAATCTCAGAAATCACAAAGACTTGATGACAGACATGAGATTCATGCTTCGGCATGTAGAGCGCAAGAGTCACGAGCTCATTTTTCGAAAATGTGTTGAACCGCGATGCCTTCACTGTTCCAACAATCCAGTGAAAGCTGAAAAAGCGTGGAAGTACATGCGTGAACGCGATTTCAAATGGCCAAATCCAGGGCCATCCACAGAATTTCCTGGTCATTCCACGACATTCTTGGAAATGGAGAAATTGGGAAATGAATTCATTCAAACAGGTAGGCAAATGTTCTGACGATTTTATGCGTCTTTACCAATACCATTACAAAGTACGTAGAAGCTGGCAACAAGTAGTTTACAAACACGTTCTGAATTCTAACTGTTAAGTTGATACATTAGACCAGTATGCATAAACATTCCTTTTGATTTCTGTAGGAAATTCTGGTCTACCGAGCAGCATCGCAATCGGTTCATGTCCGTACTGTCCAAGTTTTATGTTTTTATCAGAAACAGAGAAAAAAAGACATTTGGCAGTCTTTCACACCGATAAGAAAGGTGAATTATTATTTTCTTTCTGTTACGCAACACATCAGTGTCTCAACCAACAATAATCTTCTAGTCAACCGTCTACTTTCTTTTCTTTTTCACCCTATTATAATCGATGCACACTTTTGTCTCCAGGGGACAACAACGAAGTCTGGAAATTGGAGCACCGTTGTCGTTTTATAATCAAAAGTAAAGATGGTCCATCTCGATGCAAGTTATTGTTCGATTCTACTAATAAATTAAAAGAACATAAAAGTTCAGCAGAACACGGCCAAATCAAAAGAAAAAGAACGCAAAAACACCCAAAGGATTCAGCTCTGAAACAATTACGATTGGACCAATGTTTCAAAATTGCAGCTACAAATGTCGAGATCAATACGGGCGACGGTGCTTGTGGTGACAAACAGGATGAGCTTTGTCAATTGTGTAAGTTTAATTTCCTTTGTAAGTCTCCTCACAGTAATTCCACTATTAATGTTTATAAATTTTTTCATCAGCCAAAGAAGACGAAAATCCTGACGATTCGTCGAATGAGGAAGACGTTGAGTGGGTGCAATGCGGATCAAAAAAATGTCCTGCGTTGAAGATGTCTGGCCCGATAAACCTATCAATCAGAAAAGGTCTTGGTTTTGCTGCAAATAAATCAATTGTACTTCTTGGCTTATTAAAGATATATTTTCGTCCAACACTGCCTTTTCCTGTACTCCCGAATCCCAGAGTTTGTTGGTTCTCATTTTAACTAAATCCAAAATTTGACGGATAAATACCAGGGTCAGTGGGTTACAGGGGTTCAATTTATAACAACTGACTCGGTTTGCTGAAAATTGAGACAATCCCAATAGCTTGTGAAAAAGGCTTGATTGGTTATGAACGACGGATACTTCGTTGCACAGCACGAAACTTGATAGTTCAACTACTTCTCTTATTCTAAAAGAAAGAAGAATGAACATCAACATCTTAGAGATTTTCATATCTTTTTAACGGCGTTAGCTTCCCCCCCCCTCCCCCCTTCAACAGTCAAATGCCGCTAAAAGATACGAAAATCGATTGTCGATAGCCCCCAAGTGAAAACGGCATAGCTAGCTACACATTGCAAAAACATTTTTTGTAAAAAACATTACAAAGATTGCTAGCTAGCTAGGTTTCCCTACATAACTGCTTCTTTTTGTTTTCTGTGTTTTTAATTTAAGAATTTGAGTATATATTTAGTTTTTAAACTATTGCTCTGGGCGTTTATTTGGACTGACCAATACATGGAATTACAGTCCCGATATTTACTTGTGCGCGCATACGAGGGTGCCGATAAGCCGCATATGCCGTAAAAAGTGCGGGGGTTTTCGGGCGAGTTCGGTGTTTTGAAAAAAAATTCGCCTTCTTCCAACTGTCCAACAAGGAATTTCGGGAATGCTCCGGGCGAGTTTGGGAAAGTGCGTGCTCTTTCGGAGGATAACCCCAATTTAACTCGAAAAGTCGCCCAAACTCGCCCTTATATATGTAAGCGTTTGCTGCTTATCGGCACCCTCTTGCGCGTATCTAAGTGATTACGTAATGCCCGATGCGCGCGCAGAAATGGATGTAAAAATGTAAACAAACGAAGCAGACACGGAGGAAAATGTTCAAAACAAACAAAATCCACAATAAAAACGTGGGGGAAATTTAGGTTTCAACATTTATTCACAATATGTTTTAACCATGCGCTACTGGCACAATTTTATTTTAACATTCACACAAATAAAACATGCATTCAAAGCTTGGCTTCTTTTGTGTACCGCTCCGAGCACAGCATCTATGCGCAATCTTTGTTGTCACTTTTATGCTTGTTTAGCAAAATAATTTTCAGAAACGGATTACGCAAAGTAGACATCTAATCTATGCTTTGAGAAAGCGATCTTTTAACTATAATTTGAACCATAACATGTGCCTTAGGGATCGTCTCCACGATCGTTTCAAAAATAATCGTTTCAATTCGTATAATTTATTTTTTGAAACGATCTCTATACGAATTTGAAACGAATTTAAAATATTTTTTTGCCAAAAAAATTGTTTCAAATTCGTTTCAAAATAGTTTAAAATCATTTCGTTGTAACGAAAATCGTTTCGCAATCGTTTCGTATTCGTTTCCTAATCGTCTCACAATATCAAAATCAATTCGTTTCAACAGTTTGTTAAATTCGTTTCAATTCATATCGCTTCAAATTTAACACCATTATCATTATTATGTTTATCACACGCACCAATTTCTAAATAAATTTTATTATCAAATTATTTAAAATATCTATATACATCGATCTACGGCGATGTTTTCCCTTCCTACGATCGTGTTTTTATAATTTCTAAACGATCTACGACGATGTTTTAGCTTCCTACGATCGTGTTTTGATGGTTTTTAAACAATCTACGGCGATGTTTTTGCTTCCTACGATCCCGTTTTAACATAATTGATAAACATCATTTTGAGTTTGATTTTTTTGTTATGTTTTAATTAGATAACGCCAACAAGATTAAACTTCCCTCCACATGTTTACTTTTGACAGTTATCAATCAATAACAGTAAAAATGACATTCTATTGTTTTTTTCGCTAAACTAAGTTAAATTACAAAACAGAGAAAAGGGAGTTATAAACATTTTCTTGTGAGCAAATTTAAAGTTCTTTACAATTTTTGTTAAAGAATATTTCTATACTAAAACTATTACTATCGCCATCGTTTCGTAGGTACTGGTTGCGTAATCTAAAAGTGTTAAAATTTAACGTCTTTTAGCAGGCATGGCAGAAGAGCATATAATAATACTGAAGCATTTAACCATTATAGGCCATGTTACTTTTAAGACTACCTTTGAATGTTGCGCCGTGAATCAAGGTGATCATTTATTTTAAAACTTTTTTTGTAAGTTCCACAACCATTTCTTGTAACATATAACAGTGGCGATTTTAAAAAAACAGCCATTTGACATATAATCTTTTAAACTTAGCATGATAAAAAATTTGTATAAATTATTTCAAGTCCCTTGATATACACTGGTTTGCTGGACAATAATAAAAATATTGTTAAAAACATGCTCCTGTGTTTTTGTTTGTTTGTTTTCAATTAAATTTGATATCTGTGCTTTTCAATGTTAATGATTTCCTGCACACAAAATTCATTTGAAAACCGGGAACATAATAATAACTGTGACTAGTTACATATAGATGGTATATGCTCACTAGCTATGGACATCTATCTATCTGAACGTTGGATCTAACAGGATTTTGTCCTCTTAATGAATCTCTCCAAAAAGGAACTAAAACGAGCAAACCATCAAAGATCCAGTCACATGCTAGCAAAAACACTCTGGATATGTTTCCGAAAATGATAAGGTGAGGTTATCCAAGCTTATTTGCCTAACGTTTTGGAAAAAAAGGTGTCGTTTTTCATCTAGAATGCTTTCTCTAAATATAAATATAAAAACTTACATCGGAAATAGATATATAAACTTGAACTGGTGATGATTAGAAATAAGAGAGCATTATAACTGACTCTTAATTCATTTGACAAATATTTTGATCTTCTACAACATCAAACAGTTTATAACCAATTGTGGTTAAATTAAATCACTGTAGAAAACAGTAAAATTGATTTAATTTATTGCTGTTTTTCTGTGTGGAACGTTAGTATGTTTTATGAATTTGAATTTTTATTGCATATTATTTATAGTTTTTATTTATTATTAATATCAGGTCTTGCCATGAGTCGCGAGCAATTTCTCGCGCCGCGTAGCGCTTGCGTAAATGCTTGTTACCCGAGCATTCTATTGCTCGCGTAAATATTAACATTTTGAGATAGGGGTAAACGTTTTTCTCAAGAATTGATTGGTCTTTTAAGTGAAATTCCTGCACGAACGCTCAACCTGAAACTGAAAAGATATTTGGTGTGATTATTTTCCACCCATCGTGCAACAGTTCATTCGCCATTTTGTAAAACGCGTGCGATACGGGCATTAAGGTTAATCTTTGTTGCACATTCACTTTGCAGTAGAAAAGTGGGGGACGGGGACGTTTTAAATCATGAACCCCAAACACGATGATCAAGTGTCTACTGGTATAGCGACTCTCTCAATCTTAACTTCCTTTTCTACATGTCCGAAATAGTACGCATGACTATACTGTCGTTTTCATAAATTTAATGTTTATTTTTCAGGTCATCACAAGCAAATAGGAAAAAATATGCTTCGTTTTCAAATTAAAAAAAAACATTATCCGCGTGGTTTAAATAAAACTAAAAATTCATTCGGAAAGTTCAGATACTTGTCAGGTACATAAAATTTATACAGAAAAAAAAAATTATACCGCACGTGGGTTTCGTTTGTAAAATTGTTTGAATAACAGTTGCGGCATAAAGAAAATAATCCATTAAATTTGGACCTGCTATGGTTTCCAATTGTTTCGTCAAATGAAGAAATTATCTACAATTAAATCCATGATAAATTGTCTGTTCCGCCTGTAAGTGCAGTTTTGCAGACTTGCGTCATCCGTGCTCCGTCGGCGTTCACCTCCGCATTAGTTAAGAACCGCATGGCTGGATTTCTTGTGTAAAACCTGGTTACCAACGACGAAGGGGCCAGGCAAAAGAGATTTATGTCTACATAGTTTTTTAACTAAGTCAGAAGTCGGTGAATTAGCTAGGATGGTCAGGTTGGCTATGAATAGGCTTGTTCAATAATTCTGAGATCTAAAAGTGTCCGACCAAGACAGAAATCTATCGGACGTTTTAACCGACGAAAGTTCGAAACGAGCTACGGACATGTCCGACCAAACTGGAAATGTGGCGGACGTTTTAATGACACTCCCGAAACAATTTAGGTGTGTGCCAAGGCGCACATTTTTTTTAGCGAAAAATATGGCGAGCAAAATTGCTCGCGTGGACACTCTGACGCGAGCAATTAATTGCTTGGGAGGTTATTTGCTCATGGCAAGGCCTGAATATATAAGTTTTTCCTGGTAAATAAGAAAATCATAAAAAATTAAAAAAAATTAAAAAGGTATTTCACTTTCCTGTTTTTGTATAAAATTGAGGGTAGCTAAAACATAAAACATCACAAACTAAACATTACGCTGAAATTTAAAGACTACTTTGAGAACAAGGCTTTGTTATAAAGTGACAATGCTAGAAATATGTTGCTATAAAATGTGTTAAAGCATAAATTTTGTTGACGTGTTTTTGCAGCAGGCCTTAGCATGAATTAATGGGGCCCAGAGTGAAAAAAATTCGCGCGATAGTCGTCCGAGTGATCAATCGCTATTGTAAAAAAATGTGCACAAGCGATTTTTTTCGTTCCTTTTCACGAGTCTGCCACTGAACCGTGATATTACATTGAAAATAAAGCCTACATACACAAGGCTTCAACTCTTGCTGCTATATGCAGTAGTATACCATTCAAGTTGGATTTCATAGAAGTTGGTGTCCATTACAATTGTGAAACTTTGTGTCGCGCGTTTGTGAAGTGCGAGACCACCATTTTGATAAACATGTGCAAATATGTCAAGAAAGTGGAATGGGTTCTATTGAGCAAAATCCATGGTTGAACATGAAAAATTGAAACAAGAATTCAGGTTCAAAACACATGTTAAATGGAACCTATGGTTTAAACACTAACTACCCTCCAACCCATGTTAAAAATACACTGATAAACAGAGTTTAAACTGTATTCTATAGCAAGAACGTTCAAATATGTTTTTATGATTCGACTGTAATAAAAATCCATGCGAGCGATTCAATGTTCGGGTAGCAAACATTCACGTGAACTTTTTATAACACACCATAAGAGAGCTATGGCGAGCGAAAGATAGCACACAAAAGTTAGTTCAGGCATGTAAAGGCCTGGACCCTGGAAATTTTCATGATAGTAGCATATTTTCAGAGAAGGCCATTGTTGTAAACCAGCAAGCCATTAAGCCTTTAAAATGATTGTCAGGAATTTATTTGGCTCGGTAGTGACCACAGCACTTGCACCAGTTATTGTTGTGGATCCTAGAAAAGTCTTTTTCTTCCTCATCAGTTTCGAAACTATAGGTTGAAACTATGCAGTTCTATCAAAGAACGTTTGGTTCAAAAGTCAAGGTTTAAGACTGGATAAATCATATGCATATGTTATCATTTTCATGCAATGTAATGCAACCTCACATGAAATTAGTTGTGGTATGCAAACTACAGCATGGCATCAATATTCCTCCTGGTTTAGGCTTTTTGGATTGCATTAAAAACTTTTGATTTGTCTGAGCAGGTTTTTGCTGAGGTGATTTTTGCTAAATTGCTTCACCCTAAAAATATCACTTATTTTTATATTTAGAGTTCAAACGGGAATGCAAAATTGTGCACCTCATCAAATCTCGTACGTCTTGTTAAAGGTAGCTTTTATTTTAATTACTATGCTTCAACCATTTCAACACACTCTTTATTTGCTAATAAAGTTTGTTGCATATATATGCAATTTTTTATATATATTTTCTCTTGTTTTAGGAGCAAATTCAAACTCACTTAAATCAAGATGTTTGTCACAGTGAGTTTCCTTATTATTTTAGTAAGATACAATAGATATGCACACCTTGTTAGTTTATGGATTGTGATGTAAAAGTCACTACTTTTGCTCACAACCGTACCTTCTTCTTTGTGGCGACTGTTTTAGCTAGGGTACTTTGTACCACAAAAGGCAGTTCATCACTTAAAAGAGATGTGGAATAGAACTTGAACATTAAGTAATCACTCTGGTTCTGTTTGGGTTCAGTGTTTGCTAAAAGACGAAATCAGAAGGTTTTTTTGTAGATTGCATTCATGTTTACTTAAGAAGTTATTAGTTTTCAGGGCTTCAGAAGTTACATTACAGTCCGAATGTAACCTTTCGCGTACGCGCAACTCGCATAAATAATTACTTTCATGATAAACTATTGTCTTTTAGAGAAAATAATTACACCGCGAAAAATTGAAAAGATCAGGGAAACTTATTGTATAAATAACAATAACCTGCGTGTGACGATGTTGAGAATACTTTCGGCGTGAAGTCTATAGAATTTGTAAACAAAAGCAATTAAAAATATAAAAATAAATTTTACTGTACTATCTTAATTTTTATCTTGAAGGAAGATTTAAAATATCTTATATTTTCAGAACACGATTTCAATACATCATTCATTACATACATTGCTTTAAATTTTTTTGTAAAACATAACTTGCGTCAGTAATCGTGACGCTGATCTGAAAAGACTCGAGAAAAGAAAGATATGCGTCATTGTCGTAACTCCCTCCTTCGTTATGATTATTATAATAAATCATATATTATATAATGGTGAAATACGTTTGCTAGCTAAAATGTAATACTGCTGACTATCGCTTAAATAGTCCACTTTATAGGAAACATAATATAAAAAATACATCACAGAATATGTTTGTCGTAACACCCTCCTCCGTTCCGTTATGATATAACATAATTTTTGGCTATACTATCTTCCTTAAAAAAATTTGCACATGTGGGACATAGATTTTTATAAGACTGCACGAAAAACATTAAAACAATAAAAAAATTTATTAAAATAATTTTTCAGTTTTTTTTATAAGGCGACTCCAACTTAATTACTTGTTCTACGGGCGAAGTTGATAGTAGCTTATGGTCGGTCGGCGAAATAAAAATAATTTTATCGAGAATGTATGGTCGGAACAACAACAAAAAAATTATAAAAAATAACAACCCATTTTTTTCTATGTATTTTCGCATAACGCACGCAGTTTATATTTTTTAGTTGCAAAGGAAAAATAATAATAATTTGTCTCACTAAAAAAATGTAACTAGTTCTCAAGGTGAAAAGATAAAAATACTTGCATGCTCAAAAACTTGTTTTTAAAAGT
Organism: Hydractinia echinata; assembly: GCA_030067915.1. Taxonomy (NCBI): domain Eukaryota; kingdom Metazoa; phylum Cnidaria; class Hydrozoa; order Anthoathecata; family Hydractiniidae; genus Hydractinia; species Hydractinia echinata. Next base: position 1,193,637 of record JASGCC010000035.1, on the reverse strand, counting down.
TACGCAGCAAGAATTTTTCTTGCGTTATTTTGAAAGTTATACAGCAAGAATTATTTTTGTGCTGTTTTAAAAATTGTACAGAATATACTGTATTGTTTTAAAAGTTATACAGCAAGTTATACCTGCGCTGTTTCAAAATTTATACAGCAAGTTATTCTTCTCCTACTTAAAATAATAAACAAACAATTTTAATGTTTTTTTAATGTTTTTTGCGCATTTTTATAGGGAAATCTATATTTAAGTGCAAATTCTTTTTACGGACTATGGTTTAGTTGACAATATTTAAAGTCTTTAGCAGCGTTAAAATCATTTATTTAAATTTCATAACGGAGGAGGGTGTTACGACAAGCGTATTCTACCTTGTTTTTATTATTTATCCTAAATGGTATTGACTAAAAGTCTTGCTGTATTACAGTTTAGCCAGAGTAATTTTAAACATTTATAAGTTAAAAATAGCATAGAATAAAATGTCAAGAAATATATTTTTTAAAAAGGACCAAGTTTGAAAGATGTAAAAAAAACATGCACAAAAACATTTTTAAAAACAATGTTTTTTGTGCGATTTATTTTAATCTTTCGCGTAGTTAACAAATCATTAAATTTCATTACTTGCGCTAATACCTAAGGGGATTTTATTTTCAATAAGTTTTAACAATAAAACTCACAGTTATGAGAAAATAATTACAGTATTGTTTTATCGCGAAGCTTTTGTTAAATCACTCATAACATAGCTCTCGCTAAGATCATTAAAGTAATTACGATAAACAAAAGATTAAAGGGCTTCCGACTTGCAGGAACAGGTCTTGTATAGCGCGTACGCGGAAGCGTACATTCAGACTGTACTGTAGGTACACGCTAGTATGCGTGCACCTGAACTTTGCTCAACGTGCACGAAAAACTGTTGTTGTTACATTGACCCCCATATTTCTACATATTCATCGTATTACAAACAAAAATTAATACAACTGATATTGGGGTGCTCTGTGAAGTACACGAACGACGTACACGCATGTGCCTACAAGGTTTTGAGGTGCATGAAAGTACGAGGTACACGCTTGTGCACATAATCAACCTAAAAAACGTGTACCAAGATTTGAACTTTTTGGAGCCATGGTTTTCATGAAAAAATAATTGATTGCTTTTTTATCATAATATACTATAGCTCTAAGTCCTGTAAAAATATCCAATTAGGCAAGCAAACATCAGCAGTGGGTGTGTATGCACAAAAATTTTCTTTAGAAATTTGTTTAACCATTTCTTCCACCTTGTGGTAATGGCATGCCATTTGTGAAAGAGGAGTTCTTTTATTCTGTCTCTAATACAAACTTTAATAAAAGTCTTTTTTTATATAAATGAAATCTTCAAAACTTTTTTAATAAATGTCAAGTTTTGGTAAATTATTAGCATTTCAAAATTTTACACCTTTTCCTTTACTCATACCTGTGGCCATATTGTGTGCATTCTTTTCATATATGTGCATTTTCTCTCAGACCTCTAATAGTAAAGTAATTTTATTTTCTGCATACACAGGACCTCTAATAGTAAAGTAATTTTATTTTCTGCATACACAGGCCTGGTCGTGAGTAAAAGGACTGGCCTGCGGTAGGTCACACTCCTAAAGTTGCGATGACGTGCAACAAACATCGCACGCCTGACTTCTATTTAGGGGTGCGATGAAGGATAGTAGGCGTGCGATTCCTAAAAAAGTTCCTATTGTCATAAAAAGTTGTTACTTTCCTTCGTTAATTCAAGAGTAAACAAGAAAATGCTGTGCATATTAAAACAATCGCGAAGGAGAAACGATGTTTTTAGGTAGAAACAAACTTAGATTATATTGTCTGAATTATTAATGACGGTGAAAATAAGAGATCAATTTGCACATTTTTTCTGTACTTTATGAATGCAGTGCGTATTAAAGTAATTGTTTTAAACTACCTTAAAAAACGTCGAATTGACGATGAGCCGAGCCAAAACTCGCTATCGCGATTGAACAAACACGCGTGTATACATCTAACCAAAATAGATTGAGTACATAAATGTGCTATCATATTTAATTTGATTCTTGGTTTCACTTTCTAAAGATATTTTATCAGACATCACAATAATTTTTTTTTCGTGAGTTAACATATTTTTCTTCACGTGTTTTTTCCGTTTATATTTTCAACTTATGAACCAATCACAACGTCGCCAATTCCATAGTAACACCTTTCCATTTCTTTTCGTTGGAAGCCATGTTTTAAAACAAACAACACATTCGCAAAGTTGCTACAAAATAGAACGTCTTCACTGAATGAAAATTTTTCAATTTTTAAAACTTAAAAATGCTTCTACTAATACGTGTTTAAACAAAAAAAGATAATTATGATCTTATAAAATCAAAGTAGTATAATTAAAAACAAGGTAATACATTAAATGAACCACCAGAGATAATTAGAAAGAAAATATAAACAACAAGCCTGGTGCAAGTTTTACGGCTTTAAAACCTGTTGCGGGGGATTTCTGTTGCGAGGGATTTCTGTCGCGGGGGATTTCTGTAACGGGGGATTTCTGTAACAGGGATTTCACTGGTCAGGTAAATCATTTATTCTGTAAATTACGAATGTTAAAAATTTATATCACAAAATGGGGCGTTCACCTCGACGAGCCAACATTCGTTCGTTCGTGTGACATGCATAACCTGAAAATTGTACAAATTCAAAGTCTTAACAACTGCAAATAATTTTCATTTTAACATTGAAAATCAAACTGTTGATTTTCTATTTTGTACATCGCTCTCCACACAGGTCCTGAGTTTATTTTAGGCGTGTGACGAGGCGTGCCGTTGTGATCGCACGCCATTCATGACCCGGCCTGCATACACATGTTAATGAGAATATTTTTTTTTAGATTTTTGCCTGCACTGTATGTACAAGCAGGATGCAAGTTTGGTGTGACGCCTCTCAGCGCACTTAATTTATTAGGTCAGTGTTGAAAATTTCGATACACGTTTTTATATATTCGCTTTTACAGTAGCAGCATGCAGAATACTTTGTTAATGTAAGACTTTACTAACAAGAGTGTTAACACTGTTGTTCATTGAACGGCTATGCTAAAGCTCCTTCCATTATACTTTGTATTAACACATAAAATTCTTCACCCCCCTTAAGTTAGTTTTTCAGAAAGCTGAGCCCCCCTTCCCACCAACATTAAATTTGTCACTTATCATTGGTATTATAATGAATGTATATTATCTTTTTTTATACACTCCTATTTTTTATATACAAGCGTAGAAAAGATTTTCAACACAGCTATAAGCTGCCGTTTTTTTGGTATGATGAATGGTTATGATGCTACCTGAATTTTATCTTTTAGGCACCAGCATGCTGAATTTGTAGGTCCCATACTCCTCAGTCACTTCGATGTTGTTTATTACTGGAAACTACCCCTAAAATCTCTATGAAATCCTTATAATCAGGAAATATAATAACTTTTGTTATGATTATCTTTCGAACTTGAAACCAACACAACTTTATTTCATCAAGGGAAATCACTTTGTCAATTGTTGACACATGATTAATTCGATTTCCCGATTTTTTCGAATTTCCCCTCAAAATTTGAACAAATCAGCAGAAATGCCCCCACTCTTATAATATGTTAAAAAAAAACAGGAAGCAATGGGGTTAAGCAGTGGACGGGTTGATTCTACCCATCCTGCATAAATACAGTTAAGCTATTAATGAAATTCATAGATTTCTTTTAAAAAACATCAACAATTTTAAGTGAATATTTGATTAATTTTTGCAAAAAGGGTCTTATACATATTTGTGGGATTTATTCTTGTGAATCCAATTTCACACAAGCATTTTGTGATTGCATATTTTCATCAAAATTGCTGAAATTAAACCCTGAAGAAATAATTCTTACAAGATTTAATCCAGCGTTTTAATGTTTTTAGCCAACAGTGTCACCTAAATTTGCAAATTTTACTTTCAACAGTTTTAGCCAGCCAGTTATAGTTCAATGTAAACAAAATAAGCTAAATTACATAAAGCTACAAAACGTCTACAGTAAATTTTTCATCACTTAAGGATAATATACTTTTCGTGCTTACACGCACTTTCTAAAATTTCTAAAAAACAGAGCTGTTGTTTATCTTGCTTCACAAGTCTTCTTTTTTGTGCCGTTATTTTCTTTCGTCACGTACAATGCAGCACCAAAACAAGTGTTCTTTTAATAAATCTTACACTAAGACAGTACTAAAAGGTAACACCAAAATGTTTTAAATAAATTTAAGATAACTTTAGTAAATTTTGTTTACAAAACTAATTGATCATGGCTCCATGCGCCATTTTAACCTTGACCGGGAAAAGTGCTAACTAAGGAATAATCATTATAATTATGTGAAAATGCGAAAGCTAATCACATTTCAAAATCTGGCTCAATAATACCAGGGTATTTTTCCCCATCTTCTCTCATATCAAAAAGGTAAAAAAGCCGGCAAAACCTGGAAAAAGCCTGAAATGTTTGACCAAATTCTAAAAAGAACTTGGGAAAATAAATTATGACTAGTGATATTTTCTGCAGTATTATGGATTGATTACAATAGCCTCCAGTAGTTAGTATTGTTACTGAAAATTGTAGAAGTGTGGCCATCTCCAGTACATTATGTTACTTGAAGGTGGTAGGGAACAAAACTAAATAAGAATTGTTTGGTGTCTGATGCACATTTAAACATTTTTTCACAGTTTCTCAAACTGATGCATGCTGTATTAAAAAAATTATTAAGTTGTTGGACTTTATTGGTAAGGGTTTCAACAATTGAATTTTGACAATTTTGAAGAAAGATTGAATGAAAAATTATAATAACCTTGTAAATACTGTTTTTGCATTCAGTTTTAAAGAAGTAAGAGCTAAAAAAACAAAGGTTTTTACTTGATTGTGAACTTATCATTAAGACAATAATTTGTAAAAACAAATAATAATTTGAAAGTCAAGAGTCTAGTCCAAATCTGCTATGTTAAATATATTTTCATACTTCTAACTATTTTATATTTATTAGAGCTGTCCTTTAGTTTTTACATTCATTTTTTTGTTAGTGCTGCTTTGCTTCCTGCTATTTTTACAACATATTTTGCTTGCAATAGTTGTTGATGTTGTGTTTTTTTATTTCATTTTTTAGAGAAGAGTTTCGCATCGAAGCAACACGCGTTAACACTTGCTATTAATGAAAGTGAAGTTACATCAGTTGAAGAAAGTGACGAGGACGACGAGGCTACATTATACATATTGAGTGAAATGTTTTCAACCATCTGGTCATGTGATGATGTTGGATAGTAAAGAAAAAAAGATATAGGACATTTTTTTGATGAACACAAATGTTTTTACTGTCGCACTCGATGTACTATTTTTTATGAATACTGTAGAGTCTCGATACAACATTTTTCATTTACCATGCATTTTCCTATCACATTGTTGATAACAAACAAAATGTATTTTATGCTTGTCGAGTGGAAAAACTGTTGTGATTTTGCTATTTTATTATAATTTTATTATAATTACATTTTGCTTTTATTTTTAAACTCTGTGTCCTTTCCTCTTTATACATTATTTTATGATAGGTTTATCTGTATGGATCAGTTGTTAAACAATACCCAAAATTTAAGAATCTGCCTCTTTCTTGTTTTTTCGACAATTTTGAAACTAGACTAATAAGCATGGATATGTATGCTAAGAGGGCAATGTTTTTGAAACATAATTGTTATATATTAGTGTGATGCTGTTAATTTTTTTTATGTGTTGATATTTCAGTTACATTTCTTTGTTTCAGTTATGCCAAAAAAGAAAAAGAATGAATCAGCAGACCCCAATGAAGGAAGACCAAAGAATTTAACATTAGGTGATTTTATTGTTGTCAAGACCAAAAAAACTGATACAAAACGTACCACAGGTTCATCTTTGTTAGAGGAAACACGGGGAGAAGAGCAATTTGCTGAAGCTGGTGGTGCTTGTTCTGTTGATGTTACTGACTGCACAAAAGATACGCAGCACAAAGAGGAGAATTTAGATAGTTCAAAAAAATATTTTGTCTGTCGCACAAAAAAAGGTGGAGTTCCTGTGAAAGTTGAAAGTAGATCAAGTGGGAAGAAAGTGACATTAGTTGAGCATGTCGGTGGAGATGGAAAGGCGTTATTGCAAATATTAAAAAATAAATTTGGAACAGGTGGCTTGTACAAAGATGATTTCATTGAGCTTCAAGGTGACTTAAAACTGAAAGTAACTAAGTATTTGAATGATAATAAACAGTTGCTCAGGCCCTATGGCACAAAATGTTAGCATGGGATGCAATGTATACAGCAGTAAATTAGGTGCCTGCAGAGAAAGAAAATTTGTTTTGAAATTTTAGAAGTTGTGTTTCGTGTTTTCCACCAAAACAATCTAAATCTAATAAAAGTTTTTGTTTTCATTCTTTACTTTGAATGTTAATGCAACTTGTGAACACAAAGATGTGTTTTTTCCTGAAACACCTTTTTAGTTTACAAGGCTTTTAATTAGTTCAATTTGTAAATTGTATTTTTTTGTCTTTTATTTTATTTTTATTTATTTTATTTACCTACTTTTATTTTAAGAATATAATTTAATATTTAAAAACCCATTTCTGAGTTGTGGCGTTCTCAATGATTTTAGCTTTCAATTTTTTTTCTTCTTTTTTTATTGTACTATAATACATTGATTTAAGATGAGAAAAAACAAGACTAACAAAGTCAAACAGGAAGATTGTAGTGTGAGGAAGCGGAGATCGACAAGATCTATTGTAAATTATGCAGAAAAGAATGAAAATTGTGGTAATTCTGATTCTGATTTTGAACCAAATAAAACAAATATAAACCAGACATCCATAATTGATGATGACAGTTCCCATGTAGATCAAAGCCGTGGTAAAAGAAAGAGAAAACAAAGAAAAAAGCCGAACATTTCAAATGTAGCTTTTGTTAAAGACGAATCCGATGAGGAAGTAGTGCTAAAGCCTTTTATAGGCCGTCCAAATTTGTCTGAAGATGAGAGCTCAGACAGTGACGATGATACACCTATTTCAAAATTGTGTAAGGTTTCGTCCAAGAATGGAGCAAAAATTGAAATGCTAGATCAGGATAATGTGAGAAAAACATCACCTGATGTACGAGTAAATGGCTTGAGTAATAAAAGTGTCCAAGGTGAACAGTCAATACAACTGACAGACGAAAATAAAATTCTGATTAAAGAAAATGCTTGTGAGATAAAAAAAGAAAATGCTGTAGTTGACCCAACAGTTTTGAAAAGTTCGAAAGAAAGATCTTTAAAATTAAGAAAAAGAGAGAGAAGAAGCAATGTTATTTGGAATCAACCAGACAGGAAACCAGACGTTGGTCACATAAATATCACAACCACAAGTGTGGATGAAAAAGATGGTGTTTCTAGTAATGAAAGCAGTGACAACTGGGAAGAAGTTGATGGTAAGGTGCATAGTTTAACGTTATTCCTAGTGTACTAAAATTGTTCTTCCCATATTGTCTAGTGAACTTTTTATAATCTGTATACAGAAAATTTGGAGATAGTACGCTTCCAAATAGAAAAATGGGAAGCACAAAGGATTAGGATTTCAAGGTAGTGTCTGCTACAAAACAAAAACTTTTATATTAACTAATATTAATACAAAAATAAAGAATTTCACTTTTTTATCAAACTTATATAAACAAACGTTTGACAGTTTTTCATCGATTATATGTTTTTTTATAAGTAAGATCTGATCTGACGTTTTCTGTTCTTATTTTTTTAACCATTCTTAGTCTGTTTTGTTCTTATTTTGTTCTCTTAATACCCAGGACATGGTTAAATAAATCATTGGCATTCTTGTTTCTGATGCAACTCTATAACTGTGTTCATAAATAATCGCGCCCATGTGAATATTATTTTGTAGTTACTGTAAATTTATTAAAAGAGGGACGTTTTATTGAGACAGGTATTAAATAGAGACTAAGCGTGTGTTAAAACATAACGATATTTGAATATTCATTTTCTGATATACCATTATTTACCCTATTTTTCCCGCTACTAGATCAGCATTTCAGCCTTTGAAAAAATAAATCAAAATACAGCAATACAGCATGCTGGATTATTGGAGACGCACAATAATTTTTTCAACCTATACCAAAAAAGTGGGTTTAATAGAGAGGGGAAACACCTCTTTTAGACAGAAAGTGTTTATTGGAGAAAGAGATTTATTATTTTTTTTTATTTTCAAGGAGGGGGGTTTATTGGATTGGGGCGTTTAATAGAGACTGGGCGGTTCTTAAAGTATTTCAGGTTTTGGTTGTTCTTTAGTTTTGTAAACCGAAATAATTTGAGCCTAAGCCTGTTCATATTTTGTTCTATCTTTTTGGCAAATTATGAGGCTTGTGTTCTTATGACATTTTTCTTATAAAAAACGTGTGGATGAATTTTAGACTTCGTAAGAATGCTTTTAAACGGTTTAAAACACACAAGGAGGGAACAAATTGCACAAATTTTATAAGTGCTGAAAGTGCTATAGTGTATAATAACTTAATTTTATGACTTCGACCACTGAGTTTGCTTGAATCGATGCCATTTTGAGTTTAGCGCCTATTTCTGTTTACAGTAGCTATTGTTCCACTCATGCAGTGCTAAATACGTTGTACTTTGCGATTGAACTGTTCTTTTTTTTTTGTCTTAAAGGGAACCAGAGGTATAAAATGATGTTTTAAAAAAGCTCTTTTCGTTCTCAAGATATTCACATTTAAAGAATTTCAGATTTATTTATGCTGCATAAATTATGATGTCATATTTAAGCAATTTGTAACTCAAAATGAGTTACAAATTAAATTTCTTCTTTTTTTGAACCTTGCCACTGGTGTAGACGGAAGCATATTAGATAAGCCTCGTTTTTGTGTGTGTAGTGTTTACAAAATGGAGAACGAAAGTAGCCACACAAGGAAGGAAGCTCTGAAAATTTTATAAAACTACCTTGCATTGATACTTTGAATTATTAATTTTTTAACCTGAATCCGTTAATAATAGTATGTATTCTTTATGTAAAATAACTTCAGTTTCTAGCAGACACTACCTTTGGGAGCAAAAACTGGTAATATCTAAGCTTGAAAATTTCTTTTGTGTTGTCTATATGGGTAGGTCAGGTTTGGGAGGTTTAAAAGAGAAAATAACTTTAACTTATTTAAAATGAATCCTGTCATCAACAGCTTTTGTTTTTGCCATAATATTTTTTTGTTGGCAATTATGGCAGCAGTGCGCACATTAGTTTAAAAGCAAGCTCTCTCATATTGATACACGCTTGAGTGTAGAATTCAGCGTCTAAGAAATTATGGGAGAGGAGTTTGTTGGTAAGATGAATCACCTGATTTGTAAAGATTTATAATCAAATTAACATGGCTAATCTCATATTCACAGTGAAAAAAAACCTTGAATGGGTTTTACTGGGAATTGCTGTGACTTTAGAACTTGAGATATAGTTGTTTTTCTATTAGATGATAGGTTTTGGTTCTGTTGTATTTTTAGAAGCTGTAATTAAGCTCTCTCCAAAAAGGAAAAAGATTAAGAAAAAGGAGAAGGAAGAGGAGAAAAAAGAAGATAAGATGGAAATAAAAGACTTACAAATCAGTGTCGGTGTTAAATCAATCCATAAAAAGTAGTATTCCTTTTAATTTTTTGATTTTGTCAGATTTTTGACAGGTAAACAGAATCTTATAGTGTAAACATAAAAAAAACAATATAGATTTTAAGATAAAAACTGACAACACTTAAATGTCAGACCGGTTAAATTTTTTGGAATTCTCTGCAAAAAAGGCTAATATATTTGGCAAAAGCTTATGTTGTTTTCTTAGTGGGTCTGGGTTTAGTTACAGAATGGAAATGTGTTGAATTTAGACAGGGAAGTCTTTTTTTCTCAAGTAACCTAGGCAACAGATAATTACATTGCCATTTTAGTCATCCCAAAACTGGGCAAGTCCTGAAAACATTTGTATGTCTGATATATGTACCAAAACACATAATTTGTGTTGTGCTTTTTTTGCATTATTTTAGGAGGAGAACCCGTGAAGAGAAATTGTTCATCTGGTTGCGACAGTTGGTTGGTCGATTCCAGAGGGAACGTCAAATTTTACTACACAAATGTCATTTGCTATCGTTACTGGCAAAGGCGTTGAAAGAAAACAAACTATGTAGCAACAAGATATGTATGGTAGGGTTTTTGTTAAAGTTAAAGTTAATTGTGCTGTGTTAGTGCCTAAAGATTCTATAACTCAATTATAGCAACTTTGTTAGATATTATTTATCAGAGAAATAATAATATCTAACATATTATTATTTCTCTGATAAATCATTTTTAGTACATTTTAGTTTTCCTTGTAAGTGACAAAGCAGTGAATGGGAAAGGGGTATATTAGTGTGTGAGGTTTAAGGAGAATCTTTGCACCTACGAAATAACCAAATCCAGTCTAATTATATTAAATAGATTTCTTAAAAACTTATTTTTGATTTTTTCTACGATTAATTTACAGTTTTGAAGTCAATTTTTATTAAAATTTTACTGATGGAGTCTTAATTTGATGTCCTGAAAATACAATAATAAGACTCGTAGCACATAGAATGAAATAACTGTTTGGCATGCGTTTTACAGCATGCAGTTATATGAAATGCTAGTGAATAGATTATGGAAAAATCAACAGGTTGCTGGTTGTACATATTGGTCAAGTTTTTGCATGTCCTTGACATCACTATTTTTTGCATCCTCAGCTCAAAGTAGCAATTTGACTACCATTTTGAACACATAAATTATGGATATTTTGTTATTTCAGGGTGTCTGTATGTCATTGGTACCATCTGAGTTCTTCAAGCCTGCACATAATCGATGGGATATAAGTCATCTGAGAAAGTTTATTGTTTGGTTTCAAAAAGATATTCCTTCAGTAGACGAACTTTTGTTGTTTATTGATCAGGTAAGGTGCGTTGAATATTTTGCTTTTACTTTTTATTTTGTTACTGGTACTATTGTTGTTATTGTTGTTGTTGCTGTTGTTATTATTGTTGTTGTTACTGTTGTTCGAAGATGATTTTTTCTGTTGTTCATATTTATTTTTTTATTGATTTTAAGGAAGCAAGTAAAATGAAGCATTTAAAAAGAATACATGTAAGTATCTCACATCTACATTTGTTATTCCTTTATCATTGAGAAAATTATTGCCTTTTAGTATGTTTATTTTGACAATTTTTCCACCATTATGTTGGCATATTGTTGATTCCATGTCCTTTGGGACACTTTGAAAAAACACTTTTCTACAATGTTTTATCAAAACAGACACTACACATTTTTTTACTTATCACATTGATGAGTAAAAAAAAGTTTTTATGACGATTTGCGATATTACTTTGTTGTGTGTACTGAAACAGTTTGTCAACCACTGTGTCTTTTTTTGAGTAATTGTCTTAAAGTAAATTTGTTATTATTGTCCTAGATATTTGTCACACTATTGAGAGCCTTTGGATTTTTGGCAAGATTAGTGATTTCTCTTCAGGTATAAATTTTTCAAGATTTATTTTACTTGTTCTTTATCAACCTTGCTGGTTTGAATTTTATTATGATGAGATGTAAAGTGTTACATTATTTTTTAGCCATGTGCGGCCAAAGTGAAACAAGGTTCAGTCTCATCACCAGATACGCTTGTATGTATGAAATTCATGTTTTATTTCCTTTTCTGTAAAAAATGCGTGACATAAAGGCTTTTTTCTTTACTTGTTTGGTTATCTGTTTTCCAAAATACTTTAATTGTGGTTTTATATCAATGTAACCTCTGGGATTTTGGAAATTTTTGCATCTTTGATTGTTGTTGACATTTGTTTTGTGTTTATTGGAGGTTTTTCTTTCCAACATTTTACAGGAATCCACAGAAACTACTTCTAAGAAGACACATGCTTCAATCTCATCACCGTACTTCAAAGACAAGAATAATAAGAATTCAAAGCCAAAGGGAAATAAAAAAGTTGCCCTGAAAGAGAAAGTCTCCAAGATTGAAGAAAACCCAACAAAAAGTAAAAGTAGCTGGTCTAAACACAAAACAGAAGTTAGTACTGAAGAAAAGAAAGGATATAGTAAACGACTAAGAAAGAAAACAAGTAACTACGTGGTCTCTGAACAATCGAATAATAGTAAAGATGGTGATGATGATGATGATGAAGAGGAAGATAAGGTTTTTGACTCTTCTAAGACACCTCGAAAAATTAGGATACCGAATAAATCTACTCCGTCTTCCAGTAAAAAAGAAATTTCAGGTAAATAAAGTCACTTGCAATTATATATTACAGTGTCACCTAATCTTTTAGTTTGTCATAATAAAAAAATTTAGAATTTTTTTTTTTTTTACAAAGTATCGACTTTTCTTTACCTCCCTTGTACTGCTATTAACATAAAATCTTAATGATGAAAATTTCTTTCAAGAACATCAGTCTGAAAATTGACATTTGTGTTAAAAGTGGAATTCGTTAAAGGCTTGTTATGATTTTAGGTATAGATGAGTGGATGGAAGTGTATTTACCGACAATGCAGAAATGGATAAGTAAGTTTAGTTGTAACTACTTATTTTCTTGCTGTTGTTGTAGATGTAGATGTTCTGACTTTGTTATCCTTGTTTTATCATTGTTGCCACTGTTTTTTTCACAGATGTAACTGTGTAATAAATGTTGGTTCACCTGTTGTAGGTGTTGAACTAGTCGGTGAGAGTATCAACCTACCAGAAAAAATTGAGGCAGTTGCTACATCACCTTTGAAATACGTTGTGGCTATAGATAACGGTATCGTATTTTCAAAGTAATGTTTATTAATTAAAAGTGGTTTGGTTTTATAGATAAATATTTGTCATGGCATATATGTGTGTCCATTCCTTTTTAAGAATGATTAACCCAGATAGGCGAGTATCGTTGGTCTATTCAAACTGAATTGCGCATGATGTAATTCGCGGATAGTGTAGAGAATTTGTCTGTGGCTCCCATCTCACTACCATGCAGTATGTTAGTTATGCACAAAAAAAGCTCTACTTCCAATTTGAGTGGTTCGGTTGATTAAATGGTTTTCTTTATTCTTGATGAGTATTTTTAATATCTAATATACAGATCACAAGGTTAAGGATGTCACATGTCGCTATGCAGTCAAGTGGCTAAGCTATAACAGAAAACTTCGAGTTGATCGTGAATGGTGGGCAAAGTCTTTGGAACCTTACAAACCACCTGATAACACATTAAATTCTACAGAGGATGCTCAACTAAAAAAGCACTTGCTTCAACAGGACTTTCCGAAGACTGTATCAGAATTCAAGGATAATCCTCTTTACGCTTTAACAAGACATTTACTGAAATTTGAAGCTATCTATCCAGAGTCAGCAGTTCCTCTGGGTTATATCAGGAATGAAGCTATTTATTCACGAGATTGTGTCCATCAGGTATATGCAATACTACAATATAGTTACTTTCACATTGCTAAATTACTTTGATGATGGCTCGCAAATTGTAAATTGTATGCTAAATGTCAAATTATTATGTAGATCTATAGGTCCTCCTTTCTTGTAAACTTTGTGTTTTGTGTCTTATATGTTTATCTGCCATCTACTGGATATTTTTGAAATGGAAGATAGACACCCCATAAGTTTAGCAGTTTCGAGTCTAGTTATTCCTACATCCAACCTGATTGATACTCATGAACAAAACACTTTACAACATTCCTTCATTATTTGCAATATAAATTACCACCATTCTATTTTTTTGCTGCAAACGGAAACAAATGATTTTATTAAAGCAAATAGTAAAAAGCAGAATAAGCTACCCAATAACTTGTGATGTTGTGGCACAAACTCTTTCATTCTGCAAAATTTGCATGAAATGTAAAATCTTTTGCGTCCTTTACTCTAATTTTAGGCACCCCTCATTAAGGTGTTTAGAGTCCTTTTCTCCAACTTTCATGCCAGTTTTTTATTTTGCATCACAACAGCAAATTTAATATGGGATTGTAGACTGTGCAGGGTGGGTAAACCAAATAACAAACTTAAGAAATGGTTTTTAAACGCAGGTATGGAAGACTAAAGTAAATGATTTGTATAATAATTTAATGAAGAATAACAAAAAACTGTACATAATTTTCATATATATTTACAAGTTATCATGCATCCCTTACCCCATTAATGTTTCTTCCACCCTTAACCCCAGTTACCCCCTTCATTCCTTACCCCATTCACCCCAGTTATTTTTTGTTGCGGTGTCCTAACCATGCATATTTTGCAGTAAACTTTATATTGGGTAATGTACGCTGTTTAGCTGTACCCACATATTAAAAAGTTCACAAAATTGTGGTTTAAAGATTTGTATTGGCAACCTGAATATTAAAGGGTTTTTCTGTTAGCATAACATGTTGAATATCATTTGATTATTTATTACATTGTAGCTGCACACAAGAGAGACGTGGATGAAAGAAGCAAGAGTAGTAAAAGCTGGCGAACAAGCATACAAAATCGTGAAAGGGAGACCAAAACGAGTAAGATATATGCATTCTTTTCACTAAATACCAGGCCCTAAAATGGTGGTTTTCCGAGGATTTCGCTATTGACAGGATGTTTCTCTAAAGAAGAGCTAGTTCTATCTCAGTAAAAATTTCAAAAAATTGTTACACCAGACGTTTATTTGGCAGAGATTTGATATAGAAGCAAGCATAATGCAGAAAGTGAGGGGTCAAGGAGCTACATTTAAATCTCTGAATATACAACCGCTCCCTCTTAACATAATACAGACTTACAGGACTTGAGCTTATTTCTTTTTTAGAACACACCTTTGCATGAAAGGGACAATGTAAAAGTCGAGGTCTTTGGATTGTGGCAGACTGAACCTTATGTACCACCACCTGTCAAAGACGTATGTAAATTTAGTATTACTAATTTATTGAACATCTTAGGCATTTCTCGAAAGGGTATTTTTCCCTAAAAATGTCTGTTTTGTAGCAGTATCTAAAAAAAATACATATGTTACCTACATTGGTAAATATAACACACAACTTTATCTACCTCAGCTGTGTCAACTTAGGTACATTTTTTATAAGTAAGCAGAACTAGTAAAAGTTTCTCATATTCTGAGGTCATTTTACTAAAAAATTTTTCTTAACAAGTTCATGATTTTTTGACAGGATCTAAGAGTGATATTTAATAAAAACTCAGTTTTGACATAAAGAGACTTCATCAACATATGTACAAGAAAAGATGAAAAATGATGCATTTCTCATCTTTTCTTGTGTATAGTTTATTCGTCATCTAAAATGATGTCTGTTCCGTTGAAATCGTCAATTTTTAAATAGTCTTCCAATATGTCAGGATAACCTCGATATTTGTCCCATTTCCCGTTATACCAAGTTATAATACATGAATACCATTGATTGATGGCATCCAGGTGTGTTTTACATTTTTACAGCTAGTAAGTTTTATTTTTCTGAAAGCGACTAGTCAGTTTCTTATAAAGTAGTTTCTTATAAAAAGAAATTGTATGGAGTTTGTATAGTGAGTAAACATTTTCACTGTTAATGTTCGTAATTTAGTGTTCCAATCAATCATATCCATATCCCAAGTGTATTACCTACTATAGAATACCAGTATTTTGTAATTTACGAAATGAGTTGATAAACACCCGAAACCTAGTAAAAAAAACTATCATTATCAGAAAAATTTAATTGTAAACATGTTTGTACATTTTGAAGACTTTGTTCTACAAAATTTTCGACAAGTTAACATTCCAACAAGAAAGGTCATTTGAGATGCCTTATTTTTAATATTTAGGACTGTTAATTACACTATGTTAATTCATCCATGAAAAATAGATTTTCTTCCTAAAGGTTCGTGACAATATCGCAAATTTTGACAATTAACCAATAGCTTTTAGTGAAACACGTTCTTACAGTGGGTATAAAAATAATGATTTAAAAAATTTAGTAACATTTTAGCAACAGCTAAAATAATATACACATTAGTATAGCGTCAGGTGTTTATGAGAAAAGAAATATGTTAACAGCTTTAACACCTACAATAAAAAAGTTCCTTATTTTGTGTTACTCTTACTTTAAAGGGAGAAAATTCGCGGTTTTTGGCCTAAATTGCGAAAGTTAGGCCCTACTTGTTAACCAACTCTTTGACTCAATTCAAAATCATGCCTTTTATTTTTATCGTTGTTGGCACTTTAGGTAACTTTGCACGCTATTTCAGGACCTCTTTGAACATTTAATAATCAACACTTATGCCTATCACGAAAGTTAATTCTTGCACAAATTTTTAAAAAAAGAGGCCAGTCGCGAAAGTGAGAGAAAGGAAGTTGCCTTGACCTCGCTATTGTTTTTAGTCCTCTTAGTCCTCTTGAGCAGTGGATAAAGGAACACTTTATGTAACTGGTCATAATTTCTCCAGTTGACATGTGAAAATGGATTCTTGATCGTTTTAGGTGTAACGAATAGGTTTTTTAAAATGTGTTATTTAACATTTCGCCATATTTATCAACGAAATAGCGGCGTTTGTTTTGACGTTGCTAATTGACGCGCGGCATTTTTTCGCAAAATGAATTTGAAGAAGAGAAAAAAGAAGACTTTATGTCTAACATTTTAGGTTTTTTAAAGCCCAATGTCTTAAACAGAATATTTGGCTCACTGTGATCTGCTTAAATGCAGGTTAGTGACATCTATGGAACGAGTTAACTACCAACTGGTAGCCTTGTGGTAGAGCGTTCGCTTCCAATGCGAAAGGACCTGCGTTTAAACCCCGAGCCATGTCAGAGACTATAACTATAAAAGTGTGACTTTATCTTTTTGCTTAGCGCTCAGCATGAGGAGGATTGATATTTTAGGCGGTTGTCTTGTTGAGCGATTGTTGTTTTTGCCGGCTTTTGTAGCGCAAATGGGAGACTTAAATGCACGAGAAATACCTATGCAGGACCCTCGTTAATAGCAGTATCACTTGGAACTGAAGAGGCTATCCTGGGTAATTAATTTCAATAATGACCATTTTTTTAGGGAAAAGTTCCGAAAAACGAATACGGAAATGTGGAGTTGTTCAAGCCATGTATGCTTCCTGCCGGTGCCGTACATTTACCGAGTAAGTAAACATAAACTTCACCTATGTTAACTAGGAATACTGTGAACCTCTAAGTAATGTTTCTATCGGAAGTTAAGTAGAGGGTATCAAGGTTTATATTTTTTCCTTTAAACTGATAAACCATGTTTCACAAAGGTCTTGAATCTCCATGGGTTATTTTTTACATGGTGATATAATATTGATGGTGATGAAATGTTGAATTTGGACAATGTTTTTAGCAATCAAGAATCTATTTTAGTTCGCTCACTCGTTTTTAGAATCAGACATTTGGAACGTTAAAAGGTTGAGTTTACCAATGACCCAATGACTTCTCTTTAATTTTTATAGAACGTAATTTTATAGTTGTTAAGTTGATCTATGAACGAAAACGTTGCAAATTGTCTCTTGGATATGTGAGCACATCATAGTGTAAGCTAAAAGACGTTAGTTCTAATTGTGTATACTTTCCATCTTAGTGAGTACCATGCAAAAGATTGCTAGGAAGTTGAATGTCGACTATGCTCCTGCAATGATGGGCTGGGATTTTCACGGTGGATTCTGCCATCCTGTGTAAGAAATTAATTGTTTGTTTGCGTGTGTTTTTTTGTGTAAGTTCTACTAACCGGGACCCGGTGTCTCACGCCGAATGTAGCCCTACAGGGTAATTGGGTTTTTACCGTCCTTCGGGCCAAATGCAATAACTTACAAATAGATTTTTGACTTAAAAGTTGCTACGAAGAGCTTTTAAACCAATGTAATAAAAAAAATTTCTATTACTTATATTTCCCGAGTTCTAGAATTTAGGCTTTTTAAAGGATGCTGATAAGACTTTTTGAAGAAAATAACAGATTTGAACTAAAAATAGGTACAATTGTGATCAAAGGCTGTGCACATGATAAAAATTTTTTTGGAGAAACTGAGCTTGTCATCGATTTTAGGCTGAATGTTGAATGTTGGCCAAAAAGCTCAGGTATAATAGGGTTAAAAGGGATGGTTTATGATTTATCCTTCTCTTCTTGAATGTTCTAAAGACAACAGCTGCTAAGTGTAATATATAAACACTTAACGAAGTCTACTTTTTAAAGAGTCAATAGTACAGTTGGAACCAGCGCAAAATTTTAATTTGCGTTAAAATGAAGAAGCCTATTAAATTATTTAGTTATTGCTAGGTACCTGGAATTTAAAGGGAATTGGAATAGTTTTTTTCTGTTTTTCCTTTTGATAGATTTGCTTTATATTACACAGTACCTTTGTTGTGGGAATACGCCTCAACTGATAAAATCTCTGTTTAAAATGTGTTTGAGTGAAAATAATCCAACTTAAAGCTGTGGTTTGTAAAGCAATATTATTAATACAACAACGCACATTAGTTTGTCTCAAAGTCAACGTAATAACTGCATATGTTAAACAGAATGGGCGAGTTTACCATAGTGATAAATTGGTTGGAAGATATAAATAAGTTAACGAGCTACTTAATACGATTTTGTAGCTATTATGAAGTAATTATATTACAAACTAAGAGATTGCTTACACCACACGATAGATGTGGTTGAATTAAATAAGGAAACTGCTTGTGCCTTTCTAAAGAGCAAACTTTCCTGTCAGTTTAATGAACATGCGTGAAATATACCTGTATAATCTATGTATAATATTCTAATGATCTAATATCATTCAAGTAGGACCCTATGGAGACTGTGCACGTCCTGGTTTGAGTTTAAGCATTGCGCATGCGCGAAATAACCAGTACAGCCTGTGCTGTTATTTGTTTTTGACTGCAGAGTGGCCGCACCTCCTAAATTATAAATAACCTAAAAAATGGAGAACCTCCTAAAATCTTCTAAATTACCCAATATTTGAAATCCAAATTTTGATTCCGCCTAAAATTATTTAGTGGTAACGTCAGTTATTTTTTTGCAAGTAGTAACTTTTTTTTATACGTTTTATGTAACAAAAAATTGAACATATATGTTTGTCTTGTAACAACAATGAATTATATTCACATAGTTACTGCAATTCGAAATGAATAATTTCTGACATTGAAAAAGGAAAAGACTGTATTATAAATAACTTCATTTCCTCATAACATTTTAGCAAATTCTCATATATACGTTTTTTAATGTTTTTTCTTAAAATTTGACCCAAACACATAAATTCTCTAAAATATCCTAAAATGTGACCCAAACACAAATTCTTTAAAATGTCCTAGAATTAAGTTTTAAAGCTATGGCCAGCCTGTTTTGTTGTCAAGCTTAACTTCAGGATGTTAAGACAGCATTAGCGAGGTTTTATACCAGGACGTGTAGAGTCTTCATAGGGTTCTGCATAAATGGTGCTAAACCAATAATAATTATTTTGTGACCCGTCTTTAGAATCGAAGGGATTGTCGTGGCAAAAGAATTTGAAGACAAACTGCTGGATGCTTGGAGACGAGATGAAGAAGAGTCTCAACAAAAAGAGAAGGAGGTATGCTACTGTTCTTTTCAACGTGCGAACGAGCTGTATAATTTTGAGCATTTTTTATTGACTGGCAGAATCTTCCCACCAATCAAAAGTAAAATTTATTTCTTGTGAATGTGACTAGACCGTAATCATCTTTTTTTCATGTACGCATGTATATTTATAGAAACGTGAAAAAGCGGTTTACGAGCGCTGGAAACGACTTATCAAGGGTCTACTCATTCGCCATAAATTGAAAAACAAATACAATTTTGAGGTAAGCATTGCTTTATAAAAAGCGAGTTAAAAAGACATTCAAGTGGTATGTAAAACCGATATAGAAGGACAGAATGTATGGCTTTTTCTATTTTTTTTTGAGTCCCTTGAACTCCCTTATTAAAATAACCAGATAAACTTCGCTTTATTGGGACCCTGGGTAAGTAGGTCTTTCATTAAGTAAGGCTCAATTTTTGGAGACTGCAATGACTTCTGAGATAGGAGACAAACGAAGTTCGAATTCGAATATATTGACTGAAAAAGAATACGAAAACATTTTTGAGACTTTTTAGTGTGTCCCAAGTTGACCCTTAACTCTCAATCAGTGGGACATATTCACCTCTTTACAAGGAGATTTGGATCATTAGGAAATGTGCTAAATGTCCTAATGATCAAGTGCAAGATGCGTCCGAACATTTATTCAAAATGAAAAAAAGGTGTTAAAATAATGGACCTGCAAAGTTTTATTCTGTTAAATGCGTGACTCAATATGCATAATAAATTAAACTTTCTTTTTAAACCTTCGTTTGGAAAAACCCCTTTATTACAACCCTCTACAAAATATATTGAGAGAAGGTGACAAATTAAGGTCGTTCCACAAGTAAATGTATAAGCTATTTATACACTACATTCTCACAATTTTAACTTGTTAATGTTCACATTTCATTAGTCAAGTTGACAGCGAACTTAGGGCTTAGGCTCTCTTTAGGCCAAACTCTTAAAAGTGCTATTTGGTACTGACGTCAGCATTGCCATTCCTCTAAAACCTCAAGGTCTTCAAGGGGCTTGATGTGGATTATTCCGTACAACAAACGTGTTATAACGTGCAACTAGCGCATTTTAAACGTTGTTTGCCTTACTTACTCATCTGAAAATGTAGCACGAGATGTTTCTTCTAAATTTTTAATGGCGAAAAACGCGCTGTTGTCTTGTATGTTGGAGGGGTTGTATGTTGCACTTGATATACAAATAGCTTGATAAAACGTGAGTGGACTGTCATTATTTTTTACCTAGGAGGACGAAGAGCAGCAGAAACCAAAAACCCCGAAAACCCAGAAGAAGGAAAAACGGATTACCAAGCCAAGGAAAAAGAAGACAGAACAGAAAAGAAGCAAGGATGAATATTCAGATTTATCTGTGTCGTGGCCGATGAACAGGCAGTGTAAGACTCCTTTTGTTCAGATGAAAATATTTTGGAAGCTTAGCTTATAGGCTAAGCTTCCCTAGAAGAAATGATAGATAATTTTGATATTCACGTCTTTATTATGTGCTAAGTTATATCTGTACAAGAAAATAAATTTATTTATCAATAGAAGGAAATATTTGGACTGCCTCGAAATGTTAAAACAACCCTGTGTCTAAAGGCTGAAATACACGACACGACTTTGTTGTACTCACTAAGTACCTTATTACACGAAATGTGCTAGGTAAGAAATAACGCGCATTTATCAATAGAAGAAAATATTTGGACTCCCTCGAAATGTTAAAAAAAAAACTGTGTCTAAAGGCTGAAATACACCACACGATTTTGTCGTACTCACTAAATACCTTATTATACGAAACGTGTTACGTAAGAAGTAACGCGCATTTCAAAAGTTCGTGTTAAATGTCCTATGCAGCAAAATCGTACAAAAGATAACAGACGTTGTCTTCATTCAAATGTTTAAAATGTAAATTTTTTGACTTAGCTAGCACGATGCAACGTAACTTTACTTTAATCTTTTCAGCTGGCACCACATCCCTAAACACAGAAGGTCACGTCCATGTATTTCTTGAAGCCGACCACACACGAGATCCAGTTGACAACAGTCTAATAAAGGTGTGTTCATGTGGGTTGAAACTCCCACTCGATACTGAAGAGGCTTTGTAAGGATTTGTTATAGAAATGGATTTGCTCGCTATACGTTGTGGAACGTTTTGTAAATATATACATATATATATATATCTGTTTTATGTATTGTGTGATGTTTTGAGTATGTATAATACTTGTACATACCTTTATTTTTTTGGAAATTAAAGGTGGATTTTTATAGGCGCCGCTGGTTCAGAGATTTTTATGATCCAGCGATAGAATAAATCTCCTTATTCATTCAACTTTGTGAGCGAGCTTTTGAGCGATAGCCAATTAGATCACTTGAAAATAAAATGATTGCACCATCCTTTACATTGCTTGCAACATTTAAAAACATTTTAAAACATTCTAAAATCGCTGTCCCAAAAATCTCCGTCTCATTTTGCGCTAAGGCGCAAAAATCTGCTCTATGGAAATCCACCTCCAAAATATTCGTCACGCTTCTGTTTGGTTTAGCTTGACACACAATATAAGTTCAGCTCGGCACGGCACAGCTTATAAATATTTTTTTCTTTTTACAGAAAAGTATAACCCGGTAAAACTTAGAACAAAAAAAACATGTAAACGAAGTTGTTTTATATCCGTTATGTTTACTTTCTTAAGATACTGTAATATTTATGTTTATCAACAAGGCATTCGTTACCTAGCAACGCATTGTATGTATTATGACAATTACACTTCACCAGACAAAAATAGTTGTATTTGGACTCCGTAAAGGTAATAGTTCCCTTTATATAGCATAGAGTATTAAAGTTCCCAAGCCTATTTTAAAAGGAATTCGTGCGTACACGCGGCAGCCCGTTTTTGTCACTTCACCCGTAAGCCCATTGGATCCAGAAATCTTGAAAACGTTTTAAGCTGACAATTGTTTACCAATGCCTTCTGCGCTCTTTAATTTCTAACATTCGATTGTTTGCGTGTTGTATCGCACTTGCAAAGAGAATCATTCTCGTCCCCAGAGCTCTTTGAGATAACTTTAAAAAAGCTCTGACGCCAAGAATGAAATTTTGTCTTGCTGAGTGTTGTACGTTTAAAAAAAATTGTCGGCGGCTTAGATTTTCAAACGTTCGTGTGGTGAAAAGTATCTATACTCGATGTAAAACAATTTTTAGTATATGGGGCTTAAAATCCTTTTTGCATGAAATTTTTGGCAGTATAAACATTTTGCGGTTTTTCTTATTTTTCCGCGTCAAATTTGAGGTTCATGCAAATATGTGTATCCCATGACATTTTTATTACGCGGTTCATGGCGCTAAACTTTTACGCATTATAAAAGTATTGAAAAATCAGGTATATGCTAAAGGCTGGGTTCACAACTAGTTTCTTAAAAGATTATCACGAAGAAGCATCTGTAAGAAATTTAACGTAACTCTGCAAAACATACAGTATTAAACATATACTGCCCCCGTCGGATAACTCAAGTGTTCAGTGGATTTTGTTAAATGGAACTGTATGTCCAGTCTCGACCCCAGAGCCCTTTATCCTCAAGGAGCTCTGGGAACAAGAATGATGTTGTCAGTTTCTGGCCGTCGTCTCACATATGGTATAAAGCAAAATTCCGTCTTGTTCCGCTTTTATTTAGTGAATATGCCGAAAGTGTTCTGTGCACACAATTAGAAGATGAGGAATTTTGCACCCTTTTATAATAATGTGGCAAAGGAGCAGGTGCAATAAATTTTCATTGATTTGTAATATGTATTTTAGGCACGAGAAAGGAAATTTATTTTTATATGGCGGTTGGATAATATAATAGGGACTGGGTATTAGGTTACTGTTTGTAAAGTGTGTCATCGGTTTGTTTTGGAAAAACCGCTGATCCATCATAACAAAAACAGTGGGCGCCTCAAGGGTTTGGAACATTGAACGAAGTTATAACAAAATGGCTACCAAACTTTAGTCGCCTACACTTTCTTGAGATTTCAAAAGGCAGCTGTTTTTTTAACGTTTAGTATCTACTTAAACAATCATAGAACAATTTGGATTATGCACAAAGAATAAATAGATCCAGCATCATGTTTTAATGGTGTTATTAAATACTTTTACGGTTTTGACATTTAAAAGTTCACTCTGTCGCTGGCTAAGCTAGCTAGCTATAATAAATCTGATTTTTTTACCAACCGATGTGAGTTTAGCAGATTTCCAAAGCATTTATATTAAAAATAGATAAATATACTTGAAATTAAAGAGACATGAATGCAGCTTTGAGTAGAAAGGACAAACAAGTCTTGCTAGACTTTGACAACTCTGTGAGAGGTAATTAATTTTTATTTATGTTTGTTTGTGCAGAATACTTGTAGCTAGCTAATTGTCCAAGTAAATTTTGGAATTTCCTTATTAGGAAGGGTGCTTTTGGAAGGAAAGCTTATCTTTATTTATGCATTATTTCATGTAGATAGGCTAGTGATTATGGTTGTGGTCTGTTGCCTTATAGATGGATTTTAGCATGACATTATTTGTTTACTTGACAGCAGTAAGTTCTGGCATTTGCGAGGCAGGAAAAAAGATGCTAGGATTTGGTGAAGAGAGGTCTTTTTCTGTGGATTTATTCTCACGGAAACATCGTTGACTATTATCGACTATTAAATATTATCGAGTGTAAATTGATGCCTTCTGATTTATTTAAATTCATTTGAAATCCAAGAATGGACTGATAATTACTTTGCTTCACCTAGTGTCCCCATCTTTTTTCCTGTCACGCAATTGCCAAAGCCGAAATAGCTTACTGCTGAAAATGTAAACAACAGAATTCATCTATATTTTCTGTCTACAATCTGGCATACACAAGGAGACTAAACGACAATTTCCATATCAGGAAAATTTTCCCTATCAAGAATTTTTTTTTACTCTATTCGAAAATTATTTTCTGACCAAGAAGGAAAAACAAGAAACTATTTGTGCAGTCTTTATCTATAACTGTAGGCCTTTAACTTAGGCCATAATATCTTAAATCAATTCAGTGCCTCAAAAAACACTTTACTTCCCAATGGAAAGACATTTCACCACAACACCCTAAGTTCTGATTTGGTAGCTTTTTCGTTGCCATGGTAATGATTGACATTCAGTTTAATTGAATAATTGCATTTTTATAAGTTATACATCGACCATCCATGTAAGAGTAAACAAACTTAGTGGTAATGGTAAAAAATGTAAAAGTGGAAGATATTGTTCTTACGGCGAAAGCAAAATATGATTTGTCTATAAACTAGGCTAAGCCTAACTATGTCTTGTCATGAGAGTGGAAGTACCCTGAGAAATAGTTAAAAATGGGCCTTAAAATTCCCTTAATACGAGGCACTAAAGTTATCATCAAATACAGTTTTTATTGGCAAATGTTAAAGGATGACCCTATTTTTAGTGATCAACTGACCAAAACAATTATTTGCGATATTCATCCTTTCAACTGTGCTTATTTAGCTTGCTGACAGCCATAAAATATTACTAAACGCAGGTTTCTCCAATTGCTGTATTTGTCAGAATGGTTCCCATGGAAGTTTTGCTCCTGCTAAATATAATTATATGCTTTCATATATTTTAATTTTTTTCTAGTTCTCTTTGTCAAATCAGTTTTTACAACAACAAAATAGTAAAATATTCATGCAAATTTTCCAGAATAATTTTGTTGACCATATAAAGCATGATTTATTGTGAATATTTTAAATGTTTAGCGTGGCTGCTCATTTGATATTTACAGATCTAATTTCATCAAAAATTTATTTTCTTATAAAATCAACTTTGATTTATACATAAGACATCAATTTAGTTGGCTTTTGAAATATTTATTATGTTTAAACATGTGGATGATAGCTCATTTTAGTTTTCATTTCAAAGGGTTTCATAATCATAATCATAGCCCTACATTTACCAGGAGCATGTTAGCTTAACATCATTAAGATTTTGGATCGTATCCGAATTCTTATTGAAACCGGCCGATTTTCCTCCTTTTTCTTTTTTTCTTCGTCCGGCAATTTGATCAAAGCGCCATCGATGCCGTTTCCGTTGTTGGGGCAACGTCTTGTAATGACGTATAATGCAACCAATCAGGTTCGAGTATTTTTTGTTGCGGAAAGGACCACCAATCAGGTTCAGGCCATCTTGCTTTGCGTTGAAGGATAATCCCGGGGGTTGTACCCAAAATATATCTCAATTTTTGACACATTATAGTTCACACAAAATTATTTAAAAGTAATAAAAGTATTAAATAACATTACATTTACGGTAAAAAGGCTATTTCATTCATACGGGACGCTAGTAGTTTGTATTGCTACTTCCTTTATTCTCCTCATGTGTTACCCCCTTGTCATAAAAGCAGAATATACTGACGTAAACATAAAGTTTGTTTTCATGATGGCGTTTTCAGCGAGAAAACTACGGGCATTTCTGTCAGGTAATGTTCTGATAAGCTTTTCTGAGTAAAATCGTCACATGAGTGATATCCAGCTAGCTTCTTTATTTTCACTCACAAGCTAAGCCGAACTAACAAGCAGCTTTTTAGAGGGAGATGTTCTCCAGGAGATATATTTATTTTCCATCTTTCTCTAGCAATCCACCATGCAACTTTTTGTTGAGTATCATTTGACGTTGTAAAAATGTTGTAAAATATGTGGATGTACTTTGAAAGTGGCAAAATTAAGGACTTAAATAGTGAAGCCGATATGATACTGAAAATGAAATAGTATGCAACCACTTGCATGTTAGATAAGAAGAACTTCACTGGAATTTTGAAGTTATTATGACAGTTCCATGGAACCCTGAACAATGAAGGAATATCTTCCGTTTGCTGTAAGGTGGAACATTAATTAATACCCATGGCGTATATGTCGAATACAGCAATGTGCAGTTAATCTTCAAATTACATCTTGTGCGCTTTTTATCGAATATGAAGTGCTATTTGGAATAAGGTACAACACACGTCCTTGTTCTTCAATCATAATTTAATACCATTGTTGAATTCATCCAATAGTTCCACATGCATATTCCAATACCATGGCAATGCAATAGCGATGGAAATAGCTTCATTAAAACTGAACAAGCAGTCAAAGTTGTACTGTTAAATTCGGACAAGCTTTAGTTTCATACACCAGTATGTACACAAAATGGTGTTGACAACTGTCGATCTCGTATGTTGGAATTTGTTCCGTCATGTTGCAGGAAAGAAGTGCGTTTTAAGATCATTGTTGCGAACACTGATTTACCTGGTTGTACACTGTCGTATCGTCGACGTAACTTGGAAAAAATGAACTAAAAATGAACAGCCACTATAAACTTTCAGTAAATGTTTAATCGATACTAAATAGATTAACAATCAACTATTGAATGTTTTGTTTGTTTCAAATGTATGAGCTAAAGCCTACATTGTCATCCCGATGGCAAATTTCACCCTCTTAGTATTTTCCCTCTATATGCGCGATAATTTAAAAAAAAAGGTTTATTAAATATATTTTGTACCCTCAGCATGATATAATGTTCTGAAGTTCTCATTTCATATATATATGTATGAATATATAGTGAAGATGTAATTTAGGACAGGCTAAGACCTCACGCACTTATTGGCCATATTCAAGAACATTTTTGACTTTAACGTAAAAAATGTACAGAAGGTTCAATGGAAGTGGACGAACGCAAGCTACGAATCCGAAATCTTTAAGCCTGCAAGGGCTTTTTATTTCGTTTGCCTCCGATCTACTTTGCTACTTTGGGTAAAAAACATTTTTGGTTTATATTTCAGTTTCTATATATACTTTTTTTAAAATAACATTTTGTGCTGTTGTATTGCCCTCCCCTAATAAAATAAAGCATGCTTTTTGGATCAATTATTAGGAATTCATTGATTAAAGGAGAGCTACAGTACCGAATAATAACTAGTTGGGCTTAAATTGTTTATTAAAGTGTGAATATAAACTGCGTACTGTCTTAAATTTTTTTATCTATTTGGGCTTAGCATCTTGAGATTTAGTAAGGGCAGAACAGGGTACCATGACTGTGATGATATTGTCAATAACATGTGACCATTTGTGTGATATATTTTGTCATATTAAATTGCTGCAGATGTCAACAAACAACACTGAACAAAAAATGAATTAAAAACAAAACAGAAATAAGTTTCCATATATAACATAAAAATACATTCAACATCTATTCTGTTATTGTTATTCAAATTTGTTTTGGGGGAAAAATGGTTTAATTTATGGTTCCTTTGAATTTAAGAAATATATACATATATAAAATATTTGTATTATACATTTTTTGAATCACAACAATGGGCCTGCCAAAGTTTATTGTGCTTCCAATGTGACATCTCATATCAGCAAAATTTATAAACCAGGTTTGTTTTTGTTTGATAATGGTGGCGACCATTAACAAAATGAATAGGTTGGCGAAAAAGGCAAAAATGTTTAATTATTGTGCCATGTTGCTTTGTGATGAAAAATATATTGTTATTGAAAAAAACATATTTGGGCTTTTTTGTTAGTTCTCCTAATCTGTTATTATTAGTGGTCTTGTGAGTCATCTGTGTGCAAAGTTTTATTAATGATCTAATAATGATTATATATCAGACATCCATCAGAAGTGAAACTTTGGTACTATATATTACAAGTGAACATTTATATAAATAAAATACAGGATAAAATTAATTCACAAAGTTTAAAGTTAAAGCTTACCTCCACGAAAAAACAAGTTGATTTCATATGAAAGAGCTTGAAAAGTTGTCTTGAATCTTTTTATTTATTTGAGAAATCTTTATTGATATATAAGTCTTAAGGATACGGTAACCCCCTTTAGGATCATTTTTTTTTAAAAAATTATTTTTTTTAATTTTGATTCTTTGGCATATTTTCCTGATATTTTTAAAAAAAGAATCAAAAATATTTATTGTTAAGAGGGAAAAATCTTTTTTATCTTTAGTGTTTGCAATAGCGTGCTCAAAGTTTAAAATTCCTTAAATATATTTAATCTGTATGATAATTAAAGAGAGTTATGCAGAACGAATAAAAAATTGCATCTCTACATATAACATAGGAAACGTTCACACTTTAATAATCTATACAAATTTATTATTAGTTATTATCTATGCCTTTTTAATTTATTTATTTATTTTTTTTGTTTTTATCTTGGTATGTTATGTTATCCTGTTGTCTGTTTAACAATAACAAGACCCAAAGTTCTGCGAAAATACTTTACCTTTAATATTAAATAAAATATTCATGAGTTATTAATTATTCATAACGTTTAAGTGGGTGTAACATTTCTTCCTCATGATATTTGCAGGTAAAAGCAAAGATCTTTGATTTGCTTTTTCTCGAAATAAAATTTTCAGTCGTAACAGTATATATTTTTGCCGAACACTCCCCTCCATCTTGTCGAAATTTTACGAAAACAAGTTTGTTGCGATAATTATATCTTTGGCTACAGAACTTTGCTTTTTCTAACGCAGAAAGTGAGGAAATATCGAGTTATCGATCTATCATGCTTAAAAATAGATAAATCAGTTATAAAACAGCTATTGTAACACAAAATATGCTATATTTTCGGAACCACGTGTTGTTTTGAGTAAAAAAAGCAAAGTTTTTTAGAGCTGAATAAGAGCTTCGCAATCATATTTTTTTCAACGAACAAAAATTTTACTGAGGGGAGTGTTCGACAAAATGAACTGGAAGGGTGAATTTTTTAATATAATTTTTTTTCTCCTTTTTGGATTTTTTTTATGGAAATATTTTATCATCACTCTAGAGATAATTTATTTGGCTTTCAGAATATATATATTTGTTAGGGTTAATATAGCGAGCAGAGGAGATATTTTAAATATACTGAGTATGTGTCTCAGGGGGTTACCGTATCCTTAAAAGTTTGGCCAATTAGATGCTCAGAAACAATTGCTGGTATGAACAGGGCTTAAAATCCGACGCGAGTCCGCGAGTCCGACTCGCGCCGAGACTCGCGTTAGTCATGGCTAAAAGTTTAGAAAATTGAGCTTAAATATTTAGATTTTTCAAGGATATTCTATTGTACATTTTTTACTTACTTTTCGTTGTATATTTTAAGCAATAAGGAGCTTTCATTTAAACCAAGCATAGGCCAATGTCCGTAGACACGTGCGATCGCAGGTCGGATAAACCCCGTAAAAATAATGTTTGCAGATATCTTCGTTTTTTATGTTCTAGCTACCCCCTAATTTTAGAACAAAAACAGGAAAGTGAACTAGCTTTTTTAAAATTGGTTTAATAGTGTTGTTAACTGTTAATGATTCCTTTACTAAATAAAATTAAATATGATTATAATAAAGTTATTATACTTATAAGAAATATAACAAGTGGTTATAAACTGTATTTAATGATACAGTTGAAGCTGAAGTTGTTCGACGATTGATTTTTCAAATAGAGCTTTTAATAGTTAAATGCTTCTTGCATTGCTGTAGATGGCAACTTAACTACGCTCTAGATAATCAACTTTTTAAAATTTATTCGTTAAATTTTCGGCTATTTAAGCACATTTTAGCATGTGCGATGTATCACACGCCTTGTTAGCAGTTGCTTCTGTGGGCGAGTACGTGTGTGATCGCACTCGTCTCATGGAATTTCCCTGATGTAACGGTCTAGCTCTTAGACCACAGGGATATAAAATTAAACTCGCGTAACTTATTTTTACGCGAGTTTTTTTAGACTCGGCTGACTCGCGCATCATAACTGACGCGAGTCTAAAAAGACTCGCCCGAAATAGGGTCGGATTTCAAGCCCTGTATGAATGATAATCAGGGTAACTAAGTATTAATATTCATGTAAATGTGTCCAAAATATCAAACTGGATCGGTGAAATTAATTAATTAAAACAGTACCTCATTTTTTCTAGTAATAATAATATTTAACGATGTCATGCATTCATTAGCATAATTATCAAAACTTCTAAGTCAAATCTTGAGAACCAATGAAGAATTTTTAAAAAAACAAAAAAAGAATCATAGACAATTTTTTAAGCTCTTTCATATATTTTTTTTCGCAGTAGGTAAGCTTTAAAATTAAAAAAAAAAATTAAAAAAAAAATGCAAACAATAACAGATGAGAACCTTTCAAAATTTTTATTTATCAGAATTTAACATAAAAATCTTGTCGGCAAAACATTTTGGATAATGTTATTTGTTAGTGTTATGTTTACAACTATGAATATACTGGACATTATACAATGTTTCGTTAAATATAATATTTTTTTAGCAGCAAGAAAATGTGCATGTACGCACATGCACATTTTCTTGTGTGGTGTGCATTTTAATATTGATTCTATTATCAGTTTTATTCTTAATTGTTAAGAATGCCTTAAGCTGATTGTATTCATTTGTTGTTATAGAGTTTGGAAAACAGTTTACAGAACAACAAAGGTTGCTAGATGTAAGAACAGAAAACAAAATTCTTCTGGTCAATGATTTGCAAGAATTCTTTAAACGTCGCTCAGAACTGGATTTTGAGTATGGCAAAAATTTAGACCGTTTATGTGAGAGATTTTCAGAAAGGTTCCAAAAACAACGAGCAAATTATGGACTACCTAAGTGAGTATCTTCTTGTTGTTGTTGTTGTTGTTGTTTTTACTTCAGTATAGTCAAGCTAAATGTGGACTCTTTTTCTCTGCTACTACGGTGTTTTTAAGATACAAGGTTGCATTGGTCCGTGTACATCTCTTACAATAAGGCAGAAGTTGCGTGTGTCATGTCTGTAAAAGGCAAAGTAGACATTTTCATTTTTTCTTTGAAGAATCTGAGAGCAGTCATAATTGTTACCATTCTAGATATTAAAGCATGGCAGCAATGCATTGCACTTTTAATTTTGAGGCCAAATAATTTGGAAACGAGTGAAAAATAACTGACAGTATCTATTGTGCGTGTAACTAGGAGCCACCTAGGAAATTTTCTTTTGGAACCGATGTGTTGATGACATCTTCAGGGAACTTATTT
Organism: Hydractinia echinata; assembly: GCA_030067915.1. Classification (NCBI taxonomy): domain Eukaryota; kingdom Metazoa; phylum Cnidaria; class Hydrozoa; order Anthoathecata; family Hydractiniidae; genus Hydractinia; species Hydractinia echinata. The sequence continues at coordinate 1,162,007 of JASGCC010000035.1, read as the reverse complement.
TTTATTTTTGCAGAAAAGATAGGGCATCGTTTGCAAATCTGTGGTCAAAGTTAATAATAGATGCCAAGTTTAAAGCCAAAGCAGCAAACACACTTAGTGATATATACTCAAAAAACATTTGCACAAGATTGACTGAAATAGGAGAAGATATACAAAGAATTTCTAGAAATGTGAGTACTTCGTATTTTGTAAACTTAGCAAAAAAATGTACACTTTACAAATCAAGGGAAGTTTGTTGTCATGTGGAAGACTTAATGTAGAAGGCGTAATCTACATTTGACAGGGTGTCTAGCAGACAACCTAGAAAATTTTGCAATGACTAGATTGCCAATATTATTGGAATTAACTATTTGCACCTTTAAGATGTTTCATAAATATTTTACCTTAGTTATGATGGCAGTTTCATTCATAAATGGAAATGTCGGGTGCAGTGAATATGTGAATATTTCATAAATAAAATAAGTTTCATGCCTTATTTTTCCCCATCTTCCAATCTTGAAAGTTGTATTGGTTTTGATACATGATTTTACTGAGATGCAAAATACAGGAATATCACTGGCGAAATACTAAATGCAGCACTTGACAATGAATGAATATAGATGGCCATAAAATTGTGCGATTCTGCATTGTTGCTCTCAAGACTATACCCTAACAAAGCTTATTATTCAATCAGTTGTTATTTGTTTGCTTGAAATCCTCACTGAGCAAACCTGACAAAAAAATTATTGAAAACTAAATTATACGCGACAGAAAAGATTCAATGTAAAGTGAAACTTGAATTTACTGTCGCTGCTTTCATTTCAACCAGAAAGGGTAATCCAGTATTTGTTTATGATAGGTCAAAGATACCCAACACACATTACAACAGGAAATATCTAATCAAATACAACAGTTACAGAATGTAAGTATGCTGGAATTTTTTTTACTGATATCAAGTAATGTTTCTAAGTCGTAAAGGCTGAAATTTGCCTGTTTGAGAATTTATCAAAAGTTAGATGATGATCAGTGAGAAGAGCTTGTTTCAATAAAGTTATGGATAGCACTAGTTCTATATTTTAAATCCAACAGGAGTTAGGGATGCTTGAATCGAATATATGTGAATGTTTGCAGATCCCGAGTTATTGGGTCATTAGCAAAAAATTAAGAGGCCTGGGACGAGCAAACAAGTGTCATTTTGGCAAAAAAAATTTATGTTAATCAATTCACCTTTATAATATCTATACATTGATAAAGTTTGAATGTACATCCTTCAACAGGTCTAAAATTACTGTTGACAGAAAATGTCAAAATTTGCTATTATTTAAATATGACATCATAATTTATGCAGCATAATTAAATCTGAAAATCTTTAAATATGAATATCTTGAGAACGAAAAGTGCTTTTAAAAAATTTAAAAAGACTTGTTAACCAACTTTTTAAGTACAACATCATTTTATACCTCAGGTTAAATTATGCATTTTCAAATGAAAGTACGAAGACATAAAAAGTTTGCAATAGAAATGGCTACAGATAGAGAAATTGTAAAATTTTGTGAAAGAAATTTTGGATGTGTGACCGATTTTAGAATTTTTCTGGATTTGTAAGAATAATTTTTACAAATAATTTGTTCCCTCAAGTTATCAGGCCATGTTTACATTTTTATGGCTTGTTTCAAAAGTAAATTTGGATATAAAAAAAAATATGATATTCTTGAAGGCTAGAAGTATGCTCACAGTAATTAGAGCAACAAATATAAAAGTCAATGTTACAAGACAAACACATTGAAAGAAAATCACCTTGATTTCTTCATAAAAGTTTTCATATTAGCATTCTATTTATAATAAAAAGAAATCGCTGGCAAAAATAGAGTTTAACATATTTCACAAAACATACAAAGAAATGAACAGTGCTTTGTCTAATTAAATTATCCGTTAAACACAAAATAAGACATCAGAAAAATATACTAAGGCTGAACAAATATCTCTTCCTGAGACTGATATGCTTATCATCAGTGTTATGCTTATAAAAATGTGTTTTTTTTAGCAAATGAAGACCTACTACTCCAAACATGCAGAATATATAATATCTGAAGGAAAGTTTCGAGCATGTGAGAACGATATTAAAAAAGCTGAGGAGTCTCCCTTGAAGAAAGGAAATGAAAAGAGGCTAAAAAATCTAGAGAAAAACATGGACAAGGTAGGACTTTTTGTGTGTCTGTTGCTATAGAAACTGTGCTGTTTTAATAAGTTTTTGAGACCTGCATAAAGGAAATGAAAAATGTTTTTTAAATACAAATGACACAAATACAAAGCCTTTAGTCAAAAGTGCTGACCAAGCTTTTGCTTTTGTAACCTCTCAATATCCTTCTTATTACCCTTCTTCTTTAAAAAAGTACTATTACGTTATTATTAATAAAATTGTTTACCCAGGATAGCCTCTTCAGTTCCTATCAGTACTGCTATAAATGAGGGTCCTGCGAAGGAGTCCCTAGTGTACTTAAAGTTCCCATTTGAGCTACGAAAGTCGTGCTAGGACAGCGATCGCTCAACTTGACAACCGCCTAAGATATCAGTCCTATTATCATGCTGAACACTAAGCAGAAAGAAAGCGATTCACACTTTTATAGTCTCTGGCTCGGTAAGGATTTGAACCCAAGGCCTACCAGTTGGTGATAAACAAAAGAATCTTAATTCCCTTCCCAGTCTCATTTTGTTCTATTCAGGCATGGATTTTTTTTGGGCTATTAATGTTAGCAAAAATTTCTGAAAAAGTTTTATAAATTTTCAGGAAACAATTGGAATTAAAAAATAATTGTGATATTGATAAGTCCTTTCTGACGCCATATCATTTTTAAAGATTTAAAAATTTTATAGTCTTACAAGTCAGAAAGTTGATTACACAAAACTTGAAAAACAACATAGTAAATATATTTTTTGCCACAACAGTAGGTATGAAATGTCACAAATGTTTTGCTTAATTTTTTATTGGCTATTTCACAAATTAACAAAAACATGAAAAAGCTCGCAAATTTTCAAGCTTTTATTTTTGTTTAGAGACGACATAGATTTGTTGATTCAAAATTAAAAGCCATGCGATCAAGAAACGAGTACATATTAACAGTGGATGCTGTTTCTGCGGTATTGTCAAAATATTATAATCACGACTTAAGCGAACTTGTAACGGTAAGTTAAAATTTTAATGTGGCATATAATTTTACTGACGAAATAAATGATATGGTGTTCAAAATATGGTCCTTAATATTAGTAGTGTAAAACACGAATGTCAAGGTAGCCTTGTACTGCTTGCTTTGTAGCATTGTAAGATATAGGGATACTACTGAAGCCCTGTGAAGCAATCCATCAAGACTTTCTTCTAATTATTATAAAATCAGTCATAACACTTGAAACCATTGTTATCGTATATTTCATTCTTCAAAACTATCCACATCCACATGTTAAAGACAAAACAAAGCAAATTTCCACTTGATGCTTTTTTAATATCTATAACTATAAATTGTCTGTTATTGTCTGATTTACTTATTTCATATTTTCATTTTTTACCTTAGAAATTTGACCACAATTTTCATAATTCCTTCTCTTCGACACTGCAAGCATTCATAGGAGCTGAAATTCGTATGGCAAACACGCAAATACAATCAGCAAACTCACTGGCGCACACTGTGTCTGTGATGGACCCACAGAATGATAACAAAATGTTTCTAGAAGACAATCACCAAACATTTCTTCCCTTTGTTAAACTTAGTTTTGTACCACATGCTGAAGATGAGGTACATATACATCTTATTACATAGCTCGGTTGTCTTCTACATTTTCTCTTTAGTCTGCAGTGTTCATGCTAACAGGAAAAACTTAAAAAATATGAAATTTCTATTGATTTTTTTTATTTTAAAAGTAAAGAAGGAAACCAGAAAAAAACTTTAACATTTTAAAAGTTTATATATACCTCATTATTATATATTATATTTATACCTCAGTGCAGTAAAGTTCTCGAAGAAGGTGTTACGCACTGTAAAAAGACCGAAATAGAAACAACGTTTTATCATTACAATTAAGTTTTCTTCAAAATCCCCCTTCCCTTTAGGAGAACTGTTCTTTGTGAAAAAGGTTTGGACAATTAAGCATGCAAAAATATATATATTTTGAATTTCAAAGTACCTCTTATATTTATTCTTCCCCTTGGATTCTCTCTTCTCCTTATGTCCTAAAAAAGACAAGATTTTTTTCTTTGCACTGAATGAAGTAATTTGATTTACAAGGAGAATGCTTTTCTATCATCAATATATTGGTAGGACTATTGAAAGGAAACAAACATATTTAGATATTTTTTTTATAGGTGCGTAATATTACTGCCGAGGAAAACATTGAGAAAGAACTAAAATTGGAACATCGAAAACTATTTGATACACTGAAGTCTTTGCAAGTTGAATTGTCAGATGTAAGTGCATAAAGCTTGTATTTCACCTTACCTGTCTAATATAGACTTACAGATTGGAATGTAATCATTGTGAATCAGGCAGGTTTAACAGCTAATTTTCGTGCAACCCATTAAGATCTCACCAAAACCAAAAGGTCGTCACTTTTTGAAACATGTAACATAGTTTTGTTTCGTTTGAATTGCACAAATGTTATCTTCGATCGAAAAAAACAGAACAGACAGTGGTGAGATTTCTATGCCAGAGAAGTTGTTAAGGCAGTATTTAGTTATTACATAGTATTTGTAAAGAAAATAGGCCAAACTCTTGCAAGAATCTCTTCTTTAAATGTTAAAACCAAAAGAATACAACAGGGTCATAATTGCTGCTTCGTCTACATAAAAGACTGCTCTTAGACTGGGGCAAGCACGGAGGAGCATGCACACTCCATTTTACAGTCATTAATTTCAACAGAGTGAAATACATGTCTATTCTTTGTAGCTTCAAATTTCTATGGAAAAACGGAAGAAAGGTTTGGAGGCCACATACAAAAAGTACGACTCCGAAATGAATGGTTTTTATCATATTGACATGACTCCTGTTTCTGGTCCAACAACATCACCCAACAGCACGTTAGTATCCAGTCCTCCACAACAGCTGAAAGTGGATAAGGAGGAATGGGAAACCGGTTTACTGACAGTAAGTGGTTCAGTTTGTCAGATCACAAGCTGATCTTTACAAGAAATCCTACAGTAGGTTAATTCAAATACACCCTTCTTAATAAGAATATACTCTATAAGAATATTTAAGATGAAATTAGACAAAAAGTTAGAAATTCCCACGAATATGCTCGTCTTGAAATTTTGCTTTAAGAATTATAAACGTTAGTTTTTTATTCTTAAAATATCTTTTCTCAGGTGTTATTTGAAGATTTTTCCTCACAAAATTTAGCTGTCTGTCGGTTGAATAAGATTGCTTTTAAACAACAGCACGTTAGGGAAGATTTTTACACTAGTATGCATTCTCAGATCTTTCAATCTCAATTGTGCTAAGAATATGCTAAGAATATATCAGGATGATTTTGCCGAAAAGCTAAGAATATTGATGAAATGAAATGAAAAAAACACAATTCGTATAACAGAAAACGTTTAGTCGGTATCTTTCTTCTTTCTTTACAACTTTCCCTGTTTGATACATGGTCAGCCTCTCAACACTGAATAGGTAATAGCTACGGCTCATCCCCCTAAAATAGTACTCATCGTCTGCCTGACTGTGTTTTTATAAAAAAAACGTTTTTTTGTACCTTCTATAATGCAGGTCAGATCTCTCATTGTCTTGTCTAATTTCGTTCTCAGAAATTCAAAGAACATATAATGATGCAAAGCACCCACATACGAGCGCAAGCAAAGTACGATGTATTAACTAAAGCTATTGGTAAGTGTGGCCATGTTCGGTGTTGTTTTTCTTTTCAATAGGGTGTTACACTCCACGAAAAGCAACTTGCTTGTTTTCTTTATTTGGTGTTTAGGTGAGATTACTTCGGATCTGTCAAGAAGGTATGTTTTCCAACTATATTTTTTTCTATTTTTTTATTTATTTATTTATGTATTTGTTTATTTTACTTTCTGATCATTTCCATAAAGTTAATCCCCTCAATTCTCATTTTTACTAAGATACAGTTTAAATTTAAAACCTGAATTTAGTATTACATCTGAAGAATTAACGAATTTTGGAGATGTATCTGTGAAAGTTTGTCCCCCTAAATTAAATTCAACTCCCTATAATTCGAACACCCCTTTTATTCGATTTTTTTTTCTCCCTGTGTATCAAAGTTAGAATTTGTTTTTGAATATACTCATTTTGGTGAAAGCCTATTTCAACAAAGCATAAAAAATCTTGCTATTGTCTTAATCACTAAATTTTCGCGAATATTTTTTAACACAGCATGTTGTTTGCAACTAGTCTATCTTGCTATTTGTTGTCTTTAGTATGAATTCATCGAACGGCCGAAAAAGAACTGTCAAGCTGTTTGGAACGGGTTTAAAGAGTCAGCTTGACGATACTGGCCAAGAAATTCCAGAAATTGTTGAGAGTTGTGTTAAATATATCGCAAAGTATGGTACGTGTGAAAACTTGCTTTTCTGTCATTGTGATTTCACAAGTTTGTATGACGTTTACAGGGTACCCCCCCCTCTCCCCCTCATTTATCTCTCCTACGAACGCCAGATTTTACGTAAGGTTTATTGATATTATATGGCCTCGATGATCACGCCATTCTCGATACTTGTTCCTGTCCTTTAGGTTTGAAACATCAAGGTATATTTCGTGTGCCTGGTGCATCACAAGAAATAGCTGATATGAAAAAGGCGTTCGAAGAATGTGAGTAGAATCATTGCCCTATTTTATGCTAATGATAATGTTATTGGAGTAACGATGTACTTGTATGTGAAGGTTTTCCCTAGCGAGCCCGGAAGAATGAGTGGAGATACAGTGAATTAACAGAGAATTTATTCAAGTCACGGCTAGGAGTATTGTATGACTAAAAAATCAATCTCAAACTTTGGGTATTACAGTTCTAAATCAATTTGTACTGTATAATTTAACATGAAATTTATTTTTTTATTTTTTTAAAAATCAGGTCGAGATCCGCTGTCTGGACTGAACCATTGGAAGGACATTAATGCAGTTGCAGGAGTGTTCCGAGTGTACTTTCGTGAAATGGCTGAGCCGTTATTTCCGTACGAACTGAATCAAGATTACTTAAGAGCAAGTTGTAAGTGCCAAAAAATATACCATGGTCGCTTTCTTTTATATTTTTATGGTCGTCCGTCCGTATTTTCTTTCCTTTTGTTGTTTTTATTTGTTCGTTCAATCGTTCGTTTTCGTTCGTTTTTTCGTTTGTTTTCATCCGTTCTTCCGTTCGTTTTCGTTCGTTCGTTCGTTCAGTTTCACTGTAGTGGTTTAACCGATTCTCGCACTAGGTATCACGCGGACTGATGAACAGATAGCAGAAAACAAAAGTATTCTTCAGAAAATACCAGCCTGGAATCTTCACGTAATCAAATACATGCTCAAATTCTTAAACTTGTAAGTACTGCTCTGTTACCCCTTCCCCCCTACACGCACAATTCCCTTTAGAATCTTTGGAAAATTATGTAAAAGTTTATCTTCATTGTGTCCAAATATTTCAAGCACTTTTCATGTTGAACATGTGAATTCCCCTTTTAAATGTTCCAAATTTTATTCAACATAATAATTTTCTTCGTTTTTTTTCAACCCTTTTGTTTTTATCTTTCAGAATAGCACAATACGATGACCAAAACAAGATGACGTCGCATAACTTAGCTGTTGTCTTTGGACCAACATTGTTCCGTGTGCCAGATAACGATAATTTGTTGACTAATCAAGGCCAAATTAATGTGTTCGTTGATACTTTAATCAACGAGTTTTACAAAATCTTTCCTGATGAACCTATGGAAAGCAATTATGAAGACAAAACGGATGGCTTGTCAGATGAGGGTGACGAAGGAGAGCGAACAGAAGATGAGATTGACAGTGAGGACGGTAAGCGCATTTCAGTGTTCGGTTACCGTGTTTTTAGTGCTCGGTTACCGTAATTTTAGTGTTCGGTTTTCGTAATTTCATTTTTCGGTTACCGTTATTTCATTTTTCGGTTACCGTAATTTCTTTGTTCGGTTATTAGTTAGTTATTGCAATTTAGTGCGGACTGGGAATTTAGGGAAAAGCATTGCATATAATTTTCTATACTTATCAATGAAGTAACTCAATTGTAAAAATTTTAATTAGTCGAGAGTACAGGACAGCGAAGTGTTTTTTTAAACGAAAGATGAATATAAGAAGTGTCAAAGTTATTTTGGGTTATACAAGAAATCCAGCCAGTTAAAAAACTAGAGGAACAATACTAAACAGCTTTCACATGAAATATGGAAATTTAATCCTCAAAGACCTCAATTCTCCTTAATTTTGAAAAGTCTCAAAACTCCTCAATTCTCCTCAATTTTGAAAAGTCTCAAAACTCCTCTAAAATTAGATTTTTAAACATCTCAATTTTTTTTAAAAATACGTACACCTAAAAAAATCTCCTCAAATTTGACTTCATAAACAGAGTGGCAATTCTGTTCATTTGTGCACTAAGAAGAAGTAATCACAGAAGAAGTCGACGGATTACTTGATTCTTCTTTAATCATCACTGTGGACCTGAGTTCCCTAAAATTTGAAATTAATTGCCCCTGTTTAAGAAGGGGTTGGAGTAAATACAAATTACCGCATCGCACTAAATTAGAATAATTACTGTAGTAAGTTTAGCCACGCTTGTGCATAAATTTAAGTTTAACCACTTGTTAACGTAAGGCAGCTTGACCACAACCTTTTTTTTTGTCCATTAGACCTTCTTGGTGACACTCGAGCGAACCAACGCACAGCAACAAGAACGAGAAAATATAACTTGCACTAATATTTTTTTTATACGTTGCACATTTAACATGACGACATGACATTTTATTTCTTACACTTGTTTAGTCAGAGTTTAAAGGCTTTGAGGATCGGCATAATTTTATAGGCCGACTTGCTAAGGGCTAAGGCTGAAGATAGGTCAAAACTTAAGGAATTGCTTAAAAAGTTAAGCCATTAAAGCTTAATGCAGAATTAAGTTAATCTATCTGGATAATCTGATTTGCAACTTATAAAACGGTCTTTTAAAATAAATATATTTTTTCTTATAATAAAAACACTTAACAAGCTGAAATACTGGTTTGCTTAGCAACTTTTGACGACACAGATATTCTGACGTTGTATCGACCCTTTTTTTTTACCTAATTTTTACTGCACAATAAAATTTGATACGAATTCAAAAAAGGAATCTTTATTAACATCTTAATGCAGCTTTTCATTTTTGTTACTAACGCTTCCTTGACGTTTTACTTTTTACGACAAGTTCGACAAAAAAATACGACATTACGTGGTCACTCTTTCGTCTATTCTACTAAGAACTACGACAGTTACAAAACAAAAAAATCGTAACAGTTTTTCGTAAAATCCCATAACAGTTTTTTGTAAGTTTGCGTAACAATAAGATTATCAACTGTAGTATGAATTTGACGAGTTCAAAATTAGAACAAAAAAACCCCAAGGTACTTCTCTATAGAGAAGGTCAGACTAACATATTTCAACTTACTGTATTTTATTTTGAGTGACAACTGCTGTAGAATTAGCGCGTGAATTGACGTCATAACACGTGCTTGTTTTAGAAAACGAAACCGTTGAAGCGATTGCCTTGCACAACTACAACGCAAGAACTCAGAAAGAAGTATCCTTTAACAAAGGAGACATACTCACCATCTTCTCCAGGACGAATACCGACTGGTGGGACGCCAGAGTGAATGGACGGTTCGGGTTTGCACCAGTGCCGTATATAAAGATTCTGGACAGGCCAATGTCAGTGTCTGAGAGCTCGTTGGAGCAACGCCGAAAACTGAGTCGAGAGGTAACTGATGCCACTCAGGGTTCTAACGAATCTAAGTTACGAAAGTCGAGTGAACCTGAAACACCCCCACCTTCACCACGCCCAGCAGATTCGAAGGAAGAATTTAAATTGAAGTCCGCGTCGGTGAGTGACATGTCAACTAGCGAACACGTGGGCAACGTCTTTGCTGCTATCGATCCAACAGTGAACACTACAGGCCTAAATTTGCCAGCTACCGTACGACGATCGGGTAGTGACCGTACTGGTGCATGTGGAGTACGTAAAAATATTCCCAATCGTTCGCTAAGTGATAAAAGCATGGGTGGGTCCCGAAAATATCAAGCTCGAAACCCCACGTTACCGCTAAATGAGGATGCTGAAACTACCAATGAACAATCTACTACCGCTCCTTCTCCAGTATCGATATTTTCGGCAACTAAGCAACCGTTACTACCACCGTTACCGGCGGGTGGAGCTGCTAAATTGTTACACCATGTATCGCAGCCTGATATACACAACGCAAGTAAACAAAGTTTGATCGGTGAAAAGGTTGAAGGTAGCACTGAGATGAGCTCCTTTGGAAGAGGTGCTAGTGTAAAAGATAAAACTAAAATGTTTCACGCGCCTATCAAGGAGCGACCAATGTCCGCCCTTGCACGCCCATTGCAAGGACAAATACAAATAGAATCGCCTAACAAGCCTGATCACATTCCAAGTTTTAAGCCACCGCCACCGCCCACTGCTTCGAAACCGAAACCGGCCGTCAAAAAGAAGGAAGCGGTCGATCTGGCGGCTACGCTACATGCTGCGGCAGCCGCCAAGAAACAAACCGAGACAAAAGATATCACTCATCTGTGAGATTATCTTCTCGAGGCACTATGATTTAATGTTGCTATGGTTACAGTTACAGTTTACTTTAATGACGTCACAACTTATGATTAAATTTAATCACTTGAAATATTATGGTGTATATAATAAGTTAATTCCAAGTTAGCAGAGGAGTGGGACAGAAGTTGATATATTCTAGATAACACAGATGATAACGCGTGATTTACGGGAGTTCTCCCCCGCACCAGCATTTTATTTAAAAAAAGATAATCGTATAACAATAACATGTTATTAAATGTTATTATTAGTCACAACGATGGAGAAATTTTTAACAACTTGATCAACTTGATTTACAGTTTTTTAAGGAGGCCATTTAAAACACAAATTTCGCTCTAAAATATGTAAGATTTTTTATTCCCCGCTCATATTTAATCGGTACTTGATCATTCTCAGGCTTAAATGTTTAATGTAGACTTTTTAAAAATAATTTGCAGTTAGTGTAATTCCAGCCCTGTTTTAAGACACTCTGCGACTATCCCATGTTAGGCGTAGTATCTACTTGTTGGCCTTGCGCGCTTGGCAATGATATTAGTATTTTTATAATTTTGTGTTCGTGATAGAAAATACACGAAAATTTCTTATGTGAACGATTTGTAAACTAGTTCTTATATATACATATCTAATTTTTTTGTATTTGTGTAGAAAGGTATCAACTTTGTATTAACTTGTAGCGTCATTTTATTCCTGCCTCAAGTTGTGACGGCATCAAAAGCTTGAGGTAAGCTGTTCAGTCACGTGCCTGAAGTTGTCAGAGAAATGTCTTAAATCCCGGGATTTTTCGGAATTTTAAAAATTTAAGCTCGGTGTGTCTAAGTAAATCTTTTCCGCACCATATATGTAGAAATATGCCGGTGACAGTTTTGTGTAGCTAAAATGGAATCCACCTGGTCGATTTAAAGTTCGTTGTTATCCAGAAAATCTTTTTTTGGAAGCAGCATAGTGTTGGCCACAATGGGAAATTTATCTTATGTAAATTTTCTTATTTTACCATTCTTGTCCTCAGAGCTCTTTGACATAAAACCTCGAGGTTTATCTCAAAGAGCTTTGGGGACGAGAATGCATTTATACATTATTTTCCGCGAAAATTTAATCTGAAGGTGCCCTCTATGTTTGAAAAATCTCACGGTGTTAGCTGTGCCGCTGTTAGGAATCGTATGAACTTTCTAGCTATTTTTGTCTTTTCTGATTTCAAATATATTAACAAGAAAATATTGCTAGCATGCTGCAATCAGTACTGTCACGTAACCGCAAATTCTGAAGTCCGTCCCCCCAAGTAGTTATCTCGGCTATTTCTATATTAGATTTACACAAATTGAACTTGTCAATCTTCACTTCACAGGGCACTTGGACTTGGTTATTTGATTAAATCTAAACTCTTAAACTGTGCTAATTCTCAGTTGGTCAAAAGTTGGTCTCAGTATGACTAACGTTTCCAATATTTCGTTACTATGGCTTGTTAGAAAGTGAGATTAGCATGCCTACGCTTAGACAGAAGTTGCACTACCGGATGCGGAGTAGCTGCGGAGTATTGGCGAGTTAATGGTTTTTCCAATCTTTCAAAACTGCCGTTTTGCCTATTTTTTTCTTTCTGATTTTAGGTCCAAAATGCTTTTCTTTCGTACAAAAGGGTTGATTTGAAAGTGGAAGTGTTTATGGATACCAAATACAAAGTTTTTTTCGTCATTCTCGGTTATTTTTATATGTTTAATATGATATTTAAGTAGATTTGTATATGTAATCGTACGTTTACGAGTGGAATTAGGTAATAATCGAATGAGTATTTTTTTTTGCTTTTAATTTTCCGAGTCCGTTAGGACGAGGATAAATTTAAAAAGCAAAAAAATTACAAGTTCGATTATTTCCAATTGCACAAGTAAACGTTCCATTACGAGCTAATCACACAATGAACTATTTTTGTAAGAGTAGCTCAGGATGTCAATTTCAATGTTTTGATTTTTTTATTATCGTATTTACTTTCGTTTCGAAATATTCGTGTGCGGTTACACGGCACACTAGTTCCAGTCATAACTACTACACTACTAATACCGCGTTATTCTTGTCCCACATGGAGTTTAGAAAATAAATAAGGTTATTTTCGGTTGAGCAAAGCGAATTAGAAAATAACCCGATTTATAATTAGTTCGATTGATTGTAAAGATATCTTTTTTTTTGACTTATCATAAAACGCGAGAAAATAAATATTTAAATTATCGGCGCTCCTTAAAGAGTGCAGTTAAGATTCTAGAGTGCAATTAAGAAATAATTGCACTCCGCAGAGTGCAATTACGATATAATTTGCACCGTAGAAGAAGCGCCAAACAAGAAAAAATAGGTCATCATGTGATTATACATGTTATTACTGTTTTCATTTTTTATTGGTACTATTTCCACTTTCGTGTGAGTTACTAAACTTGAAAACTAAAAGCCATCTTTTAAAAGTCCATCTTTTAATAATCACATGATCGAGTGATTAGGCTTAGCTTGTAGACGATAACGTACCGAAGATCTGCGCTCTTTTTTTACCGTAATTTTAAAAAGCGATAAAACTAACGATAAAAATTACTTTGTGTCCAGTAAAACAGGAGGTCAAATTAATTCAATAATAAAACAAAGCGGTTAGTTCTTAAACACACATCTCATCTCCTTTTGGTTGCCTTGACCATCTTTTAATAGTCACGTGATCGAGTGATTAGGGGCTTGGCTTGTTGACGAAGTAACGTAATTCTACCGAAGACCTGCGCCTATTTTTTTACCGTAATTTTGCTGACGACCTGCGCCTATTCTTTTACCGTAATTTTGCCAAAGATATATCAGCAATCAAAGTTTCTTCTTAAAGCGATGGATTTCAGTAGCAACATATCTCAAGAACGGTGTAAGAAATTCATAAAACAAGGTCAAATGTACGTATATACACGTTGTTTTCCAACCTCAGGGCCTGTAGCATTTTTTGATATGAGGATGAAATCCGTACGAAACTGCTCTAGGCACGAGAAAGGCACTTGTGCAAACTCATTCCCAGGCTCTTTTATCTCTTATTAAGCGATAGTACGTAGTGTGAAGTTGGTTGCTGCAAGAATAATTATGCGCACTGAATATTTGGTTTTGCTAAAAAAAGTTTGTAAATAATTTTGACCGCTCAAAAAATCGTTCTAATGCTTCAATTCACAACAAAGACAACAAATCTCAAAAACCAAGATTGCAAATGAAGGTAATATACTTAATTTTTGCTAAGTTTTGTATTTTTGTAACTAAAATCAAACGGCGACTTATGCAAATTAAAAATTACTTTTGCGAGGAATAGGGATAGTAAATTTAATATCCCCGTCCGTTTACCCCACGAAAAAGTTAATCATGCTGCTCCGTGGCTTGAATAAGCGCGGGACGATTCTGGTTAGCCTATTTTAATAATGGTAATAAGAATTTATCAATATTAACTAACAAAAAAGATTAGAAAGTAATATGTCACTAAAAAATCGAACTGTACGCGGTACCAAGAAATCATAGGGACACGAAACAACATTTTTTAGGGCAACGTTAAGAAATGTGTATGTTGCTTTTTTTGTAACTTGTAGTTATTTGCCTACAAACCCTTTATCGAATCCTCAAAAAAATAGGTGCAGTTTTTACTTCGCTACTACATATTCTTTGCACATGTTTACACACCTTTTGCGCCATTTTAGGTAAAATATGATCACCTTCAACACGATCGCGTTTGTCTTGTTGGTTGTCTCTGTAAGTCATGTGTGCACTGACATGCAAGTTGAAGCAGATAAAGCTTGCAATCAAAGACCGAAATTTTACCAAAGCACGATCAATGTTGTGAACTTTCTCGGTGAAGCTTTGGGGATGCCAGAAGTAGGCGATAGGACAGTGTACAGCAAGGCACATATAGTACCTGCCGACATGATGCGGACAATGATATGTGGTCAATTCAGCAACTTTAACGTATCTGGTCAAATCGGCGAGTGGAAAAAAGAAGTTGGGAAGTTGATTACAGAACTTCATACTATCGATCCAGAATGGAAGGACGTTTCGACTTTAAAAAAGGATAACTCATGGCCTGATTTTGAAGAAGAAAATAAAGATAACGAAAGATGGTGCAGAAGGATGCTTAGTAATTTCACGGACGGAGATAAGCGGTCAGAAGAGATGATAGCGAAGGACTTGTCTAACTTATTTCAGTGCGTCAACAGCGCGCCAGCGAATTTAAGGGTTGGGTATACCTCCACAAATAATGTAATATCAGACGACTTGGATCCGCTTTTGAAGTATCCAGTAAATGACACAAAAATAGTCACAGTCTCGCATTTAACAACAAAATCAAGAAAATACCAAAAAGCTTATGGAGAAAAATATGGTTTGCAATACAAAACATATAACGATGGTGGAATTATGACCTCGGATCAACCATTCCGTGGTCAAACTAACTCAATGTGAACGTTTTTATCATACCCAGAAAGTTATTGTAACTCTGAAATTATTTTAATCAAGTTTCGTATAAATTTTAAAACTAAAATTAGAGGAATAAAAAAAGTAATCTGTATATCCGGAATTGCGCCATTTCTCATCAAAGTTTAACGTAGATGAGGCAAGGCTACGATAAAGAAATTGTTTATTGAAGTTATCAAACATAGCGTTTTTCTTAAATAAAGGTGACATTTGTGTAAGCAAGACAGAGTGGAACATCAACAAAACGAGATGGATTAAATTTTGAATCTAATTTTACCGAGTCAGCTATATTATATGTTTTATTAGTCAACCAATTTAATTATGAGAATAAAATTAAATTTAAATCATTAGTCTTTTCACATTTCTCTACTACGACTCTTTGTTTACATATTCCAGAGTTTTGATTGGCTAATTTCTGGCAAGATTATTCTTATCATCGTATATGAGTAAGATCTATTTTTAATGTATGACGGAGCAAGGGGCGGGGCTTATTTGCAACCTCCATATTTTTTTGGCCCGAAACTTACCACAAGAAAGAAGTTACCAAAGTCGCAGAAATGTAAAAAAAAAATGCGTTAAAGTTTTGATTCGCAAAAGAATTGTATAATTGGCTGGAATTTGGTCACACTAATATCCACTTGTTTTCCCGTCTATTTTGCAGCTACTTTTTCTTTCTGTACAATGTCGGTTGGAACCAAGCGCTGAAATACGCAACCGCGCTTTTCACCGCGGTATTTTAATTGAAACCGGCGGTAAAAGGCGCAACCGCCATTTTTCCGTTAAACTCTTTAATAGTAGCCGTATGCCGTCTGTCTGTTTGTGCGCGAAAAGAAGTCGTGTTACGGAAACACGAAATTCAATAAATAAAGGACGGGCGAACCCGTGGACTTATCCACGGGTTACCAACTAGTCTCTTTAATAGTAGCCGTATTCGGTCTGTCTGTTTGTGCGCAAAAAAGTCGTGTTACGGAAACACGAACCACTGACTAGTCTATATTATAATACCCGTATACGTCTGTCTGTTCGCAAGAAAAAAATCGTGCTAGGGAAACACGAAATAGCGTGTAATTTTTCTACTTTTAAAAAAGTTAAGTGTTGCAATCAGCTATAGTATAAAACTTAATTCTGCTCAAATCCGAGCGTTTTCGTTATGGTTATGACCTTTTTAGTGATGTGATGTGATGACCGATTTATGACCTTTTTAACGATGTAGATTATGGAGGTAGCTATAAATTATATTACCATTACATATTTGAAGAAATCTTAAATTTATTTACAAAAAAAAGCTTTATTTGTTTGGAGAAACCTTTAACCTTGTGAAGAAATCAGTATTTTTGGGGAAAGTTTTTGCTTCGTTTGAGAAATAAGTTCAACATTCTTAGCCGAAGATTTTGGTTGACTATCCGAGTTCTTCCCAAGGTCTTTGAATAATTTCTGGCAACTTGGGACGACGTTATGAATACACGCTTTTTTATAAGAAACACAAAATTCGTTTTGTTCCGATGTTGCTTAACTTTTACAAGGCTCCACTATTGCTTACTTGTTGATTGTGAATTTTCTACTAGGGAAAGCTAAATTCACGTGTTTGTTTTTTTCTCTAGGCTGGAGCATTGATTGAAATTAAACTTCTGTTTTAGTCACGTTTGTCGTTGTATAAGTTTACATGACTTTTTTAACTAGTTTCGAACACTAGAGTTTAGCCATGTTTTCTTTTATTTAGGGTGCTGGGTAAATGTTTTTGGTACAACAAGGTAACAACAGGTTGTAGCCTGTGTTTTTATTTTGTCCAATGTTGCGGAAAGGTTATTTTTTGTAAAAGTCTTTACACTCGAAATACTGTATCGTTGTAAGCGGTCTATTACTCTGCGTCAAACCATGTGTTTTTACTAAAAACGAAGTTGCGGTTTAATTTCTGAACTTTTACCATAACTTCTTCTGCAAAGTTGGAATTTACGGGTGACTGTTTTTGCTGGGACAACGTCACAATAACTTAAGGGTAGAGCCTTTTCTTTCGGTGTAAAAGATCGAGGGGTATCTCCAGTCAAATCATACTAGAGACTATAAAAGTGTCAAACTATTTTTTTTACATAGCGGCCAACATAAAAAAAGGGTTGATCGTGGTTGTCTATTTGAGCGGTTGCTTTGGTTACACCGCTTACAAAACTCAAATGTCGAGTCTCCTCTGCAGAACTCTCATCTATGACAATACTTACAAGGGCTGAAGTAGCTACAGCCTCGTTCCCAGGGCACTTTGCCTTGTTGATGAAGTTTAATAGCGGCTAGTGATTGTTGGCCACTCCGTAATAACGGCTCAGGCCAATACCCTGGGGACGAGGTTGAAGTGGCTATTCTGCGCAAATAATCGTAATGAATTATAATACAGAGAGACTTCTTTAAAGCGGACACCTACGGGACCAGAGATTGTGTCCGCTTTAAAGAAGTGTACGCCTTGGAGAGGATTTTCTTATTTTTGCAAGCGCTTTAAGATGTCCGCTTTGGACTGTCAGTTTTGGATAGGTTAAGGGATAACATTTTTTGTCCGTCCTAAAGAGGTGTACCTTTTTAACGATGTCCGAGAAGGTTCCTACAATGCATGGTTCTGCATTAGTTCGCCAGGCAGTAAAACAAAACAATGAAGCATCTTTTTTTTCTGCGATATTTTATTGTGGGGTTCCCTGCGCGCTTCTCAATTGACAAACAAGGAAACGAGTAGGGTTTTTTACTATTTAAACTTTTAATAAAGATTTTATATCGTCTTTGACTTCTCTTTTTACAAGGGTGCCTTAAATACGTTTAGCTGGTCAACTCTTCCGTAAGCTCCTAGTAGCCATTTTGAACTATGACGTCAAGACAATACAAACAAATTTGACGTCAAATACTGTTCTCATCATACTCTGCGCAAACACTAAGTGACGGAAGGAACTCGCTAGAATGGAAATCCAAATTAGTGAAGATATTGTTGGTATGGATTCTTTGAAAAAGGTAAAGCAGTTCAACAAAAGTTATAACAATTTTTCCACCACGCTACCTATAACCTTTTCGTCAGTTTGTTCAATACATATTATAATATAAATTAATATAGGAGCAAAATGACCCACAAAATTTTCTAGTATAGTTCGTTAAGATATATTTACTTTTACTTTACAGGAAATAAAGGAAGTTTACGAAGATAAGTTGACATCCATATCACAAGCTGTTGCGAATGAAAAGATACTTCAACAGAAGAGCGAAGAGGATAGTAAAACGTATCTAGCGAAGATAAAACATCTGGAAGAAATCCTTAATGGTAACATAAAGGAATGTGACCAAGAATTTGATCAGTTGAGCGCTAAAGTTAATGCCATACCGGAGATTGTTGAAGACGCAATGAAACCCGTGGTAAAAATGGCAACAGTAGCTATTGAAGAATGCGAAAAGCAAAAGGCAAAAAGAATGGAAGTTGAACAAATACTGGAGAACGTGGAAGGTGAACGCGATGCTTTGATGAAGGAAAAGGATGAATTGAATCGATGTGCCTTCAACATGGAATGCAAAATCAAAGAATTAAAAGTAATCAACGCATATCAACAAGATGCAGTTGAAGAGCTAAAGAGAAAAGTTGCTGAGATGGATGAAAAATACATCCAATGTACACAACAAAGAAAAAGCTTCGCCATCATGCTTCGCAACAAATGTGCTGGCATTACAAATATTTTGCGTTGCAATTTTATTTGCAAAATTTTTCCAAGGAAGCTTTCCAAGAAGAAACTGAAAGTTGTGGCTGCGATTGAGGAAGTTGAAGAACTGCTTCAGTTGCATGCTGCGGAAATACAAAAATTCTAATTCCCTTACCCCATTCTACCTTTATCCATTTTTTTTTCTGAACTTTTTTCTGAATTTTTTCTGAATTATTTTTCTAGTTTTTTTTTTCTGATTTTTTTTCTGATTTTTTTTGGACTTTTTCTTTCTGGATTTCCTGAATTTTTTTTTGAATTTCTTTTCCGATTTTGTCTGAGTTTTTTTAGCCAATCACTTTCACTAAAGTGATTGGCTACGCTATGGTCAGGCACAAATGACCAGGGCATCAAAAATCTTTAACAAGTATTTTAGAAGGACACCCTTTATTTCTTAGTGTGATAACTTTTAAGTTGTCTGTGAATTGGCGGCCACAGAAACTTAATTTATCTTGCTAAACTAAAGTCGATCCCTGAGAGAATACTTGTCCTAAAAATGCAGCCCTTCTATTCTTTTTTTGCTTTTAAGTCTTCTTTCGTTTTTTGTGAGGTTTTACCGGCCACTTTTTTTTAAAAAAGAACTTGAATTTATATGAAGGCAGCTATAAGATGTCGTCGTGGAAAGGCGGCAAATACCCGGCGACGTCTTATTTTGTTTTCAATAATTCTAGTCTTTAATTCTCATTTCGTTAATTAGGTTTTTCTGAGGTCTTTTTGGGATAAAGGTAGGGTGGGGTACACGTCTATTATTTTTTTTGTAATTTATGTTTTGTAAATATATTCCAATAATACATATATCACGTAGTTTTAATGGCTTTCCTGACAATTAGGTCTGTGTCGTGCCTCATGAGCGTGCCAATATGCGCGTTTAGATGCTAAATCATGCAGGTCATAGGGGACAAATTTTTATCTGAATTTAAGTCTCATTATCAAAAATTATCCACTATGTATTAGTTATGAAAAACTTCACCGCTAATACTGTCTATCATAAAAACGTCAACAATCTTATTTCCAGCCTTCTTAAACTTTTCTACTTTAGAATTATTATGATATGTTAGATTCCCGACCTGGTTCTCCAAACCTCGTTCCCAAGGCTTGTATAAAGCAGCCTCGTCCCCAGTACTTGTTAGGCTCTTATATTTTATATTTTCGGACTGACCAAATATAATAAGCTTAACAAGTCCTTGGGACGAGGTTGTACACAAAGCTCTGTTCCTGGTGAGTACCGGTCATCTACCAAACAAGGCTTTTCCTGCAGATCTGCAGGGCCATAGTATTTAAAAGATTTTTATGGAAGTTATAGGAGACAGAGACCGCAGAAAAGATGGAACACCCTATCTCCTAAATAAGTATCTTATTGATCAATAGTTCTTGCATTTTTAAAGCTTGCTTCGCATTTAAAATAAGTTAATTTTAAAATGTTCATATCCTTCTTAACCCTATTTGGTATGGGCTTTTTTGACCATTGTAAGTATGGGGGGGGGGGGGCATAAAGTGCCCGCGGGCTGTAACTTTTGTTATGTTTGGTTTTAAGTGACGAAACTTGGCACAAAGAAGCATCAATATGTTGTGACTTAATGAGTGACAAAATATTTGGGTTGACATGTCATCACAGGAAGTGATGACGTCATAATGAGACAATGGTCGAAGAAAATGTCTTTCTTGCAAATTCTCGTTTTTTTATCTTTTTTAAAACTAATTACAGTACTAGTCATTAAAAAAGTAATATAAGAATGTAAGATATTATTAGGAACATTTACAGGTGTTATGAAGACAAAGGATTTCTCTAAGGAGGAAATGGAAATCGATCAGAATTCAAATCTTCAATAAATTTTTTTGAAAAGTCGATATTGGAGAACTTTAGTGTAAGTAGCTGTCATGTATGAAAACTTGGTATATCTATTAGCACTTATGTCAGTAAATACTCAATCAAGACAATTTGGATTGACATGTGACAAAATGACCTATGTCGTCATCATATGACAATAGAAATAGAGAAATAGGAAAATACAAATAATCCGGTCTGTAAATTACCAATATTCCGGTCTGCAAATTAAACAGTATGATGTCAATATTGTATGATGACTTTTTGTCACTATCACATACATAATCACATATTTATACAACTGGTTAATTTGGAAAACATTAATTATTAGCACTACAGCAACAGTTGATATGACCACCTGTCAATAAAGGACAAAGTGACATTGACAGGACAATTTTTGGAAATATGTTTTTATATGTTCTGAAAGTCCATTAAAAGTTATGAGACTTTGAAAATGCCGCGGGCACGTTATGCCCCCCCCCCCCCCCCCCTATACCAAAGAGGGTTAAACAAAAACATTTGTTTCGCTATTCTAAGAAAAGTTAGAATTAAAGTTGTGCTTCCCCCAATACAATAAACTCTCCTCCATATTGGCAAGGTTATTCAAAATTATTTCGTGAAAAATCCGATTTTGGCGTTGGTCTTGCAAGAGCTATCTTATGACACTGCAGAGCTATGTGAGTTTTACAGGCGCCATCTTCACGTATATGATTTCAAAGAATCACAAAACCATCTAAGAATTTCGTGGCTTGCTAGATAGCAAAATATTTCCCTTTCAACTCAAATTTACACTGTGGTAGATAACTAAAATCATAAGTACTGTAGTATGTTAGCTAGGATAATCCGAGATCATAAAATTAAAGTATCTTACAAATGCATATAAAAATGCGAAAAAGATCCAACTAAACTTTGAAAGTAAAAATGTAAATAAATATTAAAATACAGAGTAGTCGGGTTTGCCGGTCCTCAGGTTTTCGACTGTCATACATATTTTCCGCATCGGTATGTGCATTTTGTACGCCCGTAACACAAAGTAATGAAATTGCTCACACAGGACTTAATAAAGCTGTGGGGTACCATTTTGAACAGACAGACAAATTACGGCTAGCTGGGTGACGCGACATTGACCGCCAGGTTGCATGTTTAATTGTAAGTACCCTGTGCCACACATCCAGGTAGTACAGATGTAAAGAATGTCGCAAATCCAGTAAAGAGCTTAAACCAACACAGCGTTTCGGGTGTAATGTATATTTTCTAAATAACTTCCCTGTTAAAATGAAAATGCAGTTTACCACCTGTTGTACCCCACTATGGCAGAAACAAGTGACTAGCATTTTTATATTACGGAATATAGATCACCGTGCAAGTGAAAAAATTAATCTTGAGTTACATAATTGTGTGGAGTTCTTACAGCGGTTTCCTTTTTCAGGCTTAATATTCTCTTTACAATATTTTCTCACAACTTCCGTTTAAATAAAAAAAAACAGGCATAGTCATATGACTATGACACAGGTAACAGAAAAAAATCTAGTTTATCAAGGATGTGGTGGTATATAAATACATTCAAACATCCGAAAATTTTGTTTGTTTAAAACTTGTTAGCTAGCTATAAACAGAAGTCTGTCTACTTTCACTTCTTAAGTAGTCATAGCTAGCTAGCTCTAAACATAATCCAGAAATTGAAACTGATTTCAAAAACAGATTGGCAAAGATTAATATTGAAGAAAAAAATAAATAATAATGTTAGCTAGGCTAGCTTCTTATGCTGGATGTACTTTTGTAGCCAATATCTTTAATTTGGTTAAAAACGTGAAACATTGAAACGTTAATCGTGAACAAAGTATTCAGAAGAGAAGGTCAATAAGAGACCTTCAAACGAGGCAATGAAGAACTTGGATTAGTTATTCACAAAAAATCGGGCTTTGTTTTTGGTTTACTTCGAGCAAGTGGTCGAAACAACGTCGATAAAAATTTATCGGATTTGTTATTTGTAGCTTACTTGAAGATTTCATGCGTTGTTAACACGACCTGTTTTAGCCGCAGGGGGGGAAATAATCTTCCCCTTCCAATTTTTTTGTAATAACTTTTGAAGCATACTGCTTAAATGGTTGCAATCTGGCCACTTTTAGATAGCTTCAGCTCGTTAGTCATTTTGATTATTGTTCATACCAACAATATACTTTTTTCCTATTTCCGCAGTGAAGTAGTACCTCCTGTTTCATCAAAGTTAAATTTGGAATTATTAAGGCCAGTTCAATTCATAGTTTTTTTCAGATATGGTCTTTTAAACTTGCTTTGTGTTAAAACGTTATTTTGAGCTAATATGGTAGAAATATCTAATACCAAATGTAGATTTAAACTTTCGATATTTTTTGTGGCTAGATTTTTTAGCCATGACTTCAAATTTGGATATTGGCTTTAGTTAAGGGTGAACCATGTCGACATGATACTGTAGGCTTTTGTCAAGGTTCAGTGAAGCATAGGTAGTCATAGGTGTTAGTAGCTAGTCTGCTATAAAGTTTTTAGTGAGGGAAATAAAAATTCCTTTAAAATTAGCTAGTCCCATCCTAAGCATGACAAAATTTTCAAAACTATTTTTAGCCTGTTAGTCTAACAGTTCTGTCAAACTGGGAAAATTCCACTCTATCAAACATTTTATTTAGCCGTCTGTGTGTTGACTAAAACATAAAAATGCCCTAATTTTGCAAACATCAATCACAAGTGATAGTACTTTGCGTCTAGCTCGGAAGCTACTTTAAGGGCAGAAACTTTCGTGTTTTTTGCGTTTTTGGCCTTTTTTCGCGAAAGTTTTTGCCTTTGGAAATTTCATAAGGGGAAAACACAAAAGTTTTTTCACGCGAAATCAAAGCCAATTTAAAAAACGCGAAAGGTTTTTCACGCGAAAAAATCTTTTTTTTTTCAAGAAAATTTAAGGCCCCTCCCTGAAATTCATTGTTATCAAAAAAATCAATGACACATGAATAGATATTATTAATACAGTGGAATCTCTCTAAAGCGGACGCCATTGGTGCAAAAAAAGTGTCCGTCTTATAGAGGTGTCCGCTTTATAGAGATTGTATCCAAAAATCACTTTCAGGGCAAAATTTTGCCGAAAACATAACATCAAATTTACCATCGAATTAAAATGAAGGGTACAAAGCTCATAGAAAAATTTACTGAGAAATCCTGAGCAGGAAATGTTTGTGATTCTTATAAAATAACAACGATTTGCCTTTAATTCATTTGTTCGAGGATACCATGCCTACATGAACACATGGTAGCCGGATATTGGAGATGAAAACTTTTCATTGATACGAAGAAGACAACGTGCACGACGAATTTGCAATGGCGAAATTCCAGTTCTATACGAAAAAAAATTAAAATGATTTTAGAGATTGTAAATAAAAAAGTTAAAAAATGTACAAAATAAAGATGAAAATAGAAATTTAACAAGTGTTTTTTTTTATGTGTCCGCTTTACACAGAGCTTTTTCAAGGGAAAGTGTCATTTGGTGTGAAAAAAAGTGTCCGTTTTATAAAGTGTCCGCCTTATAACTGTCCGCCTTCTATGGACATGTTTTTTTTTGCGTGGCAAATTTTTTCGGTTGCAAAATTATGGAAAATCACATAAATGAGCATTTCTGGAGCTGTGATAGTCTTTTTGATACAAAATTTATGTTGCAGATGTATTTTAATAGCATGATTCGACACAAAGACAGTTATTTTTCAAAATATGAGCATGATTGGAGTGAATTGTCATTTTACGAAAAAGCTCTTGCAGTGCTCATTGATGCTAAAATACATAAATTAGTGATTTGGACTCGTAAAATAAGAGTTACTGATAGGGAAATTTGAAAGAGGAGCAAGTTTGAACAAATTTTAGAGTAGATATTGAGTAAAGTAGTCTTCGTAACAAAATTCATTTTTTACTTAACAAATAATGTGATACATACAATTTATTAACATTTTAAATAGTGTGAACTGTAATATAACACTTAATATGAGAAAATAGACTAAAATAAGAGCAATTTTGGAGCAAATAGTCATTAATGATAATACGCTTTATGCTTTTGCACAAATTAACATACAGTATACTCTCGATAAGTGATACACCGGATAACTAGGACGCCCGCTATGTAGTACACTTTTTCTCGGTCCCTTGAACTTGCTTACCCTATTCAAGCAAAAAAACTTCGCATAACTGGGACCCCGGATAACTAGGACGCCCTCTATGTAGTACACTTTTTATCGGTCCCTTGAGGCAAAAACTTCGGATAAGTGGGACATGCAATGGAATGACTTCATATTTTTTTCTTGAAACAGAAGACATTGCATTGATTTTAATCAAAAACTTGTCAACAAATCTATTCTACACATTGGTTGTTTCTTCACGTGTGCAGTTTTTTTTTTCCGTTTAATGTAGTGTAATCTTATGTTATATTGAATGGAATAGAAAAGTAAATGCAATTATCACCATTTCTTATTTATGAATTTAGCCTCAAAGTCCTCTTGTTCGCTAAGTTTTACAAAAAATCTCTCGATAACTAGGACAAATTAAGCCGTTGTATGAAAACCCTACTTACAAGGAAATTCGGATAAGTAGGACGCCCGCTAAGTAGTACACTTTTGTTCGGTCCCTTGAGTGTCCCACTTATCGAGAGTATACTGTATACACATCGGATTATAGATATTCAAATACCCGAAAAATGAACAGCTTGAAGATTAGTTTAACATAGCTCAACTGTTGCTCTTTTTCACACATCCGAGTTAAAATAAACTTTAGAATTATTATTATCATAATAATAACAACATTCCTAATTAATGAATTAAAGGTATGCTACGAATGGAGAAATAGCAGTCATGTTTAACCCGAATTTATTCATGCAAAATATTGTGACTGTTTTGATCTTTTGGTGCTCATTTTAAAAAAAAACTGATAACCTTTGGAACATACTAACTCTAAGTGAAAGAAAACTCACTTTTCTCGACTTTGCAAGTCCATTTTAAACAAAAAACTTTTGAAAATAGTTAAAATTATCCAATCTAGTGACTATATTGCTCCATATTTGCTCATTTTTTATAAGCTTTGCTTAAAATCTGGAAGATTAAGTCATGAAACAACTTTGAACAGCGCTTTCTGCCATATTTTTAATAATAAATGTTTTATAAAATAATTGATTACGTGTTGTGTTAACACCAAGCCAAGCCAAAGTGGCAGTTTTAAAATGACTATTTTGCTCCAAATGTGCCCGTTTTTTTATAAAAAAAGGTAATTATTTTTTAAATCAAGCTATTTGTAACCGCAGAAATCATTTTTGTATCTGTAAAAAATGAATTTTTGTAAGATACTATTCCATTACAGTTAGTCGCTAAATTCATTGCTAGGGACTATTAGCTCCAAACTTGCTCTTTTTTTCATATTTTTTTTTTGTAATCGAAAGCAGTAATACCTAATAAACCTATATCAATAAAAAATATTTAGAAAAATTGGGATTAAAATGGAGGAAAATGTAAAGATTTTTTACCTCAAATCTTATGCAAGACTTTTTTGCTTCAGTCTTGCTCCGGAAAAGAATGATTTAATACTCCGAAACAAAAGATTGTTTTAAGAAGGGAAAAACCAGGACATAATTTCAACATTTTTTTAATTAGGTCCATATTTTGAAAAAGTTGTACGCTACAAGTTATATTTCTCAAGTCACGTCAAACTTATTTATCTAAAATCTTGCTTTTTTGCCACGCAAAAAAAAACGTGTCATATAGAGATTGACCTAAAATCAGTCCGTTCCAAGGAATAGTGTCCGTTATATAGAGGTGTCCGCTTTAGACCATGTCCGCTTTAGAGAGATTCCACTGTACGTATACAATATTTTCCTTTTTTCAGTCTATTAATCCATCACAATATTTTTTGTCTATTTTTTTACTTTCAACAAAGCAAGAAAATTTTTTGCTCATTCGCAAAAGTATTTTCACGCGAAAATAAAATATATTTTTTACTCGCGAAAGTTTTTTCCCCCGAAATTTGTGTTAAAAAGTTTAATCCATAAATTTCTTGTTTTTTTATACGCGAAAGTTTCTGCCCGCGAAAGCATGTATAGCTTCTTTTAAAACAAACATTTCCCCTTCTTCTGTCACTGTACCGTCTTCAATATCCAACCTCGTTCCCCAGCAGCTGTTGTCTTTTTTCTATAACCGGGACGGCGTTCCGATGTCAGAAAAGATACAAGATGCCCTGGGGACGAGGTTGTTCAATATCCTTACCAGATTAACAATATTTGTACTATCCTGTTCTATCAATCAATTTCATTGAAAAGGAAGTTGAGCCACAATAATATAAGCTTCAAATAAAAAAAATAAAGGTAAATCAAATACAAAAGATTAAAAACAAATATCTCGTTAGTAAATTTTCGCATACATGCCTTTCATTTGTGGTCTCTTTTTCCGAAAGCTTCCTATTGGCTCATTGATATTTCGGTAATGGAAAGCTGAATAAATTATGCACAAAAGGTTCCCGGATTTTTTTGTATAAATTACTGATTAGCGGATTATGACAAAAGAAAGAAAAAAATATGGATTTTTTTGAATGATTATTTATAATTAGCTACAAATAATTTCATAACGACGTTATTAGAAAAAAAAAACCGGGAACCTTTTTGAATTTAATTTATGCTGAATGTAATGGTGCAAAAACGAGAAATCTGCGACCACGCGTTCGGAAAAAGAAGCCATTTTAAAACGTACGGTGAAAAAAAAATGGTGTGTCTTTATTTCATTAAATTTTCTTTTTGGAAAATTAACATCTCACGAAAATAACACCATCAAATAAGTCTTTCATCAAGCATTCAGAAACAAACAAAAAAAAAATATAAAAGTATAGATAAATTATAAGGGTTTTTCTGAGACTACTCATCAAGTGAGTTTTTTCCTTTACAGTAACCTTAACTTTCTTTTTACGGAAGAAAAGCTTCAAGCGAAATTCTGTCTAAAAAAATCTTTACATTTTACTCATTTTTGACCATGCTCAATGTTTGGTTTCAGATCTAACCGAATTGTACCGACAATATTAATTTGATTTTGTTTACAAAAGTTAATTTTTGTTTAGAATCTGTTTAAATGCTTCAATTCACTGTGGAAAAATTAATTATATTATATTATTCTAGCAATAAAGGAACTAAGAGAGTTACAATCTTAAAAAAAGGCAAGTTTATTTTTTAATTTTATTATTTTTTTAATTTTTATTATTCTCTAACGCTGGTGTCTTTTGTAGTATTTATTACACAATACAGAGTGCATTTTTTGATAAATTTTTAATTTATATGTTACTGTTTAACCATTACAGTAAACAGCATAGCTTTTTTACAATAACAACCATAAACTTATACCCCATTCACACCTAACAAAACTGGTTTAAATTAAACTGGTTTTACTTAAACTGATTTTCATTAAAACTCGGTTCTTACATGTACCATTCATACCTAAAGTTCAAAACACATTTGCCACGATCAAGAATAAAATTTCGTATGCTCAATATTCTGACTTGAAGCCTCTTTGAAAGGAGTAAAAAATATTCTCTGGTCAGAACCATGAATTAAGTTTATAAAGAATCTATCTGATAGCTAGGTTAGCTACACCATAATAATGTTTCTTGAAAATTTATTTAACTGAAAGTTTGCAAGCAGGCCACAACAACAATCATCTTTTCACTTTTAAAACTTCGCAAAGTGTCTTCAGATATACAGCATCATGTTTACTTTGCATATTGGAATCCTTTTTCAATATGAATGTGTAGACAGCTACTTTCCACCAGCGTATAATACACCAAGGTTTTCTTCTGAATAAAAACTTAATTCGAATATGAGTTCAGTTACATTTAATTCTTTATATTTTGCTTCATTTATCTTCTAATGTTGTGAACAACTTTCTCGTGCTGTACGAGCACGCCAGCGATCGGCCATTTTTGTTATGTTTAAACATGGTTTTCGATAAAACAGGAGGTTGTTTTATTAACTAGGTTTATTAAAACTCGCTTCATTAAAACAGGTTTTACTGTGGTATGAACGGGTATATATAAACATGGTTTCATAAAACCACATTAAAACATGTTTTAACTTTAGGAATGGGGTATTAGATATAACAAGCCCAGGGGCTTGAAGATTTCCGCCATTAGCCTAAAATATTTTAAAATTTGAAGTTGATCTTGAAAACGGAGAATTATGGGGTAAACAAATCATTGAGTATTCTCAATTATTATTGTAACTAACCTGCAATGTTAAAATACAACTCAATAAATAAAAAATAAAATTCATGAATAATTAATTAATTAATTAGTTCTGCTGAATATAGCTTTAGTCTACGTGCTTGAACAGAAAGAAATGACGTAACATCAAAGATGGCGCATTATAAGACGATCTTCATTATGCTACACTGCACGAGCTTTAACTTTCGATAGCATATAAACTTTAAAATAAAGTATTGTTCATTGGATAATAAAACAATCTGTTGCACTGTTAGGATTCTTAGCCTGGATAAGTTTCGGGCGTCCAGCCTAGCTGCGCTGTCTCTATCTCTCTATCTCTCTATCTCTCTATCTCTCTATCTCTCTATCTCTCTATCTCCTCAGGCGATTTTAAAGATTCCGCCTTCGCTAGCGGAAATCAAAGAAAGTCATTGATCATCAAATACTAAACTTAACATTTTTTTATTAAAAATCCAAAATCAAGTTTTCCACCAATCAAATTTTTAAAATCGAAGAGAGCGAAAGATATTAAATTTTTCAGGAATTTAATTTAGCGGGCTGAGAAAGATCTAAATTTTGACGGGAATTTAATATGGCCGACTTGTTTTTAAAACCGCCAAATCCACCAAATTTTCTTTTCTTCAGATTTTTCCATTAAGTGCTTTCTACACGATTAGTGCGTTCTTAATATATCAAACAGATATACGTTGGCATTACCTATTTCAATTTTCAAAGATTTAGGAACTGTGGACATATCTATCATCAGGCAAACTTCCTTGCAACGCGGATACCTTTTTTCGCACCTATTACCTACCCATCTAACTACTAGTCTACGATACTTCTGTTATGTAATTCAACATATCAATCGTAAATCATTTTTACAGGCGAACATGAAGTGTGAAGTATTGCTCATTTCTATCCTAATCTGTGTGTTGGTATCTACAACTTCTGCAGATTTAAAGAAAGAGATAACAGAAGCATGCAAAGCTCAACCAAAGTTTACATCGGATACACAATGCGCTTTAAAAGTCGTCGGTATTTCGTTAGAGCGACCCATAGGTAGTAGATTCGCACCTGCACAGGTGCTTTCGTTTACGACCATACGAAGTTTAGCTTGCGATGACTACCCAAAGATACGAAACGCATCATATGACGATAATGTAGCCAAATGGGATAAGCAGATGATGAAGCTATCGGAAGATCTACACACGATTGACAAAGGTTGGTTTCTCTACAGTCACTTAAAAGATGATCGAACTGCTTTTACCGTCTTTAACAACACCAACAACCGCAACAAAAATAAGGTTCGTGATAGCTTAAAGAAGATACTTCAAAACAAAGGGGCGTCAGACACAGTCGTGGCGAAGAATCTCAAGCGTTTGCTGAAATACATGAATAGCGCCATGGCAAATGTACGCCCTGGTTACGCAAGAGTAAACCGTGCGATCGGTCCTCATTTAGATCCACTCGTGAAAGTAGGAGTGAACAAGACAAAACTTGTTGACTTGACTAGCCATTCGATAAGTCTTAAGGATCACTGGAATGCGTCGTGGAAGAATTTCACAAATGGAGAAGGAATAGTAACTTCTGACATAACACCTGATTACGATTGGTTGTTTAAGGGTATGAAGTAAAATAGTTCCATGATGTACTATTGTCAACCTTATAACAGTCTTTTATTGCGCATAATATATTTCTAAAAAAGTGACAGTCAAATTCTCATAAACGTGCATCTTAAATACAGTAAAACCTCCCTATAGCGGGCATCCTTTATAGCCGACTCCTCTCCACAAAGAAAGCTATTCTCAGGAACGGATGAAATAAAGCTCTAGTTCTTATAACAAAACATCTATTAGCGGACAGTTTATATTGGACGTCATTTCAAGGTCCCAATTTGCTTTAGCCTCTAAACTCACTTCTCTTTCGCGAAAATGTCCAACAATGGGTCATGTAAAACAATTCTTGTAAAAATTATCTGCGATTAGATAAAGCAGAAGTTTTCTATAAAGTCTGATTCTGTTTTACTTTTTTGAATGACATATTTAAAAGTATCTTTAGGCGTGTTGTTCTCCCAAGCCCAGCCTTTTGGTATTTTACGGTTGATTTTACTATACCCCAACACCCAGGGTAGGTTTTTGAAGCAATATAAGCCAATTTGGGACGAACCTCTATGTAGCGAACACCTCTATATAGCGGACACTTTTGTGAGGTCATGATGGTGTCCTCTATAGTAAGGTTTCAATGTACTACTATTTTGACGTACGCAGCATGGATAATGATTCTTCTAAAATCAAGTAGCAATCAATTGAAAAGGCTTCGCGTTTTACAACGTATCCTTAAACTTAAAAACTTTTTTCGCCAAAAACATTTTAAGCGATTTACACCAAAGCTGTGATAGAAAAGATATAATTATATTTTTAGTACAGATAATAAATTGAAAGATTGTTACATATATTTTTTAACTAAATAATAGTTATAACATAATATAAAGTATAATAGCTGAATAGGTGTACCTGTACAATGTACCATGTACATTATTTTTCAGATATTCGCATTTATTACCCGTTTTTTTCTGTCATCATGGCCCATTGCAGATTATCCGATTTTTTTGATTTTTTTTTACTCTTCTACTGAAACCTTCCTAAACATAACTTCTAGGTTATTGTCTTTCGTACGGCTTTTTTCGGAATTTGTATTGACTGGAACAAGCGGTTAACATTGAAGTAGAGAAACTCAAAATCGCGTTTTTTATTGCTTTTTTCATTTTCTAATATTTTTCCAAAAATTTTGGCGCGATATTTTAATCATTTACAATTTTTACGTGTTCTAAAAACAATACTAAATATTACGGCACCTGCTCAAAAACCATCTCAAAGTTAAAGCCTGTAAACACTTCGGTATATCTCACCGGCAAAACCACCAAGGCTAGTCATGTTAACTCGCCTGCCATTATGGATTAAATTTTTCAAGAAGAACCTGATCTTTATAACATTTGACTGCATGAAGGAGTGGGATATGAACTTGAATCCTGCGAAAGCTTGTCAAAAGACATCTTGCGTTTTGCACAAAATTCGTCTTTGTGTTTTTGTAGTTTACTGTGAACCCACAATCGATGGTAATTTCACATTTCGGTCTCCGACAAACACACTTAAGCGACAACTAACTCCACAAAATTTAACGCCATTTTGATCCGCGTCAACTAAGCGTTTTTTCTTTTCGGATTCTGCACTACAATGTAACCCAACTTTTCGGGTTATGCACATGCACATGCGCATCAGAATAGTATAAATGCACGTGTCGTATCCTCGAGCAAAGCCTCGGTCTTTAGTCGCGTAGAAAGCATCGCAAACTTTAACTGTCATTAATATTAATTGATGCAATTTTCGTTTTATGTACCTCACCAGCGCAAATAATCAAGAAAATATTAACGTGGAGAAGAACAGACGGATATCGACAACTGTAAAGTGACCAGCTTCACGGTTTTCTTTCTTAGAAAATACGCACAAAAGATGCAATCCACATTTGGCCGTGGATACTAAGAACGTTTTTAATCCAGTTGCTGGTCACAAGTCGGTCGATCTCAAGTACAGAGATTTGTGATGAATATGATATATGTTTTATAAAATATGTCATGCGATGTACCACCTACCAATACCTCCATACCAATATACCAATATACTAAGTTACTCCAATACTGTTGTTTTTTCTGCTCTAATTTATTGTTAGGAAGATGTGAAAAGAACTCAAATAGAAACCAGTTTTTCTAGACGCTGAGCTATTAGCAAAGGTAGATTAATTCCTTTGGGAAGTGTCAAATGGTAAAATGTTAAGTTTTTAAAAGCTGTAACAGGATAAAGAAATACGAAAAGTGCGAGCTGGCGCGTCTATATATTTTGTTTATCCGAAGTATTTACCAAGAACTTTTCAGGTATAGAAGTTGTTAATATTTGTTTTCTTTTATTAACACGTTAAAATCAGTAGCCATCATTGTCCCTAGGGTCTCCAGGCACCTGAGCTCTTATTACGGAGCGACTACAAATTAATCTAAAAGGCAAAATGCCATGGAAACGAGATTAATCAATAACGTATTCAGCGCGAATTTATTGATTTTTCAACGATTGTGTTTTGTTTCTGTGTTTGCGGAGAAAAAGTGAACATGTTGCACGGAATATTTATGCAGAAAATAGCAAACGCGATATATCTTTATTGATTCGGTAACACCCGAAGAGTATATAAATACTTTATGCTAAGGATGCACGAAATATCCCGTGAGTTTTTTCGCAGTCCAACAACTAGTCTTCTATAACAATACGCAAGATCTATGCGCTGTAACTAGATGTTTTTTATGCTTGTTTTTTATCATTTTTTAATCATTTTTTTGAATGTCGAAATAAGACGGCCATAAAACAAAACGATCCGTTACCAATCATCATTTAAAATTTGATTATGTGAAATAATATATATCACGATGTTGTGTTACGGACAAGCAAGTTCTCGAGTTGCAACAAAAAAGAAAAGGGGGTCACTTTCAACTTGTTTCTCTTTGCTTAGCTGATCCTTCTGACCTAAACAATGTTAACTTAAGACTTGCAAGTAAATATGGTTATGGGTACTTGTGGAATGCGCAAGGTTGCGTGTGCGTCAAGAAGCGTCACCTTTAACCATGCTTTAGGATGCTTTGGGGGTTGGAAGAGATGCGAGCGATGGTATTATCGACTTGACCTGAATACGCTAGCCGGGTCGTTTAAAAGTAGTTTTGGAGGAAATATACAGCGGTAAAGTGGAAGGTATAGATAGGCTAGGTAGGTTTTAAATGAGTGGAAAGTTTTTAACAAATTCGATAAAAATAATGATTATTTGCTCCGCTATACACATAAAATGAGTCAGATAACCACTGCATAAGGTTTCCTTGCTTGTCTTTTTTTGTGTTGATGTTATTATTCTTTTCTGGTGCACTGGTACATCATGTTGTGTGAGAGATTCCAAAGACCTAGAGACAACTAAGACTTCGACACTTTCTAGTCCTCGATCATACTTAGGTTATTTCAGATATTACTCGCATGTTTGCAGACTTTGAGATTGCAGATACGGACACTCGATGGAGATTAGAATAGGTTTTTGTTACTAGTGGTGGGTTTGAACCACCGAATCAGTAAATTTCTCGTTTAGAGCAACCAACTGGGTCACTGTTAAGTTAATAATTTTCTTAATTATATATTATTAGGAGCGTTTCATTTCATTGCTGTATATGTGAACCAGGTAAGATTCAAACCCGCATCGGAGATATCTCCTGATTTCCCAATTGAGCTACTGGTACTGATATGATTTACTTTAAAATAAAAATAGGCGACATTATCAAGAAAAGAACCAGCGCGCGTTCATTGGTCAACACGGAATACACGACCAAGTAAGTGATTTTATGACCATATATAACCATAACCAAATGTAAATGTTTAAAATGTTTTCATTTTGATCAAAAATAATAGTGATCACTAAACTCAAGAGATAATGATATACTTCTCCTATCGTAAAGAGGATCGAATAAAAACAATTCTTTTTTGATTTTATCTCCTAGATCTTTTTGACGATTTCATTGGTTAAAAATTGGGTTTCTGTTAAAAAATGTTCTGTATTACCAATTTTTTTATCAGGATTGATGTAATTGAATTCCCTTCATAAAGATACTGATAGTTATATATCACACAAGCCCTGCTCACGGCCGTCGTGACAGAAAAGGAAGTAGAGGGGTCATATTTTATTGACGTAGAAGTACTATCGGTGTTGTACGACTTTCCAAAGAAAATTTAACATCAGTTTTTCATCTTCTGAAATATATTTTTGATGTCATTGTGAACTTGATGATGGCATCCAATTTTTAGTCCCATTTTTGCTCCAAAATCTATGCCAAGTTTTGTGGCCATACGATGACTTCTTTGTCACTTTCTAAAGGGAAAGTTTCTTGAGACCCTTTTTTTGCTAAATATGATTTTTTTAAGAAGAAACAGCAGAAAATAACAACATCCTTTTGTTTGTAATATGTTTGTCCCTGTGAAAAAAAATTCTGAAAATTTTGACTTAACTCGAAAAATTGGTTGCTATGGCAACATTTTGGCATATTTCTCCCAAAAGATTCTTCCAGGCAATTAAAGCTAAAAAAGGTTATATGAAGGTGTAACCATAAGCCCATAAAAAATTATAAAAAAGATGATCCGGTGGAGGTGAATCAGCCCTCTCCTAGCACGGATAGGGTTAACATGCAAAGAGAACGGGAAGGAATTAGTGAAACGATCCATATTATCCATATTACACCATGTATTCGATCGACGAAATTTGGACAGGCAATTACTACTACATCAATGCTTTCCGCGCGAAAAGCCCCCCGCCATAAGTTTCTTCTGGTTCGCCACGAACTACTTTTACTTTTGAGCACAAGGTTTTAAAAAAAGTGCTAACTCAAAAACAAGTCGTTTAAGACTCGTGCAAGACAAATTTATACAACACATTTTCAGGCATTTTATGCCGTCAAAATTCACTATTCGCCGAAATGCACCTACTTTGGTACTCAAAGAATGGACTTATTAGAACGTAATAGATAATTTTAGAACTACAGCACTACCGCAACAATATTTCTGTCCTTTATAATACACTGAACTTCCTTCTATCAAGAGTATTAGAAAGTAAGTCACATCTTTGTAAAAAAAATTTATTTTAAGAATTGCGGCATAGTATTAACACATACTTCTTTTGTGCCTGTTCCAAAATTTTGTTTATGCCTCTTTTTCCCAGAAATAGGTTTTGCAAAAATTTCTCACATGGGATATCGAATCTAACCTTCAACATAAATAGTTTCTTTTAAATGTCAAATTCAGGGTTAATGTTTCTTATTGT
Source organism: Hydractinia echinata (assembly GCA_030067915.1). Lineage (NCBI taxonomy): Eukaryota > Metazoa > Cnidaria > Hydrozoa > Anthoathecata > Hydractiniidae > Hydractinia > Hydractinia echinata. The sequence goes on along the minus strand of JASGCC010000035.1, from coordinate 1,126,115 downwards.
GTATTACAAATAAAAATTGACCTTTTTGCATAAGTACTAAAAGCCTGATTATACGAGACAGGTTGGCTCAGTGTTGGCTCAGTTGTAAGGTCAACCGGTTTGAAAAAAAATCATATTTTATGGGAAAAGTCAACCCAAGACATGATCTGTACAGTTTCGGGTTGAAAAAAATGTACTTTTTTTTATTAAAGAAATGTCAGATCCAAGGTGTAAACAAATAAGCAAAATAAACTTAAAATTGTCCCTGAAGATTTGGTTTACCAATGTTTTGCTAAATCAAATCTGAGGTTTCTCGTTTTTGTTTTTTGCTTTAATAAAATCACTTCACATTAAAATACTGATATATTTTTTGACAAAAAGAAACTGATAATCATTTAAAATATCAACATAATTGTTTCTCTTTTGTTTTAGCAAACCAACCATTAAAAATATAAGCTTATGGTTGAAAACATTAAACGGCAATATAATGGATAAATAGTTAGCTAGCTCGTGTGCAAATATACCTCTGCACCAGTTTAAGTTGTTCCTTCATTTTCTGTATTGAAAAAACAAAAAGGCTTTCATCATGGGCATTATGAATTCTCAACTTTTCTTTTCAACATTTTTCACAAAAAAAATCACTTTTCTTCATGGTCAGAGCCTTCTTAAATTTACTTTCTCTTTTCAATTCTCAATAAGAGCGTTGTAACAAAAGAAAGATCTACGTAAACAATAACTGAAAACTGTGAATTCGTGTATTTTACGTATAGAAGACTTTCGCTTAGCTAACTGGTGCTGTCTATAGCTAAAAACTGCCACCTAAGCTACAAAACAGAGACTGGCCACGTTAGTAAGTTTCAGATTTATATGTATCTTAAACCAAGGAGGTTTCATAAAAAAAATTTTTACAAACTTAAATAAGTTCTTTTGAGTCAACATCAAATTAAATTTCTTTTCAGGATTAGATTCGCTTTCTCAAGTTGTGCTAACTTACGAATTAAATTAGGTGCCCACAAACGATAAGTCAAATTAAAAATTTCCATGATGGCACCAAATGGGCTGACAAACTTGAATCTTTCGAGATATTAAAAGACCTTTAGGGGCCGTCAGGGGCGTAGTCAATGGTTAGGGGTGGGGTGGTTATTGGGCAAAAACAAGAAAGATTCAAGCACGTATGTTTCATATGTAATTTCATACGGTAGTGTATTTATCTAACCTAGAGGGTTAAAATTTAGGCACGAAACTTGATGGAAGTTCCTTAGTTAATACAAAGAAAAGGGTCCATAAATATTGCCCCTACAACAGAGTATCTGCGCCTACGCCTCTTGTCTGTACTTGTAGGCTACATTAACCGTGTTTTTACTGTTTTAAAAAAGAATATTTACTGTTGTTGACTGTTGGCTTTGTGGTAGAGTGTTCGCCTCCAGGTTTAAATCCCGGTCGTGTCATTCGATCCTTTCTGCTTAACATTCAGCATAAGAATAGATATCTTAGCCGATTGTCTAGTTGAGCGACTGTTGTGTTTCGAGCCTTCCGTAGCTCAAGTGGGAGCTTTAAATGCTCTAGGCTGCCCTTCACAGGACCTTCATTGATAACAACAACATTAGGAACTGAAGAGGCTATCCTGGGTAAATAATAATAATCTTATCACTTCCTTTTTTTAATCAAGAAAGATGTAGTTCTTGTATATCTATTTTACTGTCTTTGCAAGTAACATATTTATGCCGTGAAATCTCTCTACCTGAAAATGGATGAGTATATGACTATACATGAAACGGAAGAATAAGTAAAATTTTTGTTTCGTTTTTATTTAGAATGTCATGTTTATGAATTACAAACATAAAGACAACTAAAATCAGAATAACATAAAGTTTGTGACATAAAATTTTTTTTTTTTTCTACTGTTAAAATTTCGTTTTCAAATACCCACGCATAATGTCAGCAATGCTGAATAAATAAAATCGTGATAATTTTAAAACGCAACGCAACACTTAGGTATCGTCTAATGGAAATATTGTCAAATTCTGACAAGAATGTTCAAATATGTCAAAGAATAGGATGTGAATTGCACGCTTCAATATGTTTTAAACATTTTAAAATAAAATACGAAATACAATTTGTAAGCATTCAAATTGCAGTTGAAAGAAGCAGCGCCGTCGAAAGTAGCTAAAGTAAGTTTTTTGAACTCTCTTTATTTCGAAGTCTCTTTCTCTCAAACATTATATCCCATGTCTGAAAATATATTTTTACCCCTCGCCTGTTTTTCTGTCCCCATATTTGATTTCCGCCAGCGAAGGCGGAATCTTTAAAATCGCCTGAGGAGATAGAGAGATAGAAAATAGAGAGATAGATAGATAGAGACAGCGCAGCTAGGCTGGACGCCCGAAACTTATCCAGGCTAAAGATTTTTTTCTGAGAACGAGGCTAAAATGAGTGTTTTAAGCCAATAAGAATCCTAACAGTGCAACAGATTGTTTTATTATCCAATGAACAATACTTTATTTTAAAGTTTATATGCTATCGAAAGTTAAAGCTCGTGCAGTGTAGCATAATGAAGATCGTCTTATAATGCGCCATCTTTGATGTTACGTCATTTCTTTCTGTACAATTTTTCAAGCACGTAGGCTAAAGCTATATTCAACAGAACTAATTAATTATTCATGAATTTTATTTTTTATTTATTGAGTTGTATTTTAACATTTCAGGTTAGTTAAGGCCAGGATACACTTGTATAATATCATTAAATATATTCTATAATACAGTTATAATTTTTCTACAATATACTTATAATTTGTTAAAATATCGTTATAATTTCATTTAATTTCATAACATCATTGCCACAACAACGCTAGCAGATAACAGATCTATTGTCACACAAACAAAAGGCATTCGAAACCAGATCACCAACAATATTATTAAAATCAAACTCGTTTGATTTTATTCAAATATTATAGCCATGCAGCAAATTATGAGGTTATGACGCACATGTCAGGTGTTGAAATTATACATATTATAGCTATATTATAAGAAATTATAAGAAATTATAACTCTATTTTAAACATATTTTAAGAAATTATATTGATATTATAAGTGATATTTCAGTGATATTGTACAAGTGTATCAGGCCCTTTACAATAATAATTGAGAATACTCAATGATTTGTTTACCCCATAATTCTCCGTTTTCAAGATCAACTTCAAATTTTAAAATCTTTTAGGCTAATGGCGGAAATCTTCAAGCCCCTGGGCTTCTTGTTTTTCATAAACCTCCTTGGTTAAACTCTAGCTATTTCGTATAAATTTTCCGGTCCCTTTGCAAGTTCGAGATAAGGAGAGTCGACTGTATTCGATTTCTTTGATCTACCGCAAGCTATTTCTTTTATTTTTACATAAAGTAAATATCAGTTAAAATCCTTCATAAAACATTGACAGATGCTTAAAGGTATTCCTGCCTCAAAAATGATTTTTTTATATGTTGCGGAGAATAAAAAGTTGTTTATCAATTTTTTTTTGGAATTTTTTAAAATCTTTTTTTTCGCTTCAATGACTTCCAGCTGACCTTATGATATCATCATTGATGATGTAATAAGCCTACTACAGGCATAAATTATTACTTGAGATATCTTGCAAATTTAATTAATATTAAAACTTTTAAGCAGTGTGGATTTATGCTCTTGATGATATCTTGGCATGTGCAAAGTTTTGTAGTTTAAGAATGGCCTCATCTATATGTAGAAATGTGATGTCAGCATTTTTTAAAACTTACTTATGACATCATAAGATCCCGGATTTTGAATATTTAAAATCTTGAATAATTTAAGAACGGAAAAAGATTTTAAAAAATTTCCAAAGGGCTTGATAAATATGCAGTAAAAAAGAACGAACAGAAACTCTCGTTACTTATTTTCTGTATTCGGAGGAAGTGATAGTGTATCTACATTCTAAAGCTAAGGTAATCGGCGTTAGAATAGTTGTTAGAATAATGTAATTGAACGTGCCTATCTATATGTCTTAATAATTTCCTTTAAAAAACACTAGCTTTTTCTTGGAAGTTTTAAAGAGTGAATAACACTACTGCAGATCTCTAAAAAATTTCTAACTATACAGCAATACACCATTACATTATGATATTACAATGTCAATAATAGGTTAACAATATTGTCTTCAAAGCTCTGCTCGCTGCCTTGAAAACTGCAGATAGGTATCTTATAACGCTCGTTTTCATTTGACTGCATTTTGTGCCACAGCGCAAAAGTAGAAATTTTATATCCAAATACGCGCGTTAATAAAAAAGCTCATCAGTTTCTTGCGCTATATCGGAAAATGCAGTCAAAGGAAATGTCCTTTACATTGTAAATGGTAAGAAAGGACATTTATAATATCTTTTTGCACTGATTTAAATTCTTAACCACAAATTGTCTAGCAATGTTAAGAAATAGCAGAATAAAGTAGCAAATGTTTGTATTTACAATGACAGTCTAGTGAACTAAACTCATCATTTTTCCCTTTTTGATATTTAAATTCCAAATACTTAGGGGCTGTTCATATGGAGGCGGGCTGGCTCGGTTGACCGGGCTGGCTCGGTTGAGCGGGATCTCGCTGCTATTAAGACACACATGAAAAAATAAAAATGAGTTTGGTAAATGTTCTAGTCGTAAGTTGGTGAGGCGTGAGTCAGTGAGTTGGTGAGTTGCAAAATTTTCCGAATGCCGACATCCGGAAAAATATGCATATGCTCTTCTTGTCGCTCTCTGATAACCGAGCCAGCCCACCTTGCCGAGATCTCGCTTGTTTGTACCGAGATCTCGGTCAGGCGGGATCTCGCTGTTCTTAAGAAACGCAAAGAAAAAGAAAAATGTGTTCATATGACAGGCGAGCCAGCCCGCCTAGGCCAGATGAAATTAACAATAGAATATAAAAATTCTCATCAATTATTTAAAGTTCGAAATATATTCTTTTGTCTTCATTGTTTATGAATCTTTTGTAAAATGTAAACAACTTTTCCATCCCGGCTGGCCGAGATGTAAAAAACTTCATATGAACACGAGATGAAAATCACCCCGGCTAGCCGAGCCAGCCCGCCTAACCGAGCCAGCCCGCCTCCATGTCATTTTTAAAGAAACATACTCACAGTGAGGTGATATTTTGTTGCAGTTTGCACGTGTTTTACCTGTGAAAGATAAACCCGCTCAAAAAGATCAAAAACGTTCTTTAGGAGAAAATAACAAAACATGTAATCAAAAGTTCAGTTTTTGAAAAAATGGCTTTGAGAAAAAATAGCAGAAGTGAATAATAGCTCGTTTAAATCTTTTTTTATCGTAGAATTTTCTAACTTTAAAAAGTTATTACTTTAGGAAAAAACTTTTTCATTCAGAACTGTCTTTCAATAGAATCTAGTTGTTTCTTCTTCTGTATTTCTTCCTCCAAGATTTAACTAATCCGAAAAGAATGCTCAAATATTTGAAAAAAATGCTCAAAAATTTAAAAAGAATGCTCAAGAATAATTTTTTCGCTTGATTTTTCTTTGTCTTACTAAAGCTGCGGGGACACGGCAACAATTTTCATGCGATTGCAACAAAAAAATTGTTTTGTTGCAATCGCATGAAAATGTTTCACTGAGTCTCCACATCAAATATCCTCATTCTGCAACATTTTTCGCTCAAAATTTTTGTTGCTGCAACAAAATTTTCATGCTGCAAATGAGGATCAGGAAAAATTCCTCGTGTACTTTACCGCACTTTGAGAAGAATTTTTGCAACATTTTTTTATTTTAACCAATCAAATTCGTTTAAAAACTCAAGACAAATCAAAACAAAAGTTTTTCAATCACAACAAATTAGACAAGACTAGACAAGACTTCGAACTAAACTACATAAGACTTAGCCAGGAGACCCAGCGTAATTTTTCTTACCACCGGGAAATCGGAGTAGTTAAAGGCGCGTAATCACCCTGTAGGCAACTTTTTTTAGAGGTGCCTATTTTATTGTAAAAATTGAAAGATATACATAAGAAAACATTATCCTGAAAATTTTATTGAAAACTGACAACCAGAACATGTTCAAATGTTTCATAGAAATAACAAACTCACCCCAATTTCTCTTCACCTACAGAACCGCCATTGCATTTCATTGCACGAATCATGCGATAATAAACGCACGGCAAAATCGATCACATGGTTGCTGGATTCATGCCATTACAGAAAAATATAATGAATGAGGGAGAGCATCTGTAGCTGTGTTTCCATCGTAATGCTTTTATAAATGTATCCACAAAGTTCCGAACATGATAAATCAGATAAATCAATCGAAGTTTCTGTGTTATTCTTTATTATTTAAACGTTTTAACTTACTGAAATCAGTCTTCTTTGCAACACTGACCACTTCTTGTTGTTGTTTCTGAAGACAGCTTCGCCTCGCTAGCTGTCTTACTTTTTGATTATTTTCCTTTGTTCAAACAGTTAGTCGTTTCCTTATGGAGACAGTATCAGATCTAGACAATTAGAATACCTAAATTTTCAGAATTTCCCCTTTCATGCTCTAAATTTAATTATCTCCATAGTGCTTCAACTATCTTCAACTATCACAATGAGCATTCTCCCCCGTTGGTTTTTTTGGCTTATAATATGCAATAATCCCGGTTATGCTAATAAAAAATGAAAGATCGTGATAAGCATTAATTATCATAATTAATAACCACGAGGTAATGTTGTGATTTCTTCTTTTTTCTGTTTTGTTTTGTCTGGTCTCCAAAAACAATGGCGAATAGATAGAAGAAAATTAAATCTAAGTGGAGAAAGTGATATGGATGTTTTTACGCGCGGCCACTTTTTTAAACAGAACCAAAATTTCTTTCCACTTTTTGATGCCATGTTTTACAAAGAAAAACAAGCCAAAAAGAACAGCGTGAACGGAGCCTACCATAATGGCGATTTTATCGAACTCCATCTCAGTGCTCATTTAAAGATAAGGCCGTTTGTTTACCTACGGTTTCACACGAACATTTTGCGACGGCCCGCTTATTAGACGAGAATAAGAGATCAACAAGATCGTTAAATATGGCGGCTGGAAAAAAAACACAATAAATTCAAGACATTGAAGTACCATTATTTCCATTTCTAGTAGGTTTTATATCCTCAAATTTTCAGGAAAGTCATAACTCCATCTGAACTTTGAAATAAATATAAAAAATGTATATGTTAATTTTTTTTTTCGATAAGGGTGATTACGCGCCTTTAAGGTGGGAAAAATTACGCTGGGTCTCAAACGATTTTTCTGCGGCCAAAATCTGGCCGCGCTTTTTGATTGGCTAATTCTATTGTTCTTTGCTCACGTGGTCCATGTCGGGGAAAGCCCTTTTCATCCGAATATTCCAGCGAGTGGTTTCACTCACCCTAACAAACATTAGTAAACTATAAAGTTTATACCAGAGTAAGATGTGGCCAAGCTTGGTAAACAACTCGCAGATAAATTAAAATGGCCTCCGAAGCGATTAGTCACATTGTCCAATTTAAATTCGGGGTTTCCGCTGAGTCATTCGTTTGCGTCTAAGCTTTAGTTTGAGAGAAACTCATTTTATCAACTCGAAGAAGAAAGCTTAGTTAACTAGGCTACATAAGACTTGGACATGGCAAACTTTCGGAAGAAGAAAAAAATTAACTTATTAAATTTTATAACGAAAACAAATCACTGTGGTCTTCCGAAGTCATTTTCGGACTAAAGAAGAGAAAGCGGAGATCAAGGAACAACTAACAAAAGTTTCCATCCATTATTCTGTTGTTTCCGGTGTTTTAAAGTTATTTTTTCCCAAAGCTTCAGCGATAGCACTACACACCTCCTGAACTATATATAAGATATTGCTTTCTTACTGATCCGGAATTGATACTCTAAAGATCTGAATTATTCAACGCTTGCAAGATATCTTAATGTGATACAACACATTTCCTCTGGTTTTATGCATTCTCTCATGTTGGTATCTTGCTTATGCAAAACTGGAGCAAGTAGATGGACCAGTTCATTAAAATGACCAACGTCCATCCTTACATATCCTTTGAATCCTGCTAGATCTTCTTCCTTTAATTCTTTGAACAAGGTGTGAAAGGCTCCATCGACCCTTCCTACGTTGTAACCATGGCCTTGTCCAAATAGATCGTTTGGATTGCTTTTTCTTTGTTTCTTCTTCATCAAGAAGAAGTGCAATAGAATCGATTATTATACTTCGATCAACTGCGACGGCCATCATTAATCACTGTCACACATGTTTTGGTTTCATTTTCATAAATTTTGTTTCATGTGCTGGAACTCATGCGACACTGAAATAACTTTGCATGCGATTGCAACAAATTTTTTTTTGTTGCAATCGCACGAAAATTGTTGCCGTGTCCCCGTAGCTTAAGTATTCGAAGAAAAAAACAAGAATGGTTTTTTTTATTTTAAAATATTTTTAAAAACAATTTGTATATTTGAAAATGATTCATTAATTCCTGAGTTATTCCATGCATTGTTAAACTTTAAACAAAAAATAATAATCAGTCTTATAAAAGTACATTATCTAAGAACGAGTTGGAAAGTGTTTTACTCTTTTTTATGTCTACCATCGTGATATTATAATCTTTGAGGAAGCGGGTACCTTTGTATTAAAACTTCAAATTGTGTGCAACAAAAATCGTTACTTGTGTATTCGAAGGCTTTAATTTAAAATCTAATTTCGGCAATTTTATAATTTTCGTTAAAGATTTAGAAATTGCCACCAGTTGTAAAAGCGGGAATACACAGTGAAAATATTTCTTTAAAAACATTCGAAACATATCTTTCTAAACTTTTCTGTTTTTGCGTGTTGTAAAAGTTTACGATTAAATTTTACGGTTAAATTTTTCTTGTCTTGAAAGAAAGATGTAAGAAAACCGACCGCTGGTAAAAAATCAAAGTCGCACCAGTTCATTGCAAACAAAGATTTTTGTGCATTTCTAGCTTCCCGAGAAGGAAAATGTGCGAAGATGGAACGTAAAAAGAGATTTTTAACTTTATGATAATTTTTTAGTTAATGGTTTTACCCAACAGAATCGTCTTTTCCTTTTTTTCACGTTTTTCTGCTTGTTTAAAATTTCAATTATTATTATATAAGCTCTTGCGCTTCGACTTTTTTAGGGCCTGGTTATATGACACAATTTCGTAAAACCAACCCCATGCTTGGTCTAGTTGTACTTAGTAGTTACATGCGTTTGCTGAGGTAAAATATCGGCCCGGGGTGATTTCACCCCTGTCTTTAGCATAGGAGCGAGATTTTTATTTCGTACGCGAAAAGCGTACATATTAGGAGTAAATACGCAAAACTATGCTGAAGGAATGTTTTTCTATCGCTCATATGCTTATATATTTTACTAATTCTTGAAGAAGTTGTTGTGCTACTCGCGTGTTCCACGTAAGTGATTTTATGAAAAATTTTACTTTTACCCCGGGGTGAACTTATACGTTTTTCACCCCGGGGTGAGTTGACTATGTAATTCGAATTTCACCCCTCTCGCATGTAACCATATACACTTACTTATCTCCAGCAACAATTATTTTTAAAATACACACGTGCAATAGGAAAATAAAAAATTTGAAAATTATTTTTTAAATGTTTCCAAAGAAATATTTCACCGTGTATTCCCGCACTAAGAAAAACCAATCTAAACTTTTAGTTTTCTTTTTATCTAACTTCTAAGTATATAAGTACAACAATATAACTTACTTCTTGCTGTCGAATGATAGGTACATTAGTTAAGTAACATTGGCGTTGTTAACCGCCTGGATTTTGCAAGCGGGCAATGCAAGCTTTTAGGCATTCTGATTGGCTTAGCGAACTTGCCGACGGGCTGTTATAAAACAGTATGAAACAGTATTTCCCGTCGTCAAGAAGAATGGTAGCTTAAAATGTAGACAAGCACGAACACAAATTTCAAGTATTGGGAATCATTTTTTATCCAATGCCTGGGTATATTATCACATTAGTACCAACCAGGTAATAACTTGTTGAAGTATTTTTTGTTTTCTTTTAGGCAATAAGGATGTGCAAGAAACTTGCCTTCTTTTTATTGATTGTCTATATAAGTCATGTGTACACTGACATGCAAGAGGAAGCAGATAAGGCTTGCAAAGAAAGACCAAGATTTTACAAAGAGACGACAAAGGTAGTAAATGCTATTGGTGCTGCATTGGGAATGGTTGTGGGTGACGGTACAGTGTTCAATAAAGCCCATGTTATCCCTTCTGACGCGATCCGTACAATGATTTGCGGTGAGTTTGCTGGCTTTCAAGACGATGATGAAATTAGTGAGTGGAAGAACGGCATCAGTGATCTACTAACGCAACTGCATACGATTGATCCGGAATGGAAAGATCTCGACACTTTGCAATCAGATGAAGTCTGGCCAGCTTTTGTAAAGCATAATAATGATAACAAGAAAAAATGCAACGTTATCCTTGGAAAGTTTGAAGATGACGATACCCGACCTGACTTAGAAATAGCGAAAAACTTAGCAGAACTATATAAATGTTTAAATAGTTCTCCAGCGAATTTAAGAGTAGGCTTCTCAAGAACCAACAGTGTTGTGTCAAACGCGTTGGATCCAGTCTTAGCTAGATTAGTTGAAAACGATGATGAAGTAACAGAGGAAGATTTGACTTCAAAATCGAAAAAGTATCAGGACGATTATGGGGAGAACTATGGGTTGGTATTCAAGGAGTATGCTGATGGTGGAATTATGACATCTGATCAACCGTATCGTGGATAGAGCAAATAAAGACGCATCGAAATACGACAAGATTGTCAGCGTTGTTACCCATATTTATACTTACGTTAATAGGACTCTAAAATGGGTTGTAAAATAAACGATTGTTTTTAAATGCAGTAAATAAATATACCTGTTTTTTACCCTTATCACAAACCCAACGCATCGATAAAATCCTTCCTAACATTGAACGTCAGGTTAAAATGTTTTCCTCAAACCAAGCCGTGCATTCAGAGATGCGCTCACAGCAATACAGCGTTTCAGGTGTAATTTATTTTTCAAAAAGTAACTCACACTGTTGTAACTCTCGCGGCGAAATATTCTAAGCAATGAATTTTCGCCGCCTATAAAAAGTTCCTGGGACCCGTGCAAATCCCAGGCATCGCTATTTCGTGTATCCCTTAACACAAAGTAAACAAGAAAACCTGTCGGTTTGAACACACAATCCAACCCTAATAAATCAATTAGAACATGGTTAAAATCTGCCTATGCAAGAAAGTGAGAAGGCTTAAACACTGACAACTGCCAGAAGGCTATTCTGACCTTCTGTCAGTTGAAACAAGAAGGTTTTCAACTATCTACGCTTTTGTGGAAATGTTCTATTGTAAGGGGTAGCAGCAGTACTTGCATATAGAGGGTGATGTCGATTAAAACTTTTACTATAAAAAAATATCAGTAATATTTTTTATTTATTTTCTTTTAATAAATTGTTTTCAAAAACCATGAATAACAAAAGAATACACAATTAACTATATATATAAGTATATATATAATAAAAACAAAGATACAACACTGGGTATGCAAAAAATTGATTCCTGTAAAACCCAATAGAAAAGTCCTGTTTGTACCATCAGCACATCATATTACTGCAATTTTAAGTAACAAATTTGCAAATGAGAAAAAAATATCACTTATGGAAGACAAGGAATTTATAAAAAGTAGCAGCTTGGATGTGATTCTCAAAAATCTTCACAAACATATTGGAATAGAAGTAACATCAGGAAAAAACGTACAGGTACTTCGAACTTCAATCCTCAAAAATTGTGTTATTTAATACGTTAAAACTGAGAAAATGGAGCTGACAGCTATTCTCATAAATCTCTATAACAATATTATGTAAATAATTAACATATATACATAAAATATATTAGGCAACCACATTGTTTTTCTTTATATTTATTGCATTTTTTGAAAGTGAAAAAAATATATGTCCTCTACCATCCTTTTATTACTCCAGCGATGATCTGGTGACTCATCTCGCCACATAACTTCATGGTTTTTAACGAGGGTGTCGATAAGCCGCAAACGCCCGCATATATAAGGGCGAGCTCGGGCGACTTTTCGAATTAAATTGACGGTTGTCCGCCGAAACCGCCCGCACTTTCCCGAACACGCCCGAACTCGCCCGGAACATTCCCGAAATGCAACACCTTGTAACATAAACATGGCAGACAACAGTTGAAAGCATGCGCTTGAAGAGAAAGGAGTTAATAAAGTTTATGTATAAGTTATTTATCAAGTAAATCTTATTAAAAACCATCAAAACAGTTCTTTTAAGCACTTCGCTACCACATAGTTAGTTCATTTTAATTTTTATACTTTTTTAAATAATTTGTGGTGAATCATTGAGTGTTTTTGTGGTGAATCTTTTTTTTTTGTTCGGGTATTGTTCAGTTCTATGTGGGTTTTTTCAGGCGAATACCTGAATTTTTTTCAAAACGCTGAACTCGTCAGAAAACGCCTGCACTTTTCACGGTGTATGCGGCTTATCGGCACCCTCGTGGTTTTTATTCCATAAAATAACTTTGCAAAAATGTAGGTAAACAAAGTGGAAATTTTTCCCGGTTGAACAAAAGATGAATTAGCTAAAACGTCCTAATTTCGTGATTTACGTCTTAATTCTGTGATGTGTTTTTTTCCAATGTGAGATACGCTAGGCTCTACATATACATACTAAATAATATAAAAGCTCCTACGCAGCTTATTTCTCTTCCATTTGAAAAATCTCAACAACATAACAAATGCAAAATTCTGGACTTCATTGGCGATAAATTTGTGATGTAACCAATGATGTTGTTGTCTATAATAAAGTGAAACCTTGTGTTTACAATTATATTTGATTGATGTCAAGACTTTTGGGGTGAAGAATCATCTGAAATGACAAATTTCAAGATGATCGTATCATCATAATGGAGATACAAAATCATTAGCAACACTGAAGTCAATGTAAAACCATAGTTGAAAGACTAAGATAAGGACTAAATACATACATTAAAATCCACGACAAGTAACCAGTAAACCATCCAACATCCAACACATGTGGGATAAGACTCATAATGGCAGAAAAAAACAGTCAAACTTTTGTACGGAAAGCGAAATATGCGCCTTTTGCACAAAAATAAATAAACGGCGCGCCATTAAACAACTTTTCGTTCCTGAAGTTTCGTTTCCAAACACTAGCCACCTAAGGCGTGAGTCAGTAACTGTACAGGAATATGAAATACGTTTATCTTAAGCTAGACTTAACTACACTATAATAAATACAACATTACGAGCACTAGATCTTAAGACATTCTTTTAAAAATCAATGTCAATCCACTTTATAAATAAAAAATTTTACCGCCTCGGCTAGTTTCTCATGTAATCTCGCACATGAATTGGCTCCGCGTAAAATATTCACCAATGTGTTCATTTTTTATTCCGAGACGAAGAAAGGCTAAACCAAACACACATTCCTGCGGATTGTGTGAAAAAGCGGCTACCATTTTGAACAAAATACGGGTATTTATAAATGATACAATTTTTCATTTTCTGATTTGAGAAAAAATGCGAAGGCGTGTTCTGCTATTATTACTTAAACTCTTTTTTTCTATAAGAATATTAAGGCTTTAAACTGATGACTTCTGCTCCAGCTGTTGTCCGCAATTTCGTTTTTCTTCATCAGTTTAATTGGGATGAGAAGAAAATCATTGACAGAGAATCCAGAACAACGGCTAGGAAGATAAAAGAAACCATCAACAGTGTAGAACGTGAGAAACACATAAACAGCATCTCGTATCAACTTTCTGAGATTTGGTTACCAGCCCTACAGAAGAAGTAGTTACCTCCATCTAGTACCGAAAATGTTAATTACCGTAATTAACTGTAATTATCAACTTGATCCTGATCGATTAATATTTATAAATTTCGATCCTCTGCAATTATATAAATACATGCTCAACATTATTTTACTTTGCCTGATGATGGGATAGGGATCTCCCGAAACGTCGCCTACTAAACCATTACGTTCAAGAAGTGATAAACTTTCCACAGTACCAAGAATAATATTAGTTGATCTCAAAATTAATTTTTATTTGTCATTTCCAATTCTCTCATATTTTTCAGCTATTTCCAGCTTTTTAAAACAAAAATCTAATACCTTTGTTACCATCCCTTTTAAAATATGTTTGCCAACACTCTTCCAATCGTAAAGACATACACCTTGAAGTTGTAATTACATCGCAAAAATCAAAGCAGAATGCAAAAAAACTGCCTGAGTGCACTTTGCGCCCTTATGACTTAATATGTATGTATTTGGGAGTGTACAGGAAGCAAAAAAAATTGAAAAGAAGTCAAAATCGGCCAGTATTTGTTAAATAAACAGAACAGCTCTATTAAAATAAGCCCTAATACAGCCAATCATTTTCACAGTTTTATTTCTTCTCTTTCTTCTTCTTCTTCTTCTTTAGAAAACTTTTAGCTAAGTTTTAAAATCTATTTCACTTCGCTTGTAAAACTTCATTTTCTTCTCTATCAAAAAGAGAAAAACATTTTAGACCATGAAAATCATGTCTTTATAACAATTTATAACAATCAAAAGTTCGTTTGCTTTACCACCTTTACGTTTAAGTTTACGTTTGTTTTCAAATTTTCGACAAATAAAATTTATTTTTGAACACGTAATTTCTTTACCTTGGCTAAAATGTACACAACAAGATCTCGAGGCTTTTCTAGGCAAAGGAGATATATCACTGTGTTAGTTCTTAAGATAAAACATCACATCGATTTTGCCTGTCATGGCCAGACAGAATTGCTGTATTATCATGAGAACATAACTACAATCTTGGTCACAATTATGTTGGGACAAGACAACGAATTTCGAAGTTCGCCACCACAAGTAATTGCGTAGGCTCATTCTATATTAGATTCACACATCTTGAACTTGTCAATGTTCAGAGTGGACTTCGGATCTTAGGTCATTTGGTAAATACGAAATTCTTAAAATGTGCTAATTGTTGCTGACGTCAGCGAGGCCATTTATCACGAATTTCGGGGCCTTCGTGGTCCCCGACGTGAATTATTTCGGTGTGCGGGGACTAGCAACTTTTCAACGCTCTCTGCCTGGCCTACTTGTGTGCCAAAGTAGCGACTTTGCAGCCTGCCATTGACTGTTTGACTGTATTGTCCATATTTGGATAATGAGTAAAAAACTGCCTTAGTCTCAATATTTTTGACCACGATTGTAGGTTCTTTATTTGAGATCATTCTCAACCCAGAACCGTTCAACAACGAAGCTATTAATCTATTTTATTTCTTAGGTTGAAACTTTTCTCTTTATTTACTTTCACCATGGTTAGAAATTTTCGCGGCGATTTATGAGTTTATCCCAGCTAATGTTAAAATCTGTACCAACAATTTCTGTATACGCAAAATGAGTTAATCAAAGGCATCATTGCAAGTTTCAATAAATATTAATACCACTAATTTCAAAATAAAAGATTTGATAGTAACTCTGTGTTTATAAATTTTTATTTTGTTTGCCATTTTGGTATAGCTATATGCATAAGTGTTTATGCATCACGCTGTAAACATTCAGTAAAGCATACTGATCTGATAAATTTTACTAATATACAAACACAAATTTTAGCTCTCTTTCTGTATATCCAACATGTATCAGATAAGCAAGAAACACTGCTACGTTAACTAGATTGAGCAGAGGGAAGCTTCTCGACTCATATTTAGGAGCAGGTGGGGTCTAAAATTCTTTTTGACACTTTAATTTAAAAAAAATTAAGGTACATTTCTTGCATAGTGTTTTTCTTGAAGAACTCAACTCGTTCGAGCAGCCTTGCGTATTCATATTTCATATTTCCATCCCCCTCTCTTGCCCCCCATTGACTACGTCCCTGATACCGCGTCAATAATGCTACCTATTACCGTTTTTGTGTGAATGCTGAAAAAATAAACCATTTTAGAATTTGTCTCTCGCTATTAGATCACGTGGCTATGCACGTGGCTATGCACACAGAAATGGATTTCGGTGATCATATCAGCACATCGACACCTTCATCGCTACATGTCCCTTCGCATTACTCTTGAAATAATTTCACTAACAAGTTTATATTAAACTGCTTTGTTGAGGCACATTGAAACTCTTTTTATCCATCTCTTACATTGATCTGTCAATCCTCTAATTTGTTCAGAATTGATTGTGTTCTATATAAACGCTACCTAAAAATTGCTAACAAAGTCTTTTTTTGCAACAATAGAGTTATATAAAAGAAAGCGTTTTCAAATTTATATAATTAATTGCTTTGCTTATTATAGGCTGCATGAAGTGTGAAGTACTATTCCTTTCTGCACTAATGAATGTTTTGCTTTCTACCAATAATGCGGATTTGAATACAGAGATAACAAAAGCATGCAAGGTTCGACCACCATTAACATGGAGGACCAAAAACGCAGTGACGAAGCTTAATAATGCGCTAGGACGTTCAACAGGTCGTGAACTTTATCGGGTACAGGTAATACCCTTGGAAACTATTCGACGCTATGTTTGTAAAAGTTACCCCCAAACTCGTGGTCTGTCATATAAGTCAGCTGTTACCAAATGGAAAAGGAAGATGCTCAAACTAATGGATGATTTGCATACGATTTACAGGAGGTGGTCTGTCTACAAAGGATTGAAAGGATCATCTGCATTTGGGAGTTATTCTAACGCCAACACATTCAATGAAGAAAAGGTTAGTGCGAGTTTGAATGATGTTATCCGAAACAAAGGATCAACTGATAAAGTTTTAGCTGCTAAAATTAAAATTCTACTAAGATATATGGTAAATGCCCCAGCTAATTTCCGCCCTGGCTACAATCAACACATAACGAGAAATTAAATGGCCACTTGTAACTTGGTGGTCAGAAAAATAATGGAACAATAGCAGATGAGAAGTCGTATTGCTTTTCGTATGACCTCGTGTGGAAATGATGTAATTAAAATGAGGAATAACTAAATGTTATTGAAGAAAGTAAAGTTGGTTCTTACTGCGCAAAACGTGTTATATGTGATATTGTTACAAGAATAGCTAGTACTAAAGTATGAAGAAGCATGACATAATTTGTGTTTATACAAAGCTGATAGATGAGTTGCAGTTTGACGTAAGGTGGTGACGTCTGGAACAATGGACACGTCCACGCATATACAGGCGGAATATATAAACAGTAAAATGCAACGATGAAATATTTGCAAAAAGAGCAACTTACCCGTAAAATAAACGAAGCTTGCTCCTAACAAAGAAGTTGGTAGGTACGAAAAACCCCTTCACATTTTTTTGTCGATCTTTTATTCCTTAAAAACTTAGAATCAATATCATTATGTAGTCGTCCTTCTTCTTCGACAGTCAGATTACGCGCGCACATACAGAACTTTGTAAACACCCCAACTTATCTATAGCCGGATGGTTGATATTTATTTATTATTGATAATAGATATTATAATCTAATAAAATACACTAATATTCCTGTAAATTTCTTTTGTTCGTGTTTGCAGTTTTCTAAACGTTATGCGAGTCATAAAGGCATAAAGGGTATTATTCAACTTAGGAAGTAACTATTTGTTGCGAAAATCATTGTAGAATTTATTAAATAGATGTGTTTTTAAATAACAAGATACTTTAAGGATATAAATTGCTGTGGTTTTTGCTCTCAAATGCAATCTACTTTCGTGAATCGCAATAACTAATGTCGTAAAATTATTGAAAACATGCCAAAACTCAAAGGGTTAATGTAATCCAGTCATGCTCACACTTGTCTCAATAAATGCATTTGGTTTGGTGGGATCTTGATTTTTCTTATTGAGTATGTAAAACAAATAAGTACTTTGTTGTTTTTTATATTTTTACAACAACAACTGTAATGTGATTTTTTGGATGGCAAGTGTAAAGAGAACATTTTGGATTAAATGGTAGGCAATAGAAATATGTTTATACTAGCCGAGACCATTTTGGGTTGTTATTCCTTATACTGTGGAATATTATATCTCCCACATAAGTGAAGCAGTCAACATTTATATAAAAGACGGACAAAAAATTCCATCATTTGAGGCATAGTGATCATATTGTCATGATTAAGTTTCCCAGGGCCCATTTCGTGAATATCAAAAATATAATAACTTAAGTGCAAACAGGATTTTGATTTGAAAGTTGTTATGGCGTGCTTTTAGACCAATGTGAAAGAATTTGCATAAAAAATAGATTTGTATTACCTATACTTTTGAAGATCCAGAATTTAAGCATTTAAAGGGAGGGCGATGAATGATGAGACTTGCCAAAGAAAATAATATTTATATTCTTATAAACAACCTGACCTTCTAACTTCTGACTTTCTAACAAATGCTATTACTTGAGGTTACCGTCCTTTTTAAATCAAGAGCAACTGTTTTTTCCTTATATTCTTCATAAATATATAGATATATATATATGCTCTCGATTATTCAAAATTTAGTCAAATATTTATTTTGTTAGTTGTCATGGCTACGCATGCCTTGGTGAAACAAGAATGTTGTGACGTTTGCGCTGGCCAAAAGAACTGACAAACGAACGCACCTTTATCGTCCTGTCGAGTGTTCATGTTTCTCAATAGTGCAGTCTGTGAAGGTGGCGTCGTCCTACTGGAACCTTGGGCGTAATTTACAAAACAAAAATGAAACAAACAGCTGAACTCTAAATAAGAATTCACTTATTTCACGTGATTTGCTGTTGCCTACAACGTGAGAAAATGTAATTTTCTCAAGATAAATTCTCATAATTTTCAGCTACACCAGCGTCGAACATAAAAAGAGCCTTCAGCCGTGTTCAGCACCACTGTTTGATATGGTGTCAAGTTATCACCTGAAAAACCGACGAAAAGAAGCTTTCATAAACGATGAATTTAGGATATATCGCACTTCTTAAAACGGCCTGCCACATAACAATTTGTTGCATGCATCTCACAAAAACACAACGAAAATTTATCATGACTTACAATTTACCATGACTTAAAATTTACACAAAGCGTAGCAAAAACAAGAAACTCGCTATACATTTCACATTGACCACCACCACCAGTATTCATTTTGATTTAATAGTGATTTAGCGAATATTGCCCAGCTGTGTATATTTGAGTATGGCCAAGGAAGGCTGAAGGGCTTGAGTGTGATAAGATATATCTACTGATACATCTCAGCAATGCAGTACAAGTAATCATGTTAAAAAATTATCACAATGAAAAAAAAAGACGCCTTATGCTACTTATGCTCTGTTTTTTCTTTTGTCCCTTTTATCCAGTGTGCGTAGGTGTATTGCAGAAGTGGTATCCGTGGTTGACTTCACTTAAATATTTGTTGGCTCACCAAGTAATAGTTTTGGTTAGAACATGAGGAACTGCACTGGTCGATAACTTTCATGGTAAGATAAAGTGAAAATATATTTTTTTTAACAACAAGGAGAAAAGACTAAAACATTACACGTAAACAGATGAGTGTTGTAAATTTAATACGAACTAGTCGGTGGCCAGTGGAAAAATCCACGAGTTCACCCGTTCTTTTTATATCGCATTGCGTGCGCTCTCGCTACTTGCGGTACCATTTTGCGTGAAAGGCATTCGTATACGGGTATTATACTATAGATATTAACGTAAAGTTACAGTTTTAGCTACTAACGTACTAACTTATAATATAGCGCAAACTTTCACAATCTAAAGGAAAAGAGCCCAAAGAATAAGTAAGCAACACAAAAACTATCATTTTAACAATCATTGTAAACTAATTCTGTTAACAAAGTTGACAATAAACCGTTCGATATTTTGTTTAATTCGAATAATATTATAAACTAGCTGTTGGCCTATGGAAAAATTACTGGGTACGACCATCGTACACATTTCGGGTGCCACTATTTCACGCATTTCCGACACAAGTTAGCGATTTGGCAGCCATTTTTTAACAAAATACAGCTATTAGGATGAAGAAGTTTTCACTCATATTGGTTCAAGTACGGATAAGAAAGGCGTGTAAATGTTTTGAAAGGTTATGTGTTTTGAAATACGTATACTGAAATAAGCAGATGAGTGATTATTTTTTTGGGATGTTTTTAATGCAATTGTTCCACTGGAAGAAATATTAAAAATAAGCGTCACCTGTTAGTAGTTGTTTAAAAAATCAAATAAATATAAACTTATGTGACAAAAATTAGTTAAAATAGTCTAAAACATAAAAAGTACAATGCTTGTACATTTCCGCTGTTACTTATTACAAGTTCGATAAATACTTCAAGGACCACCACATTTGTCCACACTTTATTTTCTTCTTTAAAGCTGTTACGTCTCCAGGGTTAAAATAATCCATTTCAATTGACTTAAGACATTTTTATGCTCTGGATGATGTGCTTGCTAGTTTGGAAGAATGCTTATGCTCGAAAGATTAGTTTACAGGTGTGTGAAATTTTTTTTCTCTCTCGCAATAATGCACGCTTTTTCTTAATCAAATTCTGTGCTCTTTTTAGTTTCGTAGTTCATGATAAATTTATACAGTATTCTTTAAACGTCGTATCCTCTAATGCAAAATAAATAAAAACCCAAAACTTTACAGGAAATTTCTAATTAACCTGGAGATGAAAAGCTAGCTAGCCACAAAAGCAAAGTCGATTTCCAGTAAAATTTAGCCTTTTAATTAGATCTTGGAGGAAAGATTAGATATTTAATTTGCCACATGCACCGACAAAAAATTCTTTTATCACTAAAATATGCATAAAGTTCCGAACATTTTCAAGTAAATTAGAAGAACAATTGATACATATCATTTCCACCTATTTTCCTAGTTTTGACATATAAGGACATTTCTTGGTTAGTAAGCTAGTACAAAATTAACATAGGTGACCTGTTAACTTTTAGATATTCAATTTGCTACATGAACTGACAACTACTTTCTTTATCACAACAAAGTAATCATAATGGTCAGTTATTCAGAAGATTATTAACAGGACTGACCGTAAGTAATTCCAACATGAAGGTGTAGAAATAGTAGAAGAGTCATTTTGAAATATCATTTCCACATATGGGAGCATTATTTACAGAATGTAGTGCTCTGCGCGGGTCAACCATGACTTTGAACGAGAGGGAAATGTTGAAAATTATCACCTCTAGATTTTTGGAAAACCTATAAAGTTCAATAAAATCGGTGCAACCAATTCTTTATAAATGAGGGAGTAAACAGTATTCTTATTTTTATGTTCTTTTTTCATGAAACATCATTTATAAACAGATGTAGGAAAGAGGGAGCACCCGCGCCTCCCCCTTCCCCTGCTTCTTCTGGCACTGTTATCTAAATTATCTTTGCAAGTTTTTTTACCTGTTATTCTTACATGCGTGAACATCATCGGTGTTCATATGTAAATACGTTATGGACGTGACTTGAAATTTCTTGTACGTGAGAAATACAACAAACTGAATCTACTGAGAAATGTGTTTGTTCATTACGCCATAAACATTCATTGAAGACTTCGCTTTCTAATATGATCTCAACTTCAGTATGATAATTATTCAAATGCCAGCTAACGTTTATTCCAATCTTGTGGTCACAGTTACAAAGAAGTGTTATCATTTTGAAGAAAGGTATAATTTTTTATAATCAAATTTTTATTATTTTGTTCTCTTTTCTGATACTTAGCAAGTGCGTCCTTTAAATTAGTAGGAGAAAAGACTAAGCTTAGTCGCACAAAATTATTCGTCGGAAGAAGTATACACTTTTAAACAACTTTAGGCCATAATTTTTAGTGTGTGTTTTAGAATATAATTTCTCAGAGAAAATTATCATCAGCTTTGGAAAAAATTATCACAATGTTTATGAGATAAGGCATAACGTAAACCTCGTAAACACAGTAGCATAAATACAGGGATCTAATCTATATTGTGGTGTTTTAAAGTCTGTATTTTGTCAGCGTTTTTTGTAAGCAGAAATAGGAATCGGTAAATAAAATTACAGAAGGTAACTTTTTGCATCCAAATGAGAAAATAAGCACACGCGCATGCGTCATTTTACGTTTTTTTTTGTGTCTTTGATACTGTTTTCTCTTTCAACTTTACAAATGATAACATAAGAAGCGCGTGTTCATTATTCACTCTATAAACTAGCTATACCAACAAATTTCAAAACTTTTCTATCACAGTCTTAAAAAAAAAACATACGGTTAACAGTTCTCATAACACTTTATATTTTCATTTTTTCCAGATCCAGATATTTTCCAGATCATCATGAAGTTTAGTTTATTCTTTCTCCTGGTGATAATCTGTGCATTTATTTACACTGCTTATGCAGATTTACAAAGTGAATTAAAAAAAGAATGCATCAAACCTGATTTGACTAGCCAGACAAACATTGCCATAACATTGCTTGGTAAAAGGCTAGAAATGCCTATTGGTCGTAGGCATGTTCGAGCACAAGTACTCCCCTTTGAAACCATCAGGGTCGAAGTTTGTGACAAATACCCTAGAAGTGGTTGCCCCATCAAGTTAAAGGCCTGGAAAGAGACTATGGAAAATCTAAGAGATGACTTACATAAGATTGATAAACAGTGGATCCACAGAAGCGACCGAACCGCCGTTCCGCAATACGCAAGAGCCAACACTGAAAACCAAAAACTCGTCACTGCGAGTTTAAAAGCTGTAGTAGAGTCGCAAGGTCCGTGTGAAAAAAGTTTGGCTAAAAAAATTGGAACTTTGCTAAAGTATATGAATAGTGCCACTGCTAATATACGTCCTGGCTATGCTACGGTAAATCGTCGTATTGGCGCGAGGGTTGATCCATTACTGAAAACAATTTCCGGAACCGTCGTCACAGAAACAAAATTGACACAGGATTCGAGAATGTTGAAAGATAAATGGCATATTGGTTATCAGAGCACTAATGGACGAATCCTGACCTCCGATAAAGAATAGCTACAGGACATTGTTAAAGCGTGACTTGCACTAAAAATGTTGAAGATATATGCATGGGATGATTACTAAAAATAAAAGCCCTATTTATTAGATTGCTAAGAGACATTTTGTAGGGGTTATAGAGCAGGTTATGCTAAATATCGAAATAAATTTAAATAATTCCTAAATCCATCATATTTAAGTCGGAAAGTAACAATTCTTTATACTTGAACTCAATGAATAACTTTATGATAATTCAGATGTAGAAATATATTAACAAAAAGCGTAAAAGGTCAAGTATTCGGCTAAATATTTCCATAACACTTTTAAATCTGAGCTAATAAATCTCTTATTAACCTCATCTCATTTGGTAAAAGAGTATAAATTTTTGGTGCAAGCCCCGCTTTAGAAAGCAATGTATTATTAATATTAGATAAATACAACAATATTTTCAGGTTTTAAATAATATGAAATTTAACCCTTCGTTTTTATTAATGTAAACGAAATTTTATTTTTATAAAACACAAGGTCAGCAAATGAATTTGTCTCCTTCAAACTGACACTCCAAGCTTTAGTAAAAACAAGATGTGCGGGAATTAAATTTAATTCTCGCGAAAATTTTTAAAACGTGTAAACTTGCGAAATTCGTGAAAATAATTCTCGCAAAAAAAACTAATTTTTTGGCCTGAAAAAAATCCCGCGAAAATTAATTAATTAATTAATTTTTTGGAACTTTTATTCTACTTTTATGTTTAATGTTTATAATTTGTACACACATTGCACCGCAGTTTTTACCTGACCCACCAAAGGTAATAACTTTTAATAAGTCGCTCCCGGTTCTACTTTTGGCGCAACCCTCTATGCAAAACATTCTCAGGTGCAAGTCATGATGCTTTCTATTGTGTAAAAGGGAAGATATTGGCTTTTGATAGTGGTAGAGGAGGTTCATGGGTTTAGAATTTAACCATGTTACAGGAGGCTGACAAAAACACATTTTTTTGCAAAACAGTTTTTCATGGTCTATACTTTTTTTTGAGAACAAACTATAAAATAAGATATGGCCTCAGAAGTCCAAATCCTTCGAACATGTTAAGAATTTGTAAATACCAAGAAATACTGAAATAAATATGTAACTTTTTAAAAATGAGAAAATAAGAGAAAACTAAAAATAACTTAAAAACACTTCGTGGCTTCAAATTTAAAAAAATAAAAATATTTAAAGGATTCCTTCATTTAAGTGTTTTTCCTATAAAAAACATGCACATTTTGAATTTTTGCTAAGAAAATTACGCACAAAAAGACCGTTTTTCATATTTTTATGTAACACATTAAATAAGCTGGGCCCATTTGTCAATTTTAGATGCCATTCTTTTCACGAAATAAGTTCCTAGATTTCTGTACTGATTATTTTACAAAATAAAATTTTTGCTTAAAACTGTAATGGTAGAAAATTGCGCGAGTTTCGCGACTATTTGAACTTGTCGCAAAAATTTGTGATTTGGAACATTCCGAATTAATATATCGCGAAAATGTTTTTTTTTTTGAAATTACAGATAGTTTGCAGAAGTTACAGAGCTGTTTAATAGTTTTTGGATTGTTTATGAGTTTGTAATTTCACGTTTAAATTGCAAAAGTTTTTCGCGCTAAAATAAAAAAAAAATAAAAAAATTCGACTGCAAAATTTCCGTACAATCATGCATGTTTAAAGACCAGGGGCCTTACGAAAAATAAAAATCCGTGACATTCTGATTCTCAGTAATCTAGGCTGTGGAAGTATTTTTTTATTCATATAGGATCATATACTATCATTAATAACATAATTAGATACGAAATGGATATTAATACGAGCTTTCGCCCGCAAAAACTAGCAATTAAGGTGCGAAGCTAACTTTTTAAAATAATTTTATCACATTTTGCGGATGTATTGGTTGCTCGAAAAAACCACCATTTCTACCAATCACGTTTGTTTACATCAGAAAAAATATTTATTCGCATGCGCTGAATATTGTTTTGATAAAAAGAGGTAATCAAAGCAAAAATGGTTATGCATGAGTAGAGCTTAAACGTGTATGGTTTATTTTAAACACAACAAGTCATGTACACTAATACTACCACTGAGAAATATATTCACTCATTTAGATGCGTGGTCACGTAAGGAGAATATATTTCATTTTTTCTAAACTGAAATATATTCTAAAATTGCCGTTGAAGCAACCTTAAACTCAAAATATATCATCTATCTATATCTATATATTTCGTTTATATGAAGTCACAACTTCGTTTACCAATAAAATGTCAAAAAATATAATGCCATATGTATGACGGCACATTTGAATCTAACTTTTCAGTAGTTGTGTTTGAAAGTGAATCAGATTCACTTAAAATGCAAAGATGAAGTTTAGATGCGGGGAAAAGGTAGGCACATGCTTTTGAACTTTTGTATTTATCTTACACACAGGTAACTATAGTTACTAGCCTTATAGATTGTCAGTCAGGCTTTATCATCGATTTTACAACAGGTTGTAAAGTAACTGATAAAGGATATACTCCTGCTGTGTGTTCTTTCAGCACACTAAATTGTTTCTGTAGATCTGGGTTAATACGACAGAGTTATAGTTTTCAATACACTACAGTCACTTCACTCTTTTTTTTCTTCTTCGTTCTACTTTTTATTTCGTGATGACAAGTAATACATTAGCTATACTTGTGCTAAAGCAATGATATTTTTATTAAATAAAATAGAAAAAGTCTTTGATTGACCCATTTAAAATGTTGAATAGATCCTAAAGATCTATGAATTTATAAGCGCATAATTTTGAAGCCACCTCACTATGTTGAATTAACTTGTTTATTACTAAGTTTATTTTATGTTTCTCTGCGTTGCGTGACGCCATGTTGAAATTGAAGCATGAACACTCTCAGGAAATTGCGTGAATGAAATTTGCAAGACAGAGATTTAACGAATGTCCGAGATATCGGGAAATACAACTTAATACGAAGAGATATGTGACCGCCAAAGTGGATATCTTCATTTTCCTTTGATGTCGCCAAAAAAGTTATGTCTAATTTGTTAATCTTTCTGACGTTACGGTGCGACGTCAATGCATTTAGACTGGCGTCAATGCGTTTATAAGATTGGTGAAGCCACTGCAGTTATAACTTTGATCGTAGGTCGTAACGTTGGTCATGTTTTACCGCGTGGGTAAGTTTCCCAAACCTGGGTGCCCAAATCCGTTTCGAAATGGACGGGTTGATGACGCCATCAAAAAACCGTTAAACCGCAATACTTATTTACCAGTTTGTCAGAAGCACACGATCTTATACATTTTCTTGATCAGCGTTTCAGGATCTACATGACAGAGGCAACGGTTAAACAAATTTAAAAAATAATTTTTTTTGTACATTTGAGAATTTTTGCTGACGTCATCGAAATTGAAGTGACAGTTCTCTTTTCCATTATTCTCTTTATTGGAAATCGAATTTTTGCAAATTAAGCGGAGTATTTTAGCTTCATTAGACTCGTCAAATCCAAGGGGGACAAGAAATCCGCACGAGTAAGCAAATGTTTAAGTTATCCAGGGTACGACTAAACGGAATTCTTCTCCTGTGTACGGTATTTTAAGATATCTCAATGAGCGCCCAGTGCTTGATTAACCGCCCAGTGCTTGATTAACCGCCCACCCTTAAGACAACAAAATTAAATAGACACCTTAATGGAACCGTTAAGGTATCTTTATGTTAATGATATCATTATCTGTCTCTTGCGCGCCTTTATAGTGGAACACGAAATAACAAATAGGAAATGCAATAGGTAGAGGGCGGGCCAAGACGTGGATGTATCCACAGGATACTGACTAGTCTATATTATGATGCACTTTGTTTATACATATGTAACTAAAGTTTCTTATTTAAACATAGGGGGTTTAGAATTTAAACCGTCATTATAATGGCCCTCAAAATTCATAACAATAAACCCCCGTCCAAGTAATTTTACTACTTCGTGCGCAAACAGGCGAACAAGAATTCACGAAATACAAATGCAGAGAATATGTACGTCAGGCGATTTCCCGTGGAATTTTCCACAGACTGACAACTAGTATGTATGTAAAGATTAAATAAAAGTACCTGTTCTTACACAACAACAACAAACAAACAAATACTAAGTAGGATTACACTTAAAGTAAATCTAACCGTACCTTACATATAATTGTTGCTTTCATCTCTATCATCATAATAATAATACATTGTTTTCAAAGCCTGCAATCCCTCACAAAAATTATTGAGACTGCAATTAATAAGATGTGCCTTGGTTTGTATGATAGCTTCCCCCTCCCCCTACCTCAATGTTCAATGTGAAACTAGCAGAACGTGTGTAGCGAAGCCAAACCTGCACTTCAGAGACGTCAACTTTGAATTTAGGGGGGAGGGGAGGCAGTCTCAGAATTTTTGTGAGGGATTGTGGCTTACACCATTATGTTAAATTCTTACAAAGTAAGAATCACATACCAGCAAAAAATGTAAAGACCTTGCCCAGTGGGCACAAAAACGTTATTTTGACGTTAAAAAAAAACGTTTAACGCCGACGTTAGGATAACGTTTGAAAAAAGTTATCTTGGAAACAAATTCGACGTCATGATCTAACGTTATTGTAACGTTGTCAAGTAACGTTATTTTGACGTTTATGCCACGTTAATTTAACATTTTTTTAACGTTTTCCGACAGTAAAATAACGTAAGAACAAGGTTTCTATTATGTTTAATGAACGTTAGAGAAACTGAAGAATTTAACTGGTGAACAAAAAATGATGAATAATTGAAGTAATGAAATATATTTAATATGAAAATAGTTAAAATATTTACAGAATAAAAATGCTATCGAGAAATATATTAAAAATGCTCGTTTGGCACTAAAGAGTTTTTATTTTTTATTTTTGATGATACATAAATATAAATTTTTAGTCTTCTCACTAATTTACTAATATTGTATAGGAGAAACATTGTGTATATATTTTATCCGTAGCTGAAGTTTTATACCTGTATAAATATTCTTTTAATAAATAAACTAGCTGTTTCCCGTGGAAGAATCCACTGTATTCTCATTTAATTTATGTAGCAGATATATGTCCATCAAAAAACAAACAATACAGCAGTGCGCATCTTACATCTGCATTATTATATAAATGACCAAAAAAATTAAAGGTGTCCAACAACTGCAGTATATATGTGACATTTAAAATCTAAATCTACTAAAATTACTGCTCTGACCATCTGACAAATGCGAAAATTATTCGGAAAGAAGTTTTCAAAAG
The DNA here is from genome assembly GCA_030067915.1 of Hydractinia echinata. NCBI lineage: Eukaryota > Metazoa > Cnidaria > Hydrozoa > Anthoathecata > Hydractiniidae > Hydractinia > Hydractinia echinata. The sequence continues at coordinate 1,097,863 of JASGCC010000035.1, read as the reverse complement.
CATTTCAACATACATCTCACCCATAAAATTTAAATCACTCAAAACGTCACATATATACAAAAAAAGCTGATCAATGTCAAACACAAATCTCTCTTATTGTATATCGTTTTTTGATATATTGCATACGGTCCTTCCTCACTAAACTTTAGACAAAATGTCAAAAAAAACAAACGGTGTTTAAACCTGAAATTAATAAAGTCCTTTTAGCAACTTGCATGCTGTTTTACCATCAATAAAGTAAACAAAATTTCAAATCTCACATAGTATTCTGTCACAAATGTTTTCATAAAATATACATAAAAGTCATAATGAGTCATGTTAAACAACAGCAATCAATCTATGAGTTCATTTTAAGTCAATTTTTGCACCAAATTTGCAACATAAAATACAAATTCTAAATAATACTAAAATCTCTTATTTTGGTCCTTCGCATACTGACGGTCTCCCACAAAAGTTTAATCAAAATGTAAAAAATGAGAGGTAACGACAAAATCAAAGTTTGCAAAATTTAATTATTCTGGTACATATATCTACTGCATATGCCCTCTAAAACAATATTTTAATCCAAAATGCGAAAGAAAAACAGTTTGCAACAAAAATCAGTTATTTCGATGATACTGCATACACTCTTTCCCCACAAAAGCTTCACAAACTGTAAAAAAAGAGAATGGTTATAGGGAGTGCTTCTGATTCAACAAAAATCATTTTTTTTGGCATTTTGCATCTTGTCCTTACCCATTAAATCTTACACAAAATTTCAAAAAACTATATACGATTTGGAACACATCAAATTTAAATCGAGAAGGATCAGTCATTTCGGTATATTGCACCCACAGAGACCTCCCCGGTAAGAATGTATACAAAATATAGAAAAACACAGCTTGCAAGGTGTAAAATCGAATTCTTCTTCTATGTATATATGGTCCTTCCTCGCCAAATTAACATAAAATGTCAAAAAGGTTCAGATATAACATCTATTAACACAACAAAAATCAGTTCTATCAGTATATGTCATGCCATTGTCCTCCACAAAATGTTCACCTTAAAGTTTCACAAGAAACAGCATGTAAATTAAAAACAATTAAGATCAGGTATTTTGGTCTATTTCATACCATTCTGTCCCAAATAATTTATAAAATATAAAAATTGAGTGGTAAAACAGAAATTTGCAAAATTCCATTTTTTTATATGCATATATATATATTATATATTATATGCCTTCTACAACAATAAGTTAATTCAAAATGTCAAAAAGAAGAAAAAAATAGCTTACAAAGAGTATAAAATTGAAATCAACAAAGTAGCTCTTTTGGTATATTAAATATGGCCATACGCACAAAAGTTTACACTAAATGTAAAAAAAATGGTTGTGTTTAGTAATTCTAAATTAAGAAAAGTCAGTTCTTTTAGCATGCTGATTTATGTCTTTGCCCACAAACTCTTACATGAAAATGTCAAAACCACAATTTGAAACAAATTAAATTTACATTTTAAAAATAAGTAATTTCTGAACTTTTTTTTCAGAATATTTGCATGAAAAGAACTTCGCAAACCAAAAAAAGAACCAGGAAAATGTTTAAAATTTTCAGGGTTAATAACGTTTGATGGGTTTTGTGGGAATTTATATATATAATGTGGGAATATATATATATATATATAATGTCAGAGTTGATTTTCTTATTTTAATATAAAAACATGAAAGGCTTGCAAGGTGTAAAGTCAAATTCTACAAAAATTAGTTCTTTCGGTATATTGCATGATCCTTGTGCCACAAAAGTTAACACAAAATTTCAAAAGAAAAGCAAAACAGTTTGTATATATTATATATACCATGTATATAAATGGAAAGTCACCCCAGTCTTCCCTGTACATTTTTTCCCTAAATGTAAAAAAACATGTAAATCCTTCCCCCGCCCTCCCCCCAAAAATAAATATATAAATAAAATAATCAAAAACCCATGTATATAAATACTGCAACAAAATCAAAATATGTGAAAAAAGCTACGTAAATTTTCCCCATAATGTCAAAAACCTCTATCAAATAAGAATTTAAGAAACACAGGTTTTTTCGGTGTTAGCATGTAGTAACTCTCTCGAAAAGGTTTAAAGTTTTCTTAAATAACACGAAATGTCATAAACAAAAACATTTGAGTAAGAACATCTAGAACATCTAGAACATCAGAATTACTACATGTTAAATAAAAATCCTTTTGTCATATTGCATGCAACCGATGTAAGTTTAGTTACACAAAATGTGAAAAATACATTATATATTTGCATAAAAAATAGTCCTTAAACTATCCTTAAATATTATAAATACTTTCTTAAAAGGTGTTGTAGCTTCTTATATCTTCTTATTTAGGCTTAAAAGGTCAAGTCAAATAAGTTACAGCCATATTCCTAGCAAAGACCACTAAGATAAACTACAGTACCTAGCTACATCATGTAAAAGCAACATAAAATTCACAGGTTAGCTAGGTATACTGGGAATCTTTAGTTTAAAGCTAACATTAGCTAGCTACAGCAGCTAATAGCTGGTCACTTAAACTGGAGACTTAGCTAGGTATAAAGAACATGGCTACATATATATAAATTCCTAGCTAGCTAGTTGTTGTTGGTGGTTGGCTTTTTATGATGCTAACTATAAAACATGTCTGGCATCAATAATATCATCAAAACTGAAAAAAAAACATGAACAGAAACATTACAGAAACCTTGCTATGATTAATTTATAAAACCATGCTCTTCTTCAAATGTTTTTTTAAAGATTTATGTTGAATGAAAGAGTAGAGAATACTCAAAAAGAACAGCCATCTTTTTCGTAAACACAATTTCCGTTTTATGCTAGGAACTCCATTTAACAGTCCGTATGCTTTGTGAATATCTAATACCGTTTTATATGTAACGATACCTATATATATATGCTCATATAGATATTTTGGCATAAGGGTATATATATTTATATCGTTATTAGCAGCGGGTTATATAATTACACCTTATGTGCGATTTCTATGAAGTACATCCCTAATTTTTTTAGTTAAATTTTAGCGTACAGCCACGTCATAAGAAAGTGACCCGTGATTTCCGTGTCGTGGACTCACAGTTTTACTCACGCAAGGGAATTAATATATAAGACTAGCCGAATTCCCGTGGAAGAATCCACTGAATCTCTCATTGAATGCATGTAAGGGATACCAAACAAAAACATACAGCATGGTAATTTGAATTTTTAAAACTTACAACCCAACCTCGGCTCTTTGTCTCTTTTTATAACGGGACGGAAAAAAGAGAGAAAAAGCCCTGGGATCGAGGTTGCTGAAGTAAACCAGGGAAAAAAGTATATCAGACATTTAAAAAATCCAACATATTTTGCCAAGTTCTACAAAAAAAGTTATTACAAAATTTCCACACTGTACAGTTTGTAACACGTCATACCAAAATCAGATATTCAGTCTATTGCATACACCAACCCTTTCAAAGTTTTACACAAAATATAAGAAATTAACAGTTATCTGAATTCCCGTGGAAGAATCCATTGAATCTCTCATTAAACCGATGTAAGGGATACCAAACAAAAACATACAACACAGTTATTTGAATTTTAAAAACTCACATTTCAACCTCGACCCCGGGCTCTTTGTCTCTTTTATAACGGGATGGCAAAGAGAGAAAAAAGCCCTGGGATTGAGGTTGCTCACAATTTGCATTATTCTATGTGTATAACCGCTGAAACAAAACGTCTAAAAATATAAGCATGTGCAAAAAAAAAAATTATAAATAAAATTATAAAATAAAAATGGAAAATGTCCAAAAAAATCAAAGGTGTCTAACAACCGTTACGTAAAAAGCGAAATACCCTAAAACTATATACTTGCTTTGCCATTCCAGAAGTACACCAGGGAAAAAAGGGATACCTAACATTAAAAAAAAAACCAACATTTTTCGTTAGGTCATACAAAATCAGCTATTCAGTCTATTGCATACGGCAACCCTTCCAAACTTATACTCAAAATATAAGAAATTAATAGTTGAAAACACTTAAAAGAGAAATATAAACACTTGAATTATTTGCTATATTGTATATCTACCGAAATATTTCAATCCAATGTATTAAAAGAACAGTTTGCCTTACAGACTCAAACTCATAATCAAGAAGATCACGCATAAAATCAAAAAAGATAACAATGCAGCGTTTTCGAATTTAAGAATCGAATATATTTCAAACGATCGTAACGTAACAGATGTACACATTGATTTAAGTTTAGGTTTTAGGTTTTTTATAACGACATCAACACTGAATCACACAGTCTGTGGTGTTAGAAACAGTAACAACGGAAAGATTACTTTTATAAGAATAGCGTGTGTTAGTTTCAGCCTCGATGTTCTTAACTTTTTTGACTAATGCTATCCTCATTATTCTCAACATGTTCTTAGCATGACTATGGCCTGGAATATATAATGCCTTAATAGAATATAGCATGCTATAACTTGCTATAGCTAATGGCACATTCTGCTACATGTAACGGACCATTGCTTTGGACAGAAAAAAGTTCACTTTGTTAAGCAATATAAAACCAAGCTAAACTACTAATCAATTTTGTGCATCATACAAATTTTTGTATTTAGAACAAACAATCAAGCTTTGACATATTCTTAGGATATTCTTAATTCTGACCCATTGTTCAGAGTATATTCTTACAAAAAAAGTGCTTCCTAAAGAAAATATTTTCCGGTTCAAGACACAACAACAAACTTAATATTTAAGGAAAATTTAGCTCTAAAAGAAACGGCCAAATAAAACATAGAATACAGTAATTTGAATTTCTTAAAGTCACAATTTGCATTATCCTATATCTATAACCGCTGAAACAAAACGTCCAAAAAAATAAGCATGTGCAGCAATAAAAAAATAATAATAAATGAGAAAAAAAAGCCCAGGGATTGAGGTTGCTCACAATCTGCATTATATTTATACCCGCGGAAACAGAACGCTTAAAAATATAAGCAGATACAACAACAAATAAAAATGCAAAAGTTGTGACAAATTTGAAGGTGGCTAACAACGGTTATGTAAAAATCTTAATCTGCTAACACTATATACTTGCTTTGCCATCCCAGAAGTACACCAGGGAAAAGGGTATACCAGACATAAGAAAAATCGTTAAGTCACACAAAAATTGTTATTGTAAAATTTCCCCAACGTACAGTTTCTAATGCATCATACCAAATTAGCTATTTAGTCTATTGCATACAGCAACCCTCCCAATGCGCAAACGTGCCGTGCATGATAACAATGCAGTGTTTTCGAATTTAAGAATCGAATAATATTTTAAACGGTAACGTAACAGATGTAAACATTGATTTAACTTTGTTCACATTATTAAACTTCCACTATTTCGTAGCGCTAAAAACAATAACAACGGAAAAATTACTTTTTACATTTTGTATAAAATTCTTCTCTAGGACATATACACGCTGTATTTTATAAGAATAGTGTGTTTTTTTTTCCGTTTAAGCCTTCATGTTCTTAACTTGATTGTCAAATCCTATCCTCATTATTCTTAATATTCTTAGCATGATTATGGCCTCAAAATACATGCCTTAAAAAAATAAAACCCTGTTATAAGTTAATATAGCTAATGACAATTTCTACTACATGTAACGGTCCATTGCCTGGACAGAAAAATTATATTAGAACAAACAATCAATCTTAGACTTTTTAGAGTGTATTCTTACAAAAAAAGGTTCTTAATTTTCTTGACAAATACTATCCTCGTGGCCTAAAAATATATAATGCCTCAATAAAATAAAGCTTGCTATATGTTGCTATAGTTGCTGACAAATTTTTTTATATTTAGACCAAACAATCAAGGTTTGACATATATTCTTAAAATATTCTGAACTTCCGGCCCATTGTTTAAAGTATATATATTCTTACAAAAAAAGTTCTTAACTTTCTTGACATATACTATCGTCATTATTCTGGATATATTCTTAGCATGTCTATGTGCTGAAAATTTATAATGCCTTAATAAAATAAAGCTTGCTATAAGTTGCTATAGCTTTTGACAAATTCTTTTTATATTTAGAACAAACAATCAAGGTTGGACATATTCTTAAGATATTCTTAACTGACCCTGAGTATATTCTTACAAAAAGGAGTATATTTAGGCGCAAGACAAAACATATTTAACTTCATATTGAAGGGAAAGTTTAGCTTTGAAAGTGTAAACGGCTTAAATATCGTTATTCACCTAAATTCATTTCTCTACCAGATAATCTAAACAACACACCTGCTACCAGATAATCTAAACAACAACACGCCTTCTCAGTAAGCTGCTAGCTAGCGTTCTCTGGATAAAAGTCCAATCAGTTTTTTACTTCGATTACTAAAGCTTCGCTTCGTCAAGAAAACAAATTAAAAATATATAGCTAGCTAAATTGTCTGATACATTTCAAATCAGTTCTCTTTTTGACGTTATATCATCGTACGTTTTTCTTCTTTTTAACAAATATTTCTTTTATTTCTTTTTAAAAATTATTTAACAAACATAAACTTTTTATACTCGCTCGACAACAACAGTCGCTCTACAACAGCAGTTTTTTTTTTTTTTACATTTTAGATTCGAAATATCATTCGAATTCGATAGTTTTTTTAAAAAGAAACCAACCTCGGTCCCAGAACACAAAAATGGAAAATATTGAAGAAACAAATAAGGTTTAATCTACCTCGTGATGAGTAACATTGTTTGAAATAACTTTTTTCAGGTTTACTTTAAAAAAGAGACAACCTTCTTCGCTTCGGTTTCCTTTTTCAGTTGATAAACAACTTGTCTCCGTGAAATACGGCGCGCACGTAGTAAACCGGGGGTAAAATTAAATTATTTTATCTTTAACGAACCCGTGAGGCTTTTAAAACAAAAAAACAAAACAAATCAAAACGTTTTAAAATAAAAGAATAGTATTAATAAAATAAAGAAAAAGAGTTTTATTTTTTAAGGTAATAAGAAAAGAGAATTAAACATTTAAATAGTAACCCCCTGATTCGCGTTTTTTTTAACTTGGTAAATTTTAGCGTAACGCCATGTAATAGAAAAGTGACCCGTACTTTGCGTGTCGTGGACTCACATGGTTACTCACACAAGCGTATTATTATATAGACTAGCCGAATTCCCGTGGAAGAATCCACTGAATGTCTCCATGAAATGCATGTAAGAGATACCAAACAAAAACATACAGCATATGGTAATTTGAATTTTTAAAACTTACAACCCAACCTCGGCTCTTTGTCTCTTTTTATAACGGGACGGAAAAAAAGAGAGAAAAAGCCCTGGGATCGAGGTTGCTCACAGTCTGCATTACTTTATATTTATACCCGTTGAAACCAAAACGTTGAAAATATAAGCAGGTACAACAAAACAACAAAAAAAAAAAAATGCAAAATGTCCAACAAAATCAAAGGCGTCTAACAACCGTTACCTAAAAAGCGAAATCTGCTAAAATTTATACTTGCTTTGCCATGCCGGAAGTACACCAGGGAAAAAAGTATATGAGACATTTAAAAAATCCATCATATTTTGCCAAGTTATACAAAAAAAGTTATTACAAAATTTCCACAATGTACAGTTTGTAACACGTCATACCGAAATCAGATATTCAGTCTATTGCATACAGCAACCCTTTCAAAGTTTTACACAAAATATAAGAAATTAACAGTTATCTGAATTCCCGTGGAAGAATCCATTGAATCTCTCATTAAACCGATGTAAGGGATACCAAACAAAAACATACAACACAGTAATTTGAATTTTCAAAACAAACATTTCATCCTCGACCCCGGGCTCTTTGTCTCTTTTATAACGGGATGGCAAAAAGAGAAAAAAGCCCTGGAATCGAGGTTGCTCACAATCTGCATTATTCTATGTTTATAACCGCTGAAACAAAATGTCTAAAAATAAAAGCATGTGCAACAACAAAAAAATATATAAAATAAAAACGGAAAATGTCCAAAAATATCAAAGGTGTCTAACAACCGTTACGTAAAAAGCGAAATACGCTAAAACTATGTACTTGCTTTGCCATTCCAGAAGTACACCAGGGAAAAAAGGGATACCAAACAATAAAAAAAAATCCAACATTTTTATGTTAAGTACACCAGGGAAAAAAGGGATACCAAACAATAAAAAAAAATCCAACATTTTTATGTTAAGTCATACAAAATCAGCTATTCAGTCCAAAGTTATACTCAAAATATAAGAAATTAATAGTTAAAAACACATAAAAGAGAAATATAAAAACTTGAATCATTTGGTATATTGTATATCTACCGAAATATTTCAATCCAAAATATTAAAAGAACAGACCCAAACTTATAATCAAGAAAATCACGCATAAAATCAAAGAAGATAACAATGCAGCGTTTTCGAATTTAAGAATCGAATATATTTCAAACGGCAACGTAACAGGTAAACATTGATTTAAGTTTAGGTTTTAGGTTTAGGTTTTTAAAACGACATCAACACTGAATTACACAGTCTGTAGTGTTAAAAACAGTAACAACGGAAAAATAGGATATACACGCTGTGAATAGTGTGTTTTAGTTTCAGCCTGATGTTCTTAACTTTTTTGACAAATGCTATCCTCATTATTCTTAATATGTTCTTAGCATGACTATGGCCTGAAAATATATAATGCCTTAATAAAATAAACCCTGTTATAAGTTAATATAGCTAATGACAATTTCTACTACATGTAACGGTCCATTGCCTGGACAGAAAAATTATATTAGAACAAACAATCAATCTTAGACTTTTTAGAGTGTATTCTTACAAAAAAAGGTTCTTAATTTTCTTGACAAATACTATCCTCGTGGCCTAAAAATATATAATGCCTCAATAAAATAAAGCTTGCTCAAACTCATAATCAAGAAGATCACGCATAAAATCAAAAAAGATAACAATGCAGCGTTTTCGAATTTAAGAATCGAATATATTTCAAACGATCGTAACGTAACAGATGTACACATTGATTTAAGTTTAGGTTTTAGGTTTTTTATAACGACATCAACACTGAATCACACAGTCTGTGGTGTTAGAAACAGTAACAACGGAAAGATTACTTTTATAAGAATAGCGTGTGTTAGTTTCAGCCTCGATGTTCTTAACTTTTTTGACTAATGCTATCCTCATTATTCTCAACATGTTCTTAGCATGACTATGGCCTGGAATATATAATGCCTTAATAGAATATAGCATGCTATAACTTGCTATAGCTAATGGCACATTCTGCTACATGTAACGGACCATTGCTTTGGACAGAAAAAAGTTCACTTTGTTAAGCAATATAAAACCAGCTAAACTACTAATCAATTTTGTGCATCATACAAATTTTTGTATTTAGAACAAACAATCAAGCTTTGACATATTCTTAGGATATTCTTAATTCTGACCCATTGTTCAGAGTATATTCTTACAAAAAAAGTGCTTCCTAAAGAAAATATTTTCCGGTTCAAGACACAACAACAAACTTAATATTTAAGGAAATTTAGCTCTAAAAGAAACGGCCAAATAAAAACATAGAATACAGTAATTTGAATTTCTTAAAGTCACAATTTGCATTATCCTATATCTATAACCGCTGAAACAAAACGTCCAAAAAAATAAGCATGTGCAGCAATAAAAAAATAATAATAAATGAGAAAAAAAGCCCAGGGATTGAGGTTGCTCACAATCTGCATTATATTTATACCCGCGGAAACAGAACGCTTAAAAATATAAGCAGATACAACAACAAATAAAAATGCAAAAGTTGTGACAAATTTGAAGGTGGCTAACAACGGTTATGTAAAAATCTTAATCTGCTAACACTATATACTTGCTTTGCCATCCCAGAAGTACACCAGGGAAAAGGGTATACCAGACATAAGAAAAATCGTTAAGTCACACAAAAATTGTTATTGTAAAATTTCCCCAACGTACAGTTTCTAATGCATCATACCAAATTAGCTATTTAGTCTATTGCATACAGCAACCCTCCCAATGCGCAAACGTGCCGTGCATGATAACAATGCAGTGTTTTCGAATTTAAGAATCGAATAATATTTTAAACGGTAACGTAACAGATGTAAACATTGATTTAACTTTGTTCACATTATTAAACTTCCACTATTTCGTAGCGCTAAAAACAATAACAACGGAAAAATTACTTTTTACATTTTGTATAAAATTCTTCTCTAGGACATATACACGCTGTATTTTATAAGAATAGTGTGTTTTTTTTTCCGTTTAAGCCTTCATGTTCTTAACTTGATTGTCAAATCCTATCCTCATTATTCTTAATATTCTTAGCATGATTATGGCCTCAAAATACATGCCTTAAAAAAATAAACCCTGTTATAAGTTAATATAGCTAATGACAATTTCTACTACATGTAACGGTCCATTGCCTGGACAGAAAAATTATATTAGAACAAACAATCAATCTTAGACTTTTTAGAGTGTATTCTTACAAAAAAAGGTTCTTAATTTTCTTGACAAATACTATCCTCGTGGCCTAAAAATATATAATGCCTCAATAAAATAAAGCTTGCTATATGTTGCTATAGTTGCTGACAAATTTTTTTATATTTAGACCAAACAATCAAGGTTTGACATATATTCTTAAAATATTCTGAACTTCCGGCCCATTGTTTAAAGTATATATATTCTTACAAAAAAAGTTCTTAACTTTCTTGACATATACTATCGTCATTATTCTGGATATATTCTTAGCATGTCTATGTGCTGAAAATTTATAATGCCTTAATAAAATAAAGCTTGCTATAAGTTGCTATAGCTTTTGACAAATTCTTTTTATATTTAGAACAAACAATCAAGGTTGGACATATTCTTAAGATATTCTTAACTGACCCTGAGTATATTCTTACAAAAAGGAGTATATTTAGGCGCAAGACAAAACATATTTAACTTCATATTGAAGGGAAAGTTTAGCTTTGAAAGTGTAAACGGCTTAAATATCGTTATTCACCTAAATTCATTTCTCTACCAGATAATCTAAACAACACACCTGCTACCAGATAATCTAAACAACAACACGCCTTCTCAGTAAGCTGCTAGCTAGCGTTCTCTGGATAAAAGTCCAATCAGTTTTTTACTTCGATTACTAAAGCTTCGCTTCGTCAAGAAAACAAATTAAAAATATATAGCTAGCTAAATTGTCTGATACATTTCAAATCAGTTCTCTTTTTGACGTTATATCATCGTACGTTTTTCTTCTTTTTAACAAATATTTCTTTTATTTCTTTTTAAAAATTATTTAACAAACATAAACTTTTTATACTCGCTCGACAACAACAGTCGCTCTACAACAGCAGTTTTTTTTTTTTTTACATTTTAGATTCGAAATATCATTCGAATTCGATAGTTTTTTTAAAAAGAAACCAACCTCGGTCCCAGAACACAAAAATGGAAAATATTGAAGAAACAAATAAGGTTTAATCTACCTCGTGATGAGTAACATTGTTTGAAATAACTTTTTTCAGGTTTACTTTAAAAAAGAGACAACCTTCTTCGCTTCGGTTTCCTTTTTCAGTTGATAAACAACTTGTCTCCGTGAAATACGGCGCGCACGTAGTAAACCGGGGGTAAAATTAAATTATTTTATCTTTAACGAACCCGTGAGGCTTTTAAAACAAAAAAACAAAACAAATCAAAACGTTTTAAAATAAAAGAATAGTATTAATAAAATAAAGAAAAAGAGTTTTATTTTTTAAGGTAATAAGAAAAGAGAATTAAACATTTAAATAGTAACCCCCTGATTCGCGTTTTTTTTAACTTGGTAAATTTTAGCGTAACGCCATGTAATAGAAAAGTGACCCGTACTTTGCGTGTCGTGGACTCACATGGTTACTCACACAAGCGTATTATTATATAGATAAATAAAAATATCTACAGAATATTTAAAAATAATTTATATATAGTATTAAATACTGTCACTAAACGTTAACAACTAGAATAAATAACGCAATGTAGGGAATTTCGAGAGTAGACAATGTTAAACTCGAACAAAAAAACATTTCGCATTTTTGTTGTACTTAATTTTCCATTACATTGACAGTAAAAGGGACAGATTCACAAAAATTCAATGACGCCCTTTTCCTTCTTTTGAACGCCCCTATAATTTCAAAAACCTAATAAACATCTCGGGGTTCATGCGAAGCATAGCCTTGAAAGTTTGCGTGGAAGAGGAACTCTTTAAAATTAGCAACAACAGAAACATTTAAAAATTATTAAAACGAATAAAGATATCATTGTAGTGCGGTTAAAAATATCTACATGAAAATCCACGATGATTTAATTCCGCAGTTCGCAGATCTCGGATTTTCGACCTCCTCCGTTCGCTCGGTCAGCCCCATGCTTTATATGGACCATAACAACTGTCCGTACTTGGTCTTTAGTTCCGCCTTTAAAATTTCGCCACACTGCATCTACAAAATGAATCCACTCAAGTGATTTTCTTTTTGCAAAAGGGATGAGTACTAAACTTCAGTCGAAATTATGGTTATTCTCACCTGTAATAACTCTAAAGAGTTGCAAATTCTCGAAAGGCAATTTTCCTTTGTACCCAACCATACTATACTTAGCTTGCAAACTGTTACTCATCACCCTAAAAATGAAGGGATATTTCCATAGCTAACAGCAAATATGACTCTTATCTTTCAGTCTGTCCTTCAAATAACAGCTTAAAAAGTTCCTCCTTGAGGTATTCTTACGTTTGCATAATACCTTTCGTAGCTCCTTTCAGTGATTTCCCACCAATCTTACACAACTGTTGTACCTGAAAATATATATACATATACATATTATATACATTTCAAGTTATGGGTCATTAAATTCAAAGATTCAAAATAAAATTGACATTGTAGAGGTGGAAGTGCACAGATTTACTGCATAATTTTATTGCCGTTAGTAAGGTATATTTAACACATTACCTCAGTTGCTTAAGGGGCAGATACACGGTGCGATTTGTAGTATGCAGCTATCGCAACAAGCGCATACATCAAAAAGATTGACACAACTTGCCGTATCGTGTATATATACAGAAAAACTCGTTCAGAAATCGTATTCAGAAAATGAGTAGGTCAAATCGTGCTATGTATCTACCCCTTATTTTTTTAAGGCCGGCAAATGATTGTTCCAAATATTTCTGATCCTACCTAATTCTAAAGCAATTTAGTGAAAATAGTCATTAATTAAAATCGAAAAACATATTTTACTTACAAAATCACTGTAAAAAGAAGCATTTTTTAATTTTAACTCCAGTGCATTTATTTCCTCGACACTTTCCATGACATCAATTTCCACAGTTTGCTCCTCTACTTCAGCTGTTTGAGATTTATTTAAATTTTGAGATAACAAATTTTCAATTCTTCCCAAACTTGCAAGAACCCTTATTTGACATTCTAAATAAGAGGTATGTATTTATGACAATTTTTCTCTAAAAATAATGTAAAAATTTATAAACAGTGTATGTCAAAAAAGCATACACACTTGCGTCTGTCAAAGGAAAATTTCCAGACACTGCACTATCCCCTCGTCTCTCTTCAGCAGTGATTTTATAACTTCGTTCTGTGAAAACGAGTTTTTTAATGGTGAAATTGAATTTCGTATAACTGATATTGATTTCCGAACTGGGAAAGGTGATCTTGATTGGTCACTGTCAGTGTAATTCCCGAAATAAAGAAGCTTTTGATTTGGTGTTGATAATTTTTTCATCAAATTATTTTTTGGAGAATGCAAGTTTCTCTGCTGATTTTCCTGTAATTGTAAAAATAAATATTTCTAGATTTTAGGAAAACAACAGTCGTAGCCACCCAATGATGAAACTTACCTGACAAATTTCGTTTGAGAGATAAATTCTCTTCAGTTTCATCAGTGTCTGTTGTGTAAAAATCATAACCAGTACAAACGTCAATTTCATCACGTGTCACCTTTATTTTGATTTTGATTAATAATTTGACTGCTTCCAATTATCCTGTGGTGTTACACACTCTTTAATTCTCTCTGCTTAACTGACATCACATTTTTGGGAACTTTGCTGTCAATAATATCTACACAGTTCTCAAGTTCAGATATCCGCTTGGCAACTTGAACAACTGGGTTGTTAGAATTTCTAACAAAGCGCTTTTAAAACTTGCATGCTTTGATATTCTAAGGAGGGTGCCGACTTGCCGTAACTTCGCATAAAAAATCATATTTTTCATCGAGAACAATGGCGCACGCATATATACACAGGCAAGAAGTATAAACAACAGACCGTGGTCTTTCTTTCCTTGCCTGTCAGTAGCATGTACTGTCATATTCGGAACTTTGTAATTATAGAATTTAGTATATATAGCTATAAACAATAAAATTATCTTCATATTATATTTTGTTCACGAAAAAACATCTACAGATAAGCTAGCTAGTAACTACGACTGCATGAAAATTAGCTACAACTGTTCACAAATTAGAGAAAGATGAGAAATAACAACAAATCAACATAAAACAACCCTCCCCCCTTTCAACTCAATGTTGGAAGCCTGTATGAGCATGTGGCCAGTTCCAGTGGGTTAGAGAAGGGGCTCAGCTAGCCAAAAGTCATAACAACACTGAAAAAGGGGGAGGGGGATTTTGTCTCACTAGTTTTGTGGAGGAGGTATATAGCTAGCTAGCTATTTTTGTTCAAGATTAAGCGAAAATCTAGCTAGTTAACTAGCACAACAAAACACAAAAGCTATATAAAATATATAATATATAATACAAATAGGTCATATTTAATTTCGATAAACAATGAATTCTCCTCCATACTCTTTCTGATAAGTCCAACAAATCACCTTCAGCCTTTCCGCTTCGATTTGATTAAGATTTTACGCGCGCTTTGAACCAAATCAGATTTAATACGCGCAAACTTCGTTCCCAGACATTTTACCTTTCCAACAATTTGGCCAAAGAGTACGCGCTGGGTCCAATGCGGTCCAATAAATTAATAACAATGAAAGCCTTTTAGGCGACGATTGTTTTCAAAATTCGGCAAATTACCATTTTTAGATATGCACTTTCCTCTCAAACCTTCTGTTTGTAGGAAAAGTGGGGGAGGTCGGTGGAAAACCGAAATAAAAATAGATTTATTGTGTTTTATGTAGAAATCTTTTTCTGGCTGTGAATTCCTTGAACATTGAAAAATTCACGTAAAACAACGTTATTACAAGGATTATTTATCGTTGAGTTAAACCGTTCTAAAACAATAACGCACCCTCGTCCCCAGGGATTTTTTTTTTTATTTGATATTTTTGGAGAGTAACGTTTTTTTATTAAATAAAAACGTCATTTGAACGTTGAAATAACGTTGTCGGTTTGAACGTTTAAACAATGTTAAAGAATTAACGTTGACATGACGTTATTATAGTAACGTTACATACGACAACGTTAAAATAACGTTAAAGTTTGGTTATATAACGTTATAACCAAAATACAACGCTATTTTAACGTTGAAATAACGTTGTGTGCCCGCTGGGTGGAGGGTGAGAGATATTTGTAAGTTCGGATTCAAACTGTAGTTGTTATATGCTTACCTTTATGTTTGACATATTTTATATAAAGTTTCTCCGTTTCTTAAAAACAGATTGCATTCTTCCTGAAAACGTTATAATCGGAGAAACACCATTACCTATCGAAATTGGGTTTTATTACCAATAGCTAAGGCATCGAAACTCAGTTAATTAAAAAACAAATTTTTTAACAAGTTTGGTTGGAGAGAATATACTGTGTGTTTGTGAAGAGAGTTTTTACATATTTTTTATATTATCAGAAACTTCAGAATTTACTTGATGAAAATGTTTTAAAAATTAATTTTTTTTAAAAAAAATGCAGCTAAAAAGAGTATCCTTGGCACTACACAAAAGGAGATGATGCATTGTTCATGTTTATTCAAACATTTTAATATGGCATATACTTTACAAAGTTCGTTAATTAAACTTTAACAGATTGATGTTTCAATAATCTTAGTGTAAACTAAGCGCTAACATTCACCTCAATCTTTCATTATCAGAGGTAAGAATGGATCCACTATTCCGCATAAAATCGTTATGCCACGTTTCTTTTAAGTGTTTTGAATGTGGCGTCAACTTACTTTCGATAACGCTCCCGGTAGTAACTTCTATCATTAATAATGGATCGATCCTGTCACCAATACGACGACTTACCGTAGCATAGCCAGGACGTATATTAGCAGTGGCACTATTCATGTATTTTAGCAAAGTTCCAATTTTTTCGGCTAAACTTTTTTCACATGGACCTTGCGACTCTATTACAGCTTTTAAACTGGCAGTGACCAGTTTTTTGTTTCCAGTGTTGGCTCTTGCGTATTGTGGAACGGCGTTTCGGGCGCTTCTGCGGAACCATTTTGTATCAATCGTATGTAAGTCATCATTTAGATTTTCCATAGTCTCTTTCCAGGCCTTTAACTTGATAGGACATCCATTTTTAGGGTATTTGTCACAAACTTCTTTTCTAATAGTTTCAAAGGGAAGTACTTGTGCTCGGATATGCGTACGACCAATAGGCATTTCTAGCCTTTTACCAAGCAATGTTATAGCAGTTTTAGTCTGAACGGTCAAATCTGGTTTGATGCATTCTTGTTTTATTTCACTTTGTAAATCTGCGTAAGCAGTGTAAATAAATGCACAGATTATCACCAGGAGAAAGAATAAACCAAACTTCATGTTGATCTGGAAAATATCTGGATCTGGAAAAAATGAAAATATAAAGTGTTATGAGAACTGTTAACCGTATGTTTTTTTTTAAGACTGTGATAGAAAAGTTTTGAAATTTGTTGGTATAGCTAGTTTATAGAGTGAATAATGAATACGTAATATGTAATAAAAATAATATGAGGATGTCTAGCTGGATTGAATAACCATATCTATCAACTGTATAAATATTATATGGATATTTTAACAGAATTTAGATTTATTTCGAAGGATTTATTTATGTTATACTGGTGAAGTGTGAAGATTTCCGGGACTGCTTAGGCTTTTCAAACTTTTGTTGATGTTTGTAAAACTGGACAAAAACACTCCAGCTACCGTTAAAACCCAGATAAAGCGAAAAAGTTAAATGACGTTTACTGCTGCACTTGTTATCTCTAGTGGGTACACAGACGTATATTTGATACATTTTTTTTACATATTTATAAACCACTGCGAAAAGAGTTACCTTTTTCCAATTGATATAATACCTCTTTGGTGCAGTAAGGTGAGAATTATAGAATAAAATGTTTTTCACGCAGATGTATTGAGATCACGTTATTAAGTATATGCTTCAATGAATGTTTACGGACTTATGTACAAACATTTTTCGCAGTAGATACAGTTTTTTGTTAAAAACTTACTTTTCTCAAGTACAAGAACTCTTAATCAATGAAGTATCGAATTTACATATGGAAACCAATAATATTTTCGCATGTATGAATTGCAAATAAAATATTTAGCGAAAATAATTTTCAATTTTGAATTTCATTCTGCAAATAATGCACTCATATGTGGGAATGATAAAATTGTTCACGTACTGTGAAAAAAGAGGCTATTCTGTTTCATTTTCTTTTTTTAAAAAAAACTGATAGACCATTTGTTCGTTAATTTTAATTGCGATTGGAAAATTATCAACCATTGGAGAACTTTTGATGATAAATTTCAACCTTTTTTAAGATGATGGCATTTCCCGAAAAAAAATTGATTGGTAATTTGACGACATTTTCATATTGCGAATAAATTCAGAATATTTGAAGCGATCGTAAAGGACATGACATGAGTAAAGAACATGATGTATCTACAGAAATGTAGTATTTTTAAGTTAAGGAGAAAGTTTCTAAAAAACAAGGAAATTTAAGGAGATTTGATGAAGACGTGGCAACCACCCTGTCTAATAAACAGAAGCGGAACAACAGTCTACGAAAAATTAAAAGTTTTGAATCTCGCATTACCTGATTAGTCTAATTTGATACGGTTTTTTAAAAGAATACCAAAATTCTAGCCAGGCTGGTCATTATTCTTACTTCTCTATTGTTCTAAGCAATAGAAGTATTGTTTTTTAACATGAAGTCTCAGCCTGATATTCTTTTCAAGGCTAAACAACAGTCCCGAGTACAATGTGTTAAATCTTAGACGATAAATATCTTGCAGTTTTTATCGAATTTACATCTCTAAATTCATTTTCTTCACGCTCATTAAAAATTCTATAATCCTGTTTATAAATTTTAAGGAAATCGGCTTTTGAGGCTTTTTTTTAAAGTATGCCCCTTTCCCCCTGCCGTCAGTGTTAATGGTGTGTTGAGTGGTCTTAAGAAATACCGCTAGCGACTCTGAAAAAGATTTTTTGATTCAATCATCTTTTTTATCACCAATGAATATGTACTGTACTGGAACCTTAAGACACCCCCTAAAATGCCCTGATATCACGTTTGACTTGTACTCCTTCTAGAGGACAACACCCGAAAATAGCCGGGCTAGAATAGGGCAAAACAGCCCTATCGTTGGGCAGCCATAACTCCAGACGCCTAAGTTGCCATGAAAAGAAACTTCCATGTTCAGAAAGAGGATGGATTGGGCTACCTAACCGTACCAAACATGAACCATCTAGGCCTTTCACTTGGCCACCAATTGTAACTTAAATTTTGGAAAAATTATTTTTTAACTGAAAAAGGAAGGGTCTTTTAAAAAACGCACCGCAAACAAAACAACAACGACACCAACAACAACAACAACAACAACAATAACAACAACAACAATAACAAAAGAAAACAAACAAAAAAAGTCAAGTGAATAGTACCCTGCCAAGCGAATTTCAAGAATTTTACAGGTGGTTAGTTTTGTTAGTTTTTTTTTGATTAATTAAGTCTTTCAATGCAAAAAAAAAATTAATTCTTTTCCACCTTCTGTAAAAACATTAAAACCTACCTGCTGGAAGTTGCAATGGCAAGATCCCTCGTGAGAGACTGATTTCTTTATTTATATCTTAATTTTTTTTGGATTTATATCTTAATTTTTTTCTGTCAATGCATATTCCCTCTATCTTGCGTGCTAGTTTCTCGTACGCCTTTTTTTATGTCATTAGTATATGTAATCGCACGTTTACGAGTGCAATCTCTATAATAATAAGCCAGTTCCGTGTGTCTGTAACAGGCAAAGTTGATATCGTCATTTTTCTTTGATGTCGCCGAAAAAAATCTTTGATGTTGCCGAAAAAATTATGTCCGTTTTGCTAGCGGGTTTACTTTGTTTACATCACGTGATGAAAACGACTCAATTTGATTTGCTGAAATAAATTTAACTTCTAACTTTCCAAAAATGGTGTCCCTCGACACCGAAAAAAACACAAAAGAAAGGTCCCTTCGTCTTGAAAAAAGTGCAAAAAGTGATTCAGAGAAAGAAAACTCTAAGTAAAGAAGTAGAAGTAGAAAAATAAAATTGAAAGCCACAAGAAGTTACTTCGGGAGTGAAGATTGGAGCTAGGAATTAGTAAAGTAAAGTTAGAAGTAAACTCTAAGTAAAGAAGTAGAAGTAGAAAAATAAAGTTGAAAGCCACAAGAAGTTACTTCGGAAGTGAAGAGTGGAGCTAGGAATTAGTAAAGTAAAGTTAGAAGTACAAAATGAATGCTAGAGTTTCAACTGAATTGGAATTGAGAAAAAGTAAGAACTTTTATATTTTTAGACGTTCCGTTTTTATATGTAGCACACTTAAAATTGTCAAAAAGAATCGCATTCTCAAAAAAAATCCATTGGAGCTTACCGCGTTTTTTATAAAAAAGCTAGCATTTGTTTACAATTGTTTGCATAATTAATGTCCTAAAATTCAAAATGCTGCATAAAGCTGTTAGCTGGCTACCAAACAAATGTGCCAGCGAAATGGAAAGTTTTGGTTTGTTGAACTAACTGCAAATGTCATAATTTTTACATTGCTATTGTTTTCCTTTATATGTGTTGTACTAAGCATAAATAGCTAGCTATAGACGTAGCTAAGTCTCCCCAGCTTAAGTATATTTAACTGGGTGTCTTAGGTATATACTGTTTTGATAGCTAGCTAGCTAATGTTAGCTTCAAGGCTCCATCCCATAGCTAGCTCTAATCTATGAGTTTTGTTGTTATTCCTCTTTTTTTAGGTATTTATAGCTACCTTAGTAGTCAAACTTCTCTTCTTTTTTTAACACGAATTATATATGATGTAACAAGCTAGCTACAAAATTTTTCTTGAACTTTTAGGATACTGTGATACATTTTTATCCCCATAGAGAATAATTTTTTCACATTTCCTGTAAACTTTACAAGGGGACCACAATATGACAAGTGGAACGAATTTTATAGAATTTAAAGTGTGTGTGTTAAGTTATTTTTTATTGTTTTGTTTCCTCATCCTGTCAGCCTACATGTAAAATGCCAGGTTTTTTTACAGGGTTTTTTGACATTTGATTGGAAATTTATATATACGTGGGTTTATGACTTTGGGTTAAAAAAATTTATGAGAGGATGGCATGGTTGTCAGTTTATATTGTTCGTGTTGCAAAATGCTGTTTTTTTGAAATTTTGTGTAAACTTTTGTGGAAATAGATCACATGCTATATATATACTGAAAGAACAAATCTTTGTAGAATCAGACTTCACTGTAGGCTGTTGTAAAGCTGATGTCTTTATCGGTAAAAATAACAGCCATAGTTTACTAATTAAGAAAAAAATAAAACGAGTTTGAAAGTTAAAAAGTATTTATTTGTTAAGCTTTTCGTACACTAAGTACATCTTCAGACTATATAAACAACTTTGTCTTTATATTTCGTATTATAAACTATTGTTTGGGAGAACTAATTGTATGTGATGTAATTTTTGCTGGAAGAAAATTCCATGGTTTCACGTTTTTGTTTTTCTTGAGAATTTTACAAAATTTTGTAGGGATAAATGTTTGCTGATGATAAAAAAATTACATAATGTTCTGACTGAAACTGTTTTTGTTTTTTATATTTTGTAATCTAAACGCGAGGACTGTGTGCACTGAAATGACTGATTTTTTTAAATTTTGATGTGTTTCATAACCTTTTTGTGGAAGATTAATGGGTAATGGCAATATACGACATGCTGAATGAACTTATTTTTGTTGATTTAGATGTGTTTCTCAAAAACCGATCTGTTTTACATTTTGTGTAAACTTTTGTTTATGAACCGTATACAATGTTTGTTGATTCAAGTTTATTCTTTGCTTATTGATTTTTGGACATTTAGGTTTAAAATTGTTGTTAAAGGGCAGTATGGATCATCATACTGAAAAAGAAAATTTTTGTGTTCTTAACTGGTTGATTTTTACATTTTGTGTAAATTTTTGCAGGAGAGGATGGTATGCAACCGAAATGACGGATTTTTCTAGATTTAAATTTGATGTTTTCCAAACTATGGCTTTTTCATATTTTTGTATATAAGCTTCTAAGGGAAAGACAATATTTAAAATGTGTAAAGAACTTATTTTTGTTGATTTGTGCTAATTCTTGCAGGCCTCCTTTTTGACATTTCAGAATAAAATACTGAGGGTTTTCAACATAATCACTTATAAGATGTACATATTTGAGATGCGTTATTTCTAACATTGTTATTATCCGTGTTGTGACTGTCGGTGTTGTAACTGTCGGTGTTCTTACTGTCGGTTTTGTGGGTGTTGTGAGTGTTGATGTTGTGAGTGTCGTTGTTGTAACTTTTTATCAACTAGATTTTGCACCTTACAAGTTCTTTTTTATTTTGTGTAAGATTTGTGTGGAGGATTTAATGCGATTTGACATTTGACATTTGGTGTAAGATTTTAAGAACATTTTTTTTTGTATATGCACTGCTGACGTCAGCAAAACATCTAAAGCAACCTATTTTTTCATTGACCTTTTTCCTACGTGGATTTTTCCACGGACCTTATCGACTAGTTAGGAAATAATAGAACGAGTATTTTTTTTGCTTTTAATTTTCCGAGTCCGTTGACGAGGATAAATTTAAAAAGCAAAAAAATTACGAGTTCGATTATTTCCAATTGCACGAGTAAACGTTCGATTACGAGCTAATCACACAATGAACTATTTTTGTAAGAGTAGCACAGGATATCAATTTCAATGTTTTGATTTTTTTATTACCCGATTTATAATTAGTTCGATTCATTGTAAAGACATCTTTTTTTGACTTATCATAAAACGTGAGAAAATAAATATTTATGGGTATGAATCCAAAAGCAACAGTAATTATTTTAAACGACAAGTAAACGCTTTAGAAAATATATTTTTTTCTATATCGAATCTTTTTATTTCTCTTGTTCAGATTTAATGAGCCTTATTGTTTTATGACCTTTTTATTACCTTATTGTTTTATGGGCTTTTTTATTATAGTTCGAATTTATAACATCATATATATTTTTTAAATTATCGGCGCTCCTTAAAGAGTGCAGTTAAGATTCTAGAGTGCAATTAAGAAATAATTGCACTCCGCAGAGTGCAATTACGATATAATTTGCACTGTAGAAGAAGCGCCAAAAAAGAAAAAATAGGTCATCATGTAATTATTACTTTTAATAATATTTTATCATTATTTATTCGTATTTTATCTGTAATATTTTTCTAGTTTATTTTATTGGGATGAAGAGACATTTTATTGTAAATAGATAAGCCCTGAAAATATATTTTACTTACTTTTTATTTGGCACACGCCGTTGTAGATCATATAATAAGTTCTACTGTAAACACTCAAACGAAAATATTTACAAGAAGACTAAAAGGAAAAATATTTTTTTTTACCAGTGTGCAGATATATGGTTACGACTAATCCTATGCAAGTGTTTTTGATGCGAATATATATGTGCACCTATAAAAAGTGTAGTTTCCGCAGCTACATGTACTGTATGCGACATTGTATAGTTGATTCTAAAAACTGGTATCCAATAATAATAAGATTATATCCAAGAAGGATATTAATTAACCCTTTATGGTAGTTCTTTAATGTAATGGGTTTTAAAACACTTTAATTCTGAAGAAATTAAAGGGCTGTTGAGGTCAAGTAAATATCTAGCCTTTACTGACTAACAAAATTTGGCGTACACATCTGAACAGGAAGATCCAGAGTTACCGCGTTCTTCTGTATTGAAAAGATCTTGCGAGTACCAAAGTCTCATATTTTGACCACGTAGGACTGGCTTGGTATAATTGCTGAATATGATGTGATCAGAGTTAGCGTGAAATCCTGCTAAAGAAAATTCTTTCTTGCTGTCAAGTAACGTTTTTTCAGGGATTATTACATTATTGTACTTGTCAGTCACCACCACACCTATGTTTTCGTTTCTTGCCCGGCATCCAAAGTTGGTAGCTGCATGCAAATAAGAACATTTTAATGTGCTTGTACCAATGTGCTGCAGTTTCAAATCCATTAGAAGGCCATCTTGTGTCAAAGTGAATTCTCCATATATGTCACCTTTACCAACAACGCAAACACCGGTTCCCTGTAATATCCAACCGCTTTCTAAAGGGAAGAGTAAATTGTTTTTGCAAAATTAATATGTTTTCAGTTTGCAGACCTTTTGTAACTTTATTAGCAACGCAGAGAAGGGTGTAAAAGTGCAAGTGACTCTTTGACTGGGCGTAACTTTTGTTTGATATGTAAGATGTTGTATTGGTTATATAATTATTTATTACATAAATGTTCGTTACCAGGTGGTTACTAAGGACATATATGGGTCCTAGGTATAAAACACAGACCAGATTTGAAGGAAATATGGAACTATAGAAATGACGTCATTTCGTTTCCTCGAACATCTATAAATGGCCTATTCTAAACATACTTAAAGACATGCACTCCAATATTTTAAAATTACAGACCTTCGTACAAATGTAAGGTCATTAAAATTCATATTTTATATGACATTATTACTTCTTTTATCCAGCGAATGAGTCGAGAAATTCAAATTTATTGCAAAACAGTAAAAACTGCCTATTTTAAGCATATGTGACGACATTTTTTGATCCAAATAACGTCATCAAATTAATGAAAAAGTAGAGAGACGAAATAATGATAAAACAGATTTGTCAACAAAAGCTACGACAACAACAACCAGAACCACAAAAAACAACATGATTCTACAAACAGCCTTTTTTATAGCAACACATTTTTTACAAAACAGAAGTTTCTTATATTTTTAAAAACACATTTATTTGTTAGAAAATTTAGAAAATTTTGAGAGATCAATTGGGAAGTCAATTTATCGAAACAGTAATACAGGGAAACTCTCTAAAGCGAATACCATCGGTGCAAAAAAATTGTCAGCTTTATAGAGATTTTGTTAAAAATATAATTTTGACTGAAAAAGTTTTCCAAGCTTTTCTTCACGAGGATTGTACATTAAGCTTGGTTCTCACTATGGGCTAACGATGACCTAACCATAGTGCGCATGATGCGCTAAGACCTTAGCCCATTGTTTGAACGTTAAAGTACCTGCTTAGCTCACAGCTAAACTCATCGTTAGCCGATTTTTTGAAATCAAAATTTTTTGATATTTATTTTTCGGCTAACAGTGATAAGCTCACTTTCAGCAATCTTTAAAGGAAGCCGACTTAAATGGTGCTTAAAAATGAGTAGTATGTTTCGTTATAAAAGGTCATTTTAAAACTAAAATGGCTGACAAAATTAAAAAAATGACGTTTGACGAAGAAAAAGAAGAGTTGGCGTTCAGGGTGAAAGATTTTCCCTGCCTTTCTGTCTCAAAGTCGTTTCCTTTTTCGTAATTTTGTTAATTCCTTTCTTTCCAGGCTACGTCGTCTTCTTCGAAGTAGTAATAATAACGAGACTTTCTTTCTATTTTTCGTTTTCATTCTTTCTTGCATTGGATTCGCCTACAAAAGAGCTAACGATGCACCATAATGTGAACGTGAAACGAATACATCAGGTACCTGCAGCTCAAAAATTGAAATCGGCTAACACGTTATGCGCACTATGGTTAGCTCATCGATAGCCCATAGTGACAACCAAGCTTTAGAGACTATGTATTTAGGCATAAAGCGTTATTAAAAACTAGTCGATAGCCCGTGGATAAGTTCATGAGTTCGCTTTCCTTTATACACTTCATTTCGTGTGTGTCGCTACTGCGGTACCATTAAAGTGTTCTCTGATTGGTTGAAAATTTCTGTTTGAAGTCAGAAAGGGAAATCAATATGAAAAGTTTGTATTTGCTATTCTTTTGGAAGAAGAAGTAGTTGTGAATGTTCCTTTAAATATTCCATCAATTTCTTAAGATTCCAAACTGTACGATTGCAAAGTGTGAATCGTGAAACAAATTATTATCATGAGATTCCAGCACAGTACATATTCATGCGTGATGAAAAAGGTGCCAAATGGGTAGAAAAAAATTTAAAGAAATGTATGGTAATGTATGTAAAAAGAATGTAATATGTCTGAAATATGAAAATATAAATATAATACTGAATAGGAGCCTGTATAGTAATAAATTTCAGTTGTCTTATTGAGTGTCGCGTGACTGTCCACTTCATACGAGGTTTAGATCAGGGCTAAGATCTATTTGTTTCAAGTATCACTGGTTCTTCCTATAAAGATGCCGTTTTCGACGTTGTTCCATTTAGCTAATTTCACGCATATGATTAATTTTCATATAATTTTGTGCATGCAAATCTAAGATGTTGATTAATCGCGATTTTCTTCATAAAAATATAAAGAAAAAATTCTCGATAGATTTTCGAGCAAGTTGAATATGACTTTTTATTTATCATTCAAAAACTTGCAAACATTGTATTCAACTGAATAGAACATTATCAGCTAATATCATTAAATCAATCAATCAAATAATATCAATGACAAAAAATACTTTATAAAGCAAAGTGGATGTTACAACTTACCTCTGCACAAACAAATGTATCCTTTATCGTTGCACGTGTCTACACATTTCCCTCCACCACAGGGGTTTTGTTCGTTACAGATGGGTCCAAGCTATAAATAAATAAACTATAACACAATTCGTGCGAAAACTGTTAACAATTATTTAATTTTTAACAAAAGCGGAAATTTACATACAGGAGGGTGAAATTTAGTAACATGCACTCCGAACTTGCCAAGGTTTACTAGTCACGAGAAACAGTGGACTAGGTTACTTGGTTGGGTCCACAAGGGTGCAAATTCTTGCTAACGTCAACACGCTATAATGTCACGACATTACGAGCCCCTGCAGGTCGTGGAGAGGATAAGTTTCATATGAGGACATCGTACTCCCAATCCTTTACTGGAGAGTAGGGACACTTAATCAAAAAACACCTACTGGACAAGTGATGTCGTTTAACCATTTCAAAAAATAGCTAAAAAAGGTATTTTTAAAGAACATAGTTTGACAGACAGACAATGGGAAAGACCATTAGACTTGCTAAAAGTAGTAACAATTTTAAGAAGTTACCATTTTGACATTATGTTTAAGTTAAACCTTTCTCTTAAGCGTAAAATTTACCTACGTTTTTCACGCGCAGGTCTGTTTCCATATGAACCCATCCTTCTTCATTTTGAAGCATTGTTCCATTTTCTCCATTTAGACTACTATGCATCATACAAAGATGATTCTCGCTGTGAGCACTGATGCTCTTGCATTCCAAATAAAGCATGCATTTTGTAAGGCAATGGTTTAAAGAGATTTTTGGTAAGACAGTATGAATACTGTTGATTAATTTTTGACCTTGATGAACGACGGTCCACATTGCATCGTATTTCCCACATTCAGGTAGCCTCAAAATATGAGCGTTATAAAGTTTAAAAAACATGAATATAGGTAACACCAGCGTCAAATTCATCGTTGCATAAGATTAACCTCACCAAAAGCGTATTAACAATTTGAATTAATCCTCTTTAGATTGATAACTGCATTGGGATGCTTCTAAGATTTCGCTGCTCTAAAAATATTGTAGATCTAGCAAACACGTAAATATTACGTTCTATGTTTGAATTAAAATCAATTTTGCTTTTAAAATGGATTTAAATAAAAAATATTGGACGATATTTAATATATTGATCATATTGGTTGAAACAAAATGTGTTATATGGCAAAGTAAGCGTATTGAGAAACATAACAATTTTTTTATTGGTACAAAACAGAAAGTTGCTAGTCACGTGGGATACGGATCAATACAACTTTTTTCACGCCATTACTATACAAAACAATGAAAGCTTCAAAGTATTTCGAAAGCTAATTATTACCGCCTTTTCTGTTTTTATTTCAAGAATTCAAAATGATTTTATTTCTAAAAACTAAAAACTCGCAACATTTTTTATCACGTGACGATCAGAAAGACGATTTCATTATTTGCTTCTATTAAACTCAAGTTTTTTTGGCATTATATGGCACAGCAACCTGTCATATGCGAAGCGAGCCAGCCTCGCGGCTAATCAAGATTACAGCAGGGTGGGGTATATTTTTCCCATATGACAATTTTAAGCCCGGCCAATTGGGCTGACTGTTCTATATTTGTGCAGGATTAAAGCTTTTTTTTGCGGTTTTTTAGCCGTTTGAACTTTAAAATCGGCTCCTTTTTAATCGCAGATTTTAATAATAAGCCTAGCCACTTTATTTTAATTTGCAAATAAAACTGAAATATAATGTAAAATAAAGCAAAAACAAAAAATTATTATATTGATTTGATATAATGTAATGACCGGAACAAAACCGGCCCATTCAGTTGCTGTAGCTACATATTTATCATCATAACAAACTCCGCATAAAAAAGATGGCGCACAGCTGTGACCACACTGTTAAAAAACGAACAAACAAGCAGAGTTTTGGTGGCAAATAAAATAAAAAAAACAGGAAAAAACTGTAACATTCTCCACAAATTTATCTGCGATGTGGAAGGGAAAATATAAAAAGTACATTTATATTGGTCCATCGACTATGGTGGAATACAAAGGGAAAATGTACTTGACCAATTAACCCTATTCGGTTCGGGGTTTCTTGAACATATTATCATCGTCCATAAACTTTAATGGCTGTTTCAAACTGAATTAAACTTAGTACACTTATACTGCGTCACAAAAGAGAAAAATTGCATAAATAAATTTCCGAAAGCTTAAGATTTGTCCAAATTATCACTGCCTGCTTAAAATTCAATTACTTCAGTTCTAGAGCGAATTCTAACATTCCGTTTAAAGTTTCCTACAGCTAAATAAATGTTTTTACGTAGTTCGGATGCAAAAAGGAAAAAATTGGCTGATAAATTCCATTGTTCCTGATTTTCGGGTATAATCCTCCTAAAAAAAAATTAGAAAAGCGGATTATTCACGTGTTTAAAATTTACAGAATAATCTCCCTTTTAAGTTATGATATCTTACCGATTACAAGGATTTCATATTAATTAACGGGTAGTTTCGAGTAATGGCCAATATCTAAGGCTTTATAGACATATTTAAAAACTAGTATCACAACCATGCAGCAAACCAAAAAAAAGTTCATGATAAAACAAGCAGGCCACCATTCACTGAAACGAATAAGGTTAAGAGGGCATTCAAGGAAAATTTTAATTTTGATTGAATTATAGAATGCATGATTCTACTAGCGAAGGGGCACAAAAATAAAAAAAACCTTAACCCATCTTCCCAATATTAAACTTTTTCTTGTATCTTATACAGAAGAAAGTTTCACCATTACCATGCTAGTTTTATATTTAAATACGTGTACATTTTCTAAGCCATATCTCTTAGAAAATGATCAAAACTCAATCTCAAAATTGTTTAGTCAAAAATATAGGCTCATAAAAGTATAAGAATTAAGAAATAAAATATCATAGAATCTGATTCGACGTCGAAGGACCATAAATGATTGATCATATTTGAAGAAGAACTACTTTGCGCATCACTAACATACTGCCTGGCAGTGAACGGCATTCGATCCGCAGTCTCAATGGAAGTCGCAGACGCACTCACTGCGATAAAATTACACTGATACACTTGTCCATCATCATTGGCGGTCAGATCAGGGTGAAACATTATCCGTTGGGAATAAACAAACGGATGTGGCATGAAAAAGATTCACCAATATATATTTTTGAAAGCGTTTCGATGCAGAAAAGCATGTATTGCAGCAATATGCTTAGCCTCTGAGACCTTTTTACCCTCTTGCTGATTGATCCGTACACCGTACACCGTACACCGAAAAAGTGCTATTTTGGTAGTCCATGAACTTGTCATGGCCATTTAACGAAGAAAAAAATTTAGGCCTTTCTGTTTTAAAGTTGCAATTATTTTTCTTTTTTTAATACATTGTTGTCAATTTGCTGAAGGCTACACAATATGCGCTCATATATTGCTACAAGAACTATAGCCCTGGATACACGGAGAATACGGGTCTGTCTGAATTTTCGGTGCATTGTTCTATATCCTCAAAGCTCACCTAGCCCATTAAATACCAATTGTACATGTTGTCTCTGTTCGACAGTGACTGCTGTATCACTATAAAATATTAGTCGGTGGCCCGTAGATAAATCCACAGGTTCGCCTGTCCTTCAAATACCGCATTTCGTGTGTCTCGCTTTTAGCGGTACCATTTTGAACAGACAGACAGAGGAGGGTATACGGGTATTATTATATAGATGCCAAAACGTCTCTAAGCATACCGTGGGAAATTCTTTCCCATTTCAAAAGCTTTTTTTATTTAGATTTTAGCCCTTTAATCTTGTTAATCTAAAACTGCTTTTTCCAAAAATTACTGCATTTACCGAAATATTCACACTTGTCTGTTCTTCTTTTTATTTTAGTAATCGCGCATTTCTGACTTAACTTTTAATGGAATTCAATGTGACAACTAGCCCAATCGAGGGAATTGTCAACAATAGCTTCATCACGTAATTTTTACCAACAAATTACTAAAATTGTATCACATGTTTCGTCTTATGCCTATCACCAATATAAACAGTTTCTAAATAAAAAAACGATTCGGCACATTTAAAGAAAATTGTAGAAAATATAATCGACTTTGCCTGTTACAAACGGTCATGCACAACCAGTACAGCTATAGGAGATAAAGGGGAAGTTAACCCAGAAATTTATTTTTTAATATGTAATAGAAAAGATGTCAACAGCTTTAATGTTTTTTTAGTTTTTTTTTCATACTTCTAACAAAAAAAATTTAAAAAAAAATCCCGCTTTCTCTTTGAAAATTTTGATTAAAATCTCGACCCCTTTGAAAGTAGAAAAAAACTGAATCTGGCGCGGTTTATGACGTCAATGTGTTCAGAAAGGTTCCTGTGAAGAAAAAACTGCAATGTTCGGTCAGAATAAAGACACTAAATTCTAGACATTTTTTCCCCAATTTCTATTTATGATTTTTCTACAATCACCCACATAAATATTGAGACTTTTCGATTTTTGACAAAAACAAATTCACAAACTCGCACCACAAGTCTTCTCAAACTCGACGTACTGCCTCCAGGCTCACGGAACTTCAGCTTTAGCTTCGACTTAGGGTCTTAGGAAATTCTGAATTCAACTAGTGAAACCGAAAAGTTCACTAGAACGAAGCCTTACAGTGCTGCTATACGCTAATTATAGCTTTTTACATGTTTAAACCGTCTCAGTTGGAAAAATGGACATTTGCGTCAACGGCCATTTCTGTTTTTTTGATAGAATTTCTAGTTTGTCTCAAAGATTATGTGGATGGTTGTAGGTGCTTATTTTAACTTTCTTTTCCTTTTATTAAGGTAAAAGGATATTGTATAAAGTGAGTTAATTTTTATTTTTTAATGTGTTGTGTATATAAAACTTTTTTTTCACTTTGGAACGCATTTTTTAAGTTTGATTGACATTTCCAGTGTTATTCAGTTTCGTTGGATGGCTTCGTAACATAGCATTGTTTTCTTGTCGTTGCTGTTACTCATAATAAATAAACAACTTTGTTTATATGTATGGTTTATAACATTTAAAACTGGGTATAATACTTTGAAGAAATAATAAATACGACAGCAGAAGTTTATCCCAGTATGCTTTTGACCTATACGCGAACTTCGAATTTTTGTTTTGAACACTTTAACGTCATTATTGGTGTCCCGTCCCAGACTATTGGTATAAAACGCGTTCCGTAAAAAAAGGCAAATTCTTCGAGGCGCAACAGCTGCTGGTTTACGAAGAAATTACAACATTCAGGAACAAAGTCATATTTTTTCGTGATTTCATGGATTAGTTGGATCAAATATGAAAAAAATAATTTTTGGGTTAATTCCCCTTATAAAGTCATCAAATTTTAAACCTCTGCAATAAGAACTGCAGGTGTACTGTGCGCACATGTATATTTCAACTGGCATTGCATAACTTTTTTTTTGTGATGAAGTTTATCTACCATGCTGGCACAAGAGGGCTCAAAAGGATTGAATGTGCATGGATGTAAATGAATAAAACAATGAATCCTTGCGGTTAACAGTAAGATTTGGACTTTCCGTAGGATTTACTGAGAGAGAGGGTCCGTCAAATAAAAGCATTACATTTCTGTGCAACTTTTTATAGATTTTTTAAAATTAACTTCTAAAATATTAAAAAATTGTCTTCATGGATGGGCTTACGTTTACAGTCAATCCCTGGTAACATGCAAACAAAAACAACAACGATGTCTTAATTTTGAATTCTTAAAATTTTGATCATTTTTCTGTGGGGATTTCTACTTATTTTAAGAATCTTTAGCTCTTATCCCGCATTGCAATGGCCAGAACATCTAGTTGATGTCCTTGTTGATGTTATTTGGGATTTGTATTTCGTGCAACGAGTTTCAACAGGCTAAATTTCGTTTTAAAAAACGAAATATTAGGTTTCATAAAAGCAGTGTTTACAAACGTGGACTCATTTTTCTACTACTTTCATATTTTTCATTCTCTTGTGATGTGCCAGTTGAAATAATTAATTATTAATAACGTGAGCATTTTTGCATTTTTGCATTTGCACAATTAAGAAAAGCAACTACTCCTCCGTAGAGGACATGTAAATCAGTGATACGCCGTAGAACTTCCTGCCGAAACGGCTGGTTTATTTTGCATTAAAATCTCTATTGAAGAACTTTTAAACGTTTTTCGGACTTTGAATTGTGTTATTTTGGATCTTTCGATCAGATTTTTTGGTCCCGTCAGCTGCATCCCTGTGGTATTCACATAAGGATAAAGAATGAAAGTTTGGGAAAATATGATTTCTTTTGAACCTTTCTTTAAACTAGAATTATTATTACACTTACTAGCTTCAAAGATTCTTTAACGCTACTTCTAGGATAGGTCTCATTTTTAGAAGGCGAGGCGGGGTGAAATTTGTGATGATATACCACGTCGAGAACAGGAATTATGAGCAATAAATCCACGGAGGCGGTAAAAATTCCTTCCTCTCCAGAGCCCCTAAAATCAGGGTAAGATCCCTTGTATTTTACACATTTGTCCCGTAAG
Organism: Hydractinia echinata; assembly: GCA_030067915.1. Classification (NCBI taxonomy): domain Eukaryota; kingdom Metazoa; phylum Cnidaria; class Hydrozoa; order Anthoathecata; family Hydractiniidae; genus Hydractinia; species Hydractinia echinata. The sequence goes on along the minus strand of JASGCC010000035.1, from coordinate 1,065,373 downwards.
CTTGCATTCCCATGTCAATCCCTTGTTGAAAGTATGAAAATTAATAAAGAAAATTGAAAAATCTATGTTAGTGCAGTCAATTCAATCGTTTGTTTTCCTAAAGGATCAAGTTACCTGGAATTCACCGCACAATCGGTATATTAATCCTGATAAAAAAAACCTTTAATATACATTTAATACAGTAAATCTACAAATATATCATCAGGAATAATAATAAATCTAATATATACAGTTGACTCCCTCTAATTCGAATCTCTATAATTCGAATATTTCTATAATTCGAACAAGTGCTCAGTCACCATCAATTTTCCTTAAGAAACTCATATAAAAAACTTTCTACAATTCGAATTTCTCTAATTCGAAACTTTCTATAATTCGAACAGTTTTTCAGTCTCTTCAGCACGATTCTTCTTGAATTATGTTTTCTTGATTTTGAAATAACGTAATTTCTCTCTGTAATTCGAATTTTCACTCTCTGAAGCTGAAAGTTCGAGTTACAGAGACTTTCTATAATTCGAATCTCTCTATAATTCGAACAAAAATCTTTCCCCTTGGGAATTCGAATTAGGGAGAGTCAACTGTACATATATTTATAAATGTGCCCAAAACTGGTGGTATGGGCTATTGCACAAATATACAATTTTATATCAATCTCTTAATATAAGACGTTTTGACGTGAATTTCCTTCAAACTGACTTATATAATTCCTGCGTTAAATATGTGTTAAAAACTCTAAATAGATATAAAGTTAATAAGTTAAACATTGAAGGGAAGACTATAGGCTATGCATTACGAAATAGATTGAAATATGGCTAAATTATTATAGAGCTAAGATGACAACATTCTAACACAGACAATATTTTAAAACGTCCAATATCGATCACTTTGGTGACCACATTGTCAAATATTGCAGTTGTAGCTTGTTTAACTAAACTTTGTCGGATGAATTCTATGCGTCACTTTTGTCACACGCTGAAATTTTACTCATTTTAAATTTCCGTGCTTTCAAAAAATATAGAAATAAATCAATAATTAAGTGTAATAAAAATGGACATTTACAAACATTCAAATATTTACAAAAAAGTTTAATATTAAGTATATGTTTAAGCATAAATTAATACAAATGACGTTTTTATACCTTAACAAAACTAATATTAGATCCTCAGTGGAACCTCAACTGTCTTTGTTTAAAATTTATTTTCGCAAAAAAAAAATTAAACTTACCAATAACAAAATTCGCGTTATTTCGAAATTAAAATCGAAAAACAGGGTTGTATAATTGTACCTGAACTTGATAACTAAGACCTTAAACTGTTTTTGCCGAAAGAATTACTTTTCTGCAGTTAACTTTAAGTTAACTGGTACATGTTATAACAAAAGGGGAAGAAAATGAAACGCCTTGACAGACTTATGCTTTTAAGAGATTCATTACATTTCCAAAGTTTCTTTCTAAAAAAAAAGAAGTAAGTCAATAAGTTAAATATTTTTTTTTAAATTCGTTCTCTCCGAAAAACCAACAATAGTTGCTTTTTAAAAATAATGTTTGCAGAATACAACGTTTTTTAGCGCTGACAACGACGTCTGTTATACTAGCAAAAGTGAAAATCTTTAGTTGCGCAATGTGAAAAACATTTCTGACATATCTCGTGTTGAATTAGCATAAACCAAGCAGCCACCGAAAGAAACCACACGGTCTCCGTGGTGGTGGGGCCACTTCCACGATTTCTACTGGAGCATATTTATCTTCGAGCTCCTGTGCTCCTCCTTCGCTTTCGCTTTCGTTTTTCGAGCCTGAAAATACGAACATCAGAAATGCAATTGGTCAGAGACATTACTAGTAATGCTTCAAATAAACGCCTGGGCGTTTATTAAGTTTTATCAATTTCTACTGGGGAGGGTGGGCGGTTTGAAAGGGAAAGGTCTTGAAACGTTTTTCTTCTCTTTTTTGTGGTGTTGAAAAAACCTTTGTTTAATTTTTTTTATATAAAAATCATGGATAATTAACTTTTATTGTTCCCGTAATGCACATCTGATTAAGATTAAAATTGATACATATTAAAAAAGGACTTTTATTTGTTTGATATTTATTCATTCACAGCTTTATTTATAACAATGTCTAAATATTGTTTGTTTGTTTCAACATGAATATTGTTAACTTTTGGGTTTTTTTGGTTTTAAAATTTTACGTCAATGATAGGATACAAGCTTATACTTGCTTTTCACATGTCGCGTATAAAGAAAGGGTGTATCATGGATAACATTTTTCTCTACACCAAACTGTGCTTTTTTTGGGCATCAATGCGTCTTGATGCCTAAATAATGCTTAACATTATCTTTTTCACAAATTGCAATTAATCATACTTTGCCATATGGAAGCAACTTAAGTTTTCAATTTTTCAGAAAAATAAAACTTAAAACTTAAAATATACTCAACTGAGGAGTTTTTTTGTCCAGACTCTTCTACTGCTTCAAGGAAGAACGCAAACTATATATACAACATCAGTATTGACTCTTTCTTACCTGATAGGTATATAGCCAATATGGGAACTATTTTGTCGGAGTAGAATACAAAGTCATCAATCATGTAGTAACCAGCAACACAATCCGCAAAACCTTTGTGACTAAATAACTGTATTCCACTTGTATGCGTTACTCCTACTTGTGACACACCTATATATGAGTAAAAATTCATCAATTAATTCTATATGTAACCACGTACAGTATATGTATTGCCAGATGTAACCACGTGCAATATATTGTGACTTCAACGATTACAAATTTTTTTAAATCAAATCAGTTTGATTTGAAGAAACTAGTAGCAGGGTCCTATTTAGTCCATTTCAAAAGAATTGAATATGTCTTTTGTTTTCTGCGCATTTAAGCATTATCGAACTATTTATATCCTTCTTGTATATAATTGTACGGAATTATACACCAGTAACTATAACAAATTGTACAATATATAGTAACAAGTGGCAGCAGTCATCTTTGTCATTAAGACTTTTTCCTTTGAAAATTTCTTTTGATGCAAATAATTGAGGGGAATCTTGCAAATTACGTATTTTTTCTAGGAATCGCTGAAGAAAAGATTGCGAATTGCTACTCCTGGCTAGAAATTGCAGAAAAATCTAATTTTGGCCAAATTCGCAATCTTTAATTCCGCAATCTTTTCGTCCACAATATTTTCTTGCGCAATAATTTCTTCCCTTAAGGTAGTAAAAACAGCGATAAAACAGACTATTTTAAAGTTCTTTCGGTTCAAAAGCCGTAAGACTTTAAGGGGCTTGGGTTTGTCATCACAAGTACACTTGTTTTTACTCTTTCCTACATACTTCAAATGCTTTACCTAATTTTTTACCTAACCAATGACCGATTCTTGCATAGCAGAAAGTCGAAGATCTTAGGGGCAGATCTGTTCGCAAGTAAATAAACTGAGAAATCTAGAGCACAAACTTTCGCAAGAGGACATGTTTAATTTTTGCACGACAAAATGTTTTGCATTAGAGAAAAAATGTAGGCGACCGCCTATCATTAGAGGTAGAACTTAACTTACCGCGGGAGTGTGCCCCGCGGTAAGCTAAGCGGTAAGATAAGCGGCTGCCTAAGTCTTTTTTCAGGCTTTTTGCTATAAACAATAATCTGGTCTGTTAAATATCATTTTAAATCTGCAAAATACAGCTATTATTTATATGTGTAATCACCATTAAGTAAACAGATCTTTTGTTTGATCACATACGCTGTTAACAACATGAATCCTATGATGTTACCCAGCAATTCGAATGTAGGGGAAGAAGATTTGGTTAAATATTATTGCAGTAAGTCATTCGCAAAGGGATAAATATGCTTTATTTTAAACAACCATAAAAATATATATGACAGAGAGACACTTGAGCGATCGCCTGAAATAGTACCAAACTCATATTTTACACCGAAGTTATAATGTACAAACCACAGACCTTATGAAATAATTTAAGGACCAAAATAAAAAACAACAACTTAGGTGGCCGCCACAGTAATCTCCGCAGTCATCTTAGCTATATCTCGATGGTAAGTGGGGCGGGCGCGTTACTTAACAAGCGGCCGCTTGAGAATCCGCCTATTTAACCGCGGTTCTAAGTAGACGCGGTTGTCAAAATCTGCCACGGTATTCAGCAACACTTTATGTCACTACGTTATAACATGTTAAAGTTTCTATTAAACAAGAGGTCTTCCCACTAAACATCAACTCACTCCCACATTCGTCATATTGTCTACTTCAATTTCTTCTTATTTTTAAAGATATGATTTTTTGCGTGAAATTAGAAATTTTCTTCTCGTTTTCTTTAAATTTTTTAAATTTTCTTTAGAGTTTAAAATGCAAATTTAATGTTCCTGCCGCATAAACTGCCTAAAAAGCCATTTTAATAGTTGACGTTCTTTATAAACGGCCCCTATTTACCGTCGTTGATGTTCGAATCTTCGCATCGTAATTTTCCTAATATTTTCTTGCAACTCTATTCTACACCATATTTTGCTGGCTCTAAATAGCATTGATCTAAACTGGAAAAATGGTACTAAAATGGAGCAAACCAACTGTTTTTTATCAATATAGCTGTTAACGTATACATATAAATAAAGAAAAACCCTTATTGTTGTTGAAAATTTTTGACTTTCTTACAGAACGAAATATGACTAGCTCACTTGCTCCTGATGCAACATGAACCGCGTCAATAAAAAAGTTGAGTGTTGTTCCATCAAATTGAACGCCAAAATGTCTCCATTCAAGTGGGTTGTATGGTCCATGTGATGCTGTAGCATGCTTAGACCTACGACACAAGAGAAAGAGATTCTTAGTGTCAAAAAAATGACAGGAGAGATACACGAACTTTTTCAGCGTACTGCTATTTTGATGAAATATTGATATTCTCTAATCGTACAAGAATTTCTGTGTCTACCTTGTAAAAATGTGCTTAGCATGCCCTTCATTTTGTTAGCACCAATTATAAGGATTTCATAGAACATTTAGCAGTAGTTTCGAATAATGGCTAAGATCTAAGGCTCCATGGGACCTAAATATTTGGCACACAGGTGTCTAATAGAGAAATATAAAAAATCAACAAGCTAGCGCATTCTTATTTGGAAGAGAAAAGAAATAAAGTATATAAAAAAAGTAGACAATACTACATTATACATTGACTGGTACTTTATAGTCCAACTTTTTGCTTGATAATCATACCATAGTGTTGGACCCGAGTTCTAAAGTTATAATGAGTTCCATTATTTCCTAAATACAGTCACATTTTAAAACAAACATACTTTAGTATTATTCTAACTTAAATTATCATTTGTTTCATATTTTTTTTGTTATACTGAGGCTAGACCATACGGGTCTAGGCTGAAAAATATAGCTCTTAAATTATTCCCACTTTTTTGCTGTTACGTAAAGACATTGTGGAATATGCCTGCATTCGGAGTATCGGGACACCATAACATCCTGCGTAGTACTTAGATTTAAACCCGATCTTCCGTTCATATCACATCGTTTTGATATCTTCCCAGTAATAACAGCCAGATTAAGTTTTGGAAGATATATCTTTGTATAAAAGGAGAAGGATTAGAACGATTTGTATACATACACCAAGAAAGATATTCCTTGTGTTACTCTTAAAGTGTTTTTTCTGTTCTTTATCATCTTCAAGTCTAAGTATTGGCAGTTCTAAAAATGTGCTTATGTTATATTTAAAAAACCGTCTAACGTTAAGTTTACGCTTTTAAAATCTCATTTACCAATTATTTGTCCTTCTTGCTACTAACTCCAACTACACCAAAGAATAGTAATCATGATACTTACATCCTCATGCAAGACAGTTGTCCTTTGAGAAGAAGGATAGGAGGCAGTTTGTTGTTTCAGATCTTTTTGCAATAACTTTGCCCAAAATGCAAATGTAACGCCTGAACAAGTGTCAACATCACTAGTAAAATTAAAAGTAATTGATAAGTCATACAGTTTAATAGGTGGCTGACTAAAACAGGGATTTACGTCTCTTTGTGGTTACGGAATGCATAATACAGAAAAACAGTTTAATGAGCTAGTGGTGGGCTGGTAACTTTTGATCTGTAGGATTGTGGATATCAACCCTAACTAGGCAATTACAGAATGCAAAAATTTAAATTGATTTGTCTTGCAAAAAGACCTTATGACATTATCTCCTGGGTAATTAAATTAATGCCATTTGGCGGATGAGTTATGTTGGTAAATAAATGTTGAGATTTTTATGGGGAGGGTCCTTTTCGCTTAAATTGTAACTATGGATTTTTTAGAACAATTTTTTAATATGGTTCTTTTCTCTTACAAATAGCAGGTATGAGTTTTATCCACATTGGACATGGGTGTCATCGCTGTCCCTCCAGATACATACAAAACATTTCCAGGTCGTTCTGGGACGGACACAATTTTAGAATTAGCTGTAATAGTAGATTCACACTGTGAACTGCTGCCTGTATTCGAAGCTTCTGTTTTGCTTGCATCAAATGTAAACTTCCAATTAGGAATAGCATCTAAAAGGAACAGTTGCAAAATACAACGTGTGGAAATAGTTAAAGCATGAACACACGTAACGTGAATGTATACAGATCTGCCTTCATTAGCCGATTTACTTCACATATTCCGGTGTTAACAAACATATCTGCCAAGATCGTGGCAATATGAAGTCTCTTTCATAACTTTTGTAAACGGCTTTTTTTGCTTCCCCTCCCCCTTCTTCAGAGCCCTCGTTGAATACTGTCAATGTACTCGCACACTGGTATGTATGTGACGTTAGCTAATTACATACATGAGACAACGAAGGCGAAAAAGGCAAATTAATTTTTTACCTGACTTTCTTGGCAACAACTTCTCATATGTTATCACTAAATGATCTTTCATACTAGCTTTCCGCTCGAGTTGCTCCTTTTTACGCCCTTATTACGCCCACGACTATAACATTACGCCCATAACATTGCACCGTGCCTAATGGTCGTTTTGCGTTGTTCCTACAACGTTATTTACTTTTTCCATTCTGATGCAAAATCTGGAGCAATATGTTAATAAGAGATTATTTTAGCTCCCTATCCAAACTACAGGAAACCTTAAACTAGGAAATACGTCTTGCTCTCAAATAAAGTCATTCGATACAATTAGTCCATGCAGAGTTTTTGTTACCCCATTTCAATTTTTTTTGGAAAACTGGACTGCAATTTCACTTTTGGCAACAGGTATTATTTGTAGAAAGTAAAATTTAATATGAAAAAACAAAGTGCAGACGTGCATTTTTAAATCTAATCTTGGATGTTAAAATTACGGAAGCTTATTAGGGCCATGTCTACACATTTTATTGATCAATGTTGTATCTCGAGATCGAAGTTTCCATCTCGAGATCAAAGAACACCTTTCGATCTTGTATATCAAACCTTCCATTTCAAGATCGAAGCTTCCATCTTGAGATCGAAACTTCCATCTGAAGATCGAAGTTTCCTTCGATCTCGAGATCGAAGCTTCCATCTTAAGATCGAAACTTTCTTCGATCCCGAGATGGAAGCCTCCATCTTAAGTTCGAAGCTTCCATCTGAAGATCGAAGTTTCCTTCGATCTCGAGATCGAAGCTTCCATCTTAAGATCGAAACATTCTTCGATCTCGAGATGGAAGCCTCCATCTTAAGTTCGAAGCTTCCATCTGAAGATCGAAGTTTCCTTCGAACTCGAGATCGAAGCTTCCATCTTAAGATCGAAACTTTCTTTGATCTTCATATGGATGCTTCGATCTTAACAGCGAAATAGTCATTTTTTTCCCCTTAATAAACCATTCAACTAAAAATGGTCCGAAAATTAAAACTGCCTCGTTTTTGAAAACTTCGTACGAGTGAACAAAAAAGGCATGTGGAATATAATCGCATTAATTCTTCTAGAATGTCTTCCGCGCAAATAAAGGAAGACGTTATTTTCGTAGCCGTCTTGGCTTCTTGTTAAGACGTAAGAATTATGTATTTTAGACATAAACAGTGACATTTCTTTGTAGATGATAAAACAATGTTCCATTTTGCTTTTAAAAAAATCTTGTCTTCTTTCCACCATATGGTACCAAATTGAACAAAATTCCAACTCCAAATTTTCATTTATTAGCTGTGGAACACACAGCTTCTAGTTTCGGCTGAAAGCTCGAACAAAATCCTGACCTTCTGGGATTTAAGTGAAGATATGCGTATCTCGGACGCGGTTAGTAAAATTGACGTTTAATCTGCCATTTTAAAAGCTGCATAGCTCAGGTTTGAAAAAGATCTCTTTTTGTCTTGTAAATGCTGCGTATGTTTTCTATACTATCACAAATCTTAGTAAAATGTTTTTTATTATTTTGGCTATCACAGACGTATATAGCAGACCAGCTACCGTAGTCAGTGTCAGTTAGATGGCAATATAATACATACAGACAGCTAGCTAGCTATTTTGTGCTTTTCTCTCAAGTTTTCCATTTAGTTTGGTATGAGTCCATTTTGGGCTAGCCATTGTTACTTCTTATGTTGTTTTTTACCAACCTAAAGGTAGCCACAAAGTAGTAGGGAGGCATATATAGCTTTTGTAATAATAATCCTGCAAATTTTAGCTATGATGCTTTTTTCATACATCATAATTTATTGTGTTTGCTTCAACATAGCAATAGAATAAAATATTTTATCCTAGGGGTATAAACGAGCTTCGATGTTTACGTTTTGACGGAATTTCCACGCTTGTGCATAAAATCTGAAAAAACGACAGATTATAAAATGGGCCAGACTATATAGAAGAAGAAAGTTAACATTCAGGGAGAACGGATAATTAGCATGTAACAGGACAGTTAGTCCACGCTTATACGACTATAATACGGTGGAGATCTTTTTCGCTTAAATTTCCACAATTTTCTTTAATATGTCGATATTGTAATGTATGACTTCTCCATGTTTTTCACGCCTGACTACGTCTTTTCAATGCTTTTCCATAAAATCAGTGTTGTCGTTTCAAGAGCATTCATAAATTGAATCTGCTAATTATACATATATATATACAAAATTTATACGGCTAATTATACAGTAACAGCTGTCATATTTGTTGTGATGAAGCTGAGGCCATGCAGTGCCAGCAAAGTCTGGATTTAGACGGTTAATTAGCCGGTACGTGTTTAAAAATAAATATCTTTCACGCGCAGTCGTTTCTTGTTCTTTTTTTGCTTTTTATTGAAGCATAACATGCTATGGAACTAGGTAGATGACTATTGGAATATCGATATCGAAGAAAAGTACAGACATTTAAGCAAATCAGATCTCTACCGTATAATTAGCCGCACAAGCAGCTCATTTTACTGCATGTATCGTATAATTATCCTGTAATGGCTAACTAAAGTTAAAAGCTAATTATCAGTTCACCCTGACAGGTCAAGTTATGGTTAAAAAGTATCTAGTAGCATTTTTTCACTGATGTATAAAGTAAATTATAATCTGCATGCAAAAACTAGATTTTAATTTTAAGATCAAATTTTTAAGATGCCTTCACTGAAAATTAAAGTTTGTAATAGGCTGGTTGGTCTACGGCTTTTCGCATGCTTATTTTGCCTGTCGATTTGTGCAAAAGATCTTGGGAATATATACAACACCACATCACAATGGAACTAGTCTGAAATTGCTCAGATTTGTAGAAATTTTCTGCAGACCATGTCTCAAAGAGTGTTCTATTGGACTAGCCTTCAACCCATAAAACAACGGTTGACTATCACAGATATCTTTAGATTTTCGCCCATGATATATCTCCCTGTCATCCTTTTACAGGCGTCCTTGGCACAAAATAACAATTCGGCTACCAGTTTAAATAAAATATGCATATTATTATTGAGCTCGCTGCTCAGTGACTAAACAGGAGGGTTCTACAATTTAGCCACCCTGTTTAATTTTTCCTCTGTAAAACAAGCACCAAGCATTAGTTATGCTACCTAAATTGCAAAGTCAACCTTTTGTTGCCTTAATGAATTTCTTATCTTCAATGCTTTAAAGTGTTTTCTCGATGCTGTATATATTTTATTGACATAAACTAGCTCTTATGCAGGGATATTGTTTTATTAAAACATGCTTTTACTGGTACAACTTTTAACTTTTATTAGAAACCTTATTTACTTAAAAAAATGATGTAACTTTTCTATTTCATTATATTTCAGTCTTGCGTTTGTGAAAAGTAATAAAAACGAGTTTTAGTAATTAGTCTAGCATCACCTGTTGCAAATGCTAGGCAAGCGAGGCTTGAGTTTTTATTGGTTTGCAATACGTTGATGATTAGAAATAGGCTTTGTGTATCCTCAGTAACAAAAAAAACCCAGCTCCGTTTTAACATTGGTTCCACAGCTTCATAGCTGTGCAGCTATCTTGTTTGTGAATATATTTCATGCGGTATTCGGCTAATTTTCTTAAAAAAATTTCTAACTTCATCTCTAACTTCAATAAAAAAGGGTTAAGATAATAAAAATACTCACCAGAACAATGACCATCTTTAAAATACTGACTAACAATAATGAAGTATACAAGATGGAGAAATACCAAAAACACCTACTAAACGCGCAGTATCCAAATACACTTGAGTCTGCAGTTGTGCCACACCACGCCCTGACTGCAGTGAGACTTGGAGGAGCATCAAAGGTACAATCTTTGTACTCCTTTCCTCCATGACTAAATGGGTAATGGCAGTATTCTATTGTAAGTCCGGTTGTCGTCCCTCCGAATGCAAACGGCCGTTCTAAAAGTATTTAAAATAAAGAAATAAGAATGTTATTTTTATAGTGGAAAGTTTTCTTTCCTAATTTTAGTTTATAATTTGTAAATCGTAGCTACGGACCTATTAGGCTATAGTTGAATTTTTAAAAATAAATTTTGCCGTCACATTTGTGCGTTTATTGTCAAGAAAAAAATTCACTTTGTGGAGAATCTCTTTTTAGTTATGTTGGACCCAAAAAGCAATTCTTAAATGTGATTGACTATTTGCCAATGTGATTGACTTTTTGCCAATGTGATTGACTATTTGCCAATGTGATTAACTAATTGCCAATGTGATTGACTATTCGCCCATGCTGCATTTGATAGCTAGTTATATGTCCGCCGAGTTGATTTAGCGGATGTTTCCTTTTGTTATTATTACTTCTATTGTTGTTCCAAACAGGCTAAATCGTTGTGACATTAATATTTTGCTCTCTTGCAACTTTCCATCAAAAAAATTTTAAATACCCTTTTAGGAGTGGCCATGGCAACAGGGTTGTGAAGGGTGGTTCGTGATTATTGCTGACATTAATGTAAAAATGAATTTTTGTGTGAGTAATTAAGGCAACTTTTACATGGAGTCGAAATGAGATTTCAAACCGCAATGAAGTTTTTATAAGTAAATCGTGTGTTATTTTGAGAGCGAATTGGAACTTCATTTCGTTTATTTTGTTTACAATAATTAATAAAATTCATTGAAATTTAAGTTGTTGTTTTCGTTTAAAATTTTAACTTAGCAACGTGGTATGCAACAGACTAAGTAACTAATTTTGGTATATAGATTTTCATTTCACATGATGCAAACTATAGGTTTTGGAAATTTCGTGATAATTTTCTTTGCATTTGATCCAATGAATTATGTTATCTTTATGTTAAATATGTAATATTTTTAGTGGGTTGGGTTCCATTGCTTTTGGTGAAACCTTATTCTGATTTAATTTTCGTATATATATGTTAAAGCAAGTATTTTAGCAGATTTAGCTTTTACATTTCACACTGCAATTTTCTTTGGCACTTTTGAGTTTTCATTTTTTCGATGCTCCTGCTGACACCTTAGGCCATTTGTTCGGAGGTTAAAATGTGGAATAATGCAAATTGACCGTTCAAAGTTAAATTGCTGTGTTGATTGTTGCATACCCTTCACTATCAGCAAATCGTAAGCTCAAGATAGTTAGAAGTGATTATTTGAACCAATTTGACGAAGTTAACATCAAATCTTGTCAAAACAGTGGATACATTGACGATGTTGACGTCAAATCTTGTCAAAACAGTAAAGACAAGGGAAAAAATTGGAGGCGACTCAATATGTGTGAGTGAATGTTGCCATGACCATGGGTTAACCCCAACTATGTGAAGGAAATGGGGGAGATGGCACATTGTGTGGGTCCTTGGGTGTCGCAGGGAGTTGTCTGATGAACGCGGACCCTAATTGGGTCTGTGTAACTCAAAATGAGCATTAAATACTCAAGGACTCTATATCTAAGCCATGGTCTCTCCTGGAAATAATAGACAAGGTTTATCCTTCGATATTTGTGAGGCTAGCCATGTAAAATGAATACGGTATTGCATGTGAAGAAAATAAAAGCAACCTACTCTCTTCACAGAAATCTCCCCAGTGTGACATCGGACATTCACAACTAAATGAATCGTCGTTATAGCCTGGTATGCAAATACCGTTATTCTTACATTTTCCTTCGTCGCAGCCAGTATTCTGAAAATAAGAGCAAGTTATCTTATAACATAAATTTCAACTCGCTTTTGAATCCTTTACCTTCACTTTTCGCTTTTGACAATTTAATGTAAATTATGATTTACTTATTGTACAGGGAAACTTCTTTAAAAAATAAATAATATAGCTTAACTTTGTGTTTTACTGACTGTAAATAAAGGTATTTTAAAGTTTTTATTCCATGTGTATTGTATGATATATGACTAGCTATTTATTCTACTTTGCTAAACTGCTTACAGTTCATAGGAAATGAGACATTTGCTGTGACAGTACAGTAGTTTAAAGAATAAATTATCTAGCAAGGGTTATATTTTATTCGAAACGTGTGTTAATACTGAATATAAACAAAGTTTTTTTGTTTTATGTGCATTGTATGATTTATGGCTATTTTGTTTTGCTAAACTGCTCACGGCTCATAGAGAATAATATTTGTTGTTGACAATACTTTTTCCTAAAGAATTATTTAAAAAAAACTGTAATTCAGAGTGAAGTTGTCACTAGACTATTTATAAAGTAGCAGTTCTTAGACAGTAACATTAGCTAGCTGGGTGGTTAACATGAAGGAGGGCGATGGACATTTTTTGCAAGCAGATTTGTTTCAGCTATTTACCCCTGTACGTTAGAAGTTTGGCTTTGCTGCATATCAAATGTATTACCACAATCCACTGAAAGCTAAATTTTGTTATTATTGAATGCCTTAAAGTATAATTTGGTGTATGCTCTTCGCTTTGCTTGTCATCTATACCAGTTCCAGTCATCGTCCCAGGTTTAATAAGAAATCCACAATCAAATGTAGATTTCTTATCGAGTAACATCTCTGTAAATATTGTTTATTGCTTTTCCAGTTGATATCTCAACTTTCCTGAGTCGAAGATTAAACTCTGCGTGCACAAAAAGTCAATAGGAGGATCGCCTCCTTCTTGACCTATTATCTCTGCAATTGGTACTCCGATATATAATAAGCTCAGTTTCTTGTTGCAATGTTAAAGCCCTTAACTGCTAATTCATTCTCTGTCAAGGATTCCTTCTCATTCACCGACAAAATTCGTAATCTCTACATGGCTAGTACATATATCCATAGTCTCTTGACGAGACTATTGATATATGTGTGTCTCGGCTATATATGGACACTGACTTGGACGATTTTCGTACTTTACTCAGGCAGGCTACAAAAGAATCTCTTTTTATAATTTATGATGATTATTAAAAGCACATTGATGGCGTTGCAATGGGATCCCCTTTTGAAACCGACCCTGGCTAACTTATTCTCCACGAACGTGCCTGCTTTAAAGACTGCTCACCTGCATACACACTAATAATATATTGAGGCTATGTAAATGATTTTTTACCAGCTTTATAACTTTATCATATATAAATATGGTTTAGTATATTCTTTGTTATTTCATTTTTTTGTGCCTGCTGAGTTTTCTCTAGATTCCACGTCAAGATAAAATTTCTTAAAAATATTTTATCGAAAAATGGTTATTCTGTCTTGTTATCCAGTTTTGTTGTGTCAAATGAATTATCAATAAAATACACACGCCGTCTGTTACCTCGTCTAGTTTCGATGTTCCTAAGAAACAGGTTCTTATTATCTTCCTTATTTAGGTTCTGTTTCACTGTAAGCGAGGACACAAGAAAACTGTTCCATCAACAGTTACCTTGTTGTTCATTACAGGTGTTTTTTAGGTCTTCTTTGAAATTGTTCGCTTTGTTTATGATTTAAGGATAAACTTCCCAGGTCTTTGCTTTCGTGCGTCGTACACAAATTTTCTTGAAGTGGCTGCAACTCTACTTATGTCGGTAAAACTATACGGCAATTGAAAGTAAGGTCCTGTAAACATTTAGGTGTATCACATCTCACTAATAAGAGAATTGTCACTCAACATTCTTCAGCAGTTAAGGAGCATTTACTTATGACGTCAAACTACGCTGACGACAGCAATATTAGTGTCTTAACGTCTGACGTTTATAATTGTATTTTCGGAATATAAAAGAGTGTCTCTTTATTTTTAAATAAAAACCTCAACTCAATATGGCTATAACATCAGCTCCTTTGTATTCACTTCAATAATATTTTCATTGGAATTTTCGATATCCTTTTTAATAAATTTACAACATGCAAAGTTGTAAATATTTTTTTTAAAAGATTTGTGCTTCTAAAATGTGGCGTGGTTTGGCAAAATTTGACAACTCTTCTGGCCAACATATCTCCCCATTTCTTGTGTTATTTAAAAGCACAATTTATGAATGATGCTGAAAACAGAATAACATCTGATTCTCAGAGCGGTGTTCCAAAACGCTAATTATGTAACGAATTGTAATTAACACCTATAGCTAATTTATTGTCGACAAATAATAACCAATGATAAAGTAGCAACCAATCAGAAGAAAGAAAGCAATCTTTTAGCCCTGTGGCATTCAAAATGCTGTCAGAGGATGTGAAAATGTCGTAAATAGAGACCTCTATACGTCTAATACAACTCGCTAGTCAGTAAAATTACTTATTTCTACTTTACCTTAAGAGAAACGCGAATCCAGCCAGTCTTTTCTACCATCGATGATTTATTTGAATACATGTTATTTTTAAAGAGATGACATTCCACAAATTCATTCACTTGCATTCCATCAAACATGGTGTCCATTGGCCCAGCATTTGCTCCAAAACATGTCGCATTGAGCATGCATTTTTTGACACACGCTTTTTGATTCGCAGCAGTGGTGTTTAGAAAATTGTCGGTTATATTCAAAAAAGAATCTTCGGTAGGCTCACCAGCAAAATATGCAAAGAACGATTTTCCACCGTCATTGGTAGCATTTCGACACAAATATTGTGATTCACATGTTTGTGCATGTGCAATGGTAAATGCACTAAAGCAGAAGTAATGAATAAATGTAATAATAGAAAAATAAGAAAACAAAATAATAGTGCCAAACCTACTGCTACTATGGGAAATACAAGCCTTTCATTTATTTTACATGTTGTACATGTTGTTCAAATTTTCTTGCAAACGTGTTTCCTTTTGTTACTTTTCTAGCTATATTTTACTTTTTCTACAAATCGATGGCTTTGGATTAGTTGATTCTGAATGTCCTACCCCTTTAATTCAGCCTTTAAGTTGCTTAAACTTTAATAATAGTTTCCTTCTTCTGCATCACGGCATAACAAAATTTTCTCTTTATATTACCGATAATTATTTGCACGAATTTATTCACTACAAATTTTAAAATGTTAGACATAATTTGCATAATTTGACATTTAATAAGTAAAACTGGTTCATTTTATTTATCTTTAGTAGGTAAGTAAATAAAATAATTACGGAATAGGAAATATCACGTCCCTGGGGATTCCATCTTAACAGTTCGTTTTCCTTGTCCTTCGAGGGTACCTAGGTTACATTAGTCGCTAGCGTGGAAAGCCCTTCCTTCGTTATGCTTCTTTCCTAATGCTCGAAGCGCAATAAACCCATAACAAATAACCCCTATGCAGTAACTTCTTTATATCATTCTTTTACAAAGGTTTAATAATAAAGGGATAAATAATGTTTTATTACGTTTTAGCTTGCAGAAAGAATATAGATACAGTTTAAAGCATTTAGCAAAATCGCAATATAGTTAGAACAGGTTTTTCACATGAAAAAAGTTTGATAAATTCATTGTGGGGACCGCCTTTTCCTTTTTGATTTTGGTATGGTTTTCATTGTAATAAGTAAATTATACCAAGTTAAATGAACCAAACAAGGCACAATAGTCCAAACTCAAACTGTAATTTAAACGGGTTCCACCTGACGCTGGCGCTTCAAGTACGCGGGGAAACGTAGCGAGAGCAGGGTCATCCTGCCTAATTAGTCGCTGGAAGTACATTGTTGGTGTTTGTGATTAAGAATGGCTACAAATGTGCTGACATCACTTCTTGAAAGTGCGACGGAGTGGGGGCTCGAACCTGAGACCTTTTGGTTACAAGGCGAATGCTCTACCACTACCCCATCTCCGCAAGTTTAAGTAAGTCAAAGTAATTATTGTGGAGTATAGTCAAAGATGTTGGTGTTTACTGTAATGTTAATGGTTTGTCCAGAATCTGTCATATTTTTAATTTTACCTATATGTTTATGGATGTGCTGCTTGCAGAAAATAAAAATTATTTACTTACGAGAGTAACAGAATCACAAAGAACATCGACATTTGTAATGACAATAAATTTTCATGTCAAAAAATATTTTAAAACTTGAAAAAGTAGTGTCGAATATTTTACAATACTTAAAAACATTTTCATCTATCAATTCTGGCACAGCTAGAGAGGAATTCATTCATTGAACATTTACTTTCAGCAATTCAATATACTTCAATAGTAATTAATAATTTTAATAATTTTTTATATTAAATTTTATAATTCTAACAATTTAATTTTTGATTTTATCTGTTGCTATGTTGGTATAACTATGACAGATGTCACTGGTGAACAAAAAAAGCATTGAAAATGTACTAATTTTTAACCAGTACCAGAACCAAGATTTTCTTAGTTTACTGAAAACATGTTTTGGTCAAAGTTATAAATGCATCTAGATATAGGCTGGTAACTTAAGACCAGTTGAAAGAACTATTCTTCCCACCCAAGTCCTAAGATCCACCCGGTCAATCTTTGGACGGTTCCGTATCGGGGGCGGATCTAGGGTTAGGCAGCCTAGGCAATTGCCTAAGCGTAATTTTGTGACCTAGAAAAAAAAATTCTATAGATAGAATAATCTATAAAAAAACTAAATTATTTTTATAATTTTATTTTTGGCATCCGCCGATTTCGACTTCATGACGATGCGGCGTTTTATCGATTTTTGATATTTTACTCAAATGAGCAAACCCGGGGCGATCTTAGGCAAAATGTCGATTCGCCTAAAACGTCCGCGGGTTTTAAAGTTCCGAAGGAATGAAAATCACAGATGGAAGAAAAAACGCCTAAAACGTCCGCGGGTTTTCAAGTTCCGATGAATGAAATTCTGGAATGTGAAGAAAAAACGCCTAAAACGTCCGTGGGTTTTAAGTTAAAACGCCTAAAACGTCCGTGGGTTTTAAAGTTTAAACGCCTAAAACGACCACGGGTATGGTTACATGGACAAGTGGATGTTTCTTTTTCAACATGGTTTACCTGGGTCAGGTCCAATTGCAGGGAGCACTTCAAATGTCTAGAATATCAAAGCAATTGTATGCTACCTAAGTTAAATGAAGAAGTTTTGAATTTGGAAACCCTTTCAGATATTGAAAGGATTGGAAATGCTGGAGGGAAGTATTTTGGCCACGTGTGCCATGTTGTTGTCTCAAACCAAACCTTCATCTGCCTCGCAAGAGACAATAAATTCATTGCTTTAAAGTAAGTAATACTTGAAATATTTTAGTTTTAGCTGCTCCTGACTTTTAGGCACTTTTGTGTCAAGAACTATTCTTAAAAGTGGTAAACCACCAGATGTTCTTACAAAACATGTGATTTAAATCTTTTTCTTAACAAAACAAAAGGTTTTAACTTGACCTTGATCAAATGCATTGTTTGTTTATAAAAGCCCAATGCTAAACGAGATAACTGAGGCATTTTATGTAAACACTGTCTTGGCGGTCGAAAGATGTTTTGATGTGTATGTTAAATTTGGTATATATAGAGTATTACTAGCTACCTGTATGTGTATTAGTTGAAATTTTGTTAGTTTTTTTGTTTAACATCTTCAGGTCACAGGCTTCGTGTAGCCGTTTATGCAACTGTGTATCTTTGTTTCTGTTTGGGAGAGAAAACATTCTTGTAAGATAACTAAGGGACAGCTCTTTCATGAACGCCAAAGTCCAAGCTAAATGTTAATAGATCTGCAGATCCCCTTTCCCTCCCCTAAACATCAAAATCAGAGAAGGTAATATTTGAATGTTGTCAGTCCTTGAAATCATAAGCACTTGGCCATGTGTTCCTGTTAAGCAGGTAGACACTACAAGTTCAAAAAACTTCTCTAAGAAATCGATGTATACAGTATGAGATATACATAAACGTCAAAGGATTCTACCTCGTCCCACCGCCAAATTTATACGTTTAGCATATACTTTTTTTATTGTGATTGTCCCTAAGAACTTTGACTTTGTGGGAACTTTTAAACAGTGCATTTTATATACAACATCCCACTGCTCATTTTAAAACTTTTAAGAACACGGGGAGACCTTTTTAACTTTCCCATGTTACTTAAGAATAGTCCAAGTTTGTTTTATAATATTTCTTATTCTCTTGTTGAGCAATACAACGTATATAATTTTGTTTTAGGATAAGATATTTTGATGTCACCCTGGAACCTATGATGAATATTCTTCTGACAACGAAAATCACCATCAATTAAAGAACACAGAATATTTGTTATGAATCCTTATAATATTGGAAAACTGTAAACAATGGATATATATCTGGTATAATCCACAAAGTTGGTGAAAAAAATTATCAATCAAAATAACTTGACAGATCGAAACAAGAATTGCATGTTAAAGAACGTTCTGTTACAGACTGTAAACTAATCAAAATGTCATGTTTACTTATGAATATAAGTAGGATTTGTATATATGTCGCTTTTTATATGAGAATCTTCAGAATTGGCCTATAGTTACTAAAACTTTCTTAAAGATTTTACAGTATTAAAATATTTTTCAAGCATAGTTGACATGTGAGGGTAAATAATATACAGACATGTTAAATGTTTTGATGTTATTTTTCTAATTTCTAACTCTTTTCTGGCTTAATAAACTGCCTTACTCTTGTTGGAATTTCATAACATTAAAATTAATGCTTAATAGAAATTGGTGCAAAACTACACCAGTAACCCTAATACTAAACTGTATTAACTTCATAAAGGGGTAATTACTATATACTTTTTGTAGACGTTTATTATATGTTGTTATCTTACACTGTAAGTCCAACTGGAAAGCTTTCATACTTTTTATATGCTGCTTTTCTTTTTACATTTGCAGGTTGTTAACACAGACTATAATTTTCCAACCAATATTTCCACTGTTGACTATCTATTCCTAAAATTGTCTTGTAATGTAATTTTTTGTTCTATTGTTAGTTATTGCGCCCCGCCGAAGGGGCGCACATTTAGTGGACCGTGGGTATATAGTGTTTGTGTTGGTGTATGGCAGAAAAATTTTTTCCACTCTCTACTTTGCGGGGGACTTCTACTCGATCTTCCAACCCGGCTCTGATATAACACAACCTATGTGTTAGGTACCACCAAGACAAAAAAAACACTCATCGAGCAAATCTTTTTTTGTCTCGGTGTCCTTGTTGTCTCTAAAGATTTGAATGCGATTAAAAATGTTAATCGAGATTCTTTTGTTATGCTAATATGGAGCTTTGTAATATGATGCTTCGTTTGCCTCGTTTAATGTGCTTAAATGTCGCTGCAGCCCACGTGAATTTATCTTCAAGAATAGATTTGTTTTTGTCTGAACCACGTTGTTGCTAAACCTGTTAACGGTAAGTAAGTGGAAGGATTACTTATGTCTTATATGAAATTAAACTTAGGACGGTTCCTGGCGTTGATCCAAAGGCCGCAATTTAGGTATGCATCGAAATTTATAACTGGAAAGTTTTCTTGTGCCGTTGATACATTTTTTGAACTTTTTATTAATGCTGTGTATGTCAATACTTGCCTTCTTGTGAAGAAGGATGTTACATGTTAAGGTTGTTATCTGATGTTAAGGTACATTATGATGTCAATTATCTCTAAAGATTTCGTCTATATACGGCCATGACTAAAACTGCTTACATTGTGTTGGTCTTGCCTTCCTGATCTGGCTTGTCGTAGTAGCTTTACTGATGTAGCTAGGGAGCTAAATACTATTTTTAAATTCCTCTAAAATTACTTTTACTAGCTATATATCAAGCTAGCCAGCTAGCTAGCTACACAAAATAGTGCTTTAATTACCTTTAAAAAACCTTTGTCCTGCTTTGCATAATTTTATCAACAAGGGTGCTGATAAGCCGCATACGCTGTAAAAAAGTTAGGGCGAGTCCGGCGTTTCGAAAAAAATTCAAGTATTGGCTCGAAAAAACTTGCATAGCCCAAAAGATGCCCGAAAAAAACGCGTTCTTCCAACTGTTGTCCGCATTGTATGTTACAAGGAATTGCATTTCGTGAATGCTCCGGGTGAGTTAGGGAGAGTTCGGGAAAGTGCGTGCAGTTTCAGAGGACAACCAATAATTTCATTCAAAAGGCCACCAAACTCACCCTTTTATATGCGTGCGTTTGCAGCTTATCGGCACCCTCTTTTTATCATGAGGGGCTGGATACCCGACTCCTGTTCTTTTGAGAAAAATGGGGCTAAAATAACTTCCGAAGGAACCTTTGTGATGCTATTGCTATCAGGTAAAAAGATATTCGTCACAGGATTTTTTATATCTTCTGCAGAAAAGTTGTCGAAGCCTGACAAAAATTTATTGTTGCTTGCACTGAACAGTCAAGGTGAACTAATAATTAGCCAATAACATGATAGTTAGCCGTTGCAGTATAACTATACGCTACCCACAGTATAATTGTTGTTACAGGCTTCTTTGTGTTTTTCACTTTTCATGTTTTTTCTTGAAATCAGAATAGTGTCTTGTTAAATAACATGACATACTGCTACAGTAACACTATTATCTTCTTGGCACAAGCGTTTCTTGATCCTATTTTTGGTTTTAATTGAAGTACAACTTCATGTGGATCTATATAAATATAGATGGCTATGGGGAGATCGATAACGAAGAAATGTGGGGGAATTTAAGTCAAAAAAATTTATATCGTATAATTAGCTGTATGAGCAGCTAATTATACTGTACGCACCCTATATATAATTATTCTGCATCAGCTAACCATTCTGTTACTGGCTAATTATCAGTTCTCCTTGAGTGCCTAATAGCCAGATATTTTGTTGAAAAAAATGGACCCTAATTTGCTTGAAAAACTTTCTTGACCTTACCTAAAGTATCACAATATATTTTTCTAAGATTTCTTAGAAAAGACTTGATTTTAAAATCTCATGAAAAGACCATCAATTTATTAAATTTGACAAATTTATTAATTGTGCGTTTACCCTTTTTTGTTTCAACTTGTTGAATTCAATTCGAAATTTTAAAAGTTCAACTTTTTGAATTTGTCAAACAAAACAATGACCAATAAATTTCCTCAAATAAAAAAAGGATAATAAACGATCAATTTTTTTCAATTCAATAAATCGATTTCGGCAAAATAAATCCTGTATTGTCCACAGGTTTGAAAATCATGTATCGCCTGCTTAAAATGTTACTTGTTTAACAATGATATCGAAAGCCAGCTTGACTAAATTTATATACATATATTGATATAATATACCTTGTGCATCACGTGGCATTGATTTGTATCTTTTTAATAAATTCTCACTTCAAATCAAAAAGGGAGACAATAATTACACAACCTGGTATTAATTCAGTTCCTGGTAAAATTGTATTCTTGTTTCTTATTTTTAAATGTACTTTCTTTTTCAGATCAACTGTTATCAAACCATGCACCATCAGCATTTTCGAAAAATCTTCAACGAGAGAGTAAATTTTAAAGGATTTTATTGGTAAATTATTGAGTAATAATTCATTGAACTTGTTCAGAAGTTGTTATGTTCGAATCGTCAAGTTCATACATAACAATCTGTATCCTAGAATTTCAAGAATTTTTCAGATCAGTTATAAAAAATATCCAGTTAAAGTTTTTAGAATATATACTATATATATGTAAAAAATTATTTCTTAATTTTTATTTATTACGTTGTATTTTAGGTTAGTGACAATAATAATTGAGAATTAGGATACTTATGATTTGTTTACCCATTGTTCTCCGTTTTCAAAGTCTATACTTCAAATTTCAGAATCTTCCAGGCTAATGACGAAATCTTCAAGCCGCAGGGCTTCTTATTTATAATTTTTCCCCTGGGCAATAAGCTTATCCACAAGTCTCTATTCGATTCCGTTCTGCATTTCTGTTATCATACCCGTTATCACGCAGTTACATGAAACATCCACCATTTTCCATTTTAAATTTCGATCCCGTTCTAAATTCGTATTTTTTAAATCGTTATTAGCAATTTGGGGCGCATTAGTGGTAACTATGGCTAGTTAGAATTATTGCATATTTTGAAATAAAGCAACTCCCCAACTTATTACTTGTACTCGTATTATGTGCGTAAAACGTAAAAAGATGCTTAGATGATGATACTTAATACCAGTATGTCATTCAAAGAAACTATGGAAACGCTAACCCTGTTTCGAATCTAATTTGTTAAACGGACGCATTTTCCATCCGCATGTTTTAACAAGGATAAAGTGTTAAAACTACGGAGGTAACTGTTATTTATTTGGCTGTAAAGAAACTTTCGTTTCTAATCTAGGAAGAATTTTTAATAACTAAAAACCTTTCCTATTGGAAAATTTTAGCTCCTTTTACAGCAAAAACACAAAACGGCCAATTTACCTCGTACAACACCACAATCCTTGACATTACTTTGCCAAAAAATCTATCAAATTTTGCCTAACCAGAAAAAAATCCTAGATCCGCCCCTGCGTATGCCTAAGACCAGACAATCCAATCAGCTCACGAGCGCCCCAGATCTTGATGTAAATAAGAAAGTTTTGATTAGAACATCAGATAAAAAAACAAGGGAACCCTTAGATTGAATTAAATATAACTTTAACTCAGGCGCGGATTTAGACCATGTCAACCGCTCGGACACGATTAAATCTAACTCTGACGCTACAAAACAAGTCGATTTTTAATTATTTTAAGGCGACTTGCATATGTTTTGTTCCTATGTAGATAGCTAAGTCTTTTTGTTATATATACAGCTAGAATGTTATGAAAAGTACTTCTTGCTTTAAGAAAATTAAACAACATTTTTGTTTTCGTTATAATGTAACATTACATTGGTTAGCTAACACGTGTCTCGAATTTGTTGAGCCAGTCGAATTTTGTAAAAAAAAATTAGTAGGCAGCTATTTAACAATATTATTGTGTAAAGTTTTAGAGTAGCAATAGCTAGTTCGATTACCTATTTTATTACAAGTTTTAAGTGACACGCGAAAATAACTGTTTTCAAAAAATTTAAAATGGCCTATTCGCGAAATGCATATCTAAATGTTTTTACCTCGCAAAAACAAGCCGCAAAAACAAGCCTTCGCGATAAAAAAAACTCAAGATACTTGCCGAAAAGAGTTAGTATTTACTTACGAGAGTAGAATGATTGCAAAAGATATCGGCATTTCTATTGTCAATGTCTTCTCGTCCGAACACTTAAGGATAAAAAAAATTAGTTGACCTCAACAATAATAATTACCATTATTATTTATTATAAAATATTTTTTATATCTTAATGTCAACTGCATAACAACGTGCACCTTTAATGATTCAATATGACATTAATGATTAATAATTTTATAATTTTAATATATAATACTATATATATGAATATTTCAAATTTATATGATTTTAGCTGTTTTCCTGCCGGCTAACGCAACACGAGACTTATGAACCAAAGTATCAAAGATAACATATGGCGATGAAGGTCTCAGCATGCTGATGCTCATATAGTGTCACGTGATGTGCTGGTTAGAGCTAAAAATTAACAATTAACTTCTGCGCCATCACCAGAAGACGATTTCTAGTTCCCACACAATGATTTACTTAAGTTTTTTTATTAAACGCTAAAGCAAAATCGTCTTGCCTTTAGTCGATTTTCACGCATGCGCATTAACAATTTCCCTGCTAAAAATTGTCAATCTCAACATATTTCTTACCTGATGAGACTGAATCATTTTGCTGTCCTCATTCCGAAAAGAGCCAAATGCCCCTGAGATTGTTGTTTACAACCCAAAAAAGGAAAAAGAGTGAACATCTGCATAACTAAAAACAAGTCAAATTTTTCGCAGGGTAAACTGTATTGAGGAATTGACCCCAGGGTATCTTGTATCTTTTTGACACGTGGGTATGGCCGTAGCGGATGTCAGAAAGATACAAGATGCCCTGGTGGGAGGTTGCGTAAAAGACGTTTTACATTAAATAGCGCTGTCGCCTATGCCGCAGTTTCAAAAGAATTCATTTACAGCAGTCTTCTTCTTGTGACTATGTTTATGGTCAACAAGTTTGCCCTCAATGATCATGGTTTGTCTTATTGTTAGTCAATAATGTCCTTAGTAAAAATCACGTCATGTCTGAATTTAACTTATAGCTTGATGCATTGTTCTAAAGTTTTGTAAAACTGCGTTGGAGAGCCAACCTCGATCCCAGGACCTGCAGCGTTTTTTTTATGAAACGTGTACGAGGCCCTGGTACAATTGTTTAATTGTGCAACGCACCACAAACAAAGACCATTGAAACGTTCAAATCCTTCATGAAGTTGAAAAAGAACATTTGAACGTTTGCATTTTGATAAATTTTTGCGGGGATTAAATTTCGCGGTTGAGGTCATCCGCGAAAATCGAGCATTTCGCGGGAACTTATTTTGCGCGGATGAGACATTTTCCAATATTTCGCAGGGACTTAATTTCGCATTTCGACAATTTTGACTATTTTTTAAAACTGGCAAAATTAGCTCTCGGTTAATTTTCGTGACAAAAATGTTAGATGTTAAAAAAATGCAGTGTTTGCAAAAAAACCTTCTGCGTTAATTATATTTGATTTCCGCCAGCGAAGGCGGAATCTTTAAAATTGCCTGAGGAGATAGATAGAGAGATAGACACTGCGCAAAATAGCCACGAATGCGTACTTTTTATTGCCCGTATCATTCCGTGTATGAACAAAATACGTAAAATAGCGGACATTAAATTTTCCGTATTAATTCCGTATTTCTGTTCCGTATCACACCGTATTGGAACTCTTCGAATACGGAACGCTATATGCACTCCGTATATTTGTGGACAAAGACGGACGTATATGGAGTTTAAATACGGAGATATTATACTCTTCGTATTTTAGGAGGAAAATACGGGTATATACGAGGTTTTCGCGACATATACGGATAAAAACTAACATAACCCTTAGCCCGCGAACTGTCCGTATTTTTCCGTATTTCAATTTGGCGTTTCTAGGGAATACGGGTATTAAGAGATATTTTGTGAATATTGGTCTGATTAATCTGACATTGGTAGTAAGAATAATTGGTAGTAAGAGTAAGAATAACTAAATAATGAAGTACATATTTCAAATTTATTACTGCTGTTAACGTGTTTTTTATATACATTACTTGCTGGTTATATACAATATACTTACTATCCGTTAGTGTTCTACAAATACATTAGTTAATGGTTATTTATATACAATATATATACTATAAAATAAAACTAAGCCACTCCTGTGTAAGAGATTAAAAAAGTTAAAAAAACGAAAAGCTACATTAATCCCCAAAAAGTTGTGGCGGATAAAGTTTCGGCGAAAAAAATTAGGACAGATTTGCAAAATAAAAAAGAACGAAGCAGAAAAACAACAAAAATAAAATAGGAGCAAACAAACTAGTAAATAAACATTGATGATGTCTCACAATGAAGCAAGATGGAGATTTTTTTTGCTACACTAAAAACTAGAAAAAAAATAACTTCTGAAGTAAACATTAGAAAAAATTAAAACTTCGACTTTTTGACCAAAAGTTTGTTGAGTTATAACTTGGGATTAATGTATCAAAAAAGAAGAAAATCTTTTAAATATATATATACAAAAAGTTATATTTCTGAAAGATCGATTTCTGGCTTAATAAGTTCCAAGCAATGTATATTCGGAGCACGTGTTGATGGTTCGCCATACTTTCTCACTATTCCAAGAGCAGCATCGCACCGGTGCAACAAATCAGTAACTTCATCATTTCGCCAATCCAATGTCCTGTGCACTTTCTCCTCATCTTCATCCGACATTGCCCAAACATTAAGCTTTTTCCACAATTCCAGATCTTCCCCTTCCTTAGACACTTGATCTCTCGCATTGTATAACTTAAAGCATAAATATATAATGACTAATATTAATCACAAATCTAATATTAAACACAAAACTCCTTTTTTATGAGAATAAGGAAGGTTTTTTTTTAAGATCGGACAAGTTTAGAATGTTTTTTTTTTATATATATTTTTAAGTATATTTGAAACAAATCATAATTCTATTGGTTACTGATTTATTATTTTATGTTTTCAAACGAAAAGTAGTGCCTTTTTTAACCTTGTGTTAGTACGCACAGATTTTTGCAGCGTTTCTTCTTTTAAATGTATGTGCGATTTGCTGGTTTGAAATTGTCTGAATTGGCTTGACGCGTAATGTGGATGGAGCCAATCAGCAAGCTGTCTGCTTTAGTGGACAAGCTTGAAATTTTAAACTAAGCTTTCGCAACTTATAATAAATAACTATATTTTTGTGAATGAATTCATTTTTGCTATCTCACTGGCTTAACGCGTATGATGAGCAGCTTGAACTTTTAGGATATAAACATGGTCAACCTATTATATTTTCTATGTACTTTGTATAATATATAACAAAAGTAACAGTAGTGTTGTATGTTACGTATGTTGTCAATACATGATCAACTTAATGTGTTTTCTTTTGGTAACACAGTGCCCACTCTGTCAGCAATTTTCTAAACTATATTTTCATTATTCAAAATATTGGCAAGGATGAATTTCGGATTTATGCGCAAAGAAATAGCATTAATTTTAATCTGTTCTAACATTTTTGAATTAAAATTACATTTGGTAAGCCGAGGCCTGAAATATCTCAATAAATAAGAGTAATGTCAGGAATTTGGTGATGGATGCCTGTATAGTTATATCGCTCGCTTAAGTTCACCTGTGGTATGCAAAATAGCGCGCAAATTGATTGAATTAGGCATAAACTTTCCCTTTAAAACGATTTGACGTATAGTTTTTACAATTCTTCATCTTTATCGTGACAAGTGTGTTATAAAAGAAAAAAGAAGAATATGTAGTCTGAAAATAACCTTTCGTAACTGCTTATTTAAAAAAAAATTTGCTGCCACCTTTAAAGATATTTTCCAAGTTGTCTTTCAGAGAAAAGGAGAAAATAGATAAATTTTCAGCCTAGCCGTTGTTCTTATTTTGTTTTTATTGTTCATCAATTTTCAGGTTTATTATTTTTCTTTTAAAATTGTTCTTATAGAGAAATGAAGTTTATGTAAGTTAAGTTAGCTATGATTTACAGTTACAATAATAATCAAAAATGGAATTTTAAAAATTTTAGAATATTCAGTGATTTTGTTCCCCCATATTACTCAGTCCTCTTCAAAGTTCAGTACTTTTTCAGATTATTGCTAATGGCGGAAATCTTTAAGCCGCAGGGCTTCTTGTTTTACAAATAATTTTAAAAAAGCCGTACACGCAATCTCATTGGTTGAGTAAGTCTGTTGTACCAGGGCCTCGTACGCGTTTCATCCTTATATCAAGAAACACAACAGGCCCTGGAATCGAAGTTGTTGGATTCAAATTCTTTTCAAACTTTCAAATTTTAAGGTCGTTTAACAGCTACGTTTTGAAAAACTGAATGAAAGTTCAGGTATCTTAATTATTAAAGACATAACAAGGAAAACCCCCAACATCAAAGTTGCCATTCTTCTTTCGTCTCGAAAAGAATCATTTTGAGGTTGTGTACAGAGCGTCGAATATTTTAACAAAGTAAAAATGTAATATGGAAATATTATTGATAAAAGCGCGCAGAGAAGCGAAATAAGTTTTTTTCAACAGTTTGTTTTCAGTTTGTTTGTCAGTTTCGCATTCTTTGCAATTTTGACAGTCGCCATATTTATTTTATTTTATTTTTACATTCCATTTCGCTTCCATTTAATTTTTCATAATCAATTTTTGGCGCGTTTTTGTATGGTGCGTTTTCATGAAAAGTTATTGACAACGTCGTTGCAGATAGCACCGTTCTTGTTTCATAAAGTCCCTATTAGTAATGGAAGTAAAACTTATTTTTCTTTAAGTGAGTTGGTGTGTAACTACAGCCTGTTTTGCATTATAAGCTTAATTGAAAGTTTAAAGTTCATTGATATAATGTCAGGTATTTTGCGCTCAAGGCAACTATTACAATTAACTTTGCGTTTATTTAAGCCAGCATTTCGAGATGCATTACAAAACATTACGCATGATAGGCCACACTGCAGTAAGCGCTCCACACGGACTTCCGACATAACTTTAGAACCTTCACGGGAACATATTTCGCAAAATAAGAAATGTTGGTTGATTGTGTTTTATTATGAAGGTGTAAAAACAGATTATGGCGTGTGTTTTAATTTTTCTTGAATTTTAAATTTTTATTTTTGTTGTAGCCAGTGTTTTTATTTAATGCTCAATTTTAAGACCTTTACGAGAATTTATTGCGCAAAGTAGAATGTTGAGTGACGGGGTTACAGTAGACTATATTCCATCGATCAGCGCGGGGTCATCCAGCTAGACTAATTAACCCATTTACGCATAATTAAAGATTTTCCTTACTGACATACACCTTTCAATAATCAGATTTTTGCTGATTGTACACACATCAGGCATCTCAATTTCGGGCAATTTCAGTACAACTTACCGATTCAGCTACCATTTTGAACAATATACGACTATTACTATAGAGAATAGCAACAAGTAACTGTGTGACCCCACGTTAAACGCCGGGTTGAGCGATTATTAAAAGGATAGCACAGATATACAGAATGTAGCGTATACAGCTTTAGAGTGTTTTGTTTGAAATACATTTTCAAAAATAGTTTAACAACTTGTTCTTAAACCGTCATACCAAAAATAGTCGGCCAACGTTTTATTATTTTGCGAAATAAGTTCCTGTGAAAGTTCCAAATCCTGGGCTGGGCTGTGCTGTGCGCTAAATACAGCTACACCGTGTCGCTTATCCGTATAGGCGTAATACCCTTTTCCAAAACACTTTATCCACACTTCGGTTTAAATAACAACACAGGATACAGTCCGTTGTTAACACCGGGCTAAGCGCTTATATACAGGTAAACCATGTTGCATCTAAATAGGGGTAATACCCTTTTTAAAAAAACTTTATCACAACCTCGGTTTAAATAAAAACACAGGAAATAGCCTGTCGTTACCACGTGCAGCTAAAACAATCAGTCAGCAATTTTATTTTGCGGAATAAATTTTCATGAAAGTAGCCTGTTAATTAAATAATTGTGGGATAAAAAATGAACCCAGTTGTTTCATTGTGAATCAACAAACTTTAGATTCTTGCTAAAGTTTATATTACAGTAAAAGGTGTAGCTACCAAATTGTTTTTAGCATCAGAAAGATTATTTAAAAATTTTGTTGCAGCCAACTGTATATGACTACTTTCACTTTTTAGCTAGAGGTAGCTAAACAACAGAAACAGAAAAGGGAATAGTGTTGGCTAGAAAATAATTTCTTATACTGAACTGAATGATAAGGCTAGCAGCTAACTAGCTATTTAGGAAATCTACGTTCGTAGCCAAAATATTATAATTGGTGTGTTCATGATTCGTATAATGTTGCTAAAAAACGTGATGATAACATGTGAAAACATGTTTTTACGTACCTTGTTAATCTTTATCTTATTACACGAAAAAAAACTTTTGGTCAATAATTTGTTGTTTTCCACAGCACTTCCAACCAGTACATGAAGCCGGTCTTGACACTACGTAATATCACTATAACAGAGCATAGAAAATATTTCACCACATTCGCGTGAGGCCATAATTGCGATAAGTAACTGATTATGCAACTTAATTAAAGTAGCCACGAATTTGAGAAGTGATTTGTGAAAGCAATACTGTTAAGGAAAACAACAGCTGTTGTTTAAAAACACAAGCAAGTTTTTTAGTTATTACAGAGCCGTACCTATATAAACTGATTAATGAATTCAATACAGAAGATGCATCCGGAGAATGCATGTATGTGCATGTGTCTAGTTTTCTTTAGCTATTGACCTTGTTGTGCAGACGATTAGCAACTTAAAGATGGTTTAGATTTTTGGGCGACGACATTATGTTGGCATAGTGAACAAGGTCAAAGTCTTATTTGCCTATGATGAAGAAATTAATGCGATTCTCAAGTTTTCAAATTATACATTGTGTAAAAAGCTGTTTAGATGTTTGTTTATAATTTTATTTTTATTAATTTTATTGAAAAAATATCAATTAATATAAAATTAAAAGCATAAAGTTAATGAAAAGAGTCTTAGTTATTTAGAGTACTTGCATTCGGGGTCATTTAAAACATTTCAAGAGAAATCTAAATCAAGAAAAAATGGGAAAGTATTTCTTTCTGCTGCTACATGTATTGTTCTGCGTCAATATGAAAGCAAACGGTACGTACTTTAACCTTTTGATAGGCTTTCAAAGCAACGTCACAAAATAAACATCACCTTCCTAAAACCTGGTAGGCAAAAAAAGGTCCTGTAAAATCTGATGCGGCTGTTTTGATCATGTTCTGGATTAAAGTATAGCATGGTTTTACACAACTTGACCCTTTCTGATACAATCTACAAATGCTTTTTATCTGCTGCAACTGTTGTAGTATCAGATGTTTCTTAAAATCCATTAGTTTTGCCTGCTTGAGTATTTGCTAAGTTTAACACACCCTCTGTTTGATAATCTTGCAGCACTGACCTGTCATGGCTATCAACCCATTTTAAATTTGTCAATTTGCAGTGTTTTAGATAACTTCAAAGTATAAATGTAAGTCTAGTGTGGCTGGATCAAAGACACAAAACTACTCTTATGGATTGGTTATTTATCTTTCACAGCTTAACTCTTTTATATACAAGACAACAATTTTTCTAAATTGTAGTCTTGTATATGAAAGAGTAGAGTGCCTATGCCTGAGCACTCCAACATGGGAATGATGGAGTGCAGCTCAGACCAAGGACCAGTGTGCACCAGAGGTAGGCAAGGTAAGTGAGGCAAAACAACAAACATGGCTGCCTCACCCCTACCTTGTCTCGCCACCAGGGAAGGGAGACACAGGCATCAATCGACACTTATAAAATTATGTAGTTATGCAGTTATTATAATTCTAAGCATGTCTCCTACAAAAAATATGTTGATCAATTTGTTACTTTATTTCTGCTTTCATCACCTTTGACACAAATCTATAAAGTGGACCCATAACTATCAGGTACCAGATTAATTTTTGTGACGACTAATTTTTGCGATGGAATTTCTCCATGTAATAGCTGCCTATTGTCACTTGTGCGGAAATTTAATTGCGCCAAAACAGCAAAATGTTACGAAATTCGCGAAAATTAATCTAGCGAATAATCAATTAACAACAATAGTTGAAATTGAACATTTATTGCTAGAACACATACTGATTTTTTTTGTGTGTGTAAGTAATCCTGCACATTATCATTATACAAATATAGCTCACATATGCACCGTTGTTCCTATAACATACTGATTTGTGTTTATTATATCTTATCTGTAGACAACCTTTCGATTTAGGGAATGGCTTTTATAACATTGCGCATATGACTAACACGATTGAATCAGTTAGATGGGCAATGGAGAAAGGAGCGAATTCAGTTGAAGTTGATCTGCAATTTCATGATGATGGTACACCGTATGAGTTTTTTCACGTCAATCCATGCGATTGCACGTGCATGTGCCCAGGGTAGGTACTTTAGTCCTTTAGTCTATTTTTATTTTTGTTCGTTCTTATTATTGTTTCTTTCTTTCTTTTGTTCTTATTACTGTTTCGTTCGTTCGTTCGTTCGTTCGTTATTATTATTATTGTTCGTTCGTTCGTTCGTTCTATTCGTTCATTTGATCGTTTTACGTTGTTAATATGCTTTAAAATTATTTAAAAGTTTCTTAACAGTTTTTTAGCAAAAAATGGAACAGTTTAGAAAAGTAGTAATCTACTAAAACCTACCAAAAATTACATAAATTCTTGTAATTGTTTTACACGATGTTAAATTCTTACATAATACTTACATTTTTAAAGGAGAACAGTCAAGGAATGAGTGTGTATAATCGATTATGCAACGAAAAACCGTTGATTATCCTTTGCTATTGATTTAGTAAAATTGATTTATAAAACCTGCGCCTAAAACATAACCTGGTCCTTATATTAAATATTACTATACATATCTTAATACAGTTGCTTCTAAACTGGTAGCTTATACGTGAAGTTAATTGATCAAGAAAAGAAGACGAGCAAGTAGCGAGACTCAAATATCTGTGCCAAACTTAAAATATGCCTCCTGCATGATTACTGCAAGTTTTGCATTTCGTATTTTGAAATTGTTAAGTAACGGGTATATTGTAAATTATTATAGCGGATATTGCAGTACACTCTACCCTAACAGCGTGTGCACCCAATTGGAAAAATCTTCGCCTTCCAATCCATGTGACGCGAAGAGTAACGCAAAAGATCTACTAAAGTACATAGGTATGACATTACTCCTACTAATACCCAGACTACTATTGATTGTGCTGCACATTTATCATTTTTGTTTTATGTCATATATTTTTAATATTGCCTAGCTTTCTATCAGAGTAGTTGTAAATTGAACAACAGCTTCTAACTTCTCTCTTTAGCAAAGCAAAAGCAAATGGCAATGGTTTTAATTGATAGCAAGATTACAGATCAAGGAAAGAAGATGAGCTACGAGACACAAATAGATGCTGCTAGAAAGGTGGTACAATAATTCATCGTTTAGGTTCTCTGCACATTTTTTTTTCAAAAACTATAAAATCACTCTATGCATCGTGTTGAGTGCTTGATGTAATGTACTCATCAAGCTATACCTTCGTTTCAAAACATGTAGTTTAATATCACTAAATATATACCTGAAAGTATTTTACCTAAATTATTTTATCGCTTAAATTGAATACCTAGGTCGTTGCCATGTTGGAAACGCATCTGTTTGGTCAAGGCTTTAAAGGCGAAGTTATTATCGGTGCACCAGGCTTTTATTCATCGTCATATATTACTGAAATTAGCAAAACAAAGTCACGATATCGAAGGAAAATTCATTTCACTATTGATCAGGAAGATATGGCTGAAACTAAAACCAGATTGGATTTCAAACACAATAAAAATCTTGTCTACAATATTGGAATATCTGCCTGTTCACCAACTGTTGTTGCAGACAAAGCCAAGTCCAAACTTGCCATGCTAAACAAAAACGAAGGTAGGCAGGTCATAAGTTGTTTTTGTTTATAAGCGAGTCTTATCGATATAACTAAAAACGTATTTCTTAACAGCGAGTCTGAAAATTAGAAAAAGTCCAATTTTGACCAATAAAATTGTTTTCAGCATTCTAAATTCCCACTCAGTCCTCCATCATTTGCTAAATTTTGATGAAGCTTTACTAGAAAAAGTTTTTCAGAAAACATGCTTAATTCTATCTTCTCCTTTCATTTTACGACGATTCACGTCATTTTTTAGCACTTTTCCTTTTTAAGAGCTATAGCATTTTACTGAATATCTGATGGTGTGGTGGTGGCGCATTCGACTTGGAATCGTAAGGTTGTAGGTTTGAGACTCCACTCCGACGCACTTTGAATGTAATGTTGTGAACCCATTTGAAGCTAACCACTGACCCCGAAACGGCTTATGTGGCAGGCGGGCAAGTTAGAGCAATACGTATCTCTGGCGGTAAGGTAACATAGTTAAAGTCAAAGGGAAGGAAGAGCCAGCCGTTAGAATGGAATCCCCAAGGACGTTAAACTTTCCGTTACTTACTTACTCACTACTTAATAATAATAATAATAATCATGTATTTGGTTCCATTATTTACAAATGGTTCTTCTCCATAAAAAAAAAAGAGAAAAGGTTAAAAGTTATTTGCAAATAAGTTATGATAAATTTATACATATAATACAATTAATAAAATACTATAAAATCCTACACTTAAGATAAGTCAAGACACATGGTAATTGGAACAGAACGCTGAGAAAAGGCTGAAAACAGGGAGACAAAAGAAAATTGGAAAGTGGAAAAAGTAGAAGACAAAAGTGCATAAGTTCGCCAATTAAATTGTAGCTTAAATAAATTGAATAAAATAGACATAAGTAGGCACAAGTTGCTAAGTAAATTGGGGTAGTAGACACCAGGACGCTAAACCACAAAAGATATATGTAAAATAAGATGAAAATTATTCACTTGCTAAAAGTTAATTTGTTGAAATCGATTGAAGAGTTGAAGTACCATTCAACTGATCTCAGCAAGTCGTTAAAGATGAAAATAAAAATAGTTATACGTAAGAAAAGTATCACAATGACAGAAGCCTCGCTAGACCTTTGTCTTTGAAATACTCTTTCGCATCTGTTTTAAACCTGTAAAAATTTTCACAAACTCTTATTTTACGTGGTAGGTCATTATATATGTTAGCTTGTTCAGAAAACGTTTTTGCTTCACCATGTTGTAATGTCATTTCATTACCCAAACGTGGATTAAATGTGTTCATATGTAATGGAAGATAGTCTGGCCATGTATCAGTGTGTAAAGCTTTATGTACCAGTTTAACAGTCGCGAAATCAATGTTTTCTCTAA
Source organism: Hydractinia echinata (assembly GCA_030067915.1). Classification (NCBI taxonomy): domain Eukaryota; kingdom Metazoa; phylum Cnidaria; class Hydrozoa; order Anthoathecata; family Hydractiniidae; genus Hydractinia; species Hydractinia echinata. The sequence goes on along the minus strand of JASGCC010000035.1, from coordinate 1,030,328 downwards.
CTGGCAACCACCCAAGATCGATAACGTCTGTTGTTTTCACATATCTTCCAAGAACATAAGATGCTGCTGTGTTCTGCACTCTCTGAAGTCTATTTAATAGGTACTTTGGTAATTGGCCAAATACTACATTACTATAATTAAGTTTGGATAGAATGAGTGTTTCAGCGAGGTTCTTTCTCACATGATAAGGAGTAAATCGTTTCCATTGTTTAAGTGCTCGAATTACTGCATAGGAAGATTGTGTAACTTTGGTAATATGATTTTTCCAATTCAGATTTTCGTCAAAATGTATTCCCAGTATTTTTGAGATTGAGTTACGTTCGATTGAGCAACCATTGTGAATAATGTTACAGTCGTTGGTTGTTTCAAGATGATGATAGGAACTCATTTTGTTTGTTGAGAATAACATTTGTTTCGTTTTGCCATCATTAAATAGAAGGTTCTGATTGGTTGACCAACCAGATAAACTATTCAGATCGTCCTCAAGTGTTTTTGCACATGTTTTCAAATTTTTCATTTTGCAGTGTTGGTATAATACAGTGTCATCAGCATACTGTGTTGTGTTAGATGATACATTCTGAGACAGATCCATGACATACAAGTTAAATAATACTGGCCCAGAATGCTTCCTTGAGGTACCCCAAAATGGATAGGTTGCGTGTTTGATGTTTTATCATCCACTTGAACAAACTGCTTTCGTTCGGAAAGATAGTCATGGATTATCAATAAGCTTTCTTTTGTGAAATTCATTTGGTGTAATTTGAGAAGTAAAGTTTCATAATGTACAGTGTCAAATGCTTTCGAGTAGTCAATTAAAACAGCCAGGGTTACCTCGCTTTTATTCATAGCTTTTTGAATATCATCTCTTAGTTTCAATAATATCGTTGTTGTCGAGTGTCCCTTCCGGTAACCTGATTGTGTTTCATTCATTAAAGACTGTTTATCTATATAGTCACAAAGCTGTTGTAATATGACACGTTCGTATACCTTAGACAAAACTGGTAACACGGAAATTGGTCTATAATCTGCAATTTGAGTAGGGTTTTCGATTTTTGGAACAGGACAAATTCTCGCCACTTTCCACGCACCTGGAAAAACTGTTTTATCAATACTTGTGTTAATTATATGTACAAGTGGCGAAGTGACGAAGTCAACAACTGGTTTCAGATATTTTACTGGAACACTATCAAAACCAGTAGAGCAATCATTCTTTAAACTCAGTAAAATATTTCTAACTTCGTTGTAATTAGTGTGTTGTATTTTGAAAGAGTTTTCACTGTTATTGATTGGTAGGTTTTCTATGAATTCGGCATTAACGGTGTTAGTGTTTTCTTTGTTGGTCAGTTCACTCGCCAAAGTACAAAAGTACTGGTTGATATCAGTTGGGCTGTGTCTAATTCGTTTGTGTTGTTGTTTAAGAATTTGATTAACTGTCCTCCACACTTCCTTTGGTTGCTTTAAAGAAAGTGCTTTTCTTAGAAACGTCTGTCTTGTTTCTTTGATGGTTCGTTTCAACTTTGACTTTGATTTATTGTAGCTTTCTCGATCGCTTACTAGTTGACTCAATTTGGATTTCATTCGTAATATCTCTGTGTGATTTTGTAACGAGCTTATTTTCGGGTCATTCATCCAAGGTGATGGAGGACGCGTCAATTTAATTTTTCTAAGCGGGGCATGATCATTGATACAGTCACACACTAGCTTATTCAAAACACTTATCTGGTCAGCAGGATCATCAAAACTGAAGACAAGATTCAATGGGAGATTTCGAAAGTCTGCTTTGTACTTATCAAGATTGAAAGCCTTCTCGTTCCTCTGCCATTTATATCTGGTTTCGTACCGCTGCTTTTTGATGTTCAAGATAACGTACGGCATGTCATGATCACTTATTTCATGGGTATATATAACATCTTGATGAATCAATTTTTGTGGTATATTACAGCTTATGTGATCAATTAGTGTTTTCGATTTTCTTGTTGGCTCAGTAATCAGTTGTTGTAGCGAGTATGAATACAAGATATTTTTATATCTACGAGACGATTCTGTATCAGCTAAGAGATCTATGTTGTAATCACCAGTTAAAATAATAACACCATTCCACTTAACACAGATTTTACTCAGCAAACTGTCCAGTTTTTCTAACCAATCTAACTTGATGTTTTCATCAGAACTCGGTTGATACATTACTCCAACTAAATATGGGGTGTTTTTGTTTCGGCCACGCACTTCAATCCATTGATGTTCTATTGATTGGTCGAGTTTGTTGAAGTCTTTACGTTCACTGGTGACAATATTATCTTTTATATAAAACCCTACTCCACCACCTCTCTGCCCTTCTCGATTTCTGAAGAAAGTTTCGTATCCTTCGACTTGAACGTAATTGTACTGATGAACGCTACCTTTCAACCATGTTTCTGTCACTGCAAGAATGTCGAACTTGTATTTGTTGATCATCAAATGAAACGCGTCAAAGGTGGAAGCTATCGATTGCGTATTAAGATGAGCGATAGATATGTTGTTACGATGTTCGTTTATACGTTGTAGGTGATCAACTAGGATGTTTTCGTTCGGTAATGAAGCGTCAAAGTCGCATGTGTCGTCTAATGATCTAACATTGAGGAATGGTAAAACGGTGTGAACGCAATTTGTACAAATCCAGTCATTGGGCGTAACAGATTGCTTGTTGCTCACTCTAATCGCAGAACAATTAAGGTGATACAGATTTTGACACACACAACACGAAACTTGTTTGCTGTTGGAACGAATAGTTTTCTCGCACTTCGGACATTTCGGTGCTTTACGTATTGTTGTTGTTGTTTTTGTAGGTCCCGGGTTCACTTCAATATCATTTGATAGTAACAGGCGAAGAGTGCAGACAGTATTTGCGTAATATAGTGTTCTTGCCTTTGATAGTCTCGATCTTTTCATCCGTGCTGCATTAATATTCCATTGTAAGTTAGTGCGGATAGCTGCTTTGGGAATATTTTCCACAGTTGAGTTATACTCATTAACGTGTAAAGCTACTATCAATAACAGAATGAAGCACTCCATCATAGATGCCATTTTTTATGAAGGAAAATGGCCGTCTCTGTGAATAAAATCCAATCTACTGAAAAACACTTTAATATCTTGTGAAAGTATCCACATGAAAATCCAAACAATAAACAACTTTCAATGTAATTCCAGTAACCACAACAAGTAATAGAACCACTTTATACTGATAATAAGTTCGTTATTTGTGTTTTAAAGGTAAATGAAAATATTTCTACGAAAGCACGTCCGTTCGCACGTCCGTCTCACTTCATACATACATACTTACATACATACATACTTTTCTAAAATTTGTTGATTTATTCCCTGCACCGTTACCATAGGCGAAACCCTTATGTTTTTAGTTAGACAACGAGATTGTAACTTGATGGACCTTTTATCTAAGCTCTGCTATGATTGAGGCCTAAAAATTCAACCCTCCAGAGAAGTGGAGCGGATGGGACAATGGGGCGGATGGGGCGGATAGGGCTGTCACTTCCACATCACTCATAGACTACGCAATCAAGACATTCAAGAATAAAAGATTTTCGTGCTGGGAATAATACACCTTTGGCTGTTGGATCAGCTTCATAATGTTTTCGCGGGGTTTTTTCGATCTATTTTTATACGCAAAACAAGTACTCAAGTACTTACTACCTTGTATCCTAGTTTCAAGTTCCCTTGCTTTTATCTAAGCGAAGTTATGCCAGATAATGTGGTAACCACGGTTGGTTTCTGTGAAAAAAATAAAATATACAGATATAAATATACAAAGATCATATATTTGAAAACTGATTAACAATAAAAACACAGATTAGAATCGGTAATTGTATTTCAAGAAGACTTGGCAATACAAAAAAGCAATCGAGTTTGTTTATGCTTTCGACTTTTACTTCTTAGTTTTATTGCACATTAATAGCTGCATTCCTTGTCAAACATTATAAAGAGCGGATATTTCCTAATGTAAACAAAAATTAAGTGTATTACGACACCCAATATACTAATTGTGGCTGCATACTACAGCTTTGACCACCTTTAAAAATTTAAGTTTGTTCTGAACATAAATACAAGCTTGAAATAATAATTACCCTGAAGAATTGTGCACAAATGATAATAAATTTCTTCCAATTTTTAAAACTTTTAGCTAACCACAGACACATATTTATGCCCTGAGACTTCAAGTCATTTTCTAAAAATGTTTATTTGATGCCTCGTGATAATTCTACCTAAAAAATGATCTTTAAAGTACGTCTTGTTTACATGTAGGTGTATGGGGTATGACTTACACATGGACGTTGGACAAACACTCTTCGTTGACATGGTACGTGAATTACTTCGATGGTATCATCACAAATTATCCTGGTACGCTTGCCACCGTATTGAAGGAACAAGGGCTTCAACTTGCAAAACCAGATGATGCTATTCCTCCTGCTACATCCAGTAACACGATCCTATATGGTGGGGATTATATATGTGAGTGCACATACAGCTCCGGTGGATGCTCAGTAACAAAACGAGCGCCAAGTGGATTTGCTTGTCAATGCACTTATCCATTTTTATGGACATGTGAGGGCTGGGTTGTGTTGTGTAGTGACGCAAATAATCCAAAGTGCAAACATCCTGATTTATCGAAAGAATCTTGTCTGCAAGGTCGCGGTGATTGTGGCGCCTATTAAAATATAGATCAGGGATATGATTTGTTCTTGTTTTGTTCATTCCATTATAAAAAAAATTAAAATTAGTTGAGTCAAAATATTTTAACTATTATTGAATTGGCGCGTTGCGATATTAATGAAATTCCGTTAAAGCATCAACTGTATTGGTCTTAAAAAGCAAAAGTTAGTCTGCTTTCCACACGGAACTTTGTGCTCGACGACGACGTATACTGTGTTTTGAGTCTGAAATTTCCAGATTTCGCGGTTTAGAATTTTTTTCAACTTAAAGACAGGAACTTTCGCAAAGAGAAAAATGCGTAATATATTTGCACTTCGCAAACATAAAATTATGCGAATGAGCATTTTGTTTCTTAAATTATATCGTTATTACATGGTGTTTATATGGGACACATTAATAAATACTGGTCGGGGTCTACGTATACATTATATGTAGTTCAATGTAAATCAGAAGAAAAAATAACAGTGTAAATCATTTTTCTAAAGGGGAAAAAAAAATTCGTGTAAATTAATTGCTGCGAAAATTTATTCCCTTAAGATACGTGACATGTATAGAATTAAGGAGTGCAAAAAAAGGATACGAATGAAGTTTTCAGTCCAAATTCCCTGACTGGGTCTTTCCCGACATAGCTACCTGTTACTTGACTAACGTACGCATGGATTGCTTGCCCTTCGCAATTGATACTTCAGCACATTTTTACAAGAGTGATCAGTTAAAAGATTTATTAATTTATGCTCGATACATTGATCAAATTTAGTAACGGGTAATAGGGCAGAATTGATATATTCAAGAATGGTGCGAAGTGCAATCACTTACGAGTTATTGGGTAATATTCTCCTGTATTACCCGGTACCATGGTAACTGTGTTTAAATATTTAATATGTTAGCATAAAACACGAAAAAGAGGCCAAAAATGCAAAATAAATAAATAAAATAAGTGGCTACTGTACTTCCAACAAAATATTATTTGTAACTACAAATAAAAGCTACTTTGAGAAGGTCGAGGTCTACCTACTTTGAGAAGGTCGACATAACAATAGATTTAAATTTTCTTAAAGTACATGCTTTCTATCAAGAAATGGCTTTTATATTCTGCTTCTCTTGATCTGTTTCCTGTAGGGAAAATAAAGCAAACCCTGGTAAAATCCGCATAATAACTCTTTGTTTTAGACAATACCTTTGAACAGTTATCACTTATCTTAGTCAGTTATCTTCCAAGTCTGTAGCTACTTTTACAAATAACGTAATTTGCAAGAGGGTAAAGTCTCGAAGTTGACCTGCCAATTAATTTTGGAATTCTACGAAAACTTATTACGGAAAAAATAGCTGGGGGATTGTTCTGGCTATAAGTGGATATGAAGAGGATGAAATGAATTCACAGTTGGAAGCGCTCGACCTGGAGGTCATCATAAAAGCTTGTCGCAGTTTTCGGAAAATAACAATTTAAACAAATAACTGTCTTTGACATCTTGAGCACATTAGACTATCTTAAGGGGAAAACTTTTCGCGAACTTCGCGAGTGTACAACAATTATACAAAATTTAAATTTTTTTTCATTTTGAAAATACATTTGCAATAATTTTTTCCTCCTGATTCGCTATGAACTACATATAATAGCTATATATGTGGATTTCAACTTCAGCAGTTTTTATGTCTCCTATATAAAAGCCTTTGATAAACGGTATAAAGTATTTTCTTCCAAAATTTGTGAACTTTAATTCTTGCCAAATATTAGGAATTGCCAACTCCGCAAAAATTTATTTTCCTAAAGTGGTTATAAGGAATGCGCAAAGAGAATCCTGGGAAACTAACTTCTGGATACCAGAAAATTTAACACGTTGTAACGGAATGAAAATGTTTGTTTGATACCATCCAACGAGACTACATAATATATATGGATGAATAATATAAACACATTTACAAAGAGGCGTACACAGCAATAACAAAGTCATTTGAGTTTGTACGAAATCACCAAATCAGTAGAATGGTCAATGCACGCCATATTATACACAAGCATAAATGACACGAAGATATTTATAGATGCTTTTACAAGGGTCACCAAACACTGCGCTGTTGGCCCCAACTTCACAGCTGTTCCTGTTGTCACAAAATTTAGCCACCTTTAACTTTGTTGTCGGTTCACGACATGTGTTCGTGTTGATGTAGTTTGCACCATGGCATATGGCTGTGCTCAATCGACCATAGTTTGCTGATAAAACTTTGATACCCTTTCCTGTGGCACACTGAATACGCGCCACACTCCCTTCACAGGCGGTATGACGATGCATTGTGCTGTAAAAAAAATAATTATTTAAATTTAACCAGTTAACCAGATCTATAAACCTAACTTTACGCATAAAAAATAAAGGGTGAGGTGACTTACTAAGCGACACATTGGTAGTCAACTTCTATATACTTAGACACGCCTGGACATGGATCACCAAAAAGTTTTGAAACTGGAGGAATTAAACAAGACTGTTCTCCATTACAAAGAGAAATCATGTGAGCTTTTGATGTTTTTGACGTACAAGTATCAGTAGAGCCAGAAGTTGCGTCAGGACAAATCGATTTAGATAAACGGCCGTAGTTACCATCTGAAATCTTTACTTTTGTTCCAGAAGGACAATTGAGATGCATTATTTGTCCAGGACATGATGTCTTATGCATTGGGGAACCAGGTGGTGGTTGGGTGGTAGTTGTGGTTGTGGTCGTTGCTGGCGTAGTTGTGGTTGTTGCTGGCGTAGTTGTGGTCGTTGTTGGCGCAGTTGTGGTTGTTCTTGGCGTAGTTGTGGTCGTTACTGGCGTAGTTGTGGTCGTTGCTGGCGTAGTTGTAGTAATTGTTGATCTTCTTGTTGTTGTTGTGGGCCGAGTGGTAGTAGTAGTTGTGGTGGGAGGTCTTAAGAAAATTAAAAGCAAGTGTTAGAAAAACCTTAAATAATGCTGCCGGTGACACGTTACAGAACCTAATAAAAGACTTACGATCGTGTAATGCATTTTGCGTCAACGACTAAATATTTGTACACCCCACGACAAGGATCGCCAAACAGACCATTTAATGCACGCAGTGAACAGGATGGCTTATTGTCACATGCAGCACGGACCTTTGATAACGACGAAGACGCTTTGCAGTTTCTTACGTGACTATTGGCGCCAGTGCAATACGAAGATGTTGTGCGACCATAATTAGCTGATCGTATTTTTAACACCTTTCCACGGGAGCATCGAAGGCTCAATGTTTGATGTTCACAAGCGACGTTAGAAGGTTTTCTATGAATAAGGGAATTAATTTTTGTTAAATAGTGCATGGTAGATTCAAGATGGTATAGCACCAAGAATAAAAACTAGATAGCAAATCAAAACATATACCGAATAGTGCATGGTAGATTCATGATGGTATAGCATCAAGAATAAAAACTAGATAGCAAATCAAAACATATACCAAATAGTGCATGGTAGATGCAAGATGGTATAGCATCAAGAATAAAAACTAGATAGCAAATCAAAACATATACCGAATAGTGCATGGTAGATTCAAGATGGTATAGCATCAAGAATAAAAACTAGATAGCAAATCAAAACATATACCGAATAGTGCATGGTAGATTCAAAATGGTATAGCATCAAGAATGAAAACTAGATAGCAAATCAAAACATATACAAGCATACCTCACAACACATCTGTAATCGACTTTCAAGTATTTGTAAACACCACGACAAGGATCACCATAGATTCTATTTGAAGCATGCAGACTGCAAGATTGCTTTCCCTGACAGGCACGCCTTACAACAGTCAAAGATGTTTTTGAACTACACTTTCTTTTATGCATATTTACCCCCGGGCAGTAATCTGTATCTCGACCATAAATTGCTGAATAGATGTGTAAACGCTTTCCAGCTGGACACCTTAAATTCAACCGATGATTCTCGCATGCCACATTTCTTGGTTTTCTATCAATGGAGATAAGAAAATGTAGATATAAAGTGTTAAAGTATGGTTTGTTGCCAAGTTTCTATAATGGAATCTCTTCTGGAATATAAGAAAATATCATACCGTCTCACACAACGATAAGTAACTTCTAAGTATTTATTAGATCCGCGACAGGGATCTCCATAAACACTATTGGAAGCATACAGAGAACATTGTTGCTTTCCTTGGCATGCTTTCTTGACTTTGGTGAGGGAGTGGCGAGCGATGCAAGGCACTCTCCACCATTGTGCTCCACGGCATGTATGGTGATTTCTTCGTCCATAATTTGCATGTTGAACATCTATATAGTAACGAGCAGCGCAGGAGAGTTGCAAACGACGATGCTCGCATGCAATTTTTTTTATTGCAGATGATTTATCTAAAATATTAATATAATTTAGAATAGAACTGTTCTTTATTCAATTTGGGTAGAGTGGAATCTAAGAATCACTTCAGGAATAGCGCCTTTAACCTCCATCTATCAGAAATCTGATATTCTGTTTGCTATTAGGTAATAAAGAAATCATTCACCAACGCTAAGAGGACTATGATGCATCCAATCGTTTCTTTCTTGATATTTAATAAATCGAAAAATGTATATATAGCTATTTTCATTTATGAAAGAATTACACTTTTCTATACTTCAAGAGGACGAGAATCCAATTTTCCGCGCCTAACCATGAAGAGCGCAATTTTGTGACCCCTTCACTTGGAAACTGTCCTGCCACCCTGTCGTTGACCCTCCAACTAAGACTTAAAATTTAAGTTATTGCTTCACCACTTTTTCAGCGCACGTCTATAAACAAATTCTCCCCGTTTTCATTATTTTTGAATACTCGTCTAAAAGAAATATCATTAAAAGAAGCAATTTTTTCCCTAGACTAAAGAATACCTTACCTGTCAGTATAAAACAAAGGAGGGCAATACCCAACCAAAACAACTTCATATTTCACTCTAGAAACAAAAGGTAAGGTCATAAGGTAATGTTCATGGAAAAATGTTCCGTTTAACTCGTATAACGTGAAATAAAGTAGCTAAGAATAATTATTTAACAGTAATTGCACATTGATTTTGAATGACATTTAATTGTTGTTATTTACCAAAAGAATTTTTGTTAGTTGCACGAGAAACATAATAACGAATGCGCATACGATGGTTTAGTTTGCACTGGTTACTTGAAACTGGTGTGGTTTTTGGTTTTCTCATGTCTGTCCACCGGTATAAAATGCACATTGTGAACCCCAACTAACTTTGCCATCAGCAGGGTAAGATAACCATCTTATTATGTATGTAAAATTGCGCTAGATACCAAAAAAACTAAATGTTTTCTTTTTGCATCTGATACAGGCAAATTCTTCCGGTTTGAACCCTAATTAAAATGGTCATTAGTACATTGTGTAATCTAGATAAAATTGCGTTTGCATGAATAAAGATAGAGATAAAGCAACGAGGTCAATTTGTATGTTTTTAACATATTGTCTATGTTGTGCCTAATCATATGCGCGCTTATAACGTGTGTTTACTTAATCAGAGCAAGTTATAAGCAATAAAATTGAAGTTCACAATGAAGTAAGACCTTCATTTCAATTAGTGTTCCAACCGGAAGAATTTGTCTATATCAGATGCAAAAAGAAAACATTTAATATCCACACCTGCGCAATAGCTGCTGCATCTAGCGTGATTATAACTAACTAAAATCATGACTTTCAGAGTTGAAATATTAAAGACTACAAAAGTTATGTGCACGCGTTTCTTTTTTAAGAACCTCTAAATTTCAGATAAAGCTGGATGTGCTTAATTTTTACACTTTTGCGAGCCTAATTTTTTCATCATTTTTGTTTCTAAAAAGTACGGAAATAAGTAGTAAGATATATGAATGAAAAAATAAAAAATTTTAAAGTCATTTTATTGTAAAAAAACATACGTTAGCCATATAAGTACAAAGTCACTGTCCTAAAATAAGGTTCGAGTTTGTTCTCATAATCTGTGACGTTATTATAAACAAGGTTTTTATAAACAAATGTTATTGCAAAAAATTACCAACCAGACCAGATGCTACCGCGGCGCAGTAAAAATAAAATAAATTATGCATATCTATCAAGCCAAACTAACCTCTGATACTTTATCCTTTTGCGAGTTTTTTCTAAATGCTTCACGAACAAAATATGCGAGCATATAAACCACTAAAAGAATGTTCCGCTTTGGAGTAAATATATTTTTACTTGCTAATAATAATAATTATCTTCCATTGTTAAAACTTTATTATATGGATACGTCAGTGCATTCAAATCAAATGAGCAATTACTGTATCTAGGCAACCAATGTTTTTTAAATACCTTACGCTGCGCAAAGAGGTAGTAAATTTGATAAAAGAGGAAGATTTTTTTTACAAATGTTTTCAATATTGTAACAAGGGAAAATTATTATGGTTTTTATGAACACGACGAATAGCAATAAAAATAGGGAGAATTGAAAATTAAAAATAAGCAACCTCGATCCCAGGGCCTGTAGCGTTTTTTTGATATGAGGATGAAACGCGTACGAGGCCCTGGTACAACAGACTTAATCAACCAATGAGATTGCGTGCACGGCTTTTTAAATTATGTTAAAAAGATAATTAATGCAGACGTTTTTTTGCAAGCACTGCATTTTTTTATCAACAACAAATATGGCGGTGAGCATTACGAAGATTTTTCTGGTTACTTGTTTTTATGAAGAAAATATTTATATTCACGTTATTTTTGACTTACTTGCATCGTTTACAAATTTATCAAAGCCGTTAAAATTTTTTAAACATTACTTTTGTTTCCTGACTGATGGTGAAAAAGGCAGCTGACAACTCAAATGGAATAGTTGCGACGAACATCCTGTCCTGCGAACGAAAGTAACAAGTACTCTCACCTTTTGTTGGGACACAATACTTCATTTTAAAAAAACTGAAAATTTTATTTTTGTTTTCATATGCTAAAAAGTAAAGAAAAACTTCGTACAGATGCAACTCTGTAGTGTGTCTGCTGACTAACTGGCTAGATGCCGTTGGCTTTAAAGATGCACAAACACAACAATGACAACCAATTTTTCTTAAAATGCGACATGTGTCAAGACATATCTTTTAACAAACTATTGGGACAAAATACTAGCTAAAGTATTGAAAAATTAATGGAAATAAATTAGGGAATAAAGTATAGCTAGCTGTATAAATAAAAAGAAATATATACAAGAAATCACAACTATATAACATATTATTGTTTTTAGGCAATGAGAAAGAAAATATCACAACACATAAGGTTTATGGGGTGTGTTGAAGTATGTAGGCTGTGTGCTGAACTTAAAACAGTTTAGTGAAATTTTCGGAAGTATTGGAACCTCAAATATCACAATTATGCAAACTAATACTGTCGTAAATGTGAAAGAAAATTAAAGATTTTCTGCCGGATTGCACAAATAAGCTTTCAGAAAAATTGCACTGTAAAGAGCGTTATATCATCACAAAAAACTCATTAATGTTATTTTTTTTCAAACACCTAGTGCTGATATGATGTCCAGTATAATATAATCTTGCCAATGCTTCTTGCCCTCATCAACCAGACCGTCCAAATTGCTGCATATATATATATTCAATGGTCTTTAATAGTACTTGGTGGACTTATATGGTAGATTTGTTTGATAATGGTGCATAAACTCCTATACCAAGAGCAGAGGTTGCTATAATAATGCAAACGTTCAGATCTTATTTTGCAACTTCAAGAAGAATTTAGTTTTACATGGTCTTTGTTTGTGGTGTGTGAAATTGCACAATTAAACAATTGCTGGATGTTGTTATGTTTTTTATGTACTTGTTTGTTTAATATGTTATTTTTTATAACCTTAATCTGCAATATTTCTTCTTTGCCAACTTTTCTCTTTTTTCTGCGGTATACATTTTTTCTGTTTGGATTGACAGATTTTTGTTAAGGTTCTTATTCCAAATATAATATGTTTCATTCTAGTCACTGTTTTTCCTCTTATCCGATTGTTATAGTTATTCTTAAGTATAAGTAAGTAGAAGTATTGGTCATATAGCTATATATATATAAAGTACAAAACAGATGTTGAAGCAGTAAGCCTCGTCAATAACACAAGCTTTGACATTTTTTGATAAATTTCTAATTTCATTAAATTTCTTTCTCTTTCACTCAAAATTGCCCCAATAATGACGATCCAATACAAATAATGATGACAACACATCTTCTATTTTATTGTTAAGACAGAGATCCTCAAACAACATCTGTACAGCATTCTTCTCAAAGATTAAACCACGTAAAATGTATCAAGTCATTCCTACATCTTCAAGAAAATTCACTTGATCTTTAATAGTTGCATTTGGTAGCTAGCTAACAGTCGAAAAATTAAAGATTTTCCATATGCTTTTGATAAAACTCCAATGACGTCCTTGTCCTCATACTATTGACTCTAAACATTTGACTTGTTATGGTCAGGAAAATTTCGGCCCTCTAAAGATCTCTGAATTTTCTCCAACATTAAGTGGTCCATCCTTTCATCTGTTATCTTTGCAGCTGGTGTAAATTATTCTATAATATTTATAAGTGCTGTAGTTTTTACTACATGTATGATACACTACAAAATGACTAGAAAGTCACTAAGGGTTGTATCTATTCTGAAATTGTATGGTGTATGGCTAGGTACCTCTAGCTACAAAAACCCAGCAAAACACTTCACTAATAAAACACCATCTTTGATCGAAACGTCACGCATACATTACTTTTCTCTGCATGCTTAATTTTGGGCGAATTTCAGTCTGTTGTACCAGGGCCTCGTACGCGTTTCATCCTCATATCAAAAAAACGCTACAGGCCCTGGGATCGAGGTTGAAAAATAAGGTTAATCCTTTCTGTAGTGATCTTTACGTGGATGGACGTTAAAGACAACAAAAAGGTGTTTTTTTAGGTTGATGGTTATTTTCTTTGCAAATTTTTTCGTTACAACTGAGATAGCAACTAGCGATAGTAAATTTCTGAGCTGCTATAGTTTTTGGAATGATTGGAGAAAAGTCGTAAATTAAGCTCTCTGCTCAAAAACCACCTCAAGTTTTTTTCAAAAGATTTAGGCTTTGTTGATAAAATTTGACAGCAATATAATATAGGATATTTTTGGACGGTAGTAACATCGTCATTTATCTGGAAATGCGTGTCTCTCCGCTGACCAAGGTCTAACAATCAGTGTCTTTAATAATGCTGTATTCCATCTGTCTGTTTGTGCGCAAAAAAAACGTCGTGTTAAGGAAACACAGCAATATATAAAGGACGAGCGACCCTGCGGATTTTTCCACGGGCTAATAACTAGTCTCTAAAATAATATCCGACTGTCTGTTGGCCAAAACTAGATTATGCTAAACCATGTACGAAATCTTTAAGCTAAGAATAAATAACAAATTCAACATAATTTTATCGACTTTGCTCCGACGTTCGAATTTCTATGGATTTTTCACGGGTTAATGATTAGTCTTTATAGTAATATCCAATGTCTGTCTTTCGAGCACAAAATCCTTAATGATCCGAAAATAATTGGTAAAGGGGCGCCTTTATTCACTTAAAACGTTCCATAGCATGCTGGGATAAGCTCTTCTTGATTAACGAATTTGAAGGCGAGTTGTCATTGTCCAGTCACTGCCCCAAATGAGAAAATAAATTGCATTTGCCTTGACATGTGGTATCCACTTTCTTTTCAAAATGCAATTTTATAAGAACGTTAGGGTTGAAGTATAGAAACAACGGCACTGCTAAAATTTTATTCACATTTCGTAGACAAAAAAACGCAACAAACATTGGTAAACAAGTTCATGTTACACATGTGAAAGAGGAGAAAATCTCAGACTAAAATCAAATTTTCGGATTCTTGTAAAATAAGGGCACGGAGACACTGGACAACTTTTTCTGACTAATTTGATGTTGGTATTCTTACAGTCGAGGTAATACAAAACTGCAAATATCGGAAATATTTGTTATATTTCTCGAACACAGCAGCACAGTGCAGGTACTCTCAATATATCTATCTCGTGTGATGTGCATAATTTACAATCATACATATGTTGTCTGGGCTAAGAAACCAACTGTTTTCCGCAAGCCAAAACGCAATGCTGTCTTTGCAGCTATTTTCCACTTGGGAAAACCTTGACATTTAAAATACTTTCTGATGCAAATCTGTTCTCTTGCCTCTTCGTTTTGTCGTGCTCTTCTTCTCCGTTTGGTATTATACCATGTGCCAGCAATGCTACCATGTCACATGTACATTTCGGACCATAATTACATGAAAAAAAAATGGTTAAGAGAGTCAATTTAAATTTACTGTACTGATGTTCATCTCAGTAGAATCCAGAAAGAATCCCCCGTTCTTTAGTCTTCTTTAGTCTTATCCTTTATATCTCGCCCGTACCCTACTACGCATGCCACACACCCTCCTTCGCAGAACCGAAACGAAACTCCATGTTCGATTATCTTGCGAACATCGGAAATGCCGCATAACGATGTTACTTGCAACATCCCTTAAGATTCAGATGTTTTGTCCAAATTTTCTTAGCGAGAGATTTGGCTCCGCCCCTGCAGATTTTAAAACAACGATGATAAAAAAGCTTTGACTGGTATCCTATGTGGGAAAGTATGTTTGGACAGTACTCAAGCTGAGCTAGTAAAAATACAAACAGGGCATTTAAAAATATACTGACTGTAAGGATTTAAACTGTCGATTTTTACTTCGCCACTACTCATCAAAAAGTGGTACTGGATTAGTTAATTTTTTTGTTAATTTATTTTAAACCATGGGAAAATAGTTAAAAATAACAGAATTAAATTAATTTACATAAAACTTACTACTTTTGTCCCCAGAGAATAATAATTCCGCAAAAATAAAAATGCGAAAAAAATGTGGAAAAGATAATATTCTGAGCATGTGCATTGGTAATCTCCAATTTTTACAAATTCTTGCCATTTAGAATGCGTTGAAATGAACAAATCTTAAAAGCGACAACCATGGACAAGAAATTTGAGACAAATGCAGTTTTTTCATCATCTTTCAGAAACGGACAAAGCACATGCAGGCCAAACATACATCGTTTAAACATTGCTACTCGCATTTTCTTGCACCCCGCGCAACGAAAAACTGACCGTTGCCTACGAAGGCGTCGAAATTTGTAGAAAATGGCCATGCTGATATTTCAACACTTTGGGATTAACACAATAACTTAAGTGCCGAAATTTTGACCTCAACACAGGGTGCGTTAACTGGTCACTTAATGTAACATTTGTCATTTTAAGAAAACCCGCTCAGTATAAAAATGTTTTATGTAGACCTATTCCTGCTTGGTTTTCCTCATCTTGTGTTTATGCATTTTGAAAATGGGATTTTATGGGCTTAATAAAAAACGCCCTCTAACGCGTAGTTTTAACGCCCAATTCTAAGTGTGACTATTAAACGTCGCAAATAATGTAGTTTTTTTTTGTTGTGACTATTAACGCCCAATTCTAAGGGACTATTAAAAATGGACTTACTTGTTTACATTCTTGTATCCGACCCTGCATATAGAGTGGAATGAATGGGTTCATTCTGTAATAGTTTACGCCAGTCATGTTTGACTCATTATTTTTCCGCACATTTGACCAAGATGATAACTAGAAATTGGGCTCAAAATGCTGAAATTACTTAATGGAAAGACCATGAAATAAAGGAGTAAGTTATTTTCAGTTATGTTTGAATCCGATCAGTCTGAGAGAAACCAGTGAGTCCTCAGGAAGAGTTTTAGAAAGCTAAAACTAGCCTGTAAGATCCTCTGGAATTTTTGGCGAAACCTGATACATGCACATTGTACAAGAGCAACCTCTGCAAAGAAAATTCCAGAAAAATGAATTAGCCTTGCTATAATAAAAGATTTTGATTTTTTGTGACGAAAGGTGCAAAGAACATTTCCATTCCACTACGGGAATAAAGCAGAACGAAGCGAAACTGAAATAGCCTCACTGTCAAGAAAGCCGAAAAGGAGAGCTTGGGAATTAATTATTCTGTGATATTATTTTTTGCGTTGACTTTATAGACTGAGTCTCTTCTAGTCAAAATTTAATTGACTTGATAATGCTATCCGTATTATTACTCATCGCAAAATCCACTTGCATGTGCCATTTTTGGCCCACTGAAAAACAGCGAGCATTATAATATAGCTGAGACGTCTGCAACTTTATGACGTAAGCAAAAAAGTGACGGAGTTGACAGATACGACTAATATTATTTGTGTTGGCCCGATTGAATATTTTTTCTGATCCCGCTGAACTCATAAGTATGCCAATGTTTACATATCTCTATACGCGTGTATCTTGATAGGAATGTGTGTTTTTTCTGAGCGTCCAATCAAATTTACTTTTATTCTACTCTTTATTTTATTTTTTTATTTTTTTTATTTTTTATTTTTTTAACTTAACTAAGGGGAGGGTTAGTAAGCTGGAGAAGAACGCTTGTATCTCTTTTTAAATACACAATTTATTTTTTTTGAAAGAAAAGCAGTAACTTTCACAGAGTTATCTGGGAGTATTTTAGTACAGGGAACCGTTGAAAAGTATCAGGGTTTCCACTTATATATGTGGTATTTACTAGGAAGTATTAGGGTAAGTAAGTTCGATGGATATTACAAAAACAATTTGAGTTACTAGAAGCTCGAGTTATAAGAAGGTTCGGTCATTGCACAATTGTTATCAATACAAGGCTTTTTATTTAATATTTGACTAACACATTCTAAACGCTCTGGTCGTACAAAATACTTAAGTAGCTTTTGTGGACTTTTGTGGTTTTCTAATTTCTTTTGAAAAAGAATATAGCAAATTTGTGCAACGATAAGAATAAGACACAGCAAAACAAATCATTAAAACGTATCTTTCCTTTTTAAAAATACACGACGTTCAAGTTTTACCCGTATACGTCTGTCTGTCACGCAAAATGGTACCGCAAGTAGCGAGACGCACGCAATACGGGCGAACCCGTGGAATTTCCACGGGCCATCGAATAGTTATTGTAGATACTACTGTTTTTGTAGATCCTATTACTACCATAATTTCTCTTGAATGATATACGTAAATACATTACAATGAAATCCACAGTTATGAGATTGGCCTCACCACCCCAGACATAAATTAGTGAAAAACAGGACAATATTTAGGGAGATCGCAACCACAGGCGATAAATATATTGTTTCTATCTAAGAAACACGCACTTTCAACTTGTTACATACACTTGTCACTATTCACAGCTGGGGACATAGGAACTTACCTTATTTGATTGCATCAAAAAATTATAAAGGACACTAATTTCTGCTGCAAAGGCTCGCTGTAGTTCCCAAAATTTCTTACTTTTCTGAACGTAGAGCGGATTACTCAATAATGTGGATATTGTGAAAAGTCAAGCCAGGGCATTTTTAAAGTCTTTTACGTGGCCTACATTCTTATCAATGCTAAATTTCCCGTATAGGTTACAGTGTGGCTGGCAAGCGATACTGTGTGGCAAAAAAACGATAGTTTTCACTAATATAATGCTTAGACTGGGTCCGTCCGTGTCATCTGGCCTAATTTGAATACTCTAACGATTCTGTTATTTACTTGGGTAGAAAAATTTCTGTTATCTGAGACGCGATATTCTTCTTACAAGCAACCAGTCAATATGCAATATTCTTCCAATATAAATCTTAAGCAACTATTATAAACATAATTTTGAGATGTAGTTTAAAAACATTACATTGCCCGACTTGCTTTGAATTTAATATGGTATAGCTAGCTCTTTTTCGCACCTCCTAGTATAATAGTTTAATCGAGTCCAAATAATTCACATTAGAACAGTCACATTTGGTTAAACACAAAATAACTTTACCAGTTATTTTTGATAACCTTCAAAATTATAATACTTTATGATTAGCAACTTTCCTATTAATTTCGGAGTATTTTTTAGTAACTCAAGTACTAGGTTAAATGTCTAGTTTTTTATAACAAAAATTTGTCACCAGACATAACAACAGGAGTTTTTGAATCAGGAATTTCAGTAAGATTAGCACTATATTTATTGACACTGCGTACTTGGGAAGCTCAATGAAATAAAATGTTTTCAGAGATTAAATTGTCTATCGTTATGACATCAAAACAGATTAGTCTCGGTGGAAATTTTCTATGTCGGTGGCATGGAAAATCAACTTCGCCCCTGGGCTCTTCTAAGCTTATGATAATCTAAAAAAAACGGTCCTCAATAGTCCTGGTCTGGGTTGATGACATACGGAATTTGATTGGATGAGCGCTTTGTCTAGGAAATGGCGAGTTGGATAGAGTTTATTTGATGATAAAATGATTAGCTAACTCTGAAAATTTCAGGTAATATTATTTTTGCAGTTTTGTTTCAAAAACGTTGTGTATAGTTGCAAAACAAAACAAGTGTGGGTACACATTTGGTGTGTCTAAAATTAGCACGTTGACGTAGCTAAACATGGTTTACCAAGCAGCGTAGAAACCTTTAGTGCATAAAATATAAAGATTGGACACAGTTTTTTAGCTGTATTGGGTATAATAGCTAGTCTACTGCTAGCTATTATTACACCTACAGTTGTACTTTCACCCAAGAGAAGTACAAATTGAATTTTGATGCTGGATAGAAACAGAAAACTGAAGTTATATATATTTTTTTGTTTTCATTAAATATCTCTATCAAATAACAATCTTTATCACCAAAAATTGTTCATTTTGGTATACCACCTACATCTCCCGCCAACCCTAAAAGTTTATTTAAAAAGCACCCACCTGCAGGGTGTAAAACCTATCTGTATATTGCATATGGTCCTCCCTCACAGATGTCAAAGAAAGTTTCGGGCGACATCTAAAGCAAGGAAAGTAAGTTCATTCAGTAACGATTTTTGACCTTTCTCGCGAAGTTTTGTCTCGCAGAACCTCCAAGAAATGTTTATTTAGTGGAACGTTCTAAATTATTGAATCAAGAAAATTTGTCCAAAAGCCTTACCGACATAGTAAGTCCTATTTATCTGGACTAAATATAGCATTTGGCCCCAAACCTTGAACGCATTTTATTTAGACCCCATTTGCCTTTCATATTTTCTGCACATTATTGCTGCCAAAAATGGCTAAGCGCCGTCTCTAAAAACGCCTAAATTCAAGAACTCGGGAACTATGATCGTAGGTCAATTTTATTTTGATTCTATTTCATAAAATGATCTAAAAACATATATATATATAGCATATCAAATTTAAGTCTATATTTCAATTGTTAAAGGACATTTAACTTTAAGGAAAAGTACGTCATATCAACCTATCACCATAGTTACTGAGTTCCGGAATTTAGGCAGTTTGAAGGAAATTGGGTGCAGTAAAAATAGAGTTAAGTTTACGCCCTCTTTTGTTTTTACTTAGTAAAAACGTAAGGATTTTTGTAAAGAATTTTCTTGAAAATTCAGCTGCCTGAAACAAATCTTAGTTTTTTTGTTATTATTAGGTTTTACGTAAACGATTTCCTTGTGGTCGGAGAATTTCTTTTTACGCTAGCCAAAACTTCTAACTGAGACAATGACGCCACTCTTAATTGGTATACACCACCGTCGTAGCTATCGTGGTGACAAGCGTTTACCAACCAATACGTGACGTCAACAAGCTATTTATAGCACACATTTTATATTTGAGCATTCCTGCTTAACAATATTTTTGGCTTGTCCCCTACCCTAATTAAACACAGGCGATGTGTTGAGGAAGACTGACGCAAATTGTCATCTCCTACGAGTCAATAGCGTGACCGGTGTCAATTTTTGTTTTTACTTTTCACAACATAAATAAGGTTGTTTAAAGAAAGTAAAACAAACGTCTCTAGTATCAAGACTTCAAAAGACTTATTCGTGAGTGTAATTTTTAACTACCTACATTGTGAGACAAAATGTTTTTTTGGTCAAAATCTTTCATACCTATTATTATGTTCATTCTTTATTTATTAGCACAACTTGGTAAAACAAACAGGTGTAATTTTATTAGTAATGAAAGGGCGGTTACTGGAATTGTCCGGATAAATATCCGGACTTAATTGGGCAAGAACAACCCCTTAGTTGACCGCTATAACTCATGAGGGTTAGGTTGTCGCGCAAAGGTATTCGCATGTTTTAGAATAAGAATTAGGCTTTTCAACGGTAACAAATATGAACCGTTCAGGTTTGTCCTCAGCCATCGATGGCGGCTCAAGTTTCGATAAACCACTTCCTGCGTGGGTTTAGTTCATAACCTGAACTTCGTTTCGCTTTAAAAATGTCTTTAAACATTTAGATTTAAATTTTCCCTTATTTTTATATTTTATACTTTATATACTTTCGTTGCATATACGATTGTTCTTTCTTAATTCCTAACAGTATTTCCAAGTGGAATTATAAATGGTGGAGAACTTTATGCATTGTAGCCTGTGTTTTCCACTCCTCCGAAACCACAACTAAAAAAATGGCAAAAATGTTGTTGTTTTTTCAGACTTTGTGTTAAAAACAAAAATCTCATATTTATTTGTGCTAAGCGAACAAAAATTCATGTTCTGCAAAAAAAGTGCTCATAAAAAAATATTTTTTTTGTCGTATTGTGTTGTAGAAAACCCGAACCTGAAAAATGGCAATACATGCATTATATGGCGTCATATATGTGGTACTTTCACTCACGTTACTTGTCAACCTTCAACCAGCAAAATTAACATCCAAGATCAACGAGTTAAATCCTGCTAAGGTAAGCCTATTTTATTTGTTGTACCCGATTGAGAAAGCTTAGTAAGCGTAGTGAGAAATATTTATTTGTTTCGATAGCAATTATTTCCAAAAAGAAAGTCTGTAATTAGTAGAATGCCTCTTTCGTTTATTAAATTTCACTTCGAAAGTAAAATATATATCTTAATTCAACAATGTTAATAAAGATTTGTGCCCATTCGGAATTTCTTATCGCGCATTTTGCACAACTTTCGAGCTCTTATTCGCTAACTTCAATTCCGCAATCTTCCCTTCCGCAAACAATTTCTTTTCTAAAAAAAATAGGTATAGTAGCTAATCTTTAATCATAAGTTTCCCCTTTTTTTCTTGCGCAATCTTTTCTGTCCTTAGATGAGAGGTGAACAAAAATTATTTTAAGGCAGCCAGAAAATAAATTTTATGCGAGAAAAAAAATTAGATTCCGCAATATAGATTTTTAAATTCTAAAATCTACTAAGATAAATATATTATCTATATATCTTACTAACACAATTTTACAGAATTTCCATGTAGGTTTTAGATATATTTGCCAGTTAACATCAAAAATAAAATATTTGACTTATGCAAGAATATTTTACGTACTGTGGTAGTAACAGCATTTTATAACCTTTGTTTAAATTCCTTTTAAAGATTAATTTAAAGATAGATTTTAAAGATAGTTAAAGAATATCTTTCGTGACCAAACAAAAATATATTTTTTCAAGTCTTTTTTGCACAACATACTAAGAGCTTCGAATGATGAAGTTTGTTATGATGAGATGGCGCCAAAAGTAACAAAATATACTGACCGGAAACATTCAACAACAAATCGAACGCGCAA
The DNA here is from genome assembly GCA_030067915.1 of Hydractinia echinata. NCBI lineage: Eukaryota > Metazoa > Cnidaria > Hydrozoa > Anthoathecata > Hydractiniidae > Hydractinia > Hydractinia echinata. The sequence goes on along the minus strand of JASGCC010000035.1, from coordinate 1,008,047 downwards.
AATGGGGGCTTCATCTTTACTTACAAATCTTTAGTTTCTTAAATTTTTTTTTACTTACAAATTTGTTCAGCAATTTCAGTAGTATAAAATGATAAAAATACGTTCGTCACATGTCACATGTCACATGTCACATGTCACATGTCACATGTCACATGTCACATGTCACATGTCTTTCAACATTTTTGCTATTTTGCTATTTTGATCTTTAACTTTTTCTTTTTTAATTATTTTTAACGTATTGACTTTGACCATCACAATAAGGTGAAATTATATCCCATTGTGTTTTAATTAATCCACATCCACGTTGGCCAATGTGTAAAAATACTGAATTAAATATAATTCAGCACTCGTAAAGATGTAAACAAAACTGGTATTTTTAACAGACTGTTTTATATTTTGGGTCTAGTGTGTCCTGCAAAGTTTAAGGTGAAAATACAGCTTTGTGTGAAAAACATCAATTTTTATAACTCCACGAATATTTTTTTAAAATCAAAACATTCTTAGTCTTTGTTTCAGGACTTTTTTGTTAAGATGGCTTCAACATGCAAATTGATTTATTGTGGAGCAGACCAAGTCTATCAGTCTGGTCTTTAAAATCTACACTACCACCATGAACCTTTATTCAGCAACCGTGCCGTGCGCAGTTCGCCTCTCCAACATTAAGGCTATGGATTGTAACCTAGTATCAGAAAATACGAAAAAAATGTCCCAATAGTTTCTAGTCAATATATACAGTTGCCTTATTATTGTATCAAGATGTAACTTTAAAAACTTTTTTAGAGAATAAATATGTAGCTATAAGTGTGACAAAAGCCTAGAAATGCGAGCTGAAACGGACTACCCAATCTTAATTAATTTGGCCAAAGTAAAAAGTAAAAGTAAAAGTATATCTCCATTTTTTTAGGAGTTTTAAATGACAGGAGTAGTCTGAAGCCTTCCGTAAATCTACACACCTAAGTTCGTAAGTCGACAGTTCACAAAGCTGTAGAGTGAATCCTGATGATGTCAGATATCAGGGTTCAATGTCAAGCCCGCTTTGTAGCTACATGTGACTTACTTTAAGTTAATATTTATGTGTATAGAATCTTACGCTAAGAGCTGCAGAAATGACATCTCTGGATTGAACGCGCTAAAGTAAACCATTTGGAAAGATGTATCAACGAATACACCACGAATTTTTCCGTCACTAAATTTTCGCCCGTTGTACATACCCCGAGAATTGGTATTTCGTGCATCTTTAGCATAAAGTGGCGATTTAGTTAACATTTGAAGACCAGTAGAATTTTAAGGAAATTTATGCATCAAATTGTGCTATTTCGTGTGTCCGTAGCACGACATTTCTCTTAAGCACAGAGACAATAAGAGTATTTTTATGGAGAGAAGATTCTCCTAAAAAAAAGGCTTGAAATTGCACATTCCCTGATCATTGTTATAGCTCTTACTACCCATTATATAGAAGTATTTCCTAAAGGCTTTAAAAAAAAAGGTATAACCGTCTTTAAACAGAATTTTGGGAACGCATAACAAACGTATGTTCTTCTGTGATTTCCTTCTCCGGGCATTGGAAGTTCTTTATGAAGTTCGAATGATGCGTAGAGAGCGTAATTTTTTGTGCTATATTTAGTTTAAATGTTGTAATGTATGATGCCGTAAGATCCTTTTCTTTCTTTATCGTCGAATGATGGTAGTCTTTTCTCTAAGCCATGTAAAGGTTACATAAAGGCAGAGGGACTTGCTGCTATTTTTGTGCTATTTGTGCATTTTCTCTTTTCACCTTTATAATCTCTGAGGCTGATCATATATTAGCATATGGAGTATTGGTACCCAGTTTAAATAAAGATTGAAGTAAGTAACCTATAAGATAAAACAATTGAAAGGTGATTCAAAGAGGAATATTTAGAGTTTTAGTATTTTTGTGATGACGTCAACATTCATCAGCAATTATAAAATCCGAGAATTTAGCATTACCTATGTCAAGCGAGCATTAGAACGTTTTAACCAATATTTTAATATTCTAGTAGTGATATGAATGGTTTACCTTAAGGGCATAAATTTTTACGGGAATTAATTTTTGCGAATTTAGTGAGTTTTCGTTAATTTTGCGAAAATTAATTCCTACAAAAATTATAAAAATACGCTATTCGTGTTATTAAAAATTTATTTCCGTGAAGATTAGGATTTTTTTTCCTGTTTGAAAAACAATTTACACTAATTCTTTTCCTTCTGATTCACCTAGAACTACATAGAATTTATATGTGGATTTCAACTTCAGCAGTCTGAGACATAAACGCCTTTATGTCTCCTACGTAAAAGCCCTTGAAAAAAGGTATAAATTAAGAAATAAAAGTCATTCTTTTTTCGCGAAATTTGCAAAACTTAATTCTTGACAAATATTAGGACTTGCCAACTTCGCGAAAATAAGATGCCGCGATAATTAAATTGTATTTCCAAAAGTTTCTCGCAAAGATTAGTTCTGCGAAAATAAATTCCCTTAAGGTGTATCAAATCTTCGAAAAAGGACAAGGATATATTTCTTTATTATTAGAATCGTAAAAATCGGGGAAAACGGATTAAACAGGTAGCAAAACTTAGGCAAAACGTTTAAACTGAAGACATATACCCTTTTATGCTTTTAGCTAGAACAGGATGACACTTTTCATCTTTATTGTGATTTTGTACAAGGTCAAATAATTCGTTAACAGAAGAAAATTTTTTTGGAAAAGCTGCCAACGATAAAAATCCTATTCATCACAATGTTTTATAACAATTGATCAAGCATTTCAGAAGTTATTTAAAGCTAAATTTTTCCCTCCCTCTACCAAATAGGGTTAAGAGATTGTAAATCTCAATGTTCTTCTAAACTTGGTCCTTGATCATGATTTTGAAATTTTAGGTACATAAAGAGACACTTATTCTAAATATCTTTCGTCTTGTATATTTTGAATATATCTGCAGGAAATGCTTCAGAAGGGAACGTTAATTTGGAGTAGGACAACAAAATTTGACATTGCTGGCTTTTCAGGTAGCTTGGTTACCAAGCTAGCTACATTAAAAACACTCTCCACGAAAAAAAATGCAAACAAAACAAGGAGAATTGGCAATGGCTTTGTAACTGACATAAGTAAAAATGTTAATGCGAAAGCAGTTTGCATATATATATACATATATTCTTTTTGATTATCGTTTTGACGATTTTTTATTTTTAATGAAATTCTCGCTATATCTAACGGCTAAAGGAACACTCTTTGACAAATTGTTCATTATATGATACAAAAATGTAGTACCTTATTATGAAAATCGCGAACGCTGGAGTGTCGAATCAGTGGAATCTATTGCATGCGTGCAGTGTTAAAAATTATAATCCCAACAGATGAGCAGATAATATCAAAATGCGACATTGTCTAGACAAGTTTAATCCACTGAGAAACAACAAACAGAAAATGATTTTTGACAAATTTTAAATGTTACTGTTTTCGTTGCAAATATCTCCTTTACCTTACAGTCCATTTTTCTAAAGTTAGAATTCCGAATCATTCGCAATATTGAACAAAAATGTCCTGTCCTTTGAAATTCGTAACACGGGGATTAAATATTAAGTCAAAGTTTGTTTTAGTAGGGCAAATATGAAAGTAACGAAAACAAGTTTGAACAGGTATAAAAAGCCCTTTATTGGAACTTTGTCAAAACATTATATATACATATCTATATTTATTTATTAAAAGATGTGTGTAAAACATAAGATCATATATAAACGATTGTTTGGTTGTATCACATATTCCAGGTAATTCTACCTTATAGGCGTTTTTGATTGTTGACGTTATATGAATGATGCTTACTTGATGTGCTTATATCAAGTAGAAGGCTAAGTACCCCTGCTTATTGTTCAAATGTATTTATCACACCAGCAATAACTGGAGGTTTGTCTAGCTTGCCAAAAAAATAGGATTCCAAACGTTATCAAGTGGAGTATTGAAAGTTGTATTTGCAGCATCTTGTTTTAGCATGCTACTTAAAAAGCACTTTACATTTTAAAAGTAAAAATAAAAGTAAAGTAGAATTATGTAATATATATCAACTATATCACGAAAAATATACAAACTATACGTCATTAAACATAACTGTCGTAACAATGTTTTTGAGTAGGTATCTTCATGCATAACATATTTGTTCTGCGTTGAGATGCCTAATACAGGAGTATTTTGAGAGGTAGCCAAGTTCAGTTATCATGTTCTTGATTCTCTTCCAATAGACTTAAGTATTCTGAATTTATGGACCAAGGGTACACCCCCCGCTCCATTACCACCCTCCTCCTCCCTCAACTCACGCACGCTCGTACCAAGAAAGTATACATGTGCATAAACAAGAAGCCAATTATGAAATTGTTTTCCTGCTAAATTATATTCAGGTTTAAAATTAATGTGTCTATCTTGTAAAAGCGTGTTGTAAACCCCTCAAATAATACGTGAAAATAAATAAATTATTGTCTTGCACTGGACTTAAATAAAGTTTCTAAAACACGTATTTCCACATTCTTAATACATACCAGTACTTGATATTTATACGCCCACAGAGTGTTAAGTTAAAGTCTTCCTTAAGTTTAAACAGACAATAAACAAGCTGCATTATCTACTTTACCTGGCTCTGTCTACTTTACCTGTGGCTGCATTGCGCTTAAAACTACCTGACAGCGAATAGAGAAAAACAACTTTTACTTGCGAATGCTTGCTAAAACGCAGATTGAACAAAATTTGGTCAAGTTATTTAAAGTTGCGTGAGACTTTGTTACCTGCAAAATCTAAAAATAATCCTCTATGACGTCTAAACGAAGCCGAAAGGACAGCACACTGAGTTGCAAGTTTTACGCCCCTCCAATGAGCGTTTTCTATCCCACAACGCAACATCTAATCTGGGCAGTCATTATTTTGTTACCAATCTACATCAGGTCTAAAAAATGAACTTTTTAAGTAACCATGAAAACAAAACATTTTTTAAAGTTGTTTTTTAAAAATTGAAAGGAATAACAAAAACTTGTTTTGTTAACAAGTTTGTTCGGTTATAAAATTTTGTAACCTCAAAAACAATTTTATAGTTCTGTGTTTTTTTTTATTTTTTTATTTGTTTACATTTTTGAAGTTACTATTTTAATAATGGCTTCGTGAATCAGTCATTATGGCGCCTTAAAAAGGCTTCTAAAATGAACCGCGAAACAATCGAATGGTTGAATTTTTTTTTTATTTTATCATCTTTTGTATCGGTCTCGTAAACAATATAAAACAGGTACGCCAACTCCAGTGACAGATACTGTAAGCTTCACAACAGTACAGCTAACCATAAATCCCTATACACCATATACAAATATTAAAAAAGACACGGAAATCCGTCATAGTACAGCTTAATAGTGAACAGCTTGAATAGAGTCGTTGTTTAACAAGCCCTGCGTTTCGTCTTTAATGCTTTCGTCTTAATCTTAAAGGAAATTTAAGGAATAACATCAGTAAAATTAATATCCATTTTTGGCAATCATTGTTTTTGGCAAACTTTCAATATTTGCATATATCATGTTGCTATGCGTAAAGACGCTTTTGTAAACATTTATTATTGATACTAAGCACACCACAGCAATCAAGTTTAAACTTCGACAGATAACTCGGAGAATTACTTACAAATTAACATACCAAAATCCCTCGGGCAAGTTATTTTTCACACATTATACTTGTTTACTGTAGCGTGCCGTATGCTTTATATTGTCAAAACAGTCAGGGGGAGGGGGGAGGGGTGATTGCAGTTCCGCGGGATGTATTTTGAAAATGTCTCACCATAATTAAACTCCGAAATATATCAGAGTTCTTGTTTACCATGAAAATATAGTATTAAATCAAATAAAACTCTTTGAAGACTATAAATTTACTTTTCACCGCAATTGCCAGATTCATTATTGGGGACCTTCCCCAGTGCTGGTGCCCATGACTGTATTTTGTTAGGGTTGCGTACGGGATGACAAGGGCTGTGTCAGCCCAGTAAACTTAATAGCATAGAGCCTGCATTGATCACGTGTAAATATCAAACCAAAGTTCCGCGTCAAATAATCAATTTTTTTCTTCATCACTTGGTAAGTAGTATCAAACTACAAAAACAATATTTACATAAACCATGTTGGCCTACATACTATAATTTTTTAGTTTGTTTTTCTTTCTATGTAAGGGGTAGATGCTAAACACTAGATTTTTTTCATTGAACTATTAAAAATTATTTAATTAATTATATACAATTATTTTTAATTAAACTGAACTATTGCTATGCCACAATTAGTAAGTAATTGTTGCTTTCGGCGCATTCATGTTCGGTCTGAATAAATCTTGCGCTATTTCATTTTCGTGGCACGGTTTTTAAAAGATTTAAATTTATAATTTATAAACGCCTTTATAAGGATTTAAATTTAGCTGTGAAATTAGAACTGGAGATGAGGTACAGTGTATATGCATTATGTACCGTGTCTGTTTGTCATGGTATTTTGTACAGACAAGTGTCTACAAAATGTGCGAAACGGCTTGGTTCACTATATCACATACTATGTCCGTATTCATTTGGGCTCATGATTATTGACCACATTCTAATTTTAAAAACTTTTGCGATTTTGCTTAATTAACCGCAAACCTGCAATACATTTAATTTTTAGTTGGTTCACAAAATGTCGGGTATTATGGTAAAAAAATAGGTAACCCGTGGAAAAATCCACTGGTTCGTCTGTCGGCAAAATAAATTTCTGTGACGGAGATCCGGAATAAAGCTGCGCGCAAACATTGTGAACAGACAAAACACGGGTATAAGTATAAGCGAATAGTCAATGGCCCTTGGAAGTATCCACGAGTGCGCCGGTCATCAAATTTCGCATGTTTTACACATTTCGCGAATCGATATTTCGTGCATTTCTATCCGCTTGTTGGCACGAAGTAATAAAATTTCTTCGTTACAGTAAAGAAGCGGCACAACAATTTTGAACACTCAGAATACGGCTATTCGCATAATGTATGCGGGGGTGCCGGAATAGAGCTGTGCGCAACCATTTTAAAACGCACAAAATACGGGTATTTATCAAAGAGACAGACAGACACTGACTGTTCTATTACCTGACGGAATCTGATGCGAAAAATAAATTTCCCTTATACTGAATCGCAGAATCGCAGCTCTGTTAAGAAAGGGTCAAAATTAATTTTTGATGGAGACAAGTTATACTATTTCAAATGCAACCAGAAGGTTCAGGAATACAATTTTTATTGTCTTTCATAGATACGAAGAAACATCGAAATAGGCCACGCGAAGGAATCGCATTTAAATGAAGTAGTCTCTGAAAATATCCGTGGTCGCTGGAAAAGAGCTTTGAAGGAGCCAAAAGCAAACCTAAGAACTGGTAAATACTGCTTCATCACATCTGTCTTTAGCAATATGGCGGACGGAAAGACATATTTCTTTAATAATTCATATTTTTGGCGTTTATCTTCGAGCTACAAAGCTGATGTTGGTTATCCAAGAAACGTGACACAAAAATGGAAAGATCTACCTGAAACATTTGATGAAGTTTTTCTGTGGGGAGCAAATTGGAAAACATATTTTTTCAAGGTATTTATATGCATTGTAAAATAGCTCTGGAAACTGGGACAGATTAAAATTAGTTCTACATAGTTTGTATTGGCACTTGCGCTGTCAAATGATGAGTTATATGTATTTTAAATGTTACCTTATGTTTATTTTTCTGTTCAGGGAAAATACTATTATTTGTATGATACCCAGAAAGATCAAGTACTGCATGGATATCCCCAGCTCATAAGTCAAGGATGGGCAGGTGTTCCAAACGATGTAGATGCAGCGTTTACCGATCGCAATAGGATAAGCTTCTTCTTCAAGGGAAAACTTGTATATAAATATGATAACAGTAGAGATAGAGTTGCATTCGGGTATCCGATGAAGATAAAGGATGTTTTTCCTGGTTTGCCGAACAATATCGATTCCGCTTTCCGTTATTACTACGATGGTTCGATCTATTTCTTCAAAGGCTGGCAATATTACAAATGGAATGAGATTCACCAGAAAGCGGACGGACCCTTCTCTGTAAGACAAGACTGGCACAATATATGTACAGATTAGATTATTACCTCTACGGTTGGGATGCAACCTGCCCCTTGTCTTGATCTTACATATGACACTCAAGTCTGCTAAACTGTCCTTTAGCGTAGACCATTATTTAATTCATTGACGCATTAAAACAGAAAAATTATTACATTGGGACATTTGTAGATTATTATTATCGGTATGTATTATTAAAACTAAAGGCGTAAAATGTTAAAGTTTTTGCTTTTTGATCTACGGCTTTAGCCGGTAGAACTGTAAAATGGGCTCCTTTTTTTGTCGCCGTTTTTACTACCGAGACTAGTGAAGCACGGCAGGATACCAGTCTAGTGTACGGAAATTATTAGTTTTTGAGTGTTATAACAGACTACTCCGTTGCACAAGGTACAAAAACCTATTATTTTTACAAATTAATCATTTGACATTATTATTTTATGTTTTGTCGGTTTTGCTAGTACCAAACTTCAACGGGCGTTTGTTATCTTTTAAGTGATCTAAAATTTTACGAAGCGAGATTTGTATTTCGTACAACAAGTTTCAACAGGCTAAAATTCGTTTTAAAAAACGAAATAAATCAAAAATAGCTGTTTTTATTGCTTTTTACATTTCATTTAGGTTTCATGAAAGCAGTGTTTACAAATTTGAACTCATTTTTCTAGTTTCATATTTTTCATTCTCTTTTGCTGTGCCAGTTGAAATAATTAATTATTAATAACGTAAGCATTTTTTCTGCACAATTAAATAAAGCAAATACTCCCCCGTATATGACCGCTAAATCAGTAATACGCCGTAGAACTTCCTGCCGAAACGGCTGGTTTATTTATTTTAAAATAGAAAGAAATATACAAACTAAAATTTGTTCTTATCATTGGAGCAGTCTAGTATTTTTGAAAGAGATATTTTTGTACCGCTAAAAATATAAGTTTCGTTCGCTGAAACGAGTAAACAGATACCAGATACCAGTAACTGCGCCTGTCACAATATACACTTAAAGTGCCCGAGGCTTTTTCTTTTTTCAATATCTTTTTTTGTACTCATTATTAGACCCTGAAACTTTTATTGGACTATCTGATTCTAAAAAAAAATTTTGGATTTTTTTCTACATTTCCGGGGGTAACCCATTTGTGAACAGGAGTAAAATATTGAAAGTAAATATTTTTTGTTATCTCCTTCTATGCTAAATCTTTAGTCAAAAATTATTTAGTTGATAAACATTTGAAAGTAATTACACGTGTAAGATAAAATGAGGACCAGATGTGTAATTTACAGACCAGAATATATAATTTACGGACCAAAATTTATATTTTACCCTTTGTCTTTGATGGCGTCACTACAGGCGGCAATGACGTCATTCCACCCAAATTAAAAATTAACTTATTCCTATTGTGTTGAAATATAACTGTGCCAAGTTTTATAGCAAAATGATTTGTAGTTCATGAGTAACTTATAAAAATGTGGCCGCTGGCACTTTATGTCCCCCCCCCCCCCCCCCCCCGGTGCTACAGCAGACCTGAAAAGCCCGGGTTTAATAGGATTAAACCCTCATATCTCATTAACCGTATATCGAAAGCACATGACGCATCCTCCGTTTTACTCAACCCTTGTTCTATAAAAGTGATGTTGCTAGAAAACACTAAAAATGCTTGAAATTTGTGTTTCTACTGTGACATGTTAAATCAAGCCCGTCAGACAACATAACGATTCTAAATTCCTGAAAAAGTTAATGCATCCTTAGGTTGAAAAATGTCCCGTATTTTTTTGTTGGAATTAAGGGGTAGTTTAATCTTGCCACACCAAAGAGATTGCAGATATTTGAGGAGTAATATTCAGTCCTGTTTTTTTTTTAAATTAAACTCTCCTGCACGTGGTTCAGTACAAAAGTTGAGTGAATCTGGATTTTTCACCAAGCATGCCTATGATTTATTGTTTCCTTAATTGTGTCATAGTAAAAACCACAGATGAAATTCGTGGTTAAAAGATGTACGTATTGGTCAACACCAACGCAAGCAATTAAGTGTAATACGGTTAAATTACACAAAAATGGCGGATTTGAAATTTGTCAACAAAACCACAAAATGAAGTTTTTGTTACATAATATCTCTAAAAATAGACTAGCTGTGCTTCTAATATTTGTACTCTCTTGAAACAATGTCTACAAGAATGTTTTCTGATATAATAAACTAAGTAAAAAAATAAAAAACCATATTCAAATGATGGAACTTTCTTGTCATTGTCTATTGTGGTTATCTTCCAATTTTTCTCAAATGATTCTGGTTATTCCTATTTCATTAACCTCACTTTTTGCACAAAAATATGTCCTCTCTGCCACAGAATTTCTGCTCATTGGGAATAAGAACTTTACATTTTGATTGAAAACAAAAACCAAACCATAAATATCTCACCAAAATAATAACCCTTGAAATACAATAATAAAGTTACTTTTTGAAAACATTCTGCTCATTAGCTGCCTTGTGCCTTTTTGACAACGGGCGTAGTCAGGAGATTTCCTACTCCCGCTCAAACGATGCGACGGACGATAATCTAAGATCAGAGGCGAACTGCGCTGGCACATTCATAATGCAAATGTTGATTTTGCTTCATAAAAAAGTCCTTACTATTATTCAATTTGGCATGTAACAGCTATTATGATAAGAAAAAGGTCCTGACCAAAGACTAAAAATGTTTTTATATAAAAAACGGTCAATTTTCACCTAAAAACTTTGCGACAACACCGTAGACCCTAAAAATAAATTAGTCTGTTATAAATACCAGTTTTGTTTACGTCTTTGTGAGTGCTGAATTATTTATATTTGAGTATTTTTACACATTTGCCAAACGGGTGGCTAAATACAAAACAATGGAATATATTTTTCTTTGTTGTGATGTCCACGGGTCAACAAACAAAACAATTAAGCAAGAAAAAGTTGAAGATCAAAATAGCAAAAATATTGAAAAATGCAATTTTTATTATTTAAACTACTAAACTTACTAAACAAAGTTGTGAGTAACGATACAGTAAAGATTCGTAAATAAAGATGAAGCCACGATAATGCGCGTTCGATTTGTGGTTCAATGTTTCCGGTCTGTATATTTTTAAAATTTTGCGCCATCTCATCACAACACACTTTATCGTTCGAAGTTGGTAGTATGTTGTGGAAAAGGGACTCAAAAAATGAAAAATATATTGTTGTTGGTCATGAAAAATATTTCTTAGGTTCCAAAAAGTTCAAACGAAGGTTATAACATCCTGTTATTAATATAATACCTAAATTATTGTTGGTTATTCTGAGTCAAATATCTTTTTTTATGTTTACTGTTAAGTACATCCAAAACCTACTTATTTTCATCCCCATACATCCATGAGAATTCCTTAAAAATATTGCGAGGAGGATATATAGACACTTAAATTTAAAAAACTGTTATTTATTTGTTATTATAGTAGTTATCCTAGTAGATTTTAGAATTTAGACATTATTATTTTCTGGCTGCCACAAAATAATTTTTTGTTTGCTTCTTCTTTTAAAACCGGAAAATGTGAAACGGGACAAAACGCTGATTTTTCCAAGGAAAAACGACTAGACTCTATAATAATACCTGTATTTTGTGTGTACAAGAAATGATAAATATATAATGTACGGGAACATACTTGAAATTGTTGTGTATAAAATCTTTCTCAAATTTCAATTTGTTTTAAACTTTGTATTTATTGCAGACAGTTGATGACAGAAACGTTTGCTTAGCTAGATTACGATACATCACGTGAAATCGTTTCACGCATTGTTTGTCTAGTATGAAATTACATGTCATATCACGTGGTTTACTATTGACCGCTACATCGACCCTTGTACTGTATCTTCAAAGTGGAACCACAAAATCCGCGAAACCTAGCAATAGAGGAATAACTTACTGAACAGGAAATTTTTATAAAGTTTCGTGAAGCAATCAAGGCAAGGAAAATAACATACATAATCTAAATTATAAATACATCTTTTTCTTCACAATAGGTAATATTGCTAATGCGGGAAATATCACAAATCATTGATCTAGGGTGTAATAAAGTAGCATGTTTTTCCTCTTCTTGGATGTACGGCATTGATTTGAAACGGTGGTGGTGGAAAATTCCACGGTCGATTGCCCGTCGTGAATACTTCCTGCGTATCTATTTCCTGGTAACATGAAGTTATCAAATTCGCTTGAAAGTGGCTTGCTACTACGATAATAGGCGTGATTATATTGGCGCTTTCAAATACAAAACGCCCGGTTTTCAAATTAACTCACAGATAGACATACAAATGGTATTATAATAGAGGTACATATGTTTGTACCAAACATTTTGTACGTCCCTAATTCTTGAGATACCCTCGTTACTCTAGCTAGAAATTCAAATGATTTAGACAAGTTAAATTTGCATGGAGTGTCTAATGCTACTGCGGATAAAGCTTCGTATGTTTTCATCGATTAAAACAGAATTGAAAGCTCGAACATCTCGAAATAAAAACTTTTTGGGCATGCGCGTTTGTAATTTTCCCTTTTCTTCTCGAAATGTTTTCTCTTTTTCATTGTTTTAGAGTGAGTAGAAATACTTTAACTTTTAATCGAAATCAGATATTTCACAGGAATTTGCCCGCCGTACGTATTTGCTGCATCGGCATTTCGCCTGTTAAAACGAAGTAGTACTTGTTACTTATAAGCATTTTGCTTTTTTATTAAAGTTTTTCAGATTATTTAGGCTGACATTTGGGCAACATTTAAGTACATAATGTCCCTTAAAGGAAATTTTTAAACTTAAAAAAAAATACCAAAAAAAACAAATGGTGTTTAGCCGCTTCACGTATATTGCAAGGAAATCTTTAACTTAAAAGTCAAATAGTGTTTAGTCATTTTGCCGCCTGAACTGAGCTAAGAAAGGGAAGCTGGATATTGTTTAACTAAGAACATAATAAGAACAAAAATAAGCACATCCAGCTTCAGCCAAAATTTGGACGTTCTTATAAAAACTGTAAATGGTTAAAAAGATCAAACAAAATTCAGGAAATAAATATCTCAAACTTATTAAGATAAAATAATATTTTTCATAATAAATCGATTTGTTAATTACAATCGAAAGACGAGAATAACATTGTCAACAAACAAAAAATGCACTTACAAAAAAATCTTAAAACTTGTTGTTCTTCAGAATTTGTTTTTGTTAATTTTTTTAACAAAGGAGCGAATAATTAAAACGTCTTCAATAAAATAGGCAACGCAATGTTAATTGCCTACATGTGCTTGTAACAAAAACACTGCATTGAGGAAACAATAAAAGTTAATTACCCATGACGTTTGAATAAGAATTATTATTAAATTAGTGAAAGACTTTTGTAGAATCACGCAAAATTGAAAATAAAAATTAACGTTTAAAATAGCGTAGCGGAAAGATCAAGAAGTTTAGCTGCCCGCAACTATTTTGGACAGGCAGAATACGGCTATAAATAATAGACACTAGCTGTAGAATGCTCCTTCAAAATCTTCGTTCCTAGCCAAAATCCTAAAATTGGTGCGTTTAAGATTTGTACATGGCTAAAAAACGTGACAATATATTTATCTTAACAAAAGCTTTCAGAACACAAAAAGGTCAAACCTACAAACCTAACACTGACCACGACCACTTTCAAAACCAAAATGGCCTTCGTCATCATGTTCCTTCGTCGGCATGTCCAGGCCGCGAAAATCTTGAATTGGTTTTTCAAAGAATCAGGCGTTCTGATTGGTATACTACGTGCAAGCGGTCGAAGCAAAGTAAAAATGTCCTACTTGTTTTCTGTGGCTCCTGAGCGGAATAGGCGATTGAGATCACGGGGATAATTATTATTAACAATGGCGTATTAAAATAATGCGTTCATTTCAATCACTTAATTTATTTTTCTTAGTTAAGTTAATAACTTAAAGTAATTAACTTAATTAATGAAATAAATAAATTTCTTAAATTTATTTTAATCAATTATAAAGTTTCCGACTAAACAACCCCCTGGTTCTAAAAAATCGCAGTAAGATCAAAGGAATATCGATAATAACCCTTTTGAACACACAGACAGACGGCGGGGAAGCCGGCGTCAAAACGTTGTATTAAGCCACAAGTAAATGTGTGACCCAGCGTTGAACGGCAGGTTGAGGGCTTATAAGAGCCGCAAACTGTGCGATACATCCGAATAGAGTGTATTATATATTTCCAGAAATAACATTCCCGCAACTTTAACTCAAATAACTTGTTACCCCATCATAGCACAGATAGTCGGAAAAAAACTAATTTGCCGAATACTTGATGACTTTTGAAAGTTTAAAATTAATCGTGCGATCAGGCTGAGCGGTAAGTACAGGTAAACGGTTTCGCACATCTGTTTGGGTGTAATATCTTTTTCCAAAAAAAACTTTATCGCAAATTCGGTTTAAATAAAAACACAGAAGACAGGCCGTCATTACAGCGTCGAACTAAAACTACCATTCAGCAATTTTATTTTGGGAAATAAGTTTTCGTAAAATTTGCAAAATTTCATTATCAGTTTAAGTATATAAAACATCCTAAAGCCTGTTGTTACAAACTTAATTGAAGGTAAAAAAAAACTTTAGCTGAGTATCACAGGTTAATCGAGACTGTTGTCTTAAATCAATAAACTTTCGACGTTCGCCAAAGTTTATATTACAGTTGTAGCTACTTAAGTGCATTTAGCATAAGAATTATTGATGTAGTAAGCTACTCTCAATTTCTAGCAGCCACAACCCCAATAAAAATGAAATTGGTGAAGATAATGCAAAAATAAATAACGTTGGCGCCCTCAAAATCTTCGTTCGTAGCCAAAATCTTGAAATTCGTGTGTTTCAATTTGCACATGGCTAAAAGCGTGGCAATATATTATATTCATATAGATGCAACGTATGTAGAAAAGAAACATGTCAAAAGGCGACCTATAAATCTCACACCAACACTTCCAAACTAAAATGACCAACTTGGATTGGTTATTAGCAAAAATCAACTAATTGGTCTATTACACGTCAGCGGTCAAAACAAAGCCGGTAAAGAAGGAGTTCTGCCGGAATCCGAAATAAAGCTGCGGCGCTGCGAGGTTTTTCTCAAATAAAGTTGCGCGCAACCATTTTGAACAAAATGCGGCTATTATTAAGGTGAGAATTACAATGCATAAAAATTGCTGGCGTGACGATAATTAAAAAAAGAGCAGACTTCATTAGCTTAATATCTCTAGATAATTGTAGCCTCAGCATAAACTTCAATAAGTAACTGAAATAAAAGACTGGAACTAAAACAAAATTTACCAATACATACCGTAAATTCTATTGAGTTTTTTGTTGAACTGTTTACTGTTTATTTCATTTAGGCGGGAAAAAATAATATAAATTTGTTAATTTCATTAAAAAAGCGGGAATAAAAGTGACAACAGTAGACAAATGCTTTCTTATGTTCATTCAACGAACTAGATAGTTATATTTTTTCTTTTAATTTTTTTAAATTATCTGTAGAGCTATTTGGCACATTTTTATGGCTGTTTTTTTTTTCTAGCTACATCTAATGTTATACGTAGCTATAGTTTGCGTTTGAATAATCTACACACATGAATTACCTGACAAGCTGTCTAACTACTTAGGCAATAAAGTTTTCAGATAGCTTTGGAGGTTTATACCTTTTAACTGCATTAGCTATTCATTGCCCACTACTTTACTCCGGGACACACACTGGGTGGCTGATTAGTTATGACGGTGTGTTTGCTTGAACTAAATTTGATCATTTTTCGTTTGTTTCTTTGTTTACTTTTGGCGGGTTTCAGCGCAGTGTTATACCGTTAGTAAGAGATCGTATGGAATTTAAAAAACGCTGTGAAATTATTTTTGATATTACAGCGTAATGACAAGTTACTACCTCTGTTTTTATTTAAATTGAAGTAGCAGGAAGCCTGTTTTTTAAAAGTACATTAAGTGTAAGAGTTTGTACACTACAGGCAATGATAACTAACGGACAACTAACTAAACTCAGCAGAATGACGCTGTTAGACATTTGTGCTGAACGCTACTCAGTTAAAATGACCCTTAACGCGTTACCTTGCTTCAACCACATTTAGCTTAATCTGATAAGCCGACATTAACGCAGGAACCTTTTTTCCAGTAAAACTTTATGGACATTATTTAGTAAGTTTGCCTTTTGAATAACAAATATTTTTGTGTTTGTTGTGTGTCACAGCTATAGTAAGATAGGGGAGGAGGATTTTTCCATACTCATAGAATCAAGGGGATGGAGAAAAGCAATGAAATTTGGCACAGTAAATAACCAGAATAACTTCGACAAACTGTCCAGCTACAATAAAACTACAGCGGAAATGACGGTAACGTCATTGTTTACTTTAACTGTAAATACATATTTGTTCCTCTTTTGACAATGTTTTGCGAAGTAGTTGAAATGTCAAATTTTAAAAAGATTCAAAATTCCTGTAAGTCCATGAACTAAAAATCTGTACAGTAATTGTAAAAATGACATATTTATCTAACCGATATTAGGAGTAGCAACTGTAAACTAGACACAGGATAAAAAAGATTCAAGGTCGAAATAAAGTTACATAACAAGTGTCAGATAAGAATACTTTCGATATTTCATTCCATATGACACAGATTGCGAAATGTTTATAATCCAGAGATTGCTTGTACGTGAATTTGTGCAAGCAATACCGTGACCTAGCGAATAGAAAAATTTTCATGCGTTTACAATAAATGCTGCGCCATTTACAAATGAATTGTAATTTTTTATAATGATGGCTCGCTATTGCGATGCAGATAATAAATAATGTAGCTCTGAAAAATAGAAATGTAAAATGTCGGTAGTGACTGGTAAACGTTCTTAAAATGCTTTGGAATTTACTTATTTCTAACTCGCAAGGGTGCTGAAGAAAATTGTCGAAGATAAGATAAAAGAATGGTGCGTCTAAATATGTGGTGGGGGCAAAATCGGACACTTTCTTTTTCTTTAAGTTTTCATGTCAAATCTACGTAAAAAGGCGATGCATTTTACTCACTTTTTGGTCATAACTCCTAAACTCCTGTTCTAACAGAGCTAACAGTTAGTCACTTTCAATATTTTCTATCTGGCAAATATTTGCAGATTTTTCTAACCTATTATGCCTGGGGGTGGGGGGCACAAAGTGGTCGCGGCAATTACAATTGAGCATATCTTTTTTTGTACATGACATTGAATGTTGAAATTTTGGTGACTTTTCCTAACTTTTATTATAGATTCAGGCGAAAAAAGAATTTTTGTGGAAAATTTCAATTTCCGCCATTTTTGAACACATGGTTTGTTTTTTTAGAATTTTTTTTTCAGCAAGTCAATTTTAACTGGAATGAGTTTGTACTAAGACATTCTACAATTGTGCCAAGTTTCAACACTTAAGCATGAGTGGCTCAGGATTTATGACCCGCTGGCACTTTGTGCCCCTCCTCAGGGTTACAAGGGCCAAAAAAGCTGAGGTATAATAGGGATAAAGTACTGTTTTTTGGGGAGTTGCCATGGCAACCATGTTGCTAAATGTGCTCCCATAAATGTTAAAAGTACGAAGAAGAAGAAACAAACAGATCATTTAGCAAACAATATTCATGTGCAAATCAAACCAATTGACTCATAATGGTCAGGGGTGAAAAAGAAAAGTATTTTTTGTAAAGTATTGATGTTATAGCAAAACTGGTAAGATCGACCTCAACTAAGTCACGTTTTTGGGGTGAGGGGTGGGCTCTTTAGCCCTGCCCCTGGTTTTTCAGAGTCCCCAAAACGCGCAGTCTGAAAATTTTTTTATGTTTTGACTCCCTTTTCCAAAACATACTACGAGCTTCCAACGATGAAGTTCGTTGCGATGGGATGGTGTCAACTTTAACAAATATACAGACCGGAAACATTCAAAAACAAATCGAACGCGCAATATGGAGACTTCATTTTTATTAACGAATCTTTATTTACTTTATTTTTTTTACTCACAATTTTGTTCAGTAAGTTCGGTAGTATAAAGTGATAAAAATATGTTCGTCACATGTTGTTCCACATTTTCGCTTTTTTGATCTTCAACTTTTTCTTGTTTAATTACTTTGTTTACATTGACCCGTGAACATCACAATAAAAAGAAATATATTCCATTGTTTTTTAATTTAGCCACCCGTTTAGCAAATTTGTAAAAATACTCAATTATATATAATTCAGCACTCACAAAGATGTAAACAAAACTGGTATTTTTAACAGACTGTTTATTTTGGGTCTAGTGTGTGTTGTCGTTCAGCCAAGTTTTATGTGTTAATACCGTTTATGTGAAAAACATCATATTCTTATAACTCTACGAATATTTTCAATATCTAAGCATTCTTAGTCTTTGTTTCAGGATTTTTTTTGTCATGATTACGGCAACATGTAAATTGATTTCTAATGGAGCAGACCAAGCCAGTCTGGTCTTCCAGAAACACGAGCTGATGAACATTAGAAACGAAAATTTTCGGACGGAACAACTTTCGGATTTTTTTTTTGTCCGAAAATTTTTTCGTCCGAAGTTTGTGTCTGCCGAAAGTCTTTTTGTCCGGAAATTTTTGGCTTTTCTAATTCTTTAAAAAAAGGGCTAGTACATAGAAATTATATATAGGGAAATTAGAAAATCAATAAAAACTGCAGTTTTTGAACTCATTATTTATTTCAAATTTGGCTGATGCTCTATCTATAAAGTTGAATCCTGAAGACCCTTTTTTAGATCTTGATTGGATATATGTACACTATAAATGGTTTTAGCCTTCTTTTTGTGTCATTTCCCGTAATCATTACTTTTGAAATTTGGTTAAAATTCGTTCAAAGGAATTACCCATACATTTTTTGACTTTATAAATCTTGTCCCAAAAAAGTTCCGCGGAAATAAAAAATTATGTCCAAAAGTTTTTCCGCCGAAGTTTTTCCGCCGAAGTTTTTCCGCCGAAGTTTTTCCGCCGAAGTTTTTCCGCCGAAGTTTTTCCGCCGAAGTTTTTCCGCCGAAGTTTTTCCGCTGAAGTTTTCCCGCCGAAGTTTTCCCGCCGAAGTTTTTCCGCCGAAGTTTTTCCGCCGCAAATTTTAGTTCTTAATGTACGGTAAATTTATGTGTTTTGGTTCATGGAAAAGAAATATTAAAAGAGTGACAAAGTCATTTTTAAGGGTCCTTCTCATTTTAGGACCTGTCTTGAAAAAACACCTCTCTTGTGGGGCATTTCTAAATAGACGCCCATGCATATACTAAGGCAACCTCAACCTCATTGGTCCTGACGACAGAACAGATACAAATTTTTCTTGAGACAATGAACGGATTACCTTCTTCCAGATATGACAGTGTTTGTTTACATATGATCGTTCGCTTGAAATTCCTAACAAAAGTTAATAAATAGTGGGAGGAGTATAAAAGCAAATCTGACTAGAAAATAGGATGAAAAGATCAGTTCTATTAATATCTTTGACGTAACTTTTACGGAGGTATAGTACGAGGACGACATTGTCAATTAAAAACTAAGATAATTCTCGTGCTGGGTCTTAAATTCTGAACAGTTTCTTCCTTTTTGTTTGTTGAGACCATCTAGGGGTTCCAGAAATTATATCTTAAGTTTGGAGGAATAAACGTTATGCGGGAATTACACCGTTAATAATCGTAATGACATTGTTTTTCTAAAATATATTGTTAAAGAGGTATAATGAGCTATTCTTGTTACGTGATGACATGTCTATTTCCTAGGACGCTATAACTTTACCTGGAATGTGTTTGATTAAAACATTCTCCAACTGTGCAAAGGAGGACTGTGTATTTCACAGCCTAGGACAAATGTATCCATAACAGCAATACGCAGCTAAAGTTTACGCTGTTTGAAAATAATTTAACGGGATTTGTTGAAGTGAAGGCGCGGCACTTTCCCGTGTATCCGAAGAAAATCGACAGTTAATAATCACTATTACTGTTACAATCTTTCTCTACAATTTTCTTTTCGTTTGCGCGTGTCAAAATTAAAAAAACGGCGGATGAGAATGATGTGGTCACACTTTAAGCGACCTACATCATAACTTGCGGAAGCCATAGACGACTTATAAAGGACGATTTAGCGCATCATATAAACACTTGTCAAAAGCCTAACAAGAATGGTAAATATTGTGTTTGCCAGGCAAATTTCATTGACTATCTTGTACTGTTATAACTGTCAAATCAAAGTCAGCGCTTATGTTTAAGATGTCAAAGGTTTAGCCCATTGCTTGTTTTTATTTGCACAGAATTTTAATGTTTGTGTATATATGCATTAAAACGCGATAACTAGGAGATCTTATATACTTGACACTTTGAAGCAAAGGATTAGGTTCATAGCTTGAACTGGACAGCATAATAATTCTGCATATAAACAAATGCATTGATGACAAGATCTATTTTACTATCTTCGGAGTATAAGTGATAGCTGCACAACTACACGACTTAAAACGTAAATTATTTTTATCAGACTAAAGCAACAGCGATGGCTACAGTGGCATACTTTTTATTTTTGACAAACACTGTGACATACTTGGCAGCTAAAGGTAGGTAGCCTTTTGTTGAAATGTTTGGCTTTTTTTAATTTTTCTATAACTTGAAGCGCAGTAAACTATAGTAATACCCCATTATAGAAATACCCCCGTCTTGTTTCTTTTCTAAAATATCAAACGTTTTGATCGGGGATAAAACCGTGAGCGTGCAAATTTCCTGTTTTTTTTTCTAGCTGTCACGCCATTATCGACCAAAAGCATAACGTTGCCAACAGGAACTGGACGAATATACGGTACAAACGGCACAATTTTCTTGCATTGTCATGAATGCTTTGGTCATGGAACGAAAATATTACCCACGGCTGATCCACTGTGTAAATATGGCTGCGGAACATTTCGGAAATATCCAACCGAGACACCGAATAGTCCCATTGCTTTGATAATGAAAGATTTGAAAGTATCTGACAAAGAAAGAAATACAAAAAGTTACAAGACAATTAAAAGCTCTAGCCCTTTTGTTAAATTTGCTGTTCTTGGTGTGATGTGTTTATTTATTTGTATCGGTTTCGTAGCATACTTTTTACGGAAGCCGACACGTCAACGTCTCAAGGAACCTAAGAAAGCAGAAATCGCTACTATTCATCATGTGTAGCAAGTCAACAACGCTTTCATTGAAAAAACAAGAGAACAATGCTAGCTACTTGATAAGCAGGAAAGGTTGAGTGAAATATAAACTTCGGGATATATGACGACACAAACTGTTTGTCTATATATCCGCACTGACATATGTTCAAAGAGCATGCAGCTAAATATAAATAAGACATATATATAAAATATATTTTTATTTCGATATTGTTTTTTTTCAGTTTTCTTGTTTTAATGTACAGGAAATTATTAAAGAAAATAAAAGCAAATGAACAATACATTTTTTATCCTTAAAATACTTTTTTTCTGATTTTCTTCTTGCGGGTGTCAAACCAATGAAATTTGGACACATAATTTAATATTTTGATCTTTAGTTTATTTGCTTGACTCCATGGAATATTGTCCTGAGGCTATCGAAAGGGAAAATTGAGATATCTGTAGGAATATACACTTTCAGCTGAATGATTGCTCAAAGCTCTCTGTAAAATGAAAACATTGTTTTGGCAGAACTGCCTGGAACTGATTTAAGTGTGAAGACGACATTTAGGAAAATGCTTTATATTGTAAAGAAAAAGAAAACACCACACATCGCCATGCTATCAAATATAAAATGAAATAATTTGTTGTGTACGGTGCAGACGAAAGCCCACACACTTAAAAAGTGCATCAGGTATTGTAATCTTAAGGCACGATTACTTCTTAAATGGTCATAATAGAAGTAATTTGAGAGTTCGACCCATAACATGTGAATTTAGGACAAATGCGGAAAAATTAGAACAGTTGTATGTTGCTGTTGTTTATTAAGACAAAAAAGGGCGCATCATGTTCAATCATTCCGACGAAATTTTTAAAGCGCGTTAGGACAACATACGCCATTCCTGTTGTTTTGAAAACTTTTGTTGTGTGGGTAAATATTCGCTTTAAACCGTGCCAGCGTCAATAAAAGTGGCATGTTAAGTATGTGACAGTTTATTTTATGCCCACTTTGTAAATAACAGATAGGTGACAGAAAATCTTATATGTAGATTAAAAAAACATAACCATAACCCATTGAAAAGAAAAAAACAAAATACTTGAAATCCTATTTCTGCAATCGCAGAAAAATATAATTTTCTATATTTGTGACTGTTTGTTTATAAATTGATAATTTCTCCAGTATTTTTTTTTAAACTTTACAAAGTTGCTTTAGTTGTAGAACGGAATATGAAAAATATGTATATAACGAATAACAACTAATAAAACATGGATGTTAGTGATATATATAAAATAAATAAATATATATATATATAAAAATAAGTTTGTAAATAAATTTGTAAACATAAGGAATTCCTGAAATATGTGATCTGTCGGACACAGAATTTTTCGGCATGGTCTGGATAAAATGCACGATTCCCAAAAATACTTGTTTTTAAAATTTTGTATTAAAATGCTATGGCTAGAGTCAATTATTATCTCAACCCATGGTTTCGAAATTAAATAAAATAAACATCACTGCAGTTTTCAATAATAAAAAAAGATTGTAAATCAATTTTGACAGTCTCATTAATAACTTTAAACCCACGACCTAGTGTCGGTTTATATTACTATTTCCAATAAAATCACCGGATTCCAGACTAAATCGTCATAGAAAAATCACAAAGAAATATTTGGAAGCAAAAATTCATTGTTACAATTCTGGTGTAAAAACATCGGCGATTGTCACTGTGACAGCTGTGTAATTGACATGTCAGGTGATATAATCGAAAAATCACAAAGAAATATTTGGAAGCAAAAATTCATTGTTACAATTCTGGTGTAAAAACATCGGCGATTGTCACTGTGACAGCTGTATAATTGACATGTCAGGTGATATAATCGAAGTAAGCTTCATCTTCTTGACATGTGATTGTTGGCAATCACTTCTCTGGAGTTTTACTCAAACTGGATTAACTGTCATAATAACAGAATATCATATTTCTCTGTCAGATATCTTTCGCCAGTTTCACTTTATTTGTCAAAAGCAATATCAGATATTTTCTGTGTAGTTAGAATCTCTAATAAATTTAAGGATTATTCATTTTCCACGACATTAGCTGACCACTACTTTAATCATACCGAATAACTCACTACGGCTTAGGACCTTTGTAATGTAGTCTCTCTAATTAAAAGATACCGTTGGTGCCAAAAAATCTATCTGCTGCTTAGAGGTGTCCGCTGTTCGGAAATTTGAAATATTTGGGCTTATTTTAATAAATCGTGTATATTTCTGTCTTTGTCAAGATTTCTTTTTGCATTTGTGGAATTTTTTCAGACAATAATAAGGGCCGTGGAGGAAAAAAACAGTTGCATCATTTTTGCAGTTCCGTTAATTAGAGAGGAAAATTTTAAAAATACCCATTTTGTGTATAAATAAATTAATTGGAGTGTCCGCTAATTCCTTGTTCGCTATTTAGAAAGTTTTCTATGACAATTTGACTAGAATTCGGCCGGTGTAACGAAGTCTGTCCATTAATGAGAGTACTTTCTCCAATTCACAGACACTCTAAAAGGAAAACGACAAGAAAACCGAGCATGAGCATGTTATTTGAAGGCCAGACTATTTTATTACCTTATGACTAAGTCAATAAATGTGCTGCAAAAGTTGGCTATTGTTTTAACTAAATATGTCCACACTTATGTCTGTATACAAATTATTTACCGTAGGAATCTCATTGCAGATCGAAAAGGGGAAAAGCCCGAAATTATTCCATCGCTTAAATTCTATCTCCTACTTAAGTTAAGCTTTTTCTAACGTAGAATTACAAGCCATCACAACAAGCAATTATAAATGCTATTGATATCAGCATATTGCATTAACTTTAAAAAAGTTAAGAAATAAAAATAACTGAACATGTGCACTTTGTGCGTTACCGACAGACATAGTTAGCGTATTGTTATAATAGACTAGTCGACAAAAATAAGAAAAAAAGTTACAAACAAATGTCCCAAGCTTACAGATCTATATTTTAAGTGATAGAACAGCGGGAATAGTCATTTCCAGAGACAATTACCTATTGGACTAGTTTCATCGCTCTATTTTTTACATGCAGATGTATTTTCGAGTTTTGAGAGAAATTTGGTAATTTGAAGGCAAAACATAGCTTTTAAAACAGCCGTCAGTAATATAAAATTTGGCACAACAGAAGTTTTTGGGGCACTTTTTAAAGTTGGTAAAAACCATTAACTCGCCAATTCTTTCCAACTAACATGCTCTAGTTACGCAATAATCTACGTCTGACTCCATCAAATGTTGAAATATCGGACAAATGGATCATGCAGACGACAGCAGCAATTGATACAGCTATATGTAATACATGGAAATCCGATATTACTATTTCTGGTGACGTTCTACAAAATTTGCGCACTTGTGCCCACTGGATAAAGATCATCCAAATTATATTTAGTTCTACTATTATATTGAATGTATTGATCTAAAATAAACAAAAGATATAATATATTAATCAGAATGTATATATTATTGAGTTCAATATCCCACATCCCCTACCAGTTTGACAAAGTCAATATCAGTCCCATGTATCAGTCTCAGGGACGTATTTACGTGGAGGTTTTGTGGCACGTCGTGGCCTGGAGGTAGATTCCATGTTGGGAGAAGTGTTCGTGTCGCGAGGAACCGATGTGGTTGCGTCAGGGGAATCGCTAATGTACTGCGTAGATTTAGCAGTCTCGTAAATCTCGTCTCGTTGGACAGGTAGTGGCGACAATTGTAGTAGACGGCCAGTGTCTTTTAATTCAAGACGCGAAGGCTCCGTGGTGAGGGTGGGGTCAATCGACGGCGTAGACGCTTGTGCATTCAGCAAGTTTGCGCATAGGAGTGAGGGCGAAGATGTGCGTCGTAGTGTGGGCACGGGTCGGGTGCGTCAGAAGTTGCTACGGCTGACGATTTCCGGCGAGGCTGTCTCGAACTTGCGCAAGAACTTCCTGTTCCTACGCGTGACACGTCCTGTTCCATCGATCTTCAACGTAAAACTGTCATGACCGTGACTTTCGACGACAGTCCCAGACCGATCCCAACGCTTTGAATGGGGTCCTGTTTGGTTCTGGGCGTAGCACTGATTACCAACGTGAAGCATCGGGAGAGACTTCGCATGTTCGTTGTGATCTTCGGCAGTGCGATGGAAGCGTTGACGAAGAGCTTCTTCCTTCTGTTGCCATGCATCTCGCCAAACAGGATGGACATGTGTGTTGCCAAACTTCTCCAGACGACTGATGAAGGCAAACGCGTCTTGAAGTGGCCGACCAAAGACGATTTCTTCTGGAGCAGTGTTGCAGTCTGGGTCTGGTTTGTTGCGCAGTTGCATCATTGCTCTCAGAAAGCGATCGCTGTCCAGCGTGCCTGACGAGTTTGTATTCGATCGCAGGAGACGCTTCGCTTATTTGAGAGCAACCTCTGCTTGACCATTGGATTGGGTATGGTATGCGGATGACAATCTGTGGTTCACCCCTCATTTCGACAGGAAGTCCTTTGTCGAGTTAGATACGAATTCGGGTCCTCCATCTCTTGACAGTTCCTTCGGTACGCCAAAGCGCGAGAAGTAATTGCGAAGGCAGCTGATGAGACCACTGGAGCCTGACTGTGGGGATCCCTTTGGTGCTTGGAACACGTCAGACCAACCAGAAAATCTGTCACCGACAACCAGATAATGTTGACCAACGCAGTCGAAAAAATCGGCGTAGATCTGCTCGAATGGTGTAGCCGGTGGTGTTGATGGAAGTGTCTGGAGGGACGGTTGCGAGGGTGCATTTTTGACACAATTTGAACAGGATTGTCTCCGTCTTTCGATGTCCTTTGTGATGTCTGGCAAGAAGACTATTGATCGAGCACGAAAACCCATTGTTGAGGTACCTTGATGTGCGGAATGAAGAATGTCAAGCACGGACGGGCGTAAGGAAGAGGGTACCACAACTCGATCGTTGTAGATAACAACCCCGTCTGTTACGTGGAGACTGTGGCGGTGCCGCCAAAATGGAGCAGTCAAAGGTAATGTACGCCATCCTTCAGGGAATCCGCTGCAGATGGCTTCTTTTAAGGGCCTGCAGTTGATCATCTCTCGATGTTTCCTCAACAAGTCGATCCCAGGTGATAGATGCGAGATTGTAAGCATCATTTCGAATGGCAGACGCAACAGCGGACTCAAGGAGGCAACCACGTGGTAGATCGTCGCTCTCTGTTACTGGGGAAGGGTAGCGGGATGTTGCATCGGGGCCAAAGTTTGTTTTGCCAGGGAGATGGATTATCTTGAAGTACCATGGCAGTGTCCTTTGTTTAAGACGGAGTAATCTGGTATTTTTAATCTCGTCAAGTGTTCGGTCACCATAAATCTTGATCAGGGGTTTATGATCGGTAGCGACTAGCAACTCGTGGTAGCCAAGAGTGAAGTATTGTTCTGCACCAGGCCCTAGGTAATAGCCAAGCCTTCCCCCTCAATTGGTGCGTAATGTTGCTCTGCTGGTGAAAGGAAGCGAGATCCAGCAAGTGTGATGCGCCATCCATTAGCACAGACAGTGTCCAATACCTGTCTTTGACCAGTCTGCGCGAAGACACGTCACTTGGTCTAAATCGAAGATCTCCAGTCCTTCTTTGATTGCCTCAACAATCGCTGCCTTAGATGACTGGAATGCTTCAACTAATTCTGGATTCCATTTGAACGGATGGCGCGGAGAGAGAAATTGCCCAAATGGTTCCATGTGTCGACGTAACTGTGCGTAGTTTGCAACCTGGTTAACCAATCCAAACCAGCTTCGAATGTCAGTCGTGGACGTAGGAGTAGGAAAGTTTTCGATTGCCCCGTAGAATTTTGGAAGTGGGTCGATCCTCTCGTCTGTGATTCGAAACCCGGCAAAGTCAACTTCCCGTGAAGCAAACTGAAACTTGGATGGGTTCAGAACAACACCTGCTTGACCAGCAGTGGAGAGGAAGTCGATCGTTCTCCACCACTGCTCTTCTAAGTCCTCGTCATGGAAAATCGTGTCGTCTACGATTCGCTCCTTCCGATCGAAGCCAGCAAGGATAGCGTCAAATCGACTGTTGTATCCGTCACCGGAAGACAAGAAGCCTTGGGGTGCCCTCAAGTAACGCCATCGACCAAATGGGGTGACAAATGTGGTGAGATGTCTGCCAGATTCCCGTAATGGTACGCTGTGATAGCCGTTCCATGCATCTGTAACTGTGTTTCATGTGTTTCGGGGGATGCGTCTTGCCAGGTGGAACCGTGGCTCAGAGTTGTGTGTTTCCCTCTTGCAGAACGTGTTAAGTGGAGAGAGGTCGACGGTTCGTCTTGGTGAACCATCGTGTTTCCGGGTGACAACCATTCTGTGACACCATTCAACAGGATCTCCGAAGGGGACTCGTTCTATGATACCCATGGCCTCGTCGCGAAGTAGATCGCGTGGACTTGCTCTTGCCAGTGAACTGGAACCGGAATGGCTTTGGGGCGAGCAACAGGTTTTGCGTCTTCCCTCAAGTAAAATTTCAACAGGCGGGCCGATGATCGCAGGTAGTTCCTGGTGCTTGCAAACATTGAAGGTCGAATTGCCAAATTAATCAAGAAGCCAATCACGCATCTTGCTGTTGTTTTCCTTGATGCACGGGAATGGTAGTGAGGATGGGCGAGGTGGAACAGAGGTTCTCTTGGGGCACTGTCAGACAGTCCCATTGTCCATTGTAGCACCGCAGATGTTGGCGGGGGAATCGTTTAAAGCGACTTTTTGGTCCCGATTCCGGGTGGGTGGATGAAACTGACCAAGTGTGGGAAATTTCTGGTCCAGGATGCCATGTTCCAACATGGTGTCCTACGACAGATACATGGTCGTAACATCTCGACTGACATACACCATTGAGTGACATGATACTGTGCTACCGTCCTTGGAGTCTCCTTTGAGTGTTGCCAGAAAGGCACCATCAATCTTGATTGCGGATTTGTTGACAGCGTTTAGGGACAGGTTTACCTGGGAGAGGTCAGAAATCCAAAAGCCAGCCCTGATGTAGGAGTCCAAAGACCACAGGTTAGATTGCGCACCTGTGTCAGCAACGGCATCGATTTTGGAGGTTTTGGACGAGACGTCAGGAGAAATCTGTAAAGTGACTGTCGGATGTTTGATCAGTTTTGCCCGTCTCCATTCGCCTTTGGTGAAGATTTGGTGGACAAGGATCTTGGGGGCGGTCTTCCGTGTAGGTTCTTGGATGTTCACAGTGGAGATCTGGCCAAGGGAATCATCATTATTGTGGGAAATTGACCCTGTAGTTCCTGTCTGTCTCGGGGCTCTCTTCTTCCAACATGTTTCACACCGTGCGTGAAGACGACGATTCCAGCCACGCGACTTCTTAGTGTATAGGCTGAAGGTGTCCGAGCAGTCTGGACACTTGGCCACCATTGACTGATCGAATGGGGATGGTGACTGGGGGCGGTTTTGAGGTGGCTTTCTTGGTTGCTTGAAACTGTCGCGGTTGGATCTGCAATACTCAGACAGTGACGGGATTGTTGTGGTCGGATTGGCCTTTTTTTGCTGTTTCCTTCGACTCGATGAGTGCAATGACATCAATGATTGACTTCACCATGATACCTTCCATGCTGAGAGCTTCTCTTCTGATGTCCATGTTAGCAATTCCACTTAAGAGCACGTCTTTGATCACCTCATCTGTGTAGTAGACTTCCCCAGAGACTCGTGTGGAACAGTTCGAGCATGCTTTACTGAAGGGATTCCTGAATTCACATATCTCAGCTTTGCCTTGTACCTGTGCAGCGAAAGTGCGGGATGACTCCTCAGTGATCTGCCTCATTGAGGCAAGTTCGCTACGGATGACTCCAAGTGCTACTGGAATGACTGCAATAGACTTAAGGAGAATAAGTGCATCCGCCAAGGTCTGCCACGTGAAGTCAGGGTGGGTACGTAACAGGACATTCCCAAGTCGTTCACCAGTGCATTGCAGCAGTTGTCCTGGAGCAGAAGCATCAGAGATTCCAGAGCTAATACGGAAGGCGTCCCAGCGTCTCATGAATGCATTCCAATCTTCGCAGGTGGAGTCGTGCTGAATCTTTGGTCGGATGAGTTTTGGCTCATTTAGGCGACGTGCAGGTGCAGGGTTGTGTGCAGGATGTTGATTTGTGTGGAGGTGGGAGTGCACACTCATTAGTGCAGCAGCACAAACCCCTTCGACATCCTCGGTCTGGAATCCACAATCAGCAATTGGGCACGATAGAACAACCATATCGTTGTGTAGCTGAATCAGCTTACCAAGAGATAACAGTAACACTCAACCCAAGAGAGTGAGAAAGATCAATACGTGGATAAAGATCATTCAAATTATATTTAGTTCTACTATTACATTGAATGTATTGATCTAAAATAAACAAAAGATATAATATACTAATCAGAATGTATATATTATTGAGTTCCATATACTACACCCACTTTGTTTAATAATAAAAATTTTACCTTAAAAGTCTATAGAAAATTGTAAATGTTCATTATATCAATCGATTAAAACGTTATACATAAAGTATTTTGTCTAGGCTGTTAAACAAACCAGCTATCCAGGAAATCTTTATGGTCTATCTAGCACAATACTTTATCTGTAATTTTGCTTTTTGGAAAGAATTTATTGTCATGCGTACCACCACTATATGTCACAATCCCCACTAAATGTCGCAATCGCCACTATATGTCGCAAAATCAACATTTTATGTCGCCAATCGCACTAATGTCGCAAACTTAACATTATATGTCGCAACACTATATGTCGCAATACAAAAATTTATTTTGATCTTCCAATTTTCAATAACTATGATGTTATTTTTGCTAATTTGGGCCAATAATGTATTTTTTGGCCATTTCAAATACACTAGTAAATGCCTATTTTTTCACTAAGATTGAAGGAAGCTTTCCTTATTGTAAAATCTGCGAACATTTAACTATAACTGGGCAAGTGATTGTAAGAAAACAATAATTTTATAACATGTTTTTTTACATAAAAAGAATATGTACAAAAATCGTGGAAAAAAATTGTTTTAACAGAAGAAGTGGAGAAATTCCAACAAAAATATATGTACAGTTTCTACTTTGATATACGCATTTCAAATATTACTGTTTTGGCCATCTGACAGAAATAATGGCAAACCATCCATAAGTAAGTGCTTTGGGCAGTACTATGGCTTGATCCCAATTAAGTAGCCGTCCGACTGTGTTCTTTCTCGGTCTATTTTCGTCGTTAGATAAGATTTATCTTAGTTCTACCGCAATTCCGCTGTGTTTCCCTAGTAGTAGTAAGGGATGGATATATACAGGTTTTGGGGTTTCGATCGTCAAACCTCCGCTAAAAACGCTCCCCCCTCCCTCCACACCTAAGCCCTCCCAAAATCGGTAAATCCGACGGCATCCGAAAATAAATCCGATAACAATCCGATTCCGACAAACCCGACAATTATAGCGCATGCGCAAGCGCAACAAGTAATATTGCTGACATCAACAAAAACCAGCGCATGCGCAGTTGAGTAAGGTAAAGTCCCTTACTCGACTCTTGCTGGCTGAAGTCTAAAAATGTATAAGATAAATGAGTTGGTCCAAGAATGAAATTGAAGTATGCAACACACAATCAGAGCCAGAAACTTTCAAGACCCAGGAAATGTGTACCAGGGCTGTTGAGGCGGCGCCCCTGGCGCTATGGTATATTCCGGATCACCTCAAGACACGGGAAATGTGTGCCAGGGCTGTTCATGGAGTTCCCTGTCTGCTCGAAGAAGTCCCGGATCATCTCAAGACTTGGGAAATGTGCACCAGGGCGGTTCGAGAGAAACCATGGGTACTGCAATTTGTTCCGGACTTTCTCCTGACACAGGAAATGTGTACCATGGCGGTTCGTGGGGATCCCTGGCTGCTCGGTTTTGTTCCAAACCATTTCAAGACCCAGAACATGTGTACCGGGGTTGTCGAAAGGGATCCCGATGTACTCGGGTATGTTCCAGAAGCTTTCATGACTCAGGAACTGCTCGATCAGCTCAGGCTCAAATAAATGACCCTCGAACATTGCGATGACTGTGAACACGTACTCGATGAGTATGACAGATGTCGCTGCGGACGCAGACTCCTGATAAAGACCAAGCTGCTCTGCTGGTATTGCTATCAAGAGTATATCACTTACAATGGCGGCGGTTGTCCTTGCACTTAGAAGAATCCTAGTTGAGATTTCAACATCCAAATATAAAGATTGTTGAAATTCGGTGAACAAACTGTGAAAACCATGGACTTTTACAACAGTACAACTCCGCTAAATATAGAAGAAGTGAATATTGAAAACCTAGTGCTGAGCTATCCCATTCCAGCAAACAAAGGCAAGGATGAACGATTCGTTATTGGTTATCAAGGCCAAGACGGCAACATAGCAACACTACTGCTTAAGATCCCTGAAAAGGTCTATTCCAGGGGTGCATCATGCTACTCCGAAGACTCCGCACTCACGATGTCTTTCGATCTTGGTGGATACCCTGAGTGGTTAGAAAAATACGAGAAAATCCTGACCAAAGTGGCTTCCTTGGGAGAACATCCGTTAACCAGCACTAGTCTAAAAAAGATCGATACCTGAGCACTAAGCTCAGGACGTGGGAGGGTAAAGTTAGAACCAACTTCCACAAGAAGAAGGTACCGCAGGGTGGCTGCGAGTGTAAGGCCATCGTGAAGCTGGCGAGTATCTACAGGCAGGGTTGTAATTATTACATGCAGACCTATCTCAAGGAATGCAAATACAAAAAGGTTGACGAGTTTACGGCTGCTTGCTTCTATAGTGACTCTGATGACTCTGATGATGACGAAGACGAGGGTTTCACACACTTGTAATAGTAGCGAGGTGTTGGGTGGTTGTTACAGCCACCTAAACAAACATGAAGGTTACAGAGATGATGAAAGAAGCAAAATCACTGGGTTTAAAGGGGTATTCCACTCTCAACAAGGCCCCTCTTATGGAAATGATCCGCAAGGTCAAGTACAAGGACGCCTCAATGCAAACGGACGGTCCCTATTGTAAACCATGCACCCTTCACGCGTGGCAGAAAAGTCTTGAGCAATACTCGAGAGAGCTCGCTGAAAAGCAGAGACGTGTCGTACATGACTGCGGGCTTGTCATCGATCAAGACACTGGAGAATTGCTCGAGATTGTGTAGATGATCTAATATGTTATCAACATATTATATCTACGAATATTCAGGTGGTTCCTCTAGGTAGAGTTTACATACTGTGCAGATTGAAGTTTTTTTAACAGTTCATCCTTGGCTTCTTCACGCCCCTTCGCAACAAGCTGCTGTCTCTCACGATCATTGATGGCATTCACGGCTTGTTTCGTTCGTTGACGGACTTGCTCCTTCAGCAGCATATATTTCTGCTTCTCCTGCATGATCAAGCTGAACTCATAGTCGCTGATCACCCCATTCTCAACAGCTTTGCTGATGAGGTCGACAACAGAGTTGAGCTTAGTCTCTGCGAGTAGCCTGATGCTCTCATGCTTCTTCGTCTTGACATCTAGCTTCTTCCCTGCATTCCGCAGACCGGCTTGTCCCAACCCCACAGCGATCGTGATACCACCCATCGCGACAGCAAGCGGTACCCCAATTCCTGACAACATGCTACCAATACCAACACCTGAGGTGATGACACTTATAGCTAGTAAGCCATGGTCGGTATATCTCACCCATGTCCCATGCATTTTAAAATTTTTAGCGAGCTTGTCCCGCTCCTTTGATTCATTGCGGAGGTACTGCTCTACCTCCTCGATTTGGCGGAGTCTGTACACTTGACTTTCATCGGGCTCGTCAGGAGCACTCGGTAAACTCGGATAAAGCTTTGTAATTTCACTCATATTTATTCTATAAGAAGATGCATCGTTAGCCCCACGAACGAGACATTTTTTTCATGATGATGCTCGTCTGTCAGCATGAATTCTAGGCGATCTGTGGAGCCCTTCAAAGGAAGGTATATCGGAGTGTCAAAACTCCAGGTTATCATGTCTCCCTAAGCGTCAAGCTCCTTAGTGGGAAGCAAGGCCAGAATCTTCGACTTTTTGCCATCTAGCAGGCAGTCATCTTCATCCAACTGAGGGCAAACGAGTCGTAGCCGAATGTAAACGTCAGTCTTGTAAAAACCCTCATAGTCACCCTCCTGATAGTATTTACCACCATCTGGATCAGGTAGACCCATAAGCTCCTGCAGTGGTCTGTTAATCACCACCGTATGCCCTGCACTGACACGTAGCCTGCAGAGTCCATTTTTCAGGACAAACAGCTTGATCTTATCCCCTGCCTGACTGTTGACTATGGCTGCCAAATCCTCGATCTTGTAGAGACCGTTCATGATTTCTATTCGGGTAACCCTCTGATCGGGCCCTATCTTACGTATGGTGAAATCATTGTCTGTGTAGATGTTCAGCCACCTAGGTCGAATACTGATCGACTTTAGAGCGATCCTTGTATCCTGCCCCAGGTGGTCTTCGAATATCGTGGGGTTGTATATATCGGTGATGTACAGCTGTCTCATCTTTGTTCTAATAAGAAAAGATGAACATTTACTCCTACAACCCGAAAACAGAGTACCACTCCAACAGGGGTGAATGGCCACTTGCTATAACCAACTTGGAGCATCAGGACCTGTATGTCTCTACTGACTCACATATCCCTATCCAATTCCCTGAGTTCACCAAATACCCCATCAAAGTGACAAGTACATACTTGAACGATCCTGTCATACAAGGCTGGACCAAAGGACAAGCCCTCGACTACTGGAACATCCAAGTGAACTTTGCATGTCATTGCGCAACGACAGCCTTGGGCATCTCTGCCAAGCATCTAACAGGCTCCATACCGCTTGTCAATTCGATCTTCAAGTTCCACGTGTACTATCACATGCGACGCATCTTAAGAAGGATGAAAGTACCCATGTCCTTTAACGATGGTTTTAGTCGGTACTCAAACCCCTACTCCACATCTGGATATGCGCAAGTATGTCGTGAATATGGTGCGGACCCTAATAGTCTCTACAAGACCAAATCGGTATCGGCGTCACTCACCAATGGAAGATGGTGGCCCCAAGTTGAGGGTGATTGGGCCAAATTCATCACCCCAACAAGTCAAGGCTTGACGTCGGAGGGCCTGACCAAGCTAAGTGAGAGTATAAGAGTTTACGTGGTCTTGTTGCTTGGATCCCAAGCAGGGGCAAAGGCATCCCTACTCGGCTCGGGCGCAGACAACTATACAGCAAGGCAAATATTGATCCAAAAATTTGAAGCCATGGTAAAGAGAACGTCAAGAGAACGTAGGGCATGACATCACGGAATTCCAGAAGGTGTTGCAATATGCCCGAACGCCGGTAAACTTCGCCGTCATGCCCAGTATCTACATGCTGCCCTCGGACCTTGAATTGCGTATCGGCAAGATTGTGGGGTATAACAACAACATCCTCATAGCACCTGCCAATGTCAATGTAGGGTCCCAGGTTGATGTAAATAGCAAGCCTACGGAGCGAGCTATCAAGCATGCCACGCCCCTCAAGCATACCCGGCATGCCATGCCGCCCCCTGGGCATCTCGAGCAGGTCGTCAAACATGCGGTAGATAAACCTGAACAGAGGGAACCCCCTAGGCAAGAAATAAGGGTTGGTTTGAAACCAACCACCTCGAGTATGCAAGATGCCCATGGGAAGGGCCCCACCGACCTCCTAGGAGGCGGGAAAAATCAGCAAGAAATAGGAGGAGGGGGTGTACGCATGCGAGGAGGCGGTGGCACCACCTCCCCTGGAAGAGGCCAAAATCAGCATGACGCGAAGCACGAGGATACCAAGGCCGCCCTGATTACAACAGGGGTAGGCCTCATCCTTGCGTACATCTGGCTGAAAAAATAATCGCAACGTTCTAGTGTGTTGATAACATACTAGAGTCCTTCACGATCTACGAGTCTTTCCCCTACCCCCAACATAGGGAACTCTGTTCACGTTGCTAGCACAACAAACCCAACGGCAGCCGCGATGGCCATGTACAGATGCCTTGCAACATATTCGACAACAGTTGCCACTACCCTTAGAAGGAAGGAGACAACACTGCCAATAATTCCTGGTAGAGCTGCACTTGCCTTATCTGCTAGATACTTCAGGAACTTTCCCAGCCTTTCAAGCTGTCTTTGTACAAACCCCTTCCCGCCTGCGGCACTTCCTCCTGCAGCAGCTCCACCTGCGGCACCTCCAGTAACAGCGAGCACGATGGTGGAAATTAGTAGACCAATAGCGGAAACAAGGCTCGCGATAGTCAAGCCTTGTTCCTTGAACAAGATTTTTAGCTTCTCCAGTAGAGACGTGTCATCACCAGCGATCTTCAACAGCGTTTCCTTGATAGTCCCCAACTGGCTGTAAATTTTCTTTGACAGTAATCCATGTGCTTCCCCTAGGGCCTTTTTTGATCATTCAACTCCTTGATCTTATCCTCAAGCCACTTGATTTCCCCATCGAGTTCTTTCACTCTGGCCTCATTTGCCCCGGCTTTCTGTTTCTCGAGTTCTTTCACCTTACCCCTCGCCTTGTCAATCTCGCTATCGTATGTGACCATCTTACTTGCCAGACCTTTCAGGTTACCTCTTAGCGTTTGAAGCTCTCGATCGAGCCCTCTTCTTTCACGTTCAGGGAATACTTCATCGGTACCACCAAATGAAGTCTCTTCTATAAGGCTATCCGCGGCATCTACAACTTTCTCCATCGATTTTATGGATTGCATGCTTATAGCATTACCCTTGTCCTTCCTCACAATAACATCAACCTCTAGCGCGAGGTTCCAGGCCGCTTTACTGCCTTTGTTTGGTGTAGTATAGTCGGTAAACCCCAGGGCTTGCAAGCGCTTTGTACCTAAACTCCTCCGTATCTCGCCAACGCTCCTCAATTCACCATTCTTTTTCGTGGTCTCTATGTCATCGAAAAGAAGCTGGTTTCCTCGTGCCTCAAACATGTTATACCATCTCGCGCTTGGCTGCCCCAGCTCCTCACCAAGGCGTTCATAGAGAGCGTCGACCTTTGATTTTAGTAGCTCTCCCCTCTGCCTTGTCATGGTGTCTTGTTGACCCCGCTCTTCTGGCGATCTCGCTGTCGTTGCATTAGGCTGATGGGGGAGGTCTTCAGTCCTACTGAAGGATTCGTCCTGCTCCGCGTCGTCTGAAATGTTTTCCTCCAGTGTAAAGTCGTCTCCTTCGTATGCTGGATTAATCGGAATTTATTCAACCCGCAAGACCCTACTAATAAACATGTACGGAACTAAGCTAGATCCTTATGCAGAAGTTAAAACAATGCTGGGCATGAAAGGAAAGAAGCAGCGTGTAAAAGTAAGTCACGTCCCTAGTACAATCAACCAGAACGAGGACTTGTACGTCGATATACCAAACATGGGGCGGGGCGATGTTATTTTCCCAGGCTCTCTCAAACTCCTTTTCAACCTGGAGCTTGAGGGTACGAACACGAAGAGAACCATTGTCAGCAACATTGGCAAGGCCCTGGTGCAGAATTTGCGTATCACCTTGAACGGCAACGAGGTGCAGAACATTAGCGACTACAGTACCCTGGCAGTGTACCAGGATTTGTGGCTGCCCAAGTTCGATCGTGAAAACAACCTCATTCTGGAAGGCATCAATCCCAACGATGGTACAATCAGAGCCCTCCAGGTGAAAGCAACGGACCATGTTGGTACGCTCGAGGAAAAAGCGATCGTGGCAGCGTATGGCAACACTTTTGCATTCCGCTCGGCAAGATGTTTGAGTTGACGAGAGACCTACCCTTCTACCAGGGAGGACTGCACGACAGGCTACAATTCGTCCTGCATTTCAGCCCTTATGGTGATGTCATCAAAGATACAGGCACAGCTGCATCTGGAAGCACGGCAGCCAAACCAGCGGATGCTCGGTACAAGATTACCAATATTGCTCTAGAGTTTGACAAAGTACACCACGAGGGGCTTAGCAGTGCTATGATGTCACGATATTCGAGACTCGCTTTGCCATACGAACGGGTACTCCGCAGCAAGGTGGTCACTATGAAAAAGTCTGATACCACCTATAACCTCCAGATCGATACACCAGCCAAAAGTTTCAAGGGAGTGCTACTGCTGTTCGTAGACCCCGCGAAGGTCAAAGCTTACTCGGGTGCTAACGAGGTGTTCTACAACCCCAAGATCGAAAAAATCTCGATCACTGTCGAAGGTGAGCCTAACGAACTGTATAGCCACGCCATGCTACCCAAGGATCATCTTGAACAAGTCTTTGAATTGTTTGGTAGCCATGACTCTGAGGTCACGATCGGGCAGTTCATGACTGAGAGATACGCGCTCTTCATCGACTTTAGGTCGTCCCCAGATAATACCCTACACGGTTATGGGAGACCCCTACAGAGACTCAGTGACGGTATAACGCTCCACATGACCAAGAAAACCGACGGGAGCGGCGACATGCGCTGTTACGTGTACTTGCTGCAAGACGCGCAGCTGAACATTTTGGATGGGCGATTCCACGGAGTGGAGTATTGAAAGTAAATGGTAGTGACCACAATTTTGTATGTACCCCATGCGATAAAATACAAAATAATATGGAAAGCAAGAGCTGTTCAAAATGTAAAAAGAGCCTTTCACCAGATGCATTCAAGGTGATGAAAAATGGTAGGCAAGCAAAACAGTGCATCAAATGCCTGAATAAAAAGAAACAGTGGCGTGCCAAAAACAAATGCCCCCATGAAAGGGTGATGGAACAGTGTAAAGACTGCAAGGGTATTCAAATCTGCCCTCATGAAAGGGTGAGAGCTTTCTGCAAAGACTGCAAGGGTAGTCAAATCTGCCCTCATGAAAGGCAGAGGGCCAAGTGCAAAGACTGCAAGGGTAGTCAAATCTGCGCACATGAGAGACAGAGAACCCATTGCAAAGACTGCAAGGGTAGTCAAAT
This sequence comes from Hydractinia echinata, assembly GCA_030067915.1. Lineage (NCBI taxonomy): Eukaryota > Metazoa > Cnidaria > Hydrozoa > Anthoathecata > Hydractiniidae > Hydractinia > Hydractinia echinata. The sequence goes on along the minus strand of JASGCC010000035.1, from coordinate 969,773 downwards.
CTGCCCTCATGAAAGGGAGAGGGCCCATTGCAAAGACTACAAGGGGAGTCAAATCTGCTCCCATGAGAGACAGAGAGCCTATTGCAAAGACTGCAAGGGTAGTCAGATATGCCCACATGAAAGGGTGAGAGCCCGATGTAAAGACTGCAAGGGTAGTCAGATATGCCCACATGAAAGGGTGAGAGCCCGATGTAAAGACTGCAAGGGTAGTCAAATCTGCCCTCATGAAAGGGTGAGAGCTTTCTGCAAAGACTGCAAGTGTAGTCAAATCTGCCCTCATGAAAGGCAGAGGGCCAAGTGCAAAGACTGCAAGGGTAGTCAAATCTGCGCACATGAGAGACAGAGAACCCATTGCAAAGACTGCAAGAGTAGTCAAATCTGCCCTCATGAAAGGGTGAGAGCTTTCTGCAAAGACTGCAAGGGTAGTCAAATCTGCCCTCATGAAAGGCAGAGGGCCAAGTGCAAAGACTGCAAGGGTAGTCAAATCTGCGCACATGAGAGACAGAGCACCCATTGCAAAGACTGCAAGGGTAGTCAAATCTGCCCCCATGAAAGGGAGAGAGCCAAGTCGGTGCAAGAGTCAAATTGCTCTAGAGTTTGCAAAGACCAAGGGTAGCATCTGCGCACATCAAAAGACTCGCTTTGCCATACGAACGGGTACTCCGCAGCAAGGTGGTCACTATGAAAAAGTCTGATACCACCTATAACCTCCAGATCGATACACCAGCCAAAAGTTTCAAGGGAGTGCTACTGCTGTTCGTAGACCCCGCGAAGGTCAAAGCTTACTCGGGTGCTAACGAGGTGTTCTACAACCCCAAGATCGAAAAAATCTCGATCACTGTCGAAGGTGAGCCTAACGAACTGTATAGCCACGCCATGCTACCCAAGGATCATCTTGAACAAGTCTTTGAATTGTTTGGTAGCCATGACTCTGAGGTCACGATCGGGCAGTTCATGACTGAGAGATACGCGCTCTTCATCGACTTTAGGTCGTCCCCAGATAATACCCTACACGGTTATGGGAGACCCCTACAGAGACTCAGTGACGGTATAACGCTCCACATGACCAAGAAAACCGACGGGAGCGGCGACATGCGCTGTTACGTGTACTTGCTGCAAGACGCGCAGCTGAACATTTTGGATGGGCGATTCCACGGAGTGGAGTATTGAAAGTAAATGGTAGTGACCACAATTTTGTATGTACCCCATGCGATAAAATACAAAATAATATGGAAAGCAAGAGCTGTTCAAAATGTAAAAAGAGCCCTTCACCAGATGCATTCAAGGTGATGAAAAATGGTAGGCAAGCAAAACAGTGCATCAAATGCCTGAATAAAAAGAAACAGTGGCGTGCCAAAAACAAATGCCCCCATGAAAAGGTGATGGAACAGTGTAAAGACTGCAAGGGTATTCAAATCTGCCCTCATGAAAGGGTGAGAGCTTTCTGCAAAGACTGCAAGGGTAGTCAAATCTGCCCTCATGAAAGGCAGAGGGCCAAGTGCAAAGACTGCAAGGGTAGTCAAATCTGCGCACATGAGAGACAGAGAACCCATTGCAAAGACTGCAAGGGTAGTCAAATCTGCCCTCATGAAAGGGAGAGGGCCCATTGCAAAGACTACAAGGGGAGTCAAATCTGCTCCCATGAGAGACAGAGAGCCTATTGCAAAGACTGCATGGGTAGTCAGATATGCCCACATGAAAGGGTGAGAGCCCGATGTAAAGACTGCAAGGGTAGTCAGATATGCCCACATGAAAGGGTGAGAGCCCGATGTAAAGACTGCAAGGGTAGTCAAATCTGCCCTCAAGAAAGGGTGAGAGCTTTCTGCAAAGACTGCAAGTGTAGTCAAATCTGCCCTCATGAAAGGCAGAGGGCCAAGTGCAAAGACTGCAAGGGTAGTCAAATCTGCGCACATGAGAGACAGAGAACCCATTGCAAAGACTGCAAGAGTAGTCAAATCTGCCCTCATGAAAGGGTGAGAGCTTTCTGCAAAGACTGCAAGGGTAGTCAAATCTGCCCTCATGAAAGGCAGAGGGCCAAGTGCAAAGACTGCAAGGGTAGTCAAATCTGCGCACATGAGAGACAGAGCACCCATTGCAAAGACTGCAAGGGTAGTCAAATCTGCCCCCATGAAAGGGAGAGAGCCAAGTGCAAGGAGTGCAAGGGCAGTCAAATCTGCCCTCATGAAAAGGTGAGGGCCTATTGCAAAGACTGCAAGGGTAGTCAAATCTGCGCACATCAAAAAAGGAAATCCAGGTGCAAAGAATGCAAGAAGGCCAAACAATAAACATGGCAACAATCGGTATTCTTGTAGCGGGGGCGGCTATCAATGCGCTGGCGTTCAGTGGCTCAAATTATCTCTTCAGCAAGCTCTCAGGGTATGGCGAGGCAGAACGTAAGAGGCACGACAAAGCGGTAGAGCAACTTCAAGCATCTCAGGCACAGTGGGTTCGAGACAGGCAAGCCAAGATCGATTGGTTCGGCGAGCAACGGGAACTTAAAAGGCAAGCGGGGGAGAGTTTAAAGGAGCTCGATGACGATCTGTACCAGTACTACATTGCCTCCGAGAAGAAGGCCCCACAACTAAAGAATTTTTACACACCTCTCAAACAACAGCAAGACGGTGAGCTGATATTCATCGTTGGCTCCCTGGCTGTTCTAGGTTTCGCGGCTTACAAATATTTGTAAGAACGCTTTTGACATGTATAATAAAGACATGTCAAAATCACTAGTTGCCAAGGAAGAAGCTGAAAGGCTAAGCCAAATTTACTACACTCCGGAACATCTCTGGACTGGACGGAAAGCTATCAAACTGCTGCGGGACCAGAGCGGTTTATCCAAAAAGAGGGTTACTCATTGGCTGACTCGTCAACTGCTCTGGATCCGACATATTCGAGGACCCAAGCGCATCAACTACCCTCATTTCACCATCACGAAGCCTAATGAAATGCATCAGTTTGACTTGCTCTACATGCCGCATGACAGAGTCGCAGACTGCGCTAGCAAGCTGTACGGCAATACGTACAAATACATTTTGACGGGCATTGATGTAGCCTCTCGCTATAAGGTGGCTAGGCCCCTACGCACCAAGAAAGCCAGCGAAGTCGCTGACATGATCAGGGACACTTACACGAAGCCCGGAGGCCTTTAATACCCCAAGACATTCCAGTGCGACAACGGGTCCGAGTTCAAGTCAGACGTGACAAAACTCCTAGAAAGCAAGGGCGTCGAGTTAAAGCGTGCAACTACCAAGTACCACCGTACTTTTACAGCCTTCGTGGAGGCTTACAACAAGGTGCTTGCGCAGAGGCTCTTCAAACCGCAGGATGCACAAGAGTTGGTCTCTGACGAGATTAGTACCACATGGGTCAAGCATCTGTACAGCATCGTGAAAAGTCTCAATAACACCAAAACCTCTATGATCGATATGAAACCTTCGAAAGCCATCAAGCTAGATGAAGTCCCGCTTGCGAAAAGTGAGCAAGAATCCGAGGAAAAGCCGTTACCCGATGACGGTCTTTACTTGTATCTACTGCAACCTGGAGAAGAGCATGGTGATGCGAAAAGACGCGCGACTGACGCATCGTGGAGTAAGAAAACGTATAGACTGGATCGTATCGTGACAGGTACCGGTCTGCTGTACTATCTGAAAGACGGTCCCGAAAGAAGCTTCGTCTCGGAGGAGCTCATGCTGATCCCCGAGGATGTTGATCACCTCAAACAACTCCCGGGTATCATCGTCGGGTAGGCTGAAATGGTTCTTGTAATAGTTCGCAGCCCCCAGGGTGTCCTCCTTGAACCGACACCAAGCATGCACGGCGTTGGGATCTTCACATCTCCCGAGTATAGTGCTCTTAGGGTATTTTGTCATCAGTTTACCCATGCTCTTACCCTGCTGTCTACGTTGACATCTGATCATGTAGTAGGGATGTTGTTCATGAGGATCATTCTTGTTACCCACGCATAGCATGTTGTCATAAGGATAACGACGAGGGACGTATCTCTGATTCAACTCACCAATTTCTTCTTCACTCTCCTGGAGATCCTCCTCTAAGTTGGAGATGGTTAGGTCCCTTTGTTCAAGGTCGTTATTAAGGAGCGCCAGGGCTTGGTTCTGCTCTTCGATGGCCACGTCCTTTTCTTCGACTAGCTTGCGCTGCTCCCTGACCTCGTCTTGTAATTTTCCACTCCCTTCCCGGCTAACCATCTCATAAGCTCTACGGCTTTGGGTTTTCTTGATCTAGCAGTAACTTCGAGGGCGCTATCCAATGTGACGAAGACATCATGGGGTTTTTGACCTTCCTTTAACCCCGCATGGTATGCTGGGTTAAGGCGTGTGTTCTCCACCATGTTAAACGCTCTACAGGAGGTTCCAATATCAACAATTCCCAAAAATCTACCGAGATCAGCACGCTTAAACATGGGCTGACCCCGGTTGTTTACCAGAGTCTCGATGGTTCCCGCGGGCACTGCGTTGAATAGAGTAATTTGCGAAGACATTTTTGACTTGTAATGTCTTTGCAATCCGAAAATCTCTTGTATGGACGAATCTATACAAAATTCAGGCGGAAGGTATAAAGTGCACAATCTCCAGGGCACCTCCAATGTGACGAATGCATCATGATTGTTTTAATGCTCCCTGGTGGGGTTTAGAACCCCACCACCCAGGGTAATACGAGGTGCGATTTTTGTTGAGTGGGGTGGTCGCTCACTTCAAAATCTTCCAACTCCTGGGGTGCTCCAACCTCACATATAAGCAAGCGTGTTTCGATCTTTTCAATCCAGCTTTGATAGTCTCCCAGTCGTTGATCATGTTCGTCTCTTCATCGATCAATTTCATGTCACCACGTTCGTGGGGGTACCAGAGGAAGAGTTGCTTCTTTTGACGTCGAAGGTTCTTGGGGAGAGCCGTATATGACTGCGTGAGTAGCCATAAACTGTGCCCCCTGTGCCTCCCACTGATGGCGAGCTCGAGCAGAGGCTGTCGACGTTTATCGAGGCTCTCGTCAGACATCATGTCATCCACGATAAACAACGTCTCTTCGCCCGCCAGCATCGACGACAATTTCGAAATCCAGTCGAAGAGTTGATCTTTGGGGTCTATCAGGAAGACGTAGTCATCTTTCCAGAGCGAGGATCTCTCGAGGTAGGTCTTATTCCACTGTATTGTAGGGCAGAGAATGACAATGTTGTTGAAATGGTGCTTGTACTCGTTCTCCAGGAGGTCGAGGACGCGCTGGGTCTTACCGCAACTTGTAGGTCATGTAAAGATTTCTGTATGAGGGTCTTTTACTATGAGCATTTATTCTAGGATTAGGTTACCCGGTGGGTACACCTAATCTTATCTAATGTGACGAAGATATCGTGTGGATTTTGACCCTGAGGGGCGCCGGTAGTACCGGTATCCCCTGAACCCTAATATGTCGGACCTGGCCTGGGTGTACGTAGTACGTACACCCCCTCTATTTTGGTTTAGGCACGATACTCGCCGGGATCCACCCTTTTTGAACGGCCATCTCGCGGCTGGCCCTGCCGGCAGAAAAGTACGCCACCATCTTGAGGGCGTCGCTGGTATCCATCTTGGTGGATGGGCTCGTGATGCCTAGGAACTTCTTCCCCGCCATCGCGTATGCAAATGTGAAGCCAAGGTCCACGACAGTCTCATAGAGCATGTCAATAATCTCCTTCTCTTTTGGTGTTACGTTTGAACTCATGGTTTATTATGTGCCTACCGCATCTTGAAAATGTCAATATCAGGTTGAAACGTGGGCTGCTGAGGCGTACGTACTCCTTCGGACTTTGCCGAGTTGCTGCCTAGGTGATGGTTTGGGGGTTTCAGCAGGCTGCGGAGCCAGCTGTTTACGTAGGTAATAGACTGCCACGCAAGCGGCAAGTACGGCAAGACCTCCAGCGGTATAGAGATATGCACTGTCCGGGAACTTGCCAGAACCCGCGACAGGTTCCTGATCCTCTTGCGAAGTACTTTTGCCCACGTTTTTCTGCAAGTTGGTCTTGTTATTGCGGTTCCATTCGGCAAGTCTCTTGCCAGCAGCAACACGACCCTCGTTCTTCTTGCTTATGACTTGGTTATATTCCTCGATCATTTCTTATAAGTCTAAGACGTATAAGAATCACTTCTTTTTTACATTAAGATGGAAGGCCAGACCCTGATCCTCAAGGATCTCCATGGTTTCTTTTATCCCTGTGAGTATAGCCTCCGGGGTGTTTAAATCTCTCTCGAAGTATCTCAAGAACTCCCTAAACGTCATGGGTTCTTTCTTTGGCGGAGCTCTTCCAAGCTTCCTCTCCCTCATCAGCGCCGCTAGTCTGTGCCCCTGGGCAACTCTCCCAGGATGCTTTTTGTGTACTTCAACAATTTTTTCGACGGGGTCGGTTTGTTGTTTTTGTTGGTTGATTATAATACAAGCGCTGCACATCTTTCTCTCTTGTTCATCATCATCTCGCTCTTCGCCCGCCCCGGCCACGGGCTTCACAGAGAGCTCTTGTAAGTCGTGAGACGTACAAAAATCACTTCCCCTAGCAGGCTTTCAAACCGCATCTGCCAGACGTTCTTATCGCGTACTTATATGGTTTCATCTCTAAAATACACGTGTGAGGTGGGAAGCGATCCGCTGCCGGAGTTAAAATTTCTGGACCATGTATGCTATAGTCTCCAGTGATACTGCACCAAACGGTATACCTTAATGTAAGGGGGTTGAATGTAGTCAATTTATCATATAGTTCACGATTATCCATTCGTATCTTTGATAGAATGTTCTCCATCTTTATCTTGCTGTTCATCCTCCTGCTCTTCACACACCTTGGACACTGATAGTTGACAGTGATTGACAGTGTGAGCAGCCACCAACAGCGGTGCTAAAAACTTTCCAAAGGCTAAGTACACGAGGATCCCCAAGCCTGCCATAGAGTCTTTGATGATGGGATCTTCCTCGATGTCTTTTGATAGAGCCTCGGCACTGTCGAGCTGAACCACACTCCCCACAGCCTTGATATACATGCTGATAGCTTGCGAGGACAATGCCTTGGCCGTCTTCTCCCCCTTCTCCTGTAGTTCACGCTGTACATACTCAGCATGAACCTTCATGATCACCCCATCGGGGGCCTTGTCAACAAAGCCCTCAGTACATTTGCGTGGTAGGAGATGCTGTTTACCTTTGCGTATAGCATCTTTCAAAGCCTGACGTTTGTCGAGGGGTTTTTCACGTTGCTCGAAGGCTTCTGCTGGGGTGTCAACTTCGTCGAAAATTTCCGAGATTTTAGACATGTTTATTAGGATCCTTCTATAACGCAAAAAGCAGAGCACGATCAAGACGTACGGAAGAATTATCGCGAGACATAGCCATATCTCGCATAGCATGTTCATTTTTCAAAACAAAACCCTCGTAAGGGAACCCTCTGGGTGTTTTGTTGTTTTTGTTGTTGTTGTTTGAACCCACAGAGTTTTTTTGATTCTGCGAGTATACCACTCAGAGCCTTTGGTTCACCATATCCAAGGTGTTTTTCAGTGCTGTCCTGCTTTGCAGGCTTGGCGTGCTTGCTCTTTATACTCTATACAGAATGTCGTGCTTGTACTACGCATTAACGAAACCCACCTTTTAAGTGAACACTTTCAGAGGCCGTTCCTTGCGCTGACATTTAACCGGCATTTTGGCACAATTTTTTCCCGACTGGCACAATTTTTCCCGACTGGCACAGTGTGGTAGAAACCGGGGCGAGACAGCCGCCTCCAGGTAAGGCATGGTCTCGCCCGCCCATCCGTACCCTTCAGCCAGGTCTAAACCTGCTACCACAATTTTACTATATATCGAGCTTCGTATATAGCTATTCAGTATCACCTTGAGTATTACCTGTGTGAAAATTCACGCATCACCGGCTAGCTCGTTTGCGCATCATACAGAAAACCTCTTGATTATTCAGAAATGTGTTTATCATTTTTGAATGGATGAGGCAAATGAGTTTGATCTTGTTGCTACCGCTTCATACTGATGAGGAGTGACTCAAAGTTGTGAGAAAAAACACGTCTATTCAACGCGACCTACAATTCTAAAGGCACCGTGTGTACCCCATCGTCATGCACCTTCCACTTGTCATAGAACGCCGAGAGCCCCAGCTTGTTTTGCTCATACGTGACCATCCCCTGTTTGTGGACCCTGAAGCCTACGGTTTTAGCGGTATCTAGCTCACCCTTTAACGTGTTCATATACCTAGACCACGTCACTTCATTCTGCCTCTTTGACATACCTTTGCATGAAAACTTTGTACCTTCTTGACCCTCAACGAAATAGCACTTGGCTGTCAGTGCAATCATCCTAGACCCGATGAATTCAGGCTTGAATAACCCTCCCGTTCGACTCGAGTGCTTGTCAGTGACGAGCCGGTTCTCCACGTCTGTGTCGTATACCAGCAGGGATTCAGGGCGAACGACATCCCTCAATTCTTCCTCAGAGATGGCAAATTACGCGCTATCGGTGTCCATGTACAAGTACTCAAAGTCTCGACGATCCACGTACTTGTCGAGAAAATCATAATAGAACTCCAGCATGCGCAACTTTGCCAGTTGGTACACCGCGATACCGCACTGATAGGCTCGATCTATGCTGACCCCATGCCTATTCTTGCGGATCTCGTACGCGTCTCCAATCTCTTCAAGGTCCTCAAGGTACGGGCTTCTCATTGCTGCATCGACCTCCTTTTCATTTCTCGTGAAGCTAGTGTTGGCGTGCCTTGCCAGGTCCTCGATCATCTTCCCATAGAAGCTATTACCTTTCAACTTGGCTGTATCACCCGCGATGCGCTTGTCGGGGTCTTTATCTGCTTGTCGTCGTGCCTCTGCAATCTCTTCCGGAAACCACGCGAAGGGCTTACCTCTAGAGTACTTGAGGAACTGATAAAAAGCAGTGACTTTTAGTCTGTGCTCAAGGTACCACTTTAGCACGGGAGTATACAACAGAATCTTTTCAGCTTTCATCAAACCCAAGAGCTTCTTGGTTCCTGGAACGCGTTTCCGCCCTGTCTTGATCAAGTACTCCTGCATGTGCTCGGGGATTTGGGTGTCAGGTATCTCTTTAACCACAAATAGCGGGGACATCTCGCTAAACTTGTCATACAGCTCCGGAGGCACTTCTATATCTACTTGCGCAAACCCAAAGAGTGAGCCATCTAGAACGCCCCGTGTTAGCACCTCCAATTGTTGCGCCGCTGTCGGTTCAGCAATCTTGATCAACTTTTCCTTCCCGCAAGGGAAATCTTACAGCAGGGTACTCGGGTAGAGCATGTTGGCGTCATACCCTAGAATGGTCTTGCATTCGCGGGGTTCGTCGTAGATGTGAGATATTATAGCTGTCACATCCCTCTCGTGGTACCTGCAAAAGACGATCGCGGGGCCGCCGACCATCCCAGTCTGCAAGAGCACGTAGGCCTCGTTTCTCGTGCACTCACCGCAGGTTTTTTGGACTTCAATGCAGGCCTTGCATCGGGCTTTGAAGCAGTCTTCTTTACACTTGTGCTTACAGGGGTCCCCCGGTGCATAGAGCTCAAACTCAGGGTGTAGACGCAGAGACTTGTTTAGAACGTAGCGCATCGACACACCTGGTATGCTAACGGCATCCTTGAGAATGTCAATCTCATCCTCGTAGTACTGCATTCTCGTCTTATCAACAGCTTCGACATAGGGTATCACGTCTGCAAGATTGCAGTCAGCCAGCCAGTCCATCATAGTTACACAGCCTCGCTTGTAAAACTCTCCCTTGAATGTTTGGTACTCTTCGGGGGATAGGGTATTTTTCCCGCTAAGACTACTATAAAAGTCCTCATGCTCGACTGGGCCTACGTGGTTCAGCTTGTCGTAGCTTGACAACCATTCGTAAGGGAACACAAGCTTTTCGAGCCCACATTCCAGAGACTTGCACTAGCCGGCATAACTCATCCCAGGGGCTAGAAAGTTCTTGATATCAAGGAATTTGAATCTCGAGGTTGTAAGGAACATGTAGTCGTTGTCTTTTTTGGCCACTTTGATCTTTTCGGGCTTCGCGTCGTCATCATTTTCGGCAATTCGCTCAACAAAGTATCGCTTGATCAGGTTGATATCATACTTTCCGCTGTTAAACCCGATCACCGCCACTTGGTTCACCCACTCGTTCCAAGCTTCTTGCTTCTTGACAGGGAGCATGTCAAAATCCTCTGGTTTGGGGTACAACCTTTCGAGTTCTTCAACGATGCGGGCCTGCCTCTGCTCGAGCTGCTGAACAAACGCTTTAACCAACACATTGGGATACTCGTGCATGATGAACGTTGGATTTTCACTCAAACTATCGTGTATGGCGACACTTACAGGGATATGCTCCGAGAGATATGTTAGATCGGATGTTTGCCGCTGGTGTAAAGGTGCTAGAAGTGCCTGAAAGTCAAACACGATGTAGTGATGGTATGGGCGAAATTCTTTCTTGAGGTACCCCTTACTTTTTGGAGGGTTCTCGCACTCCCAAGCCGTCACGATGTTATACCCCAGTTTTTGGATATGGTCCTCCTAGAACTTGGTTTGAAAGTACTGATTCTTATGCACGTTGGTTCTGTTAGGTTGACAGGGACATCCATGCCACCTGCAGCCGTGATATTCGTAGACTGTTTTCGTTTGTGGGTCATACCCATCTACAAGGTAGACCTCCTTACCTAGATCACGTATCACACGTTCACCACCATGCCCGCAGAGTGCATGATGTATATGATTTCCGGTTTGCGCCGACATGGCTTCTATCCACCGACATGCCACGTCACTGTAACCACCCTTGTTGTAACCACCCTCGTTGTAAAAGGCCTTCTCGGACTTGCATGGCATGCGTTTGACCTTATCACCTTTGCAAATGATCGTTGTTTTTGCACCTTCGCACTCGTGCTGCTTATGCCGTGTGAGGTGGCAGGCTTGTGTGAAGATCTGACCGCAAGCCTCGCATTCATAGCTCTGAGTTAGAACATCCAGGTTCTTGATGTAGAAGCAGTGTCCATCCAGCATACCAAGGTTGATCGTGTCTAACCTCTCTTTGTACTGATTTTGACCATAGACGAGCCGCCATGGTGCCTTGTCAGAGTTCTTCTTGGGTTCAAAGACTTTGATGTTGATCTCGAACCGCTTGGCGATACCCTCAAAGTCAACGAGCTTCGTAGCACGTACCTCTTCCCGCTTTAGCTTAGAGTCCTCGTAGTACTCGCGTGCTAGTTTGAGGGCTGGCCTTGTTAGGAACTCTGTTCCCCTTTTTACGTCGGCCCTATCCCTTACGGCCAAGCATCTCAAAAAGCACAGGTTGTCTGTTCTGACATCTTCACCGTCCATTGCGTAGATGCACCTTCTATTTCGCAGCCAATCTGGAAGTGGTCCGCATCCAAGTAAGGGCTCCCTCGTAGAGATGATCTTGACCCGCACGTGCTTAAAGACTATCTTACCTTCGTACGCTCCGGGGGTCTCGATGGTTCTGTCGGGTGGTAGGTAGGCTTTGGTCCAAAACTCCGCATCTTCCAGATCGAGGCGCTTCATCTCGCATTCTTCCATAAAAGCTTCGATATCCGCCATGCTCGAGAGTGACTTGGAGCTCTTGCTCTTATGGTAAGCCGACACGTCGCCACCACTTCGGTATATGTCACAGCTGAAACTGTAGACTACCTTGACGCGCATGTCTACGTGGGGCGTGATTTTTTGCATGATAGCCCCCGTCAGCGGTTGGTTAAGGTTCTTGTTGAACTGCCACGTCTTGATGCGCCTTCCCTCGTCCAAAAATTGCGTGTCATTCTAATCAAATATGTTCTGGATATCCTCGATCCCCTCCTGGTTCGTGGCTTGCTCCTTCTCCCCGCCGAACATGTGTTTGAGGTCTGCGATTCCCTGATATTCGTCTTGGATGGTGATCTGTTGGACCTCATCGTGAAGCGTTGTCGCTCCCGAAATTTGCTCCTTCGCCTTGTTATAGTAGTAGGTAACAGTATTCCGCACGCTCCGTACTCGATCTGTAAGAGCGTCGCGAGTTGCTGCTACCGGCGCTGATACAGTGCTGTATAGTTTGCTAATAGCGTTCCTGAACCAACTCATCTTTATTATATACAGATTTCAACTTCAAATAAGTGGTCGGGTTTGAGTAGGGGGCCTACCTTACTCAACTGCGCATGCGCTGGTTTTTGTTGATGTCAGCAATATTACTTGTTGCGCTTGCGCATGCGCTATAATAGTCGGGTTTGTCGGAATCGGATTGTTATCGGATTTATTTTCGGATGCCGTCGGATTTACCGATTTTGGGAGGGCTTAGGTGTGGAGGGAGGGGGGAGCGTTTTTAGCGGAGGTTTGACGATCGAAACCCCAAACCTGTATATATCCATCCCTTACTACTACTTCCCTCCACTCAAATTTATAGTATCTTTTTGCTGAAATTGTTAAGCTTGCTGGTAGTTCATTCTTAATGTTTTCAAGATAAATTTCCCAGACAACAATAGAACCTGTTTTACTTGGGTTAATAGCAACACCATCATTAGTTTCTGTTGTCAATGAAACTTGTTCAACAACAGCAGTATTGATATTCATCATTTCGTTTTGTCGCAAACAACTGTAAAAATGTTTTCTGAATTTGTGAAGTTCTTACACACTATTCGGTTTATTTTAGAGATAAAAATTATAAATAATTACTTTTAGCCCATTTTTATTATGTGACACATGTTCGCTAATTAAGAAAAGCAGCTTCTTGAGTTAACTGAGGAAAAAATAAAACGAGTTTCTCAGTTAATTTTTTTTTACTTTGCGACATATTGTGGTAAATTTTGGAAATTTCCGACATATAGTGATGTCTTTCAAAAAAAGGGACAAAATTGGTGGTACATCATGAGCAGTAAAAGTTTCTTTGCAAATGCCACTGATTTTGCTGATAATTATATGCTCGGATATTATTATTGTACAATTGTATCGTGTCTAACCGAGGTGCTACACAGGTTGGCCTGAAGGTATAGAGAAATTTACAAAATCTACTGTTCCGAACATCTAGAAACAATATCATGCATCTTATTAACCTTTTCTTTACCACCGGAAAGTCGTGCATTTTGAAAAAAATAAGTTCAAGAGTTTTGCAGAAAAACAGATCTAAGGTAACCTAAAATAAGTAGATTTTGAGATATATTATTTCCAAATGTTAACCATAATATTAACGTTTGATGGGCATCTGTGAATTACTTATATATACTTATTTGTTGATGCATTGGCCCTGTACATGTGAAATCACAAAGGTAAAAAGTTTATAGATATTCTACATGATTTTCTTTCTGTTTAGTTTAATTTTCCGCCAGAAAGCTTTAGGCTGGATACACGCTTTTCCTATCCAGAACATCAAAACTCTGACCAGGCTGGTCATTATTCTTATATTTTTTTAAGCAACATGCCTATTGTTTCGTGAAATCCCAACTATTCTCAAAAAGCATCGCTATATTAATAAGCTAAATGTATTCGTGTGTTTGTTACAGGTAAAATGGATATATTTATTTTTCGTTCAATTAGTCGAAAAAAGTTATGTCTTATTTGTTAGCTTTCCTCAGATTACGACACGACATCAATAAAATTAATTTAACGACGGTAGCTTATTTAAATAAATGAAGCCATTACAATGCACTTATAACTTTGAGGCCAAATAACTTGTAAACAAGTTGGTTATGTGAGATATTTTACACCGCGAAGGTAACTACGGACCACCGGGGGTCCAATCTGGGCTCACAAATCTTGGCTAACCTAACCGTTTCGGAACAAACGGGTTGATGATGTGACCAAAAACTTTTAAACACTAATGTCTCTGTTATCGATTGTCAAAAGCATACGGTCTTTCCTAGGATCAACATTTCAATAAAAGATGCAACGAGTTAGAAGAGAATTTCAAAAAAAAAATTTGTATTTGCACTGCTGACGTGATCAAATTTCACAAATCCTCTTATATTTTTGTTATCACTTTTCTGCCTTAGTGAATTAGTCCAGGGACTTTCGACTAGTCTTATATAATAATTACAAAACTGCGTCCGTGTGTCTGTAACAGGCAAAGTGGATGTGTTTATTTTCTCTTGAAGTAACCGAAGAAAGGTATGTCTTATTAGTTTAGCAGCAATTAGACTGTTAATAGGATTTTTAAAATTAGCGAAGCCATTGCATTGCACTTTTAAGTTTGAGGCCAAATATCTTGGAAAGAGGTGGAAATACCTGACGTCATGTCCTTCATGGGTAACTAGGGACCACCTTGGACAAAAATGAGACCAATTAAAAAGAAATTCTAAAGCAAAATTTGTGTACATTGTTAGGGTTTTACTGGCGTCAAAAAGCTAAAGTATACATTTCCTTAGCCGTCCGTTGAAAGTACATGTTCATATACATTTTTTTGATCAGAGTTTCATGATCTTCAAAATAGATGCTACGGGTTATTAAATTTCTAGGAATAATTTTTATGTATATAAACGGTACACTGCTGACATCATAAATATTTACATTACGACACTTATTCATTTTTCCTTTTGACCTAAGTGGATTTTTCCACCGCCTTGTCGACTAGTATTTTACTAAAAGAAAAACCGTGTATTAAAAGAGTTTTACTATCGGAAATTAATAATTAAAAGTGGAAAGTTGATAGCGCAGAGATAATGTTCTAAAGCACATTGCCCATATAGTTATAAAGTTTATTATATAGCGAGAGAATAAAGGATAAAATCAATGATGGAGAAGTTATTAACCCGTTACGACATCAAGAGAACTTAAGAGAACTTAGTTAGAAAATAGTAAGAAGTTAAGAAGTTAAATAGTAATCTTAGTTAGACATTTAACTAGAGCCACTGCAAAACCTTTAGTTGTATTAAGAGATCACTCTGTCACTCACATTAACTGATTGTCTAGACATGCGTGGCTGCATTCAGACTGTGTACTTCTATGACGTTATGCAGAACGCATACAGTTGACATCAGGATTGCGCAGTAAATCATCCAAACGCAAAACAACGCTAAAACATCACTGCAATTTTTTCGGGAAGTTCTTTGCATGCTCTCTTATAGATTTCTATGCGGTCTAACTTGTTCTCTGTGTGGCCATGTTTATGCAGACAACACGTGATAATATGAAAAAATGCTGTCATAACGCAATGTTCCATGCGATTAAAAATGTCACTTGAGTTTAGGGTCAACTAAAAATCGACCCACGGTCGTTATAACTGAAAAAATAGAATAATCGAATTTTGGAACATACCTAAATTACCCCTTTTGTCTATGGAAGGGGACATTATGCCCCCAGAAAGGTCTTATGTTCCGTAAATAATTGTCGCATGACACTTCAAACTAATATGAATGATTTCAACGGGAAAAAATCGCTTTATTATAAGAATGGGTTATCATTTTCTTGAAATTTAGCGTTTTTCTTATCTGTCTTTAAACGAGTATTGTTTTCGTAAGAATTATTTGTCAACGTTTTTCAAATGGTATAATTAATAAGGATAGCCAAGAGCTGTATATATTTTTGTTTTTTATGTTTGGAAGAAAAAGATTTTGATCAGTAAAAATCTGAGAAAACCAAAGGTAGCAAAGCTATGTATTGGAAATAATATTCCAATACTCTTATACTCTTTGAAAAAGTTGTGAAAAAGGAGTATGTCAGGAGAATTTAATAGTGATCAGCAGTATCTATATAATCTAAGACATCTGGTCTGCAAATTACACACATTCTACAAAATAGACTGGTCAAGAATGCACTATAAATACGTGGGAATAATAAATAAACAAGAATTACAACAAATACAGCTAATCTTATTATTTTTCAGATAATACCACATATCAACGGAATAGCTAGCCCTAAAAATTATGAAATTCTTTGAAAGTTTGTTTTTCGTATGATAAGTCAAAAAATCATAACGTTTCAATGACATGGTGTACGGTTATTTAGAAAAAAACGAAAGGAGGCCATAATTCCTCCATCAGTGTAAAGACAGATGGAACAAACCCATTGATATAAAGAAAGGAAAATTGTTTAAAAGTTTTTATTCCACGTCATTTAATTGTTTAAAGTTTTTGTCTACACAAACAACAGATAGATTTCTGTAGATTTTCCATTTTCCTTGGGATCGCGACTAGTAAGAGACTAATCGTATTACACATAAAAAAACATTTATAGGCACTGAAGTATTAAAAGCCTTTTGCTATAAATTAATGTCGTAATTTGGGTCGGAAGCATGACATAAAGATAGACAATAAAAAACATACCACTTACAGAAACTTATTACTCTCCTCATAAAATTGTAAAATGTTTAAACCTGACGGATGATACATAGGTCAAATCGGATCGTGTATTTTAAAAAAATGAAACTTTTTGACCTGCTAAATTTTACCTATCCACCATTTCAAAAAGATAGACGTGTTCATCTCTATTGAAATTTCGTAAATCTATTGTTTTAAACATTTGACGTCATGTATCACTTTCGGAATATTTTGCAAAAAAAGTTAAAACAAGATAGCTACAGTAAAAAACAATCAAGATAAAATTAACAGCAAATGGTGAATTCAGCAAAACAGCTGGACTCGTTCTCAAAAAATTTGCGTATTTAATCTGATTTTCTGCACGAAATTCGAATAGTAATGTGGATGTTACACCAGATTTTGTCTTCGTTTCGGCTAAGGTTTTACCCATATGGGTCTCTTTCTTTTCTTCATTCTTTTTTAAAACGTTCCTTATGATAATTGCAAAGGCAGCAACCGTAGCGACACGTCTTTCATTTTGCTAGACACGATTCGAAAAACTTTTAAAGTCTTTCGACAGTATGCGTTGTACGTTTAAACGGATTACATGTAGACAAGAAACCTTTCACAAAGTTTCCCCTACAGGTTACATGTCAGGTTTGACCTTCCGTGAAGGTCCAATAATTCAAACGTTTTAAGTGAAAATGGCAACAATTAATAACAATTACCAATTGTTAATAGTAGTTAAGTAGTTATATAATAGTTAATTACCACTTAACTATTCCCAAGGAACTTAGTTATAACCAAAAAATGCATTGAGGGACCACTATTACTTGACTTTTGTAGAATAAATGTTTCTAATCACACGATGACCTAATTTTTCTTGTTTGGCGCTTCTTCTACAGTGCAAATTATATCGTAATTGCACTATGCGGAGTGCAATTATTTCTTAATTGCACTCTATAATCGTGGTCACAATATGTTGGGACAAGACAACGAATTTCGAAGTTCGCCACCACAAGTAATTGCGTAGGCTCATTCTATATTAGATTTACACATCTTGAACTTGTCAAAGTTCACTTGTCAATGTTCAGAGTGGACTTAGGACTTATTTGGTAAATACGAAATTCTTATAATGTGCTAATTGTTGCTGACGTCAGCAAGGCCATTAATCACGAATTTTGGGGCCTTCGTGGTCCCCGACGTGAATTATTTCGGTGTGCGGGCGTGCTAAAGAATGTGACTAGCAAATTTTCAACCCTCTCTGCCTGGCCTACTTGTGTGCAAAAGTGGCGACTTTGCAGCCTGCCGGCTGCAGAGTATTGACTATTTGACTGTTTTGTCCATATTTGTATAATGAGTAAAAAACTGCCTTAGTCTCAATATTTTTGTCCACGATTGTAGAATCCTAACTGCACTCTTTAAGGAGCGCCGATAATTTAAAAAATATATATGATGTTATAAATTCGAACTATAATAAAAAGCCCATAAAACAATAAGGTAATAAAAAGGTCATAAAACAATAAGGCTCATTAAATCTGAACAAGAGAAATAAAAACATTCGATATAGAAAAAAATATATTTTCTAAAGCGTTTACTTGTCGTTTAAAATAATTACTGTTGCTTTTGGATTCATACCCATAAATATTTATTTTCTCGCGTTTTATGATAAGTCAAAAAAAGATATCTTTACAATGAATCGAACTAATTATAAATCGGGTAATAAAAAAATCAAAACATTGAAATTGACATCCTGTGCTACTCTTACAAAAATAGTTCATTGTGTGATGATTAGCTCGTAATCGAACGTTTACGAGTGCAATTGGAAATAATCGAACTCGTAATTTTTTTGCTTTTTAAATTTATCCTCGTCCTAACGGACTCGGAAAATTAAAAGCAAAAAAAAATACTCGTTCTATTATATTTCCTAATTGCACTCGTAAACGTGCGATTACATATACAAACTAAGCAAATTCTTTCAGAATAAAAGTAAATGTATTAAAGATATTATTTCGGTTTGTCTGCGTTCAGTGTTCATATTAGTATGGTAGGTTTGTCATTTCCTGCACAAAATAGTTTAGTAGGCATATTTCGATATTAGTACGGTACCCACGAAATGGATGTCGAGGAAAGTGGCTTTCGAACGCTGGTTTAATTTTTGTCTGTATATGTCTTGTTGAGAAAAAAGACATGAAAGTTCGAAATTGTGAGGGACTTTTTTTTTTATTTTAGTACAAAATTGCAACCACCAAGAGGTTAAAGAAAGGTTTTTATGGCAACAATAAAATTTACCTAACTGTAATTTTTTATAATAAAAATTTTAAATTAAACATTAAATATAAGCGGCGGAATCTAGTTTAATAGCTTTCTTACGAGGTAGCTATGCTGCATTCAACATATGATGAGCAAATAAATAAGTTATGTCAGTTCCGCATAGTAACATTGGATAATTTAAGAAAAAATGTTAGTAGTCCCTGAAACTATTAGTAGTTTGCCTCAATAGATCTCTTCTCTAATATCTACAATCCTAGTAAAATAGGTTAACACAAGACAGCTATTTTTTAAGTTCGCCACCACAAATAATTGCACAGACTATTTCTATATTAGATTCACGCATTTTTCATTAGTCAATGTTCAAAATTAGGACTTAGGATTTGTGGTTATTTGGTCCAAACTCTTGAAATGGGCTAACTGTTGCTGACGTCGGTCCCACCGTGGATTATTTCGTTGTGCGGGCGTGCTAGAGATTGCAACTAGAACATTTTAAATGATGTCTGCTTGTCCTACGTGTGAGTAAATATAGCGACTTTCCAGCCTGTCCACTGCGAAGCATTCAACCTGTGAAACTTTTGTTCATATTTAAAAAAATGACGTAAAAAGTGCCGTTTTGTCAATATTTGTGTCTAGGATTGTATATCAGTATTAGTTAACCAAAGCATAATCCGTTTCATGATACAAGTTAGATCTACAAGGCTTACAAACTTTGGCAAGTAGGTAGTATTTATTCAAGTTAAGCTGTGTGCAATGTTAACGTTGATGTTGACATTAATCTGTCTAAGTATTAACGTGTCCTTAGTATCAATAATAAAAATTTATATGACCCGAAGCGAAACAATATTTGCAAACTTTCCATGTTTGCCAAGGAATAGTTACTGACATCATATGTTTATCTGTTGCACTTCCCAGAAACAATGTTTTCTAGATAGAATTAGATAGACAGACTGGCATTGGGCTTGCATATAGGAGTTTACTGTTTTATTGGTAACTTCTAAAAATATAACATATACGCAGTTCCTTCATACCTTGTTTCTGCACAATGTCCATGGCGCATAATTTCTAAATATATTCGGGAAACCCAGAAAGGGTGGAAATCAATCACTATAATGGGTTATTATTGGGTTTTGTTTGTCTATAGTTAGCTACAAAAGCAATCTAAAACCTATGATTTTTTTTAATCACGTTCTAAACCCGTTTCTGTTCATGAAGAATTTCATTTCGTTCAAATAATGAAAGGGTGTGTGTATTTTTTTGGAAGGGGGTGACTTTTTGAATTGAAGGATCAGCATTCTTGGAAGAAGAAGAAGAAGAAAAGGGTTTAATTATTTCTACTCTTGCAAACATGAAGTTTAGTCTAGTTTGTTGTGTTTTTAAAGTTCTGCACAGTTGAGGGCTCCGTTATAAGGAGTCTGGTTTTTCTACGTATAAATCTAGTATCTCCTATTGTATTTAACTGTCCCTCTGAAAATAAATTAAACTAAATGTTATTATTCTCGGGGTGGCGAAGATTTAAGAGATTAAGTTTTTGAAATTTAAAAATGTATGTTCGACTTGTGTAATTATTACTCTAACTGACAAAAAATACGCATTTGTTAAGTGGCTAATCATGTGTTTATGACAATCGATTACATACAGAGATATTTGGTGTTTGATAACGTCAAAACATCTGTTCGGAAACGAAATGACTGACGTCAGATATTTCCACTCGTTTCCAAGTTGTTTGGTCTCAAACTTAGCAATTCATGTTCACAAGTGAAAAGTTATACTCGACGGTGTTGTAATCAAGAAAAATGAATTTTTATTATAGAGGTTTACACGTCTCCAGAGTTTCTTTTTAAAATATATAACAAAAAAAATCTTGAATCTATTAAAAATTCATTCGTTTTTCGGCGATTGAAAACGGCATACAAAGAGAGAGCCTAAGTTCTCCCTAGATGATTGCTTCTCTTTTACCTGATCTTCTATGAATAAACGAAACATTTCTTTTTGTTTTCTGGGTTTTTGGTTTAAGATTTGGAACACGCGCGTGGTTGAAAACACCATGAAACTCCCTATATAGTGGACATACTTTATAGCGGACAGCGCTACAACGGATAAATATCTGAGAAATAAAAGTAAAATTTGATATCGGACGTTATTGGTCTTAATTTACATTACCCCTAGAAATGACCTCTCTGTAGCAGACACAGTCAACAATTGGTGATATAGAGCAAGTTGTTGTATGAAATCCGTCTATATTTCACTAAAAGAAATTTGAAAATGTTATATTTTAAATAAGACAGAAAAATGGCGAACATTTTTACTTTGTTTTACTTTTCTGAAATAAATTAAAGTATATTTGCAACATATTGTGTTTAGGCTCTTTTTCTCCCCAAACCAGCCTCTTTACATATTCGTCTCCAGGGTCTCTTGACTTCTTGAGTAGTGTTTATAAGAACACGTGTAAATTCGTAACACATTTTAGACGCTGTTAGTGGAAGAAAAAAACACTACGAATAGCCAGAAATTGTCATGACGTATCTATTTATAAAGAGAGGATTGCGTCCAAATGATTTTCTGCCTGCTAAACTCTATGTGCTGTGCACCGCAGAACCAGGTAAGCGAGTAATACGTCAACTCGCTGAAACAAGCGTTTTTCAAACAACCAAAACTGTTTAACCTGAAAAGTAGAAACTTTCCAATCAATAGACATGTATAAGAATGTGGTAAGAATTCATAAAACGAAAACATTTCATCAGGCTCTAATTATTATTATTTTTATAAAAAAGTAGTTTCAGATGAGATAAAATGAATAACTAAAATCTTTTCTTCAAGTAAAGACAGGGAAGTGCCGTCAATGAATTGTACACACTATTAGGCAATTTTTGTATTCCAATCCTGTTCATAATACTAGTGCAGTGTAAAACACGTGGGTAGGCGACCGCCAGCGGGCTGTATACGAAATTCTGAATATATGCAGTTATCATATGCGGTAATTTTCTAGTGCGAAATATTCATGCCCCGGAAATTCGCGAAAGTTTTTTCCGCGAAACTGCGTAAGAATTGTCTACATGACAAGTTTCAACTTTCGCAGTAACAAATTTTCGCGAATAAAGTTTTATTTTACATTTTGCGGGTTAGGCAAATATGTTTTTTTTTACTAGCGTTCCATCGGACCAAGCGTACGCATGAGTTGATGGAGATAATTCTTTTTTATGGAGTTAATTAACTCCGTCATTCTTCGCCACTCATTTCAAAAATGGTAGACGTTTGCAGCTAGTCGAGATTTCAGTCCCTTCACCGCTGGTGTGACCGCCCTCAGGCGGTCGATTATTAAAATTGTCAGTTTTTATGAATATCGCAAAACTTTTCGTAAGTAAATAAGAAACAGCGTATGATTATATACAAATTTTTGTATCTGTATTTACATATACTAGTCGATGGCCCGTGGAAAAATTCACGGGTTCGCCCGTCTTTTTTATACCGCATTACGCACGTCTCGCTACTTGCTGTATCATTTTTCGTGACACAGACGTATACGGGTATTATAATATAGATACAGATATTCACTTACGAAAAGCTTTGTGATATTAAATAAATAAACTATACTAAATCAAAATATTTCACCTAATTTAAATATGGCGAACAAAAACTTATTAAAAATATAATTTTTTTAACCAAAAAAAATTTGGAAATACTTTTAGTTATGCAACAAATCCAGTTCTTCTTAAACGTCTCCGTAATGTGCGCCTGAGCTCAAATCTAATTTCAGCAGAGCGAAATCCATAAATAAACGTGTTCCAAAAGGAATTCGTAATAGCTGGAAGATAGGTCCACTGTTCTACGTATGTTTGCAAAGTGGACGAGTTACCAGCATATGCTTTGTACAGGATGCAAATGGCGGAGGGCAAATAGCAGATGCCATGTGTAATTAAAACTTTTTTGGCAACTTTTAGAGACTTTTTATGATTATCATGTCTCGACGTTGTTATATCATTATGGCGATATAACCGCTTATAGACACAAACTTGGCATATTATGATGGAGATGAAAACAAAAGAACTGTATACTCCAGAGAAAAATTGATACCCTTCTAACAAAGGGTGGTAAACATATACAGCTATTAAAGGAGGTACAATAAAAATACACCATATCCCAGCAAGCACTGACGCCAACGTGTTTTTTCTTATTAAAACGCGAAATGTAATTGGTTTATAAACAGCTACGAACAATTCGAAAGCGATGAATGCTGTTCCAGTTATCGATACGGTAACAAACATGAACCCAAATGAAAATAGCATTCGGACGACTACGCAATTTACGTTTCCATGGTAATAACTATAAAACAACATGGAATAAGCTGGTACGGTCAGTATACCTAACATTAAATCAGCAAATGATAACATGATAAATAAAATATTATATGTCTTTCTTAACCGCTTGTTTGATAGCACTAATAATAAAAATACACCGTTTGAAATGACAATAGCGCATGCGCAGATAAGTGTCACGAAAGAAACAGCAATGTGATTATATCTTGCAGATTCTGTGGATGATATCAACGGAGTGTAAAACTCGCACCATAATTTTAAACCAGTTTCATTCATCGGTAGAATTTATGTCGCAAAGATCAACAAATGCAGACCTTTTAAATTGTGTATTGTATTTGAACTAAAGTTTCATATCAAAAACAAGGTGTAGCCAGGATATCTTTAAACTATTTGATCAAATAAGAAATATTGTTATTATTGCCTATTTGTTAAAATTACATTTCGTTTGTTTAACGAAATTAAGAAAAACAAAGCCAAAACCAGCTGCGTCGAATTTACCTTTGCAAAAACCAAACAAACTTTTCTTCTTCGAATTAACAAAGTCTCCAACTAATTGTACAAAAATATATTAATACTTTGTGAACAAAGAAAACAAAACAACATTTTATGTGCCTTTAGAACAACTCTTCTTAATTATTACCTTAACAAAGAAAATAGAAAAGTATCATTACCGAAAAAACGAGTACACAAAGAAATTTAGAGCTAAAATACAAAGCCTTGCTTGAATTTGACGAGGGAAAAAACTAACAAAAAGGTTTCATTTTTGTTTGAAGTTCCACAAAACACTGTGTCCACTTGAAAAAAAAAACTTGTTGAGGCTTTTCAAAAAGGCAGTGCTTCTACCAAAAGAGTTAAAGCAGACAAGTAAATTAATAAAGTTGTTTAAAATGGTTCAAAAGATTGCGATCAGAAAATGTCCCAATCAACGGTGTTCTCATCAAGTAAAAGGCATTGTACTTTGCAAATGAACTAAACGTGGAAGATTTTCAAGCCTGAGAAGGATGGCTAGAGAAACGGAAAAAGAGGAAGGCTTAGAATTCGTTATGTTTTACTAAAAATATACTTTTTCTTCAGCTTAACTGCAATCGACATGGAACTTTCATTCCCAATTAATCAAGTGAAGGAGTCCATATGTCCTTGTATACATGTTGACCCATAACAAAAGCATCCATGTTAAAACATTTTTCCAGAGTTAATGGTATTTGTTCAAGATATTCTTGATTGATGGGATATCTAATGCTGCCATGGTCTGCTTGTATCATGAAAAAGAAAGAATTATAGAATCATATTTTATAAAGTGTAAAGCAAGCCGTATTTAGTATGTGTCACTAAATAAGGCTTGTTTTACACTTTATAAAAATTTTCATGTTTTTTTATTTTTAGATTTGGTGTATCGCTCAATACTATTTCGGTTGAAGAGAAATCATTGACCGGTGAAATGACGATTCCACGGGTGGAAACAACTTTACCAACACTCTTGTCGCGCTATTCGCTGAAGAATATTCTCAATGCCAACGAATCCGGTTTGTTTTATCATTGCTTGCCGGACAAAACATACCCTTTTACAAAAAAAGTGTGTTGGTGGCAAGCACAGCAAAGTTCGTTTCACTGGAATGGCAGCAGGCAGCTTTTTGTGAAAGATTGCAAATGTTTGTTATAGGCAATTCAGTAATTCCTCGTTGCTTCAAGGGCTGAGATTTTGAATCCGGTTACCGTTAACTAACAGATATTGCCAGGACAACTTTTTTATTTCCTGTCGCAAATTTTAGCAATAAATGTGACGAAACATTTTACTGACAGCCAATCAGAGCGCAGTAGGTATACACAATGCTTTACCTCCTGTGATGGAAATGTTACCTGTTTCACAGATGTGCAAACGATGCATTTTTGACAACCGCGACAATATTAAGTCTGTTGCTATGTCCTGGAATTTTTTCTGGGGCTTTCCTTAGTTCAACTCTTTGTTTTACTTTTATAACAAACCTCAATACCTGCACGCCGATAGAAAAACCTTTAATAGCCTTTCGCACGCGTGCATCGATGTTAAAACAAAATCAATAGATCTATTTCCATATCCATTTTCGTTCCGTAGAATATATATAGCAAAATACCGAATAACATGAAAACGAGATTAGTTATGAGCAAAATTTTAGTTTGCAGCGAAGTAGTGCAGACATGGTTTGTTTACTTGCAATATTTGCAAAATTAATTTGTCATACAGATTGTTATTAACATTAGGTGATAATATGGGATAATAACATGTATCATTGGGCCGTTCAAATGCTTTTGTTAATTATTCTTGGTGTTAAATGAGCTAGGTATTAGCTAGCTTTGAATATAATATGAGTAGCTAGCTAGTTTACTGGCTGACTTCTGCCAAACAAATGTGAAATTTCAAGCTGATTACCAAAATTGGTGATGTTGCTGGTATATATCCTGTGTCTCCAGTTATTGAGTTACCTTATTTTTTAAACAACATCTGTGAAAATAACATTAGCAAGGCTTACTGATGACGGCGTGGTTTTAAAATAGTAGTTGAGTTGACCTTATGGGTGCCTTACCTCGGTTATTTTTTTTCCAAGTGAGGGTAGTTTTGGAAGTATTTATAACTCACATTTTACACATTTGTGGTTTCAGAATTAGGATACTAATATGACTTGGTGGGGAAAGTTGAAATTAAACTTTCCTTGGAATGTTCTTGCTTATTTGTCTCATATTTTAAGCCTCTATCGTAGATTGTATTTGGTAAAAAAAATTATTTAGAATTCCAAAAAATAAGGTTGACAAAAGGGATGATATTCTAATTCTTAAATTTAGTATTCAGAGATTTACCATCTTGGTATTTTTTCAGGCAAATGAAATTCTCCAGTGATTATGCTTGAGAGAGATAGAGAAATGTTCCTTCTGGCACAGGCGCACATACGCGCACGAGCACGCCACAGTCAAGCCCAACAAATCCCTATCATACCTTGTTTATCCATGCATATCATCACAAGTCCCTAATAGGCTGTGTTTATCCATGCATATCAAAATCAATGCCGCAAATGAGTAAAAATAGTTCTAGCACACATCAAGGTAAATTCCCCCTCCCCCTACATCCGCTAAATATCATCAAAAATCAACGCATGCGCAGTAAAGACTGTGAATGTTGTAATGAAATTCACCGACAATCGAAATTTCCTTAAATAAAGATGAGCAAGCACACCGTACAACAATTACGTGATATCGCGAAAAGCCGTGGGCTGGCTGGTTACTACAGGCTACGCAAGGCCGAACTAGTTGCCTTACTGAAGGATGTACCACAGGGGCCACCTTGGAGGGCTGGGCAACGAAACCAATTAAGCCTGTGACTATAGTACCAACGCCGGAGGATATGGATATGTTTGAGAAACGGGAGATGTCGAAAAACCATTCGGTTGTAGGGGATAAAATCCGGGAATGGTATGACTGGTTATTACCAAAATCTGAAATGGATGTGTTTGAGAAACGGGAGATGTCGAAAAACCGTTCGATCGTGAAAACTAGGATGCGAGGATGGTACAACTGGCTGGTGGACACTATTCCCAGGCCTATAAAAGAGGGGGTCAAGAGAACCTACGCGTCATTCAAGCGTAAGGTGATGGAATTATATGATAGTGCGACTAGTATCATCGCGAGGCCTACGCTTCATGATGAGGTGGAAAAAGAGGCCGAGGAAGACTACCTGGAAGATATTCAAAATCTATATGATCAGCAGCCAGGGCAAGATTTTACGCCTCAGGAACATAAGCATGCACTGCATAAAACATTTAAAAGTTTTCGAATTCCCGGCATAGGAGGAGCCGACGTCGACGGGTATATAGGGATGATGAGGCCCAGCGTGAAAACCTTGATTGGGGATCAGGCAGGGGAAATGGGATCAGCAAAGGCACAGATGACCCTATGGATCATGTGGAAGAAGAAAATAGCACCAAGCTTGGAGGAGGCTAACGATGAGTACATCAAGGTGAGGAAAGCCTTTAGCAGCAAGATGATAGAAATCTTCCAGGGTAGCGACGTAGACGACGTGCTGGATAGGATGTTTGCTGATATCAAGACACACGTTGAACATCCGGCACTACCCCAGAGCGGGTTCACCATTAGTCGAATACTACACCTTGATGTAGACTTTCATAAGCTGAGGCTAACAAGGGGTTCATCATATATAGAACTACCAAAATGGATATCATCAAAGAAGGCCATCATCAACCCAGTGAATGAGGATGAGGAATGTTTTAAGTGGGGCGTTATAGCATCCCTACACCATGCAGAGATCGGAAGGAACCCGAATCGAATATCACAAATGCATCGCTATATTCCCCTCTACAATTGGCAGGATATAGAGCTACCGACAACCATCAAGGACATATCAAGGTTTGAGGGGAATAACACGGACATTGCGGTGAACGTCCTGTATATACAAGACAAGAAGATCAACATCCTGCGACGATCTGAGTACAACAACATGTGAACCTATTGCTCATCACTGATGGTAAAAAGGCCCACTATACGGCTGTCAAAAGCCTATCCAGGCTCCTAGGCAAGGAGACATCGAAAAATAGGAATGCGATGCATTTTTGCCTTAACTGTCTACAGGCCTGCAGCACAGTTGAATCAAGGGACAAGCATTATGGCTACTGCAAGGATCATGAAGCAGTCAAGATCACAATGCCAAAAGAGTCCGAAAAATGGTTACAATATAGGGATGGTCATCAGCAATTTAAGGTACCTTTTGCCCTATACGCAGACTTTGAAAGCCTATTAATACCAGTAGAAGATAACAGGGGTATCAAGACGAGGAAGCTGAACAAACATGTACCGTCCGGCTGGTGTACCTATAGTACATTTGCATACGGGGCCGTGCCGGACCCATTGATGGTGTATCGTGGCAAGGATTGTGTCACGCGCTTCGTGAACCACCTGGAAGATGCGGTGAAGAGGCTATAAGGGACATTATCACAACAACCAATGCTGGAACTAACAGAGGTGTTAAAAAGGGAACATAATGAGGCCTCAGGATGCCATATCTGCATGAAGCCCTGTAACGACGTGAATAACCGTAAGGTTCGGGACCATTGCCACTACACAGGGCTGCATAGAGGCGCCGCGCATAACAACTGCAACCTCAAATACAAGATACCCAGCCATATACCTATTATCTTCCACAACCTAAGCGGGTACGACGCGCACCTGTTTATCCGGGAACTAGGGGAAAAGTATAACACACAGGACATTGGCTGTATTGCCGAGAACTCGGAAAAATATATCAGGTTCAATGTTAAAATTAAGGTACCACTTGCAGGCATGGGGTATGGTGATGGCGAGGCTTATAAGAGTATAGAGCTCAGGTTTATCGATGGCTGTAGTTTCATGCCATCAAGTCTGGATAAATTGGCAAGCCACTTCACTAACGAACAGTGCAAAAATCTCCGCCGGTTTTTCAACAAGGATGATATATTTCAACTCATGCGCAGGAAGGGTGTGTATCCGTATGAGTATATGGATGATTGGCAAAAATTCGACGAGTTGGAGCTACCCCCCAAGGAGGTATTTTACAGCAGGCTGAATATGAAGGGGATTAGTGATGAGGATTATAGGTATGCACAAAAGGTATGGAATTGCATCACCCCAGAGGGTGATGATGTTACCATGGGCGACTATCACGATGTCTATCTCACCACGGACGTCCTGCTATTGGCCGACGTTTTCGAAACATTTCGAGAGGTATGCTTGAAAAACTACAAGCTTGATCCTGCTCACTTTTATAGTGCGCCGGGTCTCGTCTGGAAGGCGGCACTCAAGTTTACCGGTATTAGGCTGGAGCTCCTCACAGATCCTACTATGCTTCTCATGTTCGAAAAAGGTATCCGGGGAGGTATAACCCAGGCGGTACACCGGTATGCCAAGGCAAAACAACAAGTATATGGGTGAGCAGTACGATCCGGAGGTTGAATCCTCCTACCTACAATATCTCGATGCCAACAACCTGTACGGCTGAGCCATGTGTCAAGACCTCCCAATAGATGGGTTTAAATGGGTGTCGAACGTTGAGGTATTTACCGGGGCGCGAATTGCGAAGCTTGTCGAAAAGAACAAGTATAGATACTTACTTGAGGTTGATATGGACTACCCCGGGAGATTGCATGACAAACATAACGAGCTGCCGTTTCTACCAGAACGCATGGTGATTAACAAAGTCGAAAAACTGGTACCAAATTTAAAAAACAAGCGTGGGTATGTGGTACATATCAGGGCCCTAAATGAAGCCATAAAGTACGGGCTTGAACTAAGGAAGGTGCATGGAGTCATTCAGTTTAACCAATAGCCATGGCTTAAGGGGTATATAGATCACAACACGAGGTTGAGAACCGCTGCAAAAAATGACTTTGAAAAAGACTTCTACAAGCTCATGAATTTGTCTGTGTTTGGTAAGACCATGGAGAACATTAAAAATCATCGGAATTTCAAACTTGTCACCAACGAGGACAAGTATATGAAGCTTGTAATGAAGCCGAATTTTAAGGGTGGAAGCCGGTTCAGCAAGACCCTCCTAGGGGTTGAGATGGGCAAGACGGAGGTAAGGATGAACAAGCCCGTATATATAGGCCAGGCCATCCTCGAAATGTCAAAGCTCATCATGTACGAGTTTCATTACAACTACATGCAGCCAAAATATGGTAGCAAGCTACAGCTATGCTACATGGATACCGACTCATTCGTATACCATATTAGGACGCATGATTTTTATGTTGATATTGCGCAGGATGTCGGGACACGTTTTGACACGAGCGCCTACAATGCGGAAGATAACAGGCCCCTACCTATGGGGAAGAACAAAAAGGTCGTGGGTTTTATAAAAGATGAGCTAAGTGGGAAAATTATGACCGAGTTCATAACCTTGAGGGCAAAACTCTATGCCTACGAAAGCCTTACGAAGGAGGGCGGTGACAGGAAAGCGAAGGGCGTAAAGAGATGCGTTACCAAGAAGTCCATCACTTTTGACGACTATAGGCAATGCCTGGAGGAGGGCGTTAATATCTATAAAAGCCAGGTCTTAATCCAACACAAGAACCATCAAATCTACACCCAGGAGGTGAACAAGTTAGCGCTTAACAGGGCAGACGACAAGAGGCTCGTGCAGCAGGACCAGGTGTCCACGCTAGCCCGTGGACATTACCGCCGGTTCGGCACTTGAGAATAAAAACATGGAAGTGTGGTGTTTGTATATTGCTGTAATACTACCGTATACCTTGATCGCATTTTGTTTTTTTTAATATCGCCGTATAATAAATAGAATATCAGAGCTTGCACAAGTGTTTGACAATGCCTCCGCAGAATTTGAGCATGTCGAAAAACCCACGGATCAACGTCAGGTCCTGAGGGAGGCTCTGCGCAGGGACAAGGGACATCTATTACCCAAAAAATGGACCGGATGAGGCCATCGACAAGGTACATACCGAGTACGTTCAACGAAAACTTCAGGAGAAGTGTGAGAAGACCAGCCAAGTAGTCAGCCTATATGCGAACATGGTTGGAAACCTTGTGGATATCGATAACGTCGAGTGCCTACGAAAAGATATCGAGGATGACCCCATTATCCGGGATGCCATGACAGATCTCGGTATTCTGGTGTATTGTACCATTGGTAGGTGCCTAGCACCCATTTTAGTGGTAGGCCACACGGCGCGGCATGTGAGCAAAAAAGAGGATGAGGCGGATACCAAGGAGAAAGATCCGTGAGGATCGGGGTAAAATTTATCTTATAGCTCCGAAGAGCTATAAGATAAATGACTGAGGAAGAGAAACAAGAAGAGCGAATCATTACAAAACCAGTAAAGCATCCGGGAAGGGTTGCGCAGGGTCACAAGTTGGCGGCACTGATGAAGAAAAGAAAGGAACAGCTTAGGCAACAAGAAGGTACTGTAGAGCCTGCAGTCAAAGCCTCTTCTGGGACCAGTTCCGTACAGTCAGTCTACATATACGGTGTAGGTACGCTTGCCGTGCTTGCGATAGGGGTCGGGGTTTGGTACAGATTTGCCCCAAAAAATGATGGAGAATCCCACAAGCCCGCGGCCCACCCCGACGCTCAACAAAAGGATAAAACTCATCCTGCAATTTTCAAAATGCTATAATAAATGGCAACAAGCAAGGCAACAGCTCACGAAAATATGACCCCGCATGAAACCCAAGTAATTGACTCTTTATGGGAGTCCGTCAGGCTGGTATCTTATACAATCCTTATAGCCTTGGGTGCAAAAAAAGCCCTGGGAGTTTCTAGGCCGGGGGCTAAGATGGACCTGGAAGACGGTATGAAGCTCGCCGGCTATATGACCGGAGCTATCTTATTCGACGAATATTCGATTATGCAGGGCTGGTATAAGCGTTCTCTGGTACCCAAACCGAAATAGAAATCAATATAGAGGAGGAGGAGGAGGTTTCTGTTTATCCGTAGAGATAAATAGAAATCAAATATGGAGGAGGAGCTAGGAAATTTTAAAAATGTAAACATTATCTTCCCCTGTACAAATTTAAGATCAGGGGGAAGAAGGGTCACCGAACAAAAGTTGCATCAAATGCCTCGATGCTAGCAGGGCGTCACGGGAACGTGCGAGGTGTCACCCTGAACAGGAGAGTTGCAGCGAGGATGGTGGGATTGATGTAGCTGGAATGGATAGGGAAATTAGAGAGTCCCAGCAAGACGAAAATTACCTGCTTCTTTACACCCTGCTATTCCACGACATTGTACCGAGGTATATTGAGCTTTTAAAGACACCCATCAAGATACCCCTCTTTTACCCAGGGCCCTGCCCTGCCTTGCAAGAAAAAGCGCAGCTTGCTGAATGATATCGCAAGGTAATCCGGTACCTGGCGGGTAAGCTATCATTTGAACCCCTTCCCCTTGTCTACAAGGCCATAGACTGCCCCAACTGTAATGGACATCTTGTCAACAACCACGGCGGCACATGGATCTGTGCCGAATGCCTTTGCATTATACCGAAAATAGATAGGAATAAATGGTGTTAGATGTTGTTAAGGAGCCTCACACGGCAATCTTTACAGGCCCTACAAGTTGTGGAAAAACGCAACGTGTTCTAGACCTGCTTGAAAATGAATATAAAAAACACTATCACAACATAGTGATACTGTGTCCTACTCTACGGTGGAATACCACCTACCTTGATAGGGCTTCACCCTGGCGGGACGACTATGTGTTTCTGATAGACCCCAAGGATCAACTTTTTGAATGGATTCAAATATTGTCCTCATTGTTGACGGGTGAAGAGACGTTGTTTGTCGTCGACGACATGATAGCCGACGAGAGTCTCGACAAGCTGCGACAATCCCTACTTAAGCTTGCCATCAGTGGTAGGCATCGAAAGCATAGTTTATGGTTCTTAACGCAATCGTGTACTGCCTTACCCAAGAACCTTCGGAGGCAGAAAAAAGCCCTGTTTTTGTGGTACCCTCATGAACGCTCGGACATGAAAATTATAGACGAGGAGACGAACATGATCTCCGATTGGGGTGAGATCAAGGCTGAGTTGAAAAAGTCCAGGCATGCATGCCTATATGTGAGGCTGGAACATCCTAGGACTAGGAAGATTCTCGACTGACCGTAGGGCAACAGCAATTCTATCCCATAAGGGAAAAGATGTCATCACAAATGTCGCTTTTCAACGCACACCAGCAGGGGCCATCGAGACTCTATTTGATAAACAAAATCAGCCTCTGTTCAAGCGTGCTGATCTCGAGAGATTCCTGAATATTCTAAATGCTAGACGGTATAGCCTTGATCGACATATGATAGCATCAAGAGGAAAAATAGAGGGTATGGAGGCTGTACCGCCGCGGTACAGCCTTAGAAGAGGGAAAAATCCGCATGATGTATTCGTTACACTTGACGGTGCGTTGGAGATTGTTGTCAGATCAAAAAAGACTAGGGCTGTAGCCTTGACAAAATGGCTTACGAAAAAAGGTGTAGAAAAATTGCAGAATGAGGCCAGAGAGCTTGCTGCGGCAATCGAAGAAAGGGACGTGGCCATCGCCATCCTCAAGGACGATCTTGATGCCAGGGATGAGCAGCTTGATGTTCTTAGGCAGGACAACTCGGAACTACGGCATAGGCATGTTCCCCACCGGTACCAATATGATACCGTGCTATGCGTGGTTGATAAAAATGATCCTCACGAGCATGGAAAAAAAGGCGGGCATAGGCAATATATGATCCGATGCCAGCGTAAACAACTCGGCGCAAGAATAAGTATTTTAAAAGCAATGTACCCCAATATGACCATGAGGAAACCCGAATGTGACGATCCTAACGCCGTGCATGCTTGGTGTAGGTTCAAGGATGATGTCCTTACCAAGGACAATTTCTACAAGAACCACTTCACTCTACCTGACGATGATACGCGGGACCTATTCGAAGGGATGTTTGATATTGATATGACATAAGGGGGCGTAAATTTTACTACTCTTGCGGGTATTACAATTACAGGTGAAAGCCTCCGCCGAACATTGCTATATAAGAAATGTCGTCACAAGTTACATTTAACACGGAAGCCATCGAGACCCTACTGTCTAGTAACCAGAATCAACCTATGTTCAAACGTGCTGATATTGGTAGGTTTTTGGGCATTGAAAAGATTGCGGAGTCCTATCGGGATATTGCTACCCTTGCGCGTCATGAGATGGGGTTGGTTACTAACCAACCCCCAAAAGGAGACCTGAATGGGTATGACGCTTTTGTTACACTGGATGATGCATTTGAAGATTGTGCGCCGGAGCAGGAAGCCCAAGGCGTAGGATTGATCAGGTGGTTGGCCCGGGCAGGTGCCAAAAAATTACAGGATGAGCTTGAGAAGCAGCGTCAGGCCCTCGAGGACAGGGATATGGCCATGGCGGTGCTGGAGGGTGATCTAGAGGATAGGGATGATGAAATTGTCTTCCTGGAGGACGAGCTTGCAGTGCTCGGGGATCAAGTAGAAACACTTCAGCAACGTACCGTGCCTTACTTAGAAGATCCTGGAAAAGATAACGGCATGGTTGTGATCCAGAAAAACAACAACGACCCCTTTCCATACCTGGCCATCTGTGGCCAACAGGGGTATGTAGCGCACAAGATTCGGAACAAGCTTTTTGACCATCCCAGTGGTGAGATTGTCGTACTGGCAGAGACCCCGAATGCCATAGTTCACTACAACTGGCTCAGGGAGCGTGGTTGTATCGAAGTCAACCCGGAGCGTGTGAGACATTTCAGGCTTGGTGAGCACTACACGCATGAGCGTCTCCTGGAGCTCGCGGAATAGGCGATGGTTTTTTCTAAAGTGTGGGGACGCCCTAGAAAAATATACATTTTTGACCCGCTTGGCTTCATGCTTCCATCTATTGAAATATCAAAAGATGGAGGACTATGTGAGGCAAAGACAACTGAAAAATATGTACAATATCCAGGTACCTGTGTTGTGATGTTGTATCAACGCAGAGTCAGTGACTGGTTATTGCCCTGAGTGCCTAGAAATTTTTAGGTTCAGAAATGGATTCTTTTATGATGGTTTTCAAGATCCCGATGACGAAGAGCTTTTAAGCAGAGTAGCATCAGGGGGAAAAGCATGGACAACATTCGCGAGAAGCGAGATCGACGAGGATCTAGAGGCTGAAATTGAAAGCATGGGACTGTATATCGTTGATGTCAAAAAGAACAAGTATGATGTAATCTGTTATGAGGTCGTCAAAGACAAGGACTTGAAGCTGTCAGATTTGGCTGATATCGCAAGAATAGGTGATATCCTTAACTTTCCTATAAAGGATCGAAAATTGGTTGATATTGATCTTAACAGTGAACCCGATGTCATAAAAGGCATCCTTTATGAGTACCCGTTTTACACCATATATCCTTTGCTCTATGTAAGGAATGTAGATGATGGGTATGAGGATATAGATTTAGGTATACTTATGAAGATCTATTACCAATCCTTAACATCCTCCGGCGGTACCTGAACATCCTCTGGGATCAACATGAGTTCCTCCGACACGAAGCTTCTTTCAGGGCCGTCCCTCAAATAGTACAAAACACGACTACCCGCTACGATACGATCCAACCTGTAAGTATGTTTGTTCCAAACGGCGTCGGTTGCGCGCCTTTTCGAATCATCATGTTCTTCCCCTGGTTGGAGGAGGT
Organism: Hydractinia echinata; assembly: GCA_030067915.1. Lineage (NCBI taxonomy): Eukaryota > Metazoa > Cnidaria > Hydrozoa > Anthoathecata > Hydractiniidae > Hydractinia > Hydractinia echinata. The sequence goes on along the minus strand of JASGCC010000035.1, from coordinate 934,750 downwards.
AGAGATATAACCCGTCCTCAGGTAGGGGTTTTTCTTCAGGGTATTGTTCGCTTTTTGCGAGCGGTACCTCATCCAGCTTGATCGCCTTTGAGGGTTTCATGTTAATCATGGCAGTTTTGGTATTGTTTAGATTTTTCACGATAGCATACAAGAGTTTGACCCAAATGGTACTAGGCTCCCTGGGGACCAACTCCTGTATATCCTGAGGCCTAAAGAGTCTTTCTGCGAGTACCTTGTTGTAGGATTCGACAAAGGCCGTAAACGTATGATGATATTTGGTGGTGGCCCTCTTGATTTCCACACCTTTATCAGCTAGCAACTTCGTTACATCCGACTTGAATTCACTAACATTATCACATTGGAAGGTTTTAGGGCATTGTAGGGGCCCCGCCCTGTAGATGTCCTTCAACATGTCCGCAACCTCGCTGGCTTTCTTGTTACGTAGAGGCCTAGCTACTTTGTACCTTGAGGCCACGTCAATGCCCGTCAGGATGTACTTGTATGTGCTACCATATAGCTTATCATGGGGCATATACAGTAGATCGAATTGGTGCATTTCGTTGGGTCTTGTAATGGTAAAATGGGGGTAATCGATACGTTTCGGACCCTTGATGTGTCTCAGCCACAAGAGGTGTCTACTCAACCAGTGAGTGACCTTCTTTTTGGATAGACCGCTCTCCTTCGCCAGCAATTTGATAGCTTTGCGTCCGGCCCAGAGGTGTTCCGGGGTATAGTATATAGCCCTCAATTTTTCCGCTTCTTCCTCGGTAACGATATGTGGTGCTGCTTTTGACATGTTGTTTATTACATGTCAAAAAACGTTTATAGATATTTGTAGGCCACAAAACCCAGAATGCTCAATGATCCGACGATAAAGGTCAATTCCCCATCTTGTTGTGGTTTGGAGGGTGTATAGAAATCCGATAATTTGGGCTTGCCCTCCTCTGTTGCGATGCAGTACTTGTACATATCGTCGTCTAGCTCCCTCAAGCTCTTACCGGCCTTGATTTGTAATTCCCGTTGCCTGCCGAACCAGTCTATCTTTGCTTGCCTATCCCGTAGCCACTTTGCTTGGGCTGATTGTAATTGTTCGACAGCCTTATCATGCCTCTTCCGTTCCGCTTCGCCATGCCCTGATAGTTTGCTAAACAAGAATTTCGTGCCGCTAAACGCGAGCGCGTTAATTGCAGCACCTGCAACAATGACAGCGATGGTTGCCATTTATTTAGTACTCCACGCTGTGGAATCTACCATCTAGGATGTTCAGCTGGGCGTCTTGAAGCAGGTAAACATAACACCTGAAATCCCCAGCTCCGTCGGCTTTCTTGGTCATGTGCAACGTAATACCGTCACTCAGGCGTTGTAGGGGCCTTCCGCTACCATGCAGGTTGTGGTCGGGGCTTGATCGAAAGTCGATAAACAAGGCGTAGCGTTCTGTTAGGAATTGCCCAATGGTCACATTCGAATCGTGGCTACCAAAGAGGCCCACGATCTGTTCGAGGTGGTCCTTAGGAAGCATGGCGTGCGAATATAGCTCATTAGGCTCGCCCTCAACCGTAACGGATATCTTCTCAATCTTGGAGTTATAAAAGACTTCGTTGGCACCCGAATAAGCTTTCACTTTTGCAGGGTCTACGAAGAGTAAAAGGACGCCCTTTAGGCTCTTGGCGGGGGTATCAATTTGTAAATTGTACCTCGTGTCAGCTTTTTTAAGGGTCACCACCTTACTTCGAAGTATCCGTTCATAGGGCAGGGCTAGTCTTGTATACCTTGACATCATGGCACTCGCCAGACCTTCGTGGTTGACCTTGTCAAACTCTAATGAAATATTACTGGTCCTGTAGGTAGCATCCGCTGCCTTGGCTGCCGTGCTTCCCGAGGCTGCCGTAGCTCCATCCTTGATCCCGTCACCATATGCCGCGAAGTGAATCACGAACTGCAGCCTGTCATGGAGCCCTGCCTGGTAAAACGGCAAGTCTCTAGTCAGCTCAAACATCTTGCCAAGGGGTATGGAAAAGGTGTTCCCGTATGCCGCAGCGATGGCTTTTTCCTCGTCGGTACCCACGTGATCGCTAGCCTTTACCTGTAGGGCGCGGATTGTACCATCATTCGGATTGATCCCCTGTAATATCTGGTTATTGTCCCGATCGAATTTTGGTAGACATAGGTCTCTGTAGACCTCCATGGTGTTGAAATCGCTAATATTTTGTACCTCGTTACCGTTCAGTGTGATGCGTAGATTTCGCACTATACTTTTCCCTATGCTGCTGACTAGGGTACGCTTCGCGTTAGTCCCTGTCAGCACCAGGTCAAACAGTAGTTTGATACTACCCGGAAAAATAACATCGTTTAGCCCCATGTTAGGGTTATCCACATACAAGTCCTCATTCTGATTAATCGTGGAGGGTATATGACTTACCTTGACGCGCTGCCGCCTTCCCTTAATACCAAAAAGCTGTTTCGTTTCTGCGTAGGGGTTCAATGTAGTTCCAAATGCACTCATTTATTTAGGATGATTTTTTTTAAATAAATGCCAACGAACCCAGGATATGAACACGATATTTATGATGATGGTGGGAAGGATGATAAGCCTGATGATACTACACCATCAACGCCAAAAACTCCATCAACGCCAAGGCCTTCAACCCAGGGAGAACAACAGGGTGCCCCGGGGTCTAGGCTTGAGGAGCAGAGGGAAGAAATACTAAGATGAATGATGTCCTTAAGCAGGATTCGAGGTTGGCGAATGGCCCCATTGCGATACCCTACGATGAGTTTAGTATGAAAAGGGAACGTCTTTTTTTCAATAAAATAGAGCTTACGGCATTAATTACAAAAAAAAGGGGTGGGCTGCGAGCTGTCAGGGAGATGATCAAGAATTTGAAGGCAGATCTCGTGCGGGCTATGGGTTTCGCGGACTTTGTCACTGCACCCAACAGAGGTAAGGAAGCGGCCCAGGCACTTGGGAAACAGGGGGCTGAGCTTGCGGGGAAGGGCAGGGCTGCCGATGCCATTTCGATGCAATCTATAAAATCCATGGAAGAATTTGTAGATGCCACGGAGAGCTTTATGGAAGATACTTCGTTTGGCGGCGGGCCTGATGAAATTATCACTGAGCGTGAGAGAAGGGGGCTAGATCTTGAAATTCAAACCATACGGGGTAACTTGAAACTAATGAAAAACAAGATGATCACAAATGATAGCGAGATTAAGAAGGCAAAGGGCAAGGTGAAGGAACTCGAGAAGCAGAAAGCCGGGGCAGCCAAGGGACAACAGGATATCATTGATGGGAAAATCAAGGAGTTTGAGGATAAGATTGAAAAATTGAACGCCGAAAAAGAGTCCATGCAGGAAGCACATGGCATACTATCCTCCAAAATTTACAGCCAGCTGAGGGTTATCAAGGAGACCCTGATGAAAATCGCTGGAGATGACACCTCCCTGCTTGAAAAGCTTAAAATTTTGTTCAAAGAGCAGGGTCTGACAATAGCGAGTATTGTGTCGGCTGTTGGTCTACTGATAAGCACAATCGTACTCGTCGTTACGGGAGGAAGTGCCGCAACAGGAGCAGGAGGAGGAAGTGCCGCAGGAAAAGGATTTGTAGAGAAGCAGCTGGAAAGATTGGGCAAGTTCCTCAAATACCTAGCAGCAAAGGCAGGTGCTGCATTACCCGGGATTATGGGTACCGTAGTCTCATTCCTTCTGAGGGTGGCGGCAACCATTATCGAATACGCAGCCAAGCATCTGTACATGGCAATCGCGGCTGCCGCTGGGTTTGTTGTGGTCTATGTTGGTAGGATGAAAAAGGCCTAATATTAGCTATTTTTTAAGCCAGATATAGGCAATGATGAGGCCTACCCCTGTCGTGATCAATGCAGCCTTGGTATCCTCATGCTGTTGTGGGGGTTCCCTACGTTCAGGTGTAGCATGCATAGGAGGCGTAGCATGTATAGGCGGCGTAGCATGTATAGGTGGTGATTTGATAACCGCCGTATGCTTGATGGTCTGCTCCATGGGCCTAGGGGGTGCTTTGATAACCGCCGTATGCTTGATGGTCTGCCCCATGGGCTTAGGGTGTGCTTTGACAGTATGCTTCTCAATAGGGTTGTTATTCACATCAACCTGGGCCCACACATTTACATTTGCGGGTGCAATCAAGATATTGTTATTGTACCCCTCAATTTTACCGATGCGTAAGTTCATGTCTGAGGATAACATGTACACGATGGGCATGACGGCAAAATTCACCGGGGTTCTGGCATGTTGGAGTACTTTTTGGAATTGCGTGATGTCATGCCCTACATTCTCCTGACGTTTGTACCATACTCTCAAATTTTTGCATCAAGATTTGCCTAGCCGTGTAGTTATCAGCGCCGGACCCGATTAAGGATGGTTTGGCTCCTGCCTGCGATCCCAGTAACAAGACCACATAGACCCGAATACTTTCACTTAGCTTGGTAAGACCTTCCGACGTCAAACCCTGACTTGTTGGTATGATGAATTTAGCCCAATCACCCTCAACTTCTGGCCACCATCTTCCGTTGGTCAATGATGCCGATACTGATTTGGTTTTGTACAGGCTATTGGGCCCGGCACCATATTCGCGACATACTTGCGCGTAGCCAGAGGTTGAATAAGGGTTTTTGTACCGTGAAAACCATCGTTAAAAGACATGGGTACATTCATCCTTGCCAGGATACGACGCATGTGGTAATAGACATGAAATTTAAAGATTGAGTTGACAAGGGGTACGGAGCCCGTCATATGCTTGGCAGATATGCCTAATGCAGTGCTTGCGCAATGGGTTGCGAAATTGACCTGAATATTCCAGTAGTCCAGGGCTTGTCCTCTTGTCCATCCCTGAATAACAGGATCATTAAGTTAGGTTGTTGTAACCTTGATAGGGTATTTGGTAAACTCAGGGAAGGTCACGGAAATATGCGACTCCGTAGACACATACAGGTCCTGATGCTCAAGGTTTGTTACGACAAGAGGCCATTCTCCCCTGTTGGACTTGTACCTTGCCTTGGGGTTGTATGAATACATATTCATTGTTTTGTTATAACAAAACAATGAAACAACTCTACATCACTGATATTGCGAAACCTACGATGTTTGAGGACTACCTAGGACAGGACACGAGAATTTCCTTGAAATCGATAAGTATTAGACCTATGTGGCTGAATATTTATAGTGACAACGAGCTCGTCATCCGTAAAATAGGGCCTGATAAGAGGGAAATTAGAATTTAGATCATGAACGGCCTGTATAGGATCGAGGATTTAGCGGCTATCGTCAATAGTCAGGCACAGGAAAGGATCAAACTTTTTGTCCTGAAAAATGGACTATGTAGGCTCCGTGTCAGTGACGGGTACACGGTGGTGATTCATCGACAGCTGCAAGAGCTCCTGGGTCTATCCTACGACCCTAGTACAAAGTATTATCAGGGGGGTGACCATGATGCCTACTACAGGACTGACGTCTATCACAGATTACGCCTTGTTCGTCCCCAGTTGGACGAAGACGACTGCCTGATGGATGGAAAAAAGTATAAAATTCTGGCCTTACTACCCACCAGGGAGTTGAATGCCTGGGGGGATATGATGACCTGGGGTTTTGACACTCCTATATACCTACCTTTGAAGGGTTCTACGGATCGTCTTGAGTTTATGCTAACGGACGAATTCCACCATGACAAAAATGTATCCTTCACCGGAATTACAATGTGTTTGCTGATAGAATAAATGGTTGATTTAACTAAGCTGTATCCGAGCTTACCGAGCGCACCCACGGAGGGCGCGGTCATGCAGGATGAAGGCCAGGCCTACAGGCAGGAGGGAAGCCAGGCCTACAGGCTAAAAAAGATTGAAGATATTGAACAGTACCGACCACGGACTGTTGGGTATTACTATAGTAACGTCGGGTGTCGGAATCGGGGCGTTGGCCTCGGGTCTTGGTGTTCCGCTCTGTATAGCGATGGGGGGTATTACAATCGCCGTAGGAGTTGGACAGGCAGGTCTGAGAAACACCTGTAAGAGGCTTGGCGTGAAAGCCAAGAAACATGAGGCAATTAGGCTACTCGCTGAAACAAAATTGAACTCCATCGTCGATCTTATCTCAAGGGCTGTTGAAAATGGGGTGATTGAGGACCATGAGTTTAGTCTCATTACGCAAGAGAAGCAAAGGTATATGCTATTGAAGGAACAGATGCGACAGCGTGCTAAGAGGATTGTCGACTCCATTAATGACCGGGAGCGTGGTCAGCTAGTTGCGAGGGGGAGACAGGAGGGTAGGGATGAGTTTTTAAAAAAAGTTCAATCTGTACAGTATGCAAGCAGTATATAGAGCCCCCGCCTGAGTATAAGCCTTAGTTTTATATATTTTATAGGTCTTGTATGACCTATAAAATATAGGGTTTTTTAATCCTCACCCAGCAGCCATTTATTCAGGCTTTTATACCTACATTCTACAACATGCATTTGAGGGTAGTAGTTGCTACCCTGAACGTATATGGATGATATCGCCAGCACACCATTAAGTTTGCAGGGCCCATTATAGGGTACTGGTTGGCCATGGAAGTTGGTTGTGATTGCGTCCCCGTAGTATTTAAGCTTGGCGTTGATATAGCGACCCTTTTTCACGGGCTCCGTCGTCAATTTTTGAGATATAAGCTCCTCGATTTTAGCCCAAATTTGACGATACTTCGCGATCCAGTCGGGGTACTCTTCAAAATCAATACTCATCGCTGGCACGGCATTGGTATTGTATTGACTCACTCCATTGGACCAGACCCCAGGTGTCTTTACCCTCAGGGCTACTATGAGATCCTGTGTATGATACCCCACGATGTACCGTTGATCAGCGCCTTTGTTGGAAGGAACAGGGTCCAACACTGTCAGGTGGTCCACGTTGATATCATTAATGTCGGTAAAGGTTGTCGCAAAACTATAGAAATTTCTGGAGCTGACAAGTTCATTCTCAAATTTTAGCATCTCTTTTATTGAGAATTTTAAACAAGGTCCGAGGATTGCTTCTCGCACATACACAACTACCCCCGTTATACGTGATATATTCTTGGTAGCAGTACCAACACAACATTTTATCCTGTGCCACAAGCCTTCGCCCACAGGTACACCTATCATACTCATCAAGTATACATTCGCAGTCACTACATTGTTCTTCCATTTTATTCTATGGCCTTGGGAGTATGATATCTATTCCAAAAGAGGTCACAGTCTTTACTGCGCATGCGTTGATTTTTGATGATATTTAGCGGATGTAGGATGTGTGCTAGAACTATTTTTACTCATTTGCGGCATTGATTTTGATATGCATGGATAAAAACAGCCTATTAGGGACTTGTGATGATAGGCATGGATAAACACGGTATGATAGGGATTTGTTGGGCTTGACTGTGGCGTGCGCGTATGTGCGCGTATGTGCGCCTGTGCCAGAAGGAACATTTCTCTATCTCTGCTTGGTCAAAAACAAATTTTTCCTTGAGAGGATTAATTCACAAAACAATTTAAAAATTGTTGTTCGTAAAAAACACAAAATGGTTACTGACGTACTGCCTAGAAGAAAAAAATCTGTAACATTTTGTCAACAAAATGCTTTTCATATCGAACATTTGTGAGGTGAAAACAAAATTTTTGGTTTTATATTTTCACAAATCGACACTATGGAAGATTATTTGTTCAATTGTTAATAAACAATTTGAACAATTCTGCAAGATTAATTTTTAAGATTTCATGTAAGTAAGAAAACAAAATACCTGGTTTTTAAGAACATTGAGACTGAGATTTTGCCAAAAATTAAGCACGTTTACAGCTGAAATCCAGACATTCTTATAAGAAAAAGTATATTATTTTACTATCCTTTTTTTGGATAAAAACCTTTATATTAAAAAAAGAGTTTACTTTATATGGAGATATATGATAAGCTCTATGCTATATCAATTCATATTACTTACAAACTGTAAGTATTAAGGTTAACCATCACAATGCTTGATACAAATGTACGATTATTGACAGTCAGTAAGAGTGACAGAGGGAGTGCGACAGTTACATAATCACAACAGCCAATAGTTTGAAAATATTAATTTTAAATGTCATTTTGCACAACAAATGTTGAAAAATGATTTGTTAATTACTCATGCAGCTAAGCTATAGCTACAACCCTGGAAAAAATACTTGTGAAAAAGCTATAAGAAAATCCAGCTGTTTCATTATTCTTGATGTTGAAATCTCTTTATTGTCCCCTCCACTTTCCCCCAAAGTCAATGTTACTGTTCTCTAGTACTCCAAGTTTTTGCAGTACTTCTGTTAGCACCAGTCAAGCATATTCAATATTCAACAGTGATTTTGGGAGAATGAAGAGCTCAAAATGAAATTCACAATATGTTTTTCCAGATTTGTAGCTTGGCGCTGGCTGCTTTGGCTAGCTACCAGCAAGCTAATTTAATTCTTGAACTGATCAGAGTAACATACTCATACATACAACATACATACTTGGAAACAGTAAAATTTATTCACATCATTCTAAAAACGTGGCTAGGTTTTAGGTTTAGCTAGCTAACATATACCAAAAGATACACCCTTAAATATTGCAATATTTTAACTTTTTTTGTCACACTACCACTACCAACACCCTCTTTATAACTATGTTAACTACGATTATGTAAAACTGCCAGTTAAAAGCTGTAAAAGTCAACATTTTGTTGATACATTCTTCAAACTTGCATGTAAACAACCAGCATCCCGAAATTTGCTCATAACTAATCTCGTTTTCATGCTATTCTGCATTTTCGCATGCATATTTCGCGGAACCAAATGGATATGGAAATAGGTCTATTTAATAAGATTTAATACTTTATTTTTAAAAACAATACACTCAGACGTTTTTCGCCCCCAATTACAACCAGTGCAATATTTTCATTGTAACTGTGTTATTTTTAGTACTGATATTACATTTTCGAAATGAGATATTTTAGTTCCATGAATCCATAGATTTTGACTGTAAAGGCGTTTCTACAGTTCTACAGTATTTTGTTTCAAATGTGCTAAGGACACGAAGTAACGACTCTGTCGGCGAGTAAAAAACCGCAATATGTGCGACAAGCCAATCCGTGAATTTTTTTAACAGACTTACGACTAGTCGATTGTGTTATTTTGAAACTTCGGGAAAACAAGCATAGTAAAGCTGAAAACTCACGTTGCATTAAATGTATCAGCGTTGCCGAGTGGTTATGGAGTTCGCTTCGCAATCCCAAGGTTCGTGATTCGGTTTACAGCGCGGCATGTTTAGGAAGTGCCTTTAACACAGCTACGGTTAGGGAAATTGGGTAGGCATTGCCGGTGTATACCTAATGTATACATTTAGAATACAGGACCCGCATTGATAACAGTGTTTCCAACGCTGAAATGGCTATATCCTGTATAAATATTCGGAATATTTATAATAATAATAATAATAATACTGAAATTGGACCTGAATCAGTTATATATTTAGAAGAAGAAAAAGAAATGTCACAATATTTTAAAGAGATACATCCTGAAACAAACCAAAGAACGCCATGCCGCCCTGTTGCCACCACTAAATACGTCCTAGACGTATTACACTTGTTTATAAGCAGGAAATTTGATTGCACATTACAAATATTTACACTTATAATTGTATGTTTGCCAGATAAATTTATAAAATTAAAAAAACATTTCGACAAATTATTTATTTAATAATTTGTCGATATCTTTTTTTTTTAATTTTATAAATATTTGAACATTACAAATATTTACGATGTAAAATCAAATACATGTTTCACAATATCGCAATCAATGATTGTGCGAAAATTTCTCCATTAAATTATGCATTTCCATGTCTATGTGCTGTTGTTGTTTATTGTTGTTGTTTTTCTTCAGTACAGTTCAGCCTTGCTAGTGTTCTTATTTTATTCTTATAAAATTGTTCTACTTTCGATAACGTAAGGATGCGAAATAAAGAAGCATAGTGGTTTTTCAGTCCTTGTTGAAAAACTTTATGCAAGGCAGTTATTGGTGGGAGTAATACAGGAAAAATTTCAGTTTTGTCAAAAATCGAAAATCGTTGTGCTTTTCCCTTTAATATAAATTGTAATGATAAATAAACTAAATTATACGTTCACTGTGATTTAAAATGGTACCCGTTAGTAGCAACAAAGGAATTCCCGTAGGCTTTTCCCAAGGTAACGACTGACTGGTTACCTAAATTATTCCAACCATAATTTTTAAAGTTCTTTCTTGAGCATATTTAAAATATGTTTCTTCTTCAAATGAAACATTGGGGTCACCATTACATGATCAAAAAACATAAAACTGTGCTAATACCATAGAATAAAAATAAAGAATATAAAAGAATAAATAAAATTGTATTTGCTTTTTTTTAATATTTCCTTATTATTCTTAGTCACGCAATGTTTATATGTACATGTTATATTTATAATTAGGCAATTCTGATCTTGTTTTTTGTTGTTGTTGTTGTTGTGTATGTAATGTAAAAAAATTAGCAAAGGTGCTATTCTCGTGGTAATCCCTTACATGTTTCCGTTTTTTGAACATTTGACTTTGTGGTTATCATATGTTCGGTTTTTTGTTAATAATCCAATAACATTGGTGATATTGGTTGTTAAGTTGTAGATACTAGCTAAATTGCGAGATCGTCAGTTGATTACTACCGTCATCAGAATTTTCAGCCCCGTCCGGGTATGGACTAATCAATAATTCCTCGTGGTAGCGGGCCATGCTTTATCAAGCATTCTCTATTAGCTAGGAGTATCAAATGTTGTAAAGTAGGTAAATGTTACTCACCATTTCCGTTGCTAGCGTCGAATTCGCTTGAACTGAAGAGATTGTTAGTCTGCATGATGAAATATTTAGTTGATTCAATAAAAAAGCAGTATTTTGAATAGTGTTGCTACGTTCTTGTTTCTGTTGTAAGAGGTCGTTTTATGCCCATTCTCAGCCTTATATATTGCTTCGGTAGGGCCGTTTGAGGGTCGTTTTCATTTATTTATTTTTTAATTTTTATTGTTCAGTCTTGTAGTTGTCATAGAAACCGATGTTTAAACTGAATGTGCGCACAGATTTAGAAACTCAATTTTATCTTCAAATCGTTTCAAGGCAAGATAGTGCCCAGGTTTCTATCATTCGTGTATGCTTTCTCGAATCCAGATGATATGCCTATTACTTATTACACAGTTGTTGTTGTTGTTGTTGTTGTATGTGTTTTTCACTTTTTTTACTTTACTTTACTGTAGTTTAAAAACACCTTTGTGATCCACATCCGTTGACATTTAAAGAAAACGGCGCCTCGTGTATATTTTGGCAAATAAGCATTAACGATGATTTTTGTGAATATCACCTGCACGACACAACGCAACACCCACTTAACTTTAAATACAAAAGACACTAAAGGTGAAAAAAGATAAATATGTAAAATATAAGTAAATGTAAATGTAAATAAAACAAAACATCTTGCAACTCGAATTTATCCTGACCTTCTCCAAGACATGTAAGCTTCGAAGGCATGACTTCCTGGCGCCATTCTCTATAGCCTGAAGAATGTTCTACATGCCTAATGTAAAAAAATCAACAATTCTAGCTCTTTGGAGCGAGAATGAATCATTCTTTCAATGAATCAAGGTTTTATCGTATATATGTTGAACAAATGCAACGGGCAAATGAAAGCAAAATCGAACTACCAAAAGTCTCTTATAACTAACCATGAAACAAACACACGTAAATTCTAGGACACCATGAAAAGTATATATCCGAATAACGCTAAAAGTATTTCTACAACTACACTAAATAACTAAGATTCAAATAAGTTAAATCCTATCGTGGAAAGGTTCAGTTATTTCTTTCTATCTGTTAGTTGACTTATGATACTAATAATTTTTAACTTTTGATTGAACACGACGAACATTAATTAACAGTTGCATTTTATATATGTTAATACTTTTTAATACTTTTTTAAATTTTCTTTAAAATTTACAATGGAAAAAGAATGTGATAACAGCATACCTTTCTTTAGACGTGCATGTTTTAAACAAAAATAAAAAGCCCTTGCAGGCTTAAAGATTCGTAGCTTGCGTTCATCCACTTCCATCGAACCTTCTGTACATTTTTTACGTCAAAGTCAAAAATGTTCTTGAATATGGCCAATAAGTGCGTGAGGTCTTAGCCTGTTCTAAATAACATCTTCACTATATATTCATACATATATATATATATGAAATGAGAACTTCAGAACATTATATCATGCTGAGAGTACAAAATATATTTAATAAACCTTTTTTTTTTTCAATTATCGCGCATATAGAGGGAAAATACTAAGAGGGTGAAATTTGCCATCGGGATGACAATGTAGGCTTTAGCTCATACATTTGAAACAAGCAAAACATTCAATAGTTGATTGTTAATCTATTTAGTATCGATTAAACATTTACTGAGAGTTTATAGTGGCTGTTCATTTTTAGTTCACTTTTTCCAAGTTACGTCGACGATACGACAGCGTACAACCGGGTAAATCAGTGTTCGCAACAATGATCTAGAAACGCACTTCTTTCCTGCAACATGACGGAACAAATTCCAACATACGAGATCGACAGTTGTCACACCATTTTGTGTACATACTGGTGTATGAAACTAAAGCTTGTCCGAATTTAACAGTACAACTTTGACTGCTTGTTCAGTTTTAATGAAGCTATTTCCATCGCTATTGCATTGCCATGGTATTGAAATATGCATGTGGAACTATTGGATGAATTCAACAATGGTATTAAATTATGATTGAAGAACAAGGACGTGTGTTGTACCTAACATCATCAAATTTGGCAAAAAGAAAACAAGGAACTTTTGAAGAAAATGAGTGGCATATTTGGATTTATCAGCAAAAATTATATAACATAGGAAATTTAGAAAACCAAAAGATTATTAGAACAGGATTTATTGTAATTTAAAGTTTTAAAATTTTATAGAAGCTTGGCCATAATATTTAACTGCAGTGAAAAATTTTCACTGCAGTTAATTTGTGTGGTCATTTCTTCATAAAACATCAAAAGTTTGGCTGCTAATAGAGGCAGTTGTACTTAGTGTATAAACTTGAAAATTTTCATGTTTCAATAAATTTTGGTGCTGAATTCAAATATGTTGGTCATTTTTGTGGAAAATGATTAGAAAATTTCAAGCATGTTAACCCGAATCCGAGAATTCCAAATAGCACTTCATATTCGTTGAAAAGCGCACGAGATGTAATTTGAAGATTAACTGCACATTGCTGTATTCGACATGTACGCCATATCTCAAAAAACGCTTTAAAAAACTTTCGGATATGGGTATTAATTAATGTTCCACCTTACAGCAAACGGAATACGGAAGATATTTCTTCATTGTTCAGGGTTCCATGAGCTAGTATAGGGAGTCAGTATACCCACACTTTCATAAATACTTACACTTTTTTTCCCTAAATACTTACACTTTTCCTTAAATACTTACACTTTTCCTAAATACTTACACTTTTCCCTAAATATCACCACACCACATCACATATCGAAAGAAGGTACTATATCCTCTACCACATCACATATCGAAAGAAGGTACTAAATCCTCTACCACATCACATATCGAAAGAAGGTACTATATCCTCTACCACATCACATATCGAAAGAAGGTACTATATCCTCCACCACATCACATATCGAAGGAAGGTACTATATCCTCTACCACATCACATATCGAAAGAAGGTACTATATCCTCTACCACATCACATATCGAAAGAAGGTACTATATCCTCCACCACATCACATATCGAAAGAAGGTACTATATCCTCTACCACATCACATATCGAAAGAAGGTACTATATCCTCTACCACATCACATATCGAAAGAAGGTACTATATCCTCCACCACATCACATATCGAAGGAAGGTACTATATCCTCTACCACATCACATATCGAAAGAAGGTACTATATCCTCTACCACATCACATATCGAAAGAAGGTACTATATCCTCTACCACAAAAACATAAATTTCACAAAAACACCCACCACAAAAAATCCGCTAATAATCAACAAAAATCAACGTAAAGCAACGTATACACAATTTTCAAAAACAACGATTGACCGTCTCAAAATTTAACAATTTTCAAAATTGTGTATACAATAAAGAACAATGAGTTGGTTCAAGAACGCAATTAGTCTAGTCTATAACACCGTGTCGGCACGAGTGGTGGCAACTCGCGACGCTCTTACCTCTCGACTACAAAGTGTGCGGGATACTGTTGCTTTCTACTACAACAAGGCAAAGGAACAAATTTTAGGAGGGACAACGCTTCACGATGAGATCTAACAGGAAGCAAGGGAAGATGGAAATAGAATCAAAACATGGCGGTTCAAAGACCATTTGAACCAACCTCTGAGGGACACCATTATGCGAAAAATTGAAACCTATATCGAAATGCGTGTTAGGATTGTGTACAGCTTCGGGCGTGATATTTACCAAGGTGGGGTGGTGTGTCTGAATATCACAAAACCAAGAGCTCCATATCACTATCAAGTATAGCGGAAATCGAAGCTTTCATTGAAGACTGCGAGATAAAGTGCCTCGATCTGGAGGATGGCGAGTTTTGGACTAAGGCTTACTTACCACCTGTTCGAACCATCGAAACCCCGGGAGCCTATCAGGGTAAAATTGTCTTTGATCATATCCAGATCAGGGTGATAAGCCCGCGTGAACCTCTTCTAGGATGCGGCCCTCTCCCGGATTGGTTGCAAAAAATGAGGTCCATTTACGCTATGGATGGTGAAGATGCCAGAACGGACAACTTATGCTTCTGGAGATGCCTAGCTGTGAGGGAGAGGGTTAACGTAAAACGAGGAACAGAACGTCTCACAAAAACAGCCCTCGCTATAGCGAGGAATTACTACGGGGATATTAAACTAAAAAGATGTGATGTTAGACCTACAAGGTTGGTGGAACTCGAGGGAGTTGCCAAACAGTTCAATATCAACATTAGAGTCTTTGAGCCCAAGACAAACTCCGAACAAGCACCATGGCGTTTAGCCTACGGACAACAACAACAAAGAAAGGGGTTAGATACTATTAATCTTGGTATGCTGGATGGACACTGTTTCTACATTAAAGATTTAGACAGGCTGACCCAGCATTGGGAATGCGATATATGCAGCCAAGTTTTTGGTAAGTATCCCGGGTGTGTCGATGCGTTACGTCTTGAACAAGTCTCTACGGCTGAACCCCAAGTTAGAGTAAAGAGGTACAGAAAAAGTTAAAAAATGTACCGGGAATGAGGCCTATGACCTCTTGAGAAGGGGGATGGTAGGTGGTCCCGCAATCGTCTTCTGTAGATACCACGAAAGAGACGTGACGGGTATTAGATCTCACGTGTACAAAGAACCTCACATTTGTAAAACCATACTGGGTTATGATGCACACATTCTGTACCCAAGTACCCTGATGCAGGATTTTCCTTGCGGAAAGGAACAGCTGATCAAGATGGATACACCAACATCAGAAAACAATATCGAGTTATTAACACGGGGTGTGCTAGATGGATCGCTCTTTGGGTTTGGGCAGGTGGATATTGAAGTACCCGAAGATCTGCGTGAAAAATTCAGCGAAATGGCGCCATTATTTGTCGTTAAGGAGATACCTGATGATCAAATTCCGGAGCACATGTACGAATACTTGAAAAATACGGGTCGCAAACGTGTGCCTGGCACACGTAAGCTTTTAGGGTTGTTAAAAACCAAAAAAATCCTACTGTATACCCCTTACTAAAATGGTATCTTGACCATGGGCTAAAAGTGAATGCTTTTCACCGGTTTCTAAAGTACACCAAATGTAAGCCTTTTTCATGGTTTCCGCAAGAGATTGCCGATGCACGACGCCAAGTTGATCAGGATCCCGACAAGCGTATTGCTGGGGATACGGCCAAATTGAAAGGAAACTCGTTCTACGGCAAGATGATCGAAGATTTAGCTCGGCATTCAAATACAACATTTACAAGGAGTGAAAAGGAGGTTGAAGCAGCCTTGTGAAGCCCTTATCTTCAAGATTTGGAGGAAATAGGCGATGCGTACGAAATCAGAATGGGGAAACAGAAGTTTAATATTGATAGAGCTTACCAGTGTGGTATCGCGGTGTACCAACTAGCCAAACTTCGCATGTTGAAATTCTACTACGATTTCCTTGATAAGTATATCGATCGTCGAGACTTTGAGTACGTTTACATGGATACGGACTCCGCCTATTTTGCCATCTCCGGGGAAGAGTTGCGGGATGTCGTTCGCCCCGAACTGCTTGACGCTTACGATGAGGATTTGAAAAACTGGCTGGTCACCGATAAATACTCAAGTAGTGAGGAAGGGATATTCAAACCAGAATTCATCGGGTTCCGGATGGCTGCCACGACAGCCAAGTGCTATTTCGCGGAAGGAAAAGAGGGTACAAAGTATTCGTGTAAGGGCGTGTCAAAGAGACAAAATGCCGTGACCTGGTCAAGGTACATGAGTGCGCTGAGGGGTGGCCTAGACATGGCCAAAAACGTAGGTTTTCGGGTGCACAATCAGCGTATGATTACTTATGAACAAAAAAAACTCGGCCTCTCTGCATTTTACGACAAAAGAGTTGTACATGCTGATGGGATACATACCTCCCCACTTGTGTTTTAAACTAAATGGACATATGCCTACTAATCGCTGTAATTTTACCCTATACCCTGATCGCGTTTTGTTTTTTGCGATATCGTCGTATAATAAATAGAATGTCAGAGCTCGCGACTATATTTGACAACACCTCCGCAGAATTTTTCGAACACGTTGAGAAACCTACGGACAAGCGCCAAGCCTTGAGGGAGGCCTTGCGCAAAGGCAAGGGACATCTCTTGCCTAAAAAATGTACAGAGGGGTTTGTTGACAAGGCCCCTGATGAGGTCATCGATAAGGTACATACCGAGTATGTTCAACGAGAGCTCCATGAGAAGGGGGAAAAGACGGCTAAGGCTTTACCTACTCACGTAGCCAACCTATACGTGAGCGTTATTGGGAATTTCGTGGACATTGATAGTGTCGACGATCTCCGGCAAGATATAGAGGAAGACCCGATCATCCGAGACGCCCTGTTGGACCTCGGAATTTTCGTATACTGCACAATTGGTAGGTGCTTAGCCCCTATTTTGGTGATGGGACACACAGCGCGGCACATGTCCAAAAGAGAGGATGGAGTGGAGACCAACGAGAAAGATCCTTGAGGATCAGGGCCTACATTAAAATCTCTTATAAGCCATAAGACTTATGAGAAATGACTGAAGAACCGAGACAAGAAGAGAAAGTCATCACAAAACCAGTAAAGCATCCGGGAAGAGTTGCACAGGGTCACAAGTTGGCGGCACTGATGAAGAAAAGGAAGGCAGAAATGAAACAACAAGAGTGTACAGTAGAACCTACAGTCAAAACCTCTTCCGGGATAAGTTCCGTACAGTCAGGCTACATCTACGGTGTGGGTACGCTTGCCGTGCTCGCGATAGAAGTAGAGGTCTGGTATACGTTTGGGGGTAAGGGAGAATCACACAAGTCCGTCCTCGAGGTCCAACAGGGCAAAGCTCAGTCTCAAATTGATATTTCCAAGATGCATTAAATAAAATGACAAGCAACAAAGTAACTCCTAAGGGAAAAGAAATTTTAGATATGGTGTATGAGACTGTCGTTGATCTCAGTTTTACCTTTGCCTATGCTCTTGCGGGTAAGAAATTTCTAGGCATTATGAGTCCATCTGCCAAAATGGATACAAGTGACGCGTTAAAAATGACGGTCTTTTTTACAGCAGGCAGAGCGAGTCGTGAGATGGCTGTAAGTAAGGGGTGGATACCCGGAAGTACCGTACCGAAACAATAAAATGATTGACATTGCCGGAATGGATAGAAAAATTAGAGGGTGTCAACAAGACAAAAATTACCTACTTTTTTACACCTTGTTTTCCCACGACCTTGTACCCCGGTACATTAAACTGTTAAAAACACCCATCAAGATGCCCTTTTTTAACCGTGGGCCCTGCCCTGTCTCTGGGGAAAAGGCGCGCCTCGTTGAAAGATACTGCAAGGTACTACGGTACCTAGAGGGTAAGCTAGTGTTTGATCCCCTACCCCTTGTCTACAAGACCATAGACTGCCCTACCTGTGATGCATCTTGTCAACAACCACGCCGGCGCGTGGATTTGCATCGATTGCCTTTCTACCATCCCTAAAATACAGAAAAAGAAAGGGTTTTTAATAAGATGTTGAACGTTGTCAAGGAACCTCACACCTGCATTTTTACCGGTCCGACTGGGTGCGGGAAAACGCAACGTGTCCTGGACCTGCTTGAAAATGAGTACAGGGGACATTTCAACAACATCGTCGTATTGTGTCCAACTATACAATGGAATATCACCTACCTCTCAAGAGCCTCACTTTGGAGGGATGATTACATATTTCTAATAGACCCTAAGTATGAACTCTTTAAATGGATTCAAAAATTGTCGGATTTGTTGAAGGGTGAGGAGACGTTGTTCATTATCGACGACTGTATAGCTGACGAGAGCATCGACAAGCGGAGACAACCTTTGCTTGAATTGGCTATTTCAGGTAGGCATTGCAAGCATAGTTTGTGGCTACTAACCCAATCGTCTACTGCTATACCCAAAAATTTGAGATGACAAAAGAAACAGCTTTTCCTCTGGTACCCGCACGAAAAGTCTGGTATGAAAATGATAGACGAAGAGACGAACATGATAGACGCTGATTCGTGGTGCAATATAAAGACTGAGTTGAAAAAGTCCAAGCATGCATGCTTATATGTAAGATTGGAGCACCCTAGGACTTGATCACTTAGGGGTGAAATCCTCTGGCTGAACATGGTACTATAAGAAATGTCGCAACTTTCTCTGTTCAACGCAGTGCCAGCCGGAGCCATCGAGACTCTGTTCGACGGGAAAATCAGCCTCGTTTTAAACGTGCTGATTTTGGTAGGTTTCTGGGGATCGAAAATATAAAAGCAACATATAGAGACGTGAAAACCATACCTCGCCGTGATATCCTGGGGGGTATGGCAGCCGCACCCCTCAAAGAAGGTAAAAATTGTCATGATGCCTTCGTCACACTTGACGGTGCCTTAGAGATTGTACACCGTTCCAAAAAACCCAAGGCCGTAGAGCTTACCGGATGGCTAGCTCGAAAAGGCGTCAAAATATTGCAGGATGAACTTAAGGAGCAACGTCAAGCCCTAGAGGAAAGGGATATGGCCATTGCCATCCTCGGGGATGATCTAGACGACCGGGATAGGCAACTCGTGGTGTTGGGGGACAAGCTTGAGGACAGGGATCAGGAAATTTTATAACTCCAACAAATACATGTACCGCATCGGCCTCCTATCGATACCGTCTTGTGTGTCTTGAGCAAAAATGACCCACAGGAGCGTGGAAGACCTGGAAGGCACCCACACTACATGATCCGATGTCAGAGGAAGCAGCTCACCGTGAGAATCAACACCCTGAGAGTGAGGTATCCGGACATGGCGCTAAGAGAGCCCGAGTGCGACGAACATAACGCCGTGCATGCTTGGTGCAGATTCAAGGAGGATGTCCTTACTAAAGATAATTTTTACAAGAACCATTTCACTCTACCCGACGATGATACGCGGGAGTTTTTCGAAGAGATGTTTGATATTGATATGTTATGAGACCCCTAAAGGGAGACCGAAATGGGTATGATGTCTTCGTTATATTGGATGGTACCCTTAATTGGATACCAGAAAGGGTCTCAATAGGGGAGGAACTCTAAACCTCTCCTCTATTGAATGTCAAAATTAGTAGGTAGGCATTTGTAGACCGGTTCTATACCTTATGGAAGAATACATGCAACAATAACAAAATATGGAAGCCTATGTACAACAAAGACAACTGAAAAATCTGTACAATATACAGGTACCTGTGCTCCGATGTTGTATCAACGCAGCGTCAGTGACTGGTTATTGCCCTGAGTGCCTGGAAAATTTTAGGTTCAGAAATGGATTTTTTTACGAGGGGTTTCAAGATCCTGCTGACGAGGAGCTTTTAAAAAGAGTAGCCTCGAAAAAAAAAGCGTGGGCAACATTTGCGAGACGCGAGATCGACGAGTATTTAGAGGCCAAAATTGAACGCCTGGGGCTACATATCGTTGATGTCAAAAAGAACAAGTATGGCCCGCTCTGTTACGAGGTCATTAAGGATAAGGAACTGAAGCTGTCGGATTTGGCTGATATCACAAGAATAAGCGATATCCTTAACTTTCCTATAGGGGATCGAAAATTGGTTGATCTTGATTTTGACAGTGAATCTGATGTCATAAAAGGCATCGTTTATGGGTACCCGTTCTACACCATGCATCCTTTGCTTTATGTAAATAATATGGATGGCGGGTATGAAGATGTGGATTTAGGTACACTTATAAAAATATACTACCAATCCATGATGTAATCCGGGGGTACCTGAACACCCTCCGGGATTAGCATCAACTCTTCTGACACGAAGCTACGATCAGGACCGTCTTTCCGATAGTACAGCAGACGGCTACCTGCTACAATACGATCCAGCCTGTATGTGTTCTTGCTCCAGACAGCGTCTGTTGCGCGTCTCTTTGAGTCACCATGCTCTTCTCCAGGTTGTAGCAGATAGAGATATAACCCATCCTCAGGTAGATTCTCTTCGGGGTATTTTTCTTCGAGTTTAATAGCCTTAGTAGGTTTCATCTCAATCATGGCGGTTTTGCCATTGTTGAGACTTTTCACGATAGTGTATAGATGTTTCACCCATGTACTACTACTCTCGGAGGAAACCAACTCTTGCCCATCCTGGATCTTAGAAAGTCTTTCGGCGAGTACCTTGTTGTAACTCTCCACGAATGCCGTAAATGTATGGTGATATTTGGTGGTAGCCCTCTTCATTTCACACCTTCACCCTCTAGCAGTTTCGTCACATCTGACTTGAAATCAGACCCGTTGTTGCACTGGAAGGTTTTTGGGTATCGTAAAGGTCCCGCCTTTTAAATGTCTTGGATCATGCCCGCGGCGTCACTGGCTTTTTTGGTACGTAGAGGCCTCGCTACCTTGTACCTCGAGGCCACATCAATACCTGTGAGGATTTACTTGTAGGTGCTACCGTACAGCTTGTCGTGAGGCATGTACAAGGTGTCAAATTGATGCATCTCGTTGGGTCTTGTAATGGTAAAATGCGGGTAATCAATCTTTTTCTGACCCCGAATATTCCGGAGCCAGAGTAGTTGCCTGGAAAGCCAGTGCGTGACCTTTTTTTTTGATAGGCCAGATTCCGAGGATAGCAATCGGATAGCTTTTCGCCCAGTCCAGAGATTTTCCGGGGTATAGTAATTTTGGCTTAATTTTTCCTCTTCTTCTTTAGTAACATTATGTGCTGCTGCTTTTGACATGTTTATTACATGTCAAAAACGTTCTACAAATACTTGTATGCCGCGAACCCCAGAAAGGTTAAGGATCCAACAATGAAGGTGAGTTCACCGTCTTGTTGTTTTTTCGAAGGTACATAGTAATCTGACAATTTTGGTTTAGTCTCTGAGGTTGCGATGTAGTATTTATATATGTCGTCTTCGAGCTCCCGAAGGCTCTTCCCAGCCCGTATTTGCATTTCCCGTTGCTTATTGAACCAATCCATCTTTCTCTGCCTATCCTTGACCCATTGAGCTTGACTAGCTTGTAGTTTCTCTACAGCTTCATCATGCCTCCTGCGTTCTGCCTCGCCATGCCCTGAAAGCTTGCTAAACAGGAAGTTGGTACCAGAAAAGGCTAATGCATTAATTGCGGTACCTGCAACGAGGACACCGTTAGTTGCCATTTATTTCAATACTCCACAGAGTGAAATCTACCATCTAGGAGGTTTAGCTGGGCATCTTGGAGTAGGTACACATAGCAGCGGATATCCCCGGTTCCATCAGCTTTCTTTGTCATGTGCAACGTAATGCCGTCCGAGAGCCTTTGCAGGGGTCTTCCAAATCCATGAAGAGTAGGGTCAGGGGAAGTTCGGAAATCGATAAACAGGGCGTATCTTTCTGTCAGGAATTGCCCAATAGTCACATTAGAATCGTGAGTGCCAAGGAGATTCACAATTTGTTCAAGATGATCCTTGGGTAACTCGTTGGGCTCACCCTCAAAACTGATGGATATTTTTTCGATCTTGGGGTTGTAGAACACCTCATTTTTACCAGAGTAGGCATTTACTTCCCCCGGGTCAACGAAGAGTAATAGTACATCCTTTAGACTCTTTGCCGGAGTGTCAATTTGGAGGTTGTAACTTGCATCCGCTTTTTTAAGGATTACCACCTTGCTTCGGAGTACCCGTTCATAAGGTAGCGCGAGACGACTATACCTTGACATCATAGCACTCGCGAGACCCTCGTGATTGACCTTGTCAAATTCCAAGGCAATTTTGGTGATTTTATAGGCGGCGTCGGTCGGCTTGGCTGCTACCGCAGTAGATCCAGACCCTGAGGCGGCCGTACCTCCGTCTTTGATCACGTTGCCATGTTCAGCAAAATGTATTACAAATTGCAACCTGTCATAAAGGCCGGGCTGGTAGAAGGGTAGGTCGTTAGTCAATTCAAACATTTTTCATAGGGGTATACAAAACGTGTCACTATAGGCGGCAATAATGGCCTTTTCTTCATTCGTGCTGGCATGGTCAGTGGCTTTCACCTGCAGGGCCCGGATTGTACCGTCATTAGGGTTCAACCCCTGAATGATTAGGTTGTTCTCCCGATGTAATTTGGGTAACCAGAGGTCTCTGTAGACCGCCAGTATGTTGTAGTCACTGATATTTTGCACCTCGTTACCGTTCAAGGTGATACGTAAGTCTCGAACCAAGGCCTTACCAATGTTGCTGACGATCGTGCGTGTCGTGTTTGTTCCTGCAAGTTCCAAGTCGAACAACAGTTTGATACTACCCGGAAAAATGACATCATTTTGTCCCATATTTGGAATATCGACGTACAAGTCTTCGTTTTGGTTGATCGTAGAGGGTACGTGGTTTACCTTGACGCGCTGCCTTCTTCCTTTGATAGCCAGCATCGTTTTCAGTTCTGTGTAGGGGTTAAGTTTAGCTCCAAATGCGTTACTCATTTATATTAGGGGAGGATTTTTGTTAGAAATAAAATGGATATGAACACGATATGAACACGATTTCACGCCAGAGGAGGATCTTCCAGGGGACAGACCTGAAGATACCCCGGCAAGGCCTCCAGCAACACCAACCCGAGGAGAACAGCAGCATGGTGTTCCGGGAGACACCCTGTCAAGGCTGAGGGTAGATGCATTAAAGAGCAAGGTCAAGAGGCTGTACGAACATCTTAGGGAGGAGCTGGGGCCTCTTAATGATATACCTTACGATGAGTTTGAACTGAACGGTAAGAATCTTTTTTTCAACGGCGAGGATATTACAGAAGCTATTATGAGGAAGGATGGCAGGGGTTTCCTATCCCCGAAAACCATTATAAAAAAATTGAAGGTGGAAACCGTGCGAGCCTTGGGTTTCCACGACTATGTCACTACACCCAACAAAGGCAGTAAAGCGGCAGCCCAGAATCTCATGCAAAAGGTTGATCCTGTCATAGAGAAGATTGAGAATAAGGGGGATGATATTTAAATGGATCAGGTCGAGAAGGTTGTGGATGCCACGGAGAGGTTTATCGAAGATACTTCGTTTGGTGGAGGTGATGAAGGAGGTATCACTGAACGCGAGAGAAGAGGGCTTAACCTCGAACTTCAAACAGTAAGAGGTAATTTAAAGAACTTAAAAAGTAAGATGATATTATACGACAGCGAGATCGGTAAGGCGGAGGCCAGGGTGAAAAGGCTTGAGATGAAAAAAGCTGAACCCGGAGTATCCGAGGAACAGCAAACTATCTGGAATGAAGACATTGTAAAGGTTAAGGAAGAGATTGAAAACTTGAAGGATCAAAAAAGGGCCGCACAAGAAGCGCACGGACTGTTATCCTCGGGGATCCACAGCCAGCTAAAGGCCATTAAGGAGACGCTGATGAAAATCGCTGGGGAAGACACACCACTGTTTGAGAAACTTAAAATACTCTTCAAAGAGCAGGGTCTTACTATAGTGAGTATCGTCTCAGCTGTTGGTCTACTGATTTCCACCATTGTACTCGGAGTGACAGGGGGAGGTGCTGCGGCAGGTGCAGGAGGAAGTGCCGCGGGAAAGGGTTTTGTAGAGAAGCAGCTGGAAAGATTGGTAAAATTCCTGAAATACTTGGCAGGTAAGGCAGGTGCTGCATTACCGGGTATCATTGGTACGGTTGTCTCGTTCTTTTTGAGGGTAGCAGAAAATATTGTTGAATACGCAGCCAAGCACCTGTACATGGCGATCGCCGCCGCCGTTGCTTTTCTTGTGGTCTACGTTGGAAAGAGGAAAGTCTAATATGTTTCATCAAACACATTAGACCTTACCTTAGCCAGATATAAGCGATGATGAGCCCTACTCCGGTGGTAATCAACACTGCTTTGGTATCCTCATGTTGTTCCCCCTGTGGGGCTTCCCTGTGTTCAGGGGGTGTTTTGATAGTATGCTTAGGTGGTGGCTTGATAGCTGTCGCATGTTTGATGGTCTGCTCCGTAGGCCTAGGGGGTGGTTTGATAGTATGCTTAGGTAGTGGTTTGATGGGCTTCACAATAGGCTTCGGCTTCACACTACTCACATCAACCTCGACCCCAATATTGACGTTGGCAGGGGCGATCAGGATATTGTTGTTATAACCCTCAATTTTACCTATACGCAGGGTCATGTCTGATGGTAACATGTACACGCTGGGCATGACGGCAAAATTTACCGGGGTTCTGGCATATTGCAGCACTTTTTGGAATGATGTTATGTCCTCCCCTACATTTTCTGAACGCCGCACCATACTTTCAAAATTTTGTATCAAAATTTGCCGGGCCGTTATCAGCACCGGACCCGAGTAGGGATGCCTTGGCCCCCGCCTGCGATCCGAGCAACAAGACTACGTAGACGCGAATACTTTCACTTAGCTTTGTAAGGCCTTCCGACGTCAGACCTTGACTTGTTGGCATGATAAACTTTGCGTAATCCCCATCAACTTGAGGCCACCACGAACCGTTGGTCAATGATGCACCTACGGCTTTGAATTTGTACAGACCGTTGGGCTCAGCACCGTATTCACGACATACCTCCGCATACCCAGATGTTGAGTAGGGATTTTTGTACTGACTAAACCCATCGTCGTAAGGCATGGGTACCCTCATCCTAGCTAGTATGCGACGAATGTGGTAGTACACGTGGAACTTAAAGATGGAGTTGACAAGGGGTACGGAACCCGTCATATGCTTGGCGGATGTACCTAAAGCTGTTGTTGCGCAATGGGTTGCGAAATTAACCTGGATGTTCCAGTAGTCCAATGCTTGTCCCGCCCATCCCACTAGGACGGGGTCATTGAGGTAGGTTGTTGGAACCTTGATGGGGTATTTGGTAAACTCAGGGAAGATCACGGAAATATGTGATTCTGCAGACACGTACAAGTCCTGGTGTTCCAGGTTTGTTATACCAAGATGCCATTCTCCCCTGTTTGAATTGTACTTTGCCTTGGGGTTGTATGAATACATGTTCATCCTTTCTTAGAAGAAGCAACTATACATTAGCGATATTGAAAAACCCACCATGTTTGAGGATTACCTAGGACAGGATACGAGAATTGCCCTAAAGTCCATCAGTATACGGGCTATATAGTTGAACATTTACAGCGACAACGACCTCACTATCCGTAAGACAGGGCCTGATCAGAGGGTTACCCGAATTGAGATTATGAATGGTCTCTATAGGATTGAGGATCTCGCGAGTATCATCAACAATCAGGCACAGGACAAGATCAAGCTGTTTGTCCTGAAAAATGGACTATGCAGGCTCCGTGTCAATGACGGATATACGGTGGT
Organism: Hydractinia echinata; assembly: GCA_030067915.1. Taxonomy (NCBI): domain Eukaryota; kingdom Metazoa; phylum Cnidaria; class Hydrozoa; order Anthoathecata; family Hydractiniidae; genus Hydractinia; species Hydractinia echinata. The sequence goes on along the minus strand of JASGCC010000035.1, from coordinate 908,701 downwards.
GATTAACAGACCACTGCAAGAGCTCTTGGGCCTACCTGCTCCAGCCGGTGGTAAGTAGTACACAAAGGGAGACTATGATTCATTCCACAAAACTGACGTCTACCAAAGATTGAGACTTGTCTGCCCACAATTGGATGAAAAGGACTGCCTCCTTAACGGAAAAAAGTCTAAAATTCTTGTCTTGCTCCCCGCCAAAGAGTTAGACGCTTGGGGGGACATGCTGACCTGGAGTTTTGACACTCCAATTTACCTTCCTTTGAAGGGTTCCACAAATCGCCTCGAGTTTATGCTGACGGACGAATTTCACCACGATAAAAATGTTTCGTTCGCTGGAATTACGATGCATTTACTGATAGAATAAACTATGAATGATATAGCCAAATTGTGCCCCGATTTGGCAAGTGCCCCCGAGGAAGATACTACGCAGAATGACAGCCACAATTATAGACTTGACAAGATTGGAGAGATTGAAAAGTATCTACGAAGTGAGATTAAAGAGCGGGACAAACTAGCAAAGAAATTCAAGATGCATGGGACCTGGGTCCGAGACTGTGATCATGGATTGCTAGGTGTTACGATAGTAACTTCGGGTGTGGGTATAGGAGCCTTAGCCTCGGGTCTTGGTGCTCCATTGTGCATTGCCATGGGTGGAATTACGATTGCCGTGGGTATCGGACAGGCGGGTCTGCGGAACGCCTCAAAGAGGCTTGGTGTGAAATCCAAGAAACACGAGAATATAAGGCTACTCGCGGAGTCTAAATTGAACTCTATCATCGATTTAATCTCAAAAGCCATCGAGAATGGAGACATCAGCGACTACGAGTTTAGTCTCATTATGCAAGAGAAGCAAAAGTATATGCTGCTAAAGGAACAGATGCGACAACGGTTCAAACGTATCGTTGACTCTATTAACGAAAGGGAGCGCGCGCAGTTAGTTGCGAAGGGAAGGCAGGAAGGTAGGGATGACGTCTTAAAAAAACTTCAATCTGTACAGTATGCAAGCAGTACATAGAGTCTCCACCTGTTTACAGGCCTTAGTATGTTTTATAAACCGTGTGGGGGTTATAAAACCCTGGTTTTCCTATAACAACCATTTATTCAGGTTTTATACCTACATTCCACGACATGTACCTGTGGGTAGTAGTTGCTACCTTGAACGTATACGGATGATATCGCCAGCACACCACTGGCTTGGCAGGGTTCATCATGGGGTACCGGTTGACCATGAAAGTTAGTCATGATCGCGTCCTTATAGTATTTGAGCTTGGCGTTGATATAGCGATCTTTCTTGACCGGCTCCGTCGTCAATTTTTGAGATATCAACTCTTCGATCTTGTTCCAAATTTGACTATATTTTTCAATAAAATCAGGGTACTCTTCAAAATCAAGACTCATCGCTGGTACGGCACTGGTATTGTATTGACTGACTCCATGGACCAGACTTCAGGTGTCTTTATCCTCAGAGCTACTATGAGGTCCCGTGTATGATACCCCACGATGTACCGTTGATCCTTGTCCTTGTTGGCAGAAATGGAATCTGACACTGTCAGATAGTCCACATTAATATCACTGATGTCGGTAAAAGTAGCAACAAAGTTGTAGAAATTTCTGGGTTTCACAATTTCGTTCTCGAATTTTAGCATCCTTTATTGAACACGCGCGCAACTACCTCCGTTATATGTGATACATTCCTGGTAGCAGTACCAACACAGTATTTTAGCCTTTATCACGAGCCTTCGTCCGCAGGTGCATCTGTCATATTCATCGAGTACGCGTTCGCAATCATTGCATTGTTCTTCCATCGTTTCATTCTAAATCACGAACACGATCCTCCAAATCTTTAATTGATCGTTCATTCTCCTTATCCTTCGACTATTCTTGCACTAATGCCAACGTCATAAGTGGTAGAGAGATACCAACGCCGGCCAATAATATCATGACTACTGCATTTCCAAACATCTCGAATTTTGATTCACAGTTGATGCACATTTATTATAGTCATTTTGCATTGTTCTTATTTTACAACCCTTTGGGGTTGTAAGATAAATTACCTAGGGCTCCTATGAACCTACCCCGATGCCAGGAATTCCTTTTGCGTCAAGTCGCCCCCAAATCTGACGAGGCGTCTCCAGTCCGGGGCGGGCAAGCCTTTGTATATACTTTTCAACAACCACAGCGACATGCCGTACGCGCTGTCATACACCTTTCGCTCCTCCACGTAAGCCAAGCAGCACGCATTTCCACAAAAGTAGCCCTCGTACACGTACTCGCCGCTGTGTTCGACCCTATGAGCAGCCATGTTTTCTTTGATATGAAAAAAGCCGGATTTCGTCGTATGTTTTGTACTCACCTGTGGGGGGGTTGTATCTCATGGGACACCTGACGCCTATTTTGTCGCACAGTTCTACAGAGCACCAGTAACACAGTACCATTTTAGTATACACCAACAACGTCCGAAGATTGCCAGCGCCTGTTGGTCACGTTGCTGCATTGTTCCATTTATCTTATAACCCCAGGGGCTATGAGATAATAACTTACTCTTTCCCCCACAACTTTTCAAGGTCTGCCTTTTCATCCTCTGAAAAGCACCAGTCTATGACCCTGTCAGGATGCCAAGCTACTGGAGCTAGCTCATCCTTAATCCGAGCCTTTCCCGCTTTCCTCTGGCGGTAGGCATCGAGTAATTTAGGCTTAATTTTACTACACATGTCCCGGGTGACAAACCAGTCTGGAACATACTCGAACATATAGGCCTTCTCCTCAACAACTTTGTTGCACATTTCCTGCGTCTTGAACCGGTCCGGCACGTACTTGAACATGTGGGGATACCATTCAACAGCTTTGTTGCACATGTCTCGCGTCTTGAACCGGTCCGGTACATGCCTGAGCTGGTAGGGCACCTCTCCAACAACCTTGTTGCACATGTCTCGCGTCTTGAACCGGTCCGGCACATACCAGAATTGGTGGAGATACTTTTCAACAACTTTGTTGCACATTTCCTGTGTCTTGAACTGGTCCGGCATGTACTCGAGTGTATAGGGATCATCCTCGACAGCCTCGTTGCACATGTCTTGCGTCTTGAACTGGTACGGCACATCCATGAGCATAGGGGGGTACTTTTCAACAGCTTTGTTGCACATGTCCTGCGTTTTGAAATGGTATGGTACATATTTAAACCAACTCATCTTTTTATCACTACAACCTTTTTTTTTTCTCCTCGGATGGTCAAGATGTATGTTCCTACAGGTTGGTCACGTTGCTGCGCATGCGTTGATTTTTTGCTGATTTTTGGGCATTTCCCCACTACTCCACTTGCGCATGATAGCACCGTGTTGGTCACGTTGCGCGTGATTTTTTTACTGATGGTCAGCGGATTTTTCGGGGATGGGGTGTGATGAACAGCTGTGACGTGTGATGAACATCTGTGACGTCACAAGCGTTTTTGTGTATATTATTTTCTGTGAGAGTTTGACCGTGTTTTTTAAAAAGTGTGGGTATACTGACTCCCTATACTAGCTCCATGGAACTGTCATAATAAATTCAAAATTCCAGTAAAGTTCTTCTTATCTAACATGCAAGTGGTTGCATACTATTCCATTTTCAGTATCATATCAGCTTCACTATTAAGTCCTTAATTTTGCCACTTTCAAAGTACATCCACATATTTTACAACATTTTTACAACGTCAAATGATACTCAACAAAAAGTTGCATGGTGGATTGCTAGAGAAAGATGGAAAATAAATATATCTCCTGGAGAACATCTCCCTCTAAAAAGCTGCTTGTTAGTTCGGCTTAGCTTGTGAGTGGAAATAAAGAAGCTAGCTGGATATCACTCATGTGACGATTTTACTCAGAAAAGCTTATCAGATCAGAACATTACCTGACAGAAATGCCCGTAGTTTTCTCGCTGAAAACGCCATCATGAAAACAAACTTTATGTTTACGTCAGTATATTCTGCTTTTATGACAAGGGGGTAACACATGAGGAGAATAAAGGAAGTAGCAATACAAACTACTAGCGTACCGTATGAATGAAATAGCCTTTTTACCGTAAATGTAACGTTATTTAATACTTTTATTACTTTTAAATAATTTTGTGTGAACTATAATGTGTCAAAAATTGAGATATATTTTGGGTACAACCCCCGGGATTATTCTTCAACGCAAAGCAAGCTGGCCTGAACATGATTGGTGGTCCTTTCCGTCACAAAAAATACTCGAACCTGATTGGTTGCATTATACGTCATTACAAGACGTTGCCCCAACAACGGAAACGGCATCGATGGCGCTTTGATCAAATTGCCGGACGAAGAAAAAAAGAAAAAGGAGGAAAATCGGCCGGTTTCAATAAGAATTCGGATACGATCCGAAATCTTAATGAAAATTTGATCCTTAAAACTCATCATAACTTTACTTAGAATTTACTCTACTTAACTTACGTAAAAACTTATAACGCCTTTCCTAACTGACCGTATCGTCAAAATATAGCAGATCTAACTTCACCAACAATGAAGATAAAACTTAAATTTCCCATATGTTAGTAAGTTCTCATAACAGTCTAACATTGATGTTAGTTAAAAATATTGTATGACTAGAATCATTTTTAACTTTTTTAGGTACCAACGTTACTTCGTATTATTACCGCTGGTTTTGACTCCAGCTATACTGGTGAGATATCCCACATTCACATATCTTCAAACATTTTCATTTCAACGAATCATATTACTAAGTTTAAAAGGATAATTGTTAGGGTATAACAAAAATAACAGATAACGCTTAAGGCAAAGGTAATGTAAGGCCTGAAAAAGCCTTTCATATCCAATGGGAAGAGCCAGATCTCAATTCTCAAATTTTCCACTTTTCTATCATTTTGTCCCTTTACCTGTGTCTTTACCGAGTCTTCTGTTCTTTCTCACGTTTTTCACATTTAATTTCACTATTCCACATTATTGCAAATGTATAGTACTATTTCAATTAACATATAGTAATCGTCTAGGGCAGTATTTATAAACTTAAGACTTCTGTATAGTAATTATTCTAAAGATAGCTAATGACATAGCCTAAATATGTTAAACAATTAAGAAGATGTTTTTACTTTTAAAGAACTTCGCACACTTTGTTATGTCACAATCTCCTAGATAAGCTAATCTTCCTCATATTATAGCTTTGTATTTTTTATGCATCAATAAAATATTATGTGAACAAGATAGAGAATTTCAACGAATTGTGTTTTCTTTTTTTGCTTTTTTAAGGGTTTTTTCCTTACGAAGTGTACCTTCTTAGATATCTGAGAAGAATTAAGCTACCTATCGCGTTAGTTACAATTATGATCTAGACTAAGACACTGTTACTGGTTAATTTTGAGAGAAGAACATGCTCAGTTCACGGACTTACTCAATTTTAAAATTTAAAAAATTGTGTTATTGTATCAGCAAGCAATTTTAGCAAATATATTGCATAAACAATCGTGATAAAAACATCAACAACACTATGTAAACAATGTTTGTAAAAACAAAAACTATGGTAGGTAAAAATGATAATTTATCCGAAAAGAAAATATTCATTAAAGGAATTATTTAAACGATATTCTATTGTGAATAAGAAAAACGTAATCAATGTGTTATCAAAAACAAATATTATTTTCCATTATAGTTTTCTTATTGAATTTCTTTTGCTGCACCTAGCTATGATATACAGTATAGAGCAGCTGTTGTAATAGTACCTACATTCGACTTCCATTACAAATAATTGCAAAATGCACGTGTGCTATTAACTTATAATATTAAATGGAAATCGACGGAGGTCTGAAGACCTTATTCTTCTATATTGCACAAACATCTAATGCTATGATGACCAACCTAAGAGATGGTTTCCTGAATGTATTATCGTTTAAAATAAAAAAATTTAGAGCTTGACATTCTAGGTTGTGAGAATAACTTAGATCTCGTTATATCTAAATTTACCCACACGGTATGAGCAAATGTGAAGAATTAACGAAAAATGAAATCAAGAAGAATGAAATCGTGACCCCTCATTTAACCCCCTAGTTTAATGTGACACACGCAAAGAATAGGTATTTACTATCTTCAGCCTTAAAATGAAAGCACGGCAGGACGCTTGGCATTGTAGCTGTGCTTGTGGTCAAGTCTGATGGCATTGCATAGGTAAGTACTGTTAGTAAAATGTGGTCTTCAGTAATGAATCTGTCCAATCTGATAATGCATTTATTTTTGCATTGTTCCACTATTCCAAACAACTAACTTTACTTCAACTTGGGTATAAGACAATCAAATCAATATATAATTTTCAATTTTAGGCTCATTAAAATGCGATTTTTTTTCTTTTTGGCAACCGCCATTTGTTCGGACCTTGTCCATGGAGGTGAGCAAAAGGAAAGACCTAATGATCGATATCCTATATGGCCAACTGAATTTAAATGGAGTTATGCTGGATCAATCCGTGGTTATGATTGTCTGGCCGTAGAGGAACCTAGCGAGCCTCTTAAGCACCATTGGGGAGATAACTTTTTGTGTGCAAAATCAGGAAAGGGAATAAAATTAATTGGTATGAAATGGTCTTGGAAAGGTAAGCAGCAATACCTTGAAGGAGGAATGGCAGGTGGAAGAAGAGAAGGCGAAATTTACGTTTGGAAACTTTTAATTCATTATTTTCATTTTCGGCATTCATAATCTTTGATTTCGCGTTTCACCATATCTCCACCTCCTTAGCAAATCCCTATTAAAATTAGTAAAAGTTTTTTTAAGACTTGTTTTAAAATATGAAAAAAGTACTATTCAGTAACACAAATCTTGTGACCTACCGCATTTGATAATGTGTAATTGATAATGTGTAAAAAATTAACTATAGTGGCGTAACTATATTCCTATGACATCCTATGATTTCAATACATGGTCTTCACATTATATAAGTTAGATTTACTCTTGAGAATATAACATCGTTTCTTATAGGTGCAATCAAGGGAATGCGTTGTACCAATATCAAAGAACCAGCTGACCCTCATCATTGGGGCGATAACTACCTTTGTGTTCCACATGATTCTCCATATCACTTTCAATACTCAAATCATGGGTTAATCAATACAAAAGAGTGCATTCAAATAATTGAGCCAAGTGATCCCAACACATGGGCAGATAACTTTCTTTGCGCAGAACACGACAAAAACGTAAGATATCCAAAATGGCCATCAGAGTTTAAATGGAGTTTTGCTGGAGCACTTCGGGATCACGAGTGTGTTGCCATCAGAGAGCCTGGAGAACCAGCTAACCATCATTGGGGAGATAACTTCTTTTGTGCGAGATCAGGAGTTACGTTTAAACCTGTCGGCATGAAATGGTCCTGGAAAGGTGATTTTTTAATTTTTTTAACTTTTTTAACTTTTTTAACTTTTTTAATTTTTTTTATTTTTTTAATTTTTAATTTTTTTAAATTTTTTAATTTTTTTAATTTTTTTAATTTTTTTTTGGGGGGGTGGGGAGGGAGGTTATTTGATAAAAACAAAAACCCAGTATGAATCACAATTTTTAATTGACTTAAAAATAAAAGTAAACCTTTAATCTGCTTAAGTGATTGGTCACACTTTCGCAAATAAGATTATTTATGAAACTGGACAACGCAGAGGTCAGTATTTTTTGGATTCAAAGCATTTAATATTTTTTATTGATTTTAATCAATCTTTTTTTTCTTATACTTTCTCTAGTGAACTTACTTTATTCACAAAAACAGTACATAATAAACACATGTTAATTCTTAGAGACAATTGGCTCTCCATTATTCCACCCAAAAATACCCTTATCTCAGCCAATCGAAACTAAATTAGCATTAATTGCCAATTTTTATACAATGCTAAACGTCATACATAATTACGTGCGTTAACTTTATGTGTGTTTACTGTTTGTATCTTCCATTTAAAAATACCTTACAAAAAATACACTTTTGTCATACAGGTCCTATCAAGGGAATGCGCTGTACCAATATCAAAGAACCTGCTGACCCTCACTATTGGAGTGATAACTATCTGTGTGTGCCAAATGATTCCCCATACAAGTTTGATTTCTCACATGCTGGACCTATTAATCACAAGGACTGCATACAATGGAACGAACCAAGTGATCCACACACCTGGAAAGATAATTACTTGTGCACTGTTGATCAGCACAAGCACAAACGCTATCCAAAATGGCCATCTGAGTTTAAATGGAGTTACGCAGGTGTTTTGAAGGGTTATGATTGTCTTGCAATAAGAGAGCCTAGCGAGCCAGCTAATCACCATTGGGGAGATAATTACTTGTGTGCAAAATCAGGAAAGGACTTAAAAACTATTGGAATGAGGTGGTCTTGGGCAGGTTAGTGTTAATGACATATTAAGTAAAGATGTACCTGTAATTTAGGATTGTAAGGATGCTGAGGTGGATTAGATTATTCTTATGATTGAAAATATAACTATGTCTTCCCTACAAAATCTGATGTTTCATGTTCCCTAATAATAAATGTTTAAGATGGAAATGATAAGAATAGATAATAAAGGATGATCGATATTCAAACATTAATGGAAATATTTAAACATTTTACAGGTCCAATCCATGGTATGCGTTGTACCAATATCAAAGAACCAGCTGATCCACATCATTGGGGCGATAACTACCTTTGTGTACCACACGATTCTCCATATCAATTCCAATATTCAAATCATGGCTTAATCAACACAAAAGAATGCACTCAAATTATCGAGCCAAGTGATCCAAACACATGGGCAGATAACTTTCTTTGTGATGACAATTTAGATGAAATACAACGTTATCCTAGATGGCCTAGTGAGTTTTTATGGAGCTATGCTGGAGCCAAAAGTGGTTATGATTGTCTTGCAGTTAGAGAACCAGGAGAGCCTGCTAATCATCACTGGGGTGACAACTTTTTCTGTGCAAGATCAGGAAGAGAATTCAAATCTGTTGGCATGAAGTGGTCCTGGAAGGGCAATTTATCAATAATTTTATTTAATCTACTTTAATGAGAAGATGCATTGCTTACTGTTCAAGACAAAAACCTGTATTGCACATTTCTTTTTTTCTTTCATTTTTTTTAATTTTTTCTGATTGTATCAAAGAATATAATTTGTGCTCGCGACGATATATAAATGTCAATTCTTTTAAATGTGTGAATTTTTAGGTTTGACCTTTATTCTTTGGTTCTTACAGGTCCCATCAAGGGAATGCGTTGCACAAATATCAAAGAACCAGCTGACCCTCACTATTGGAGTGATAACTATCTTTGCGTACCAAAGGATTCGCCATATACGTTTGAATACTCACACGCTGGACCCATTAATCACAAAGATTGCATCCAATGGAACGAACCGAGTGACCCACATACTTGGAAAGATAATTATGTGTGCTCAGTAGATCAGGATAAACACAAACGCTATCCAAAATGGCCATCCGAGTTTAAATGGAGCTATGCAGGTACCTTGAAGGGTTATGACTGTCTAGCAATTGGAGAGCCTAGCGAACCAGCTAATCATCATTGGGGAGACAATTACTTGTGTGCAAAATCAGGACAGGACTTAAAAGCTATTGGAATGAGGTGGTCTTGGGCAGGTAAGGGTTATTAGAATTACTTCTATAGATTAATCGAAGTAGAAAATAAGAACTTCGTTAGTACACATGACCTCGTCGTATGTTATTACTTTGGCCCACGTAATTTTTAACATTTACATTTACCATAATAAGTTCTTACTTATAATAATTCGACACGAAGTGTTTGTAGAATGTTTTTTTTGTTTCAGTTTTAAGGATATCTCTAAAATCATTTAAACAAAACTGTTACAAAATACAGAATAAAGATCTTTCAGGATCTTTTATAGACGCCGCTGTACAAAATTGTGGGAAATATAACCGACTTGACCTCTTGCAGAACGCTCAAACACGCAGTTCGCATATTATCATATAAGACTAGTTGCGAAATTCTGTGGAAGAATCCACTTACAAATATCTTATTGTGTGTCTCATCATTTGTTGTCAATTTACTTTTTAGGTCCGATCAGAGGTATGCGATGTGTTAATGTAAAAGAACCAGCTGATCCCCATCATTGGGGTGACAACTTTCTTTGTGTTCCAAACGAGACACCATATCACTTTCAATACTCAAATCATGGTCTAATAAATTTGAAAGAATGCATTCAAATCATCGAACCAAGTGATCCACACACATTGTTAGACAATTTTCTTTGTGATGACAATATATATGAAATACAACGTTATCCTAGATGGCCTAGTGAGTTTTTATGGAGCTATGCTGGAGCCAAAAGTGGTTATGATTGTCTTGCAGTTAGAGAACCAGGAGAGCCTGCCAATCATCACTGGGGTGACAACTTTTTCTGCGTCAAATCAGGAAGAGAATTCAAATCTGTTGGCATGAAGTGGTCTTGGAACGGTAATGACTCGTTACTGCATGCGTTTAGTTACCATTTGCTTAATGTGCCTTGCCAAAACTGTTTTCTGTTAATAATGATGATAATTAATATCTTGAAATTCTATTTTTAATATCATACGTTTCTATTATAGTTGGAGTTTGTTACAATAACTTATTCTATTAATATAGGCCAAAGGAATGAGATGCACCAATATCAAAGAACCTGCCGATCCTCACTATTGGAGTGACAACTATTTATGCGTACCGAATGATTCACCGTATCACTTTAAGTACTCTCATGCTGGGCCGATCAATTTGAAAGAGTGTATTCAAATTAATGAACCAAGTGACCCTGACACGTGGAAAGATAACTACGTGTGCGCAGATAACGCGGAGAAATCAAAACGCTTTCCTCTGTGGCCATCAGAGTTTAAATGGAGCTATGCAGGCCCATTAAACGGCTACGACTGCGTTGCCATTACAGAACCGGCTGAACCAACCAAGCATCACTGGGGAGATAATTTTTTCTGTGTAAAATCAGGAAAATCACTGCGGTCTGTAGGAATGAGATATTCTTGGGCAGGTAAATAAATATGTTCTACCTATCAATTTACTGAGCTTTTTTAATCACTTAATCGGATATTTATTTATAAAAAACAAATATCTTTTGTAGGTCTAATCCGAGGCATGCGTTGCACCAACCTGAAAGAACCAGCTGATCCTCACCATTGGGGTGATAATCATCTCTGTGTTCCAAATGACACACCATATCACTTCAAGTTTTCATTTGCTGGACCAATTCATGGGGAACGTTGCATTCAAATTACTGAACCAAGTGATCCACATACATGGAAAGACAACCACCTGTGCCATGGTGAATTAAGATATCCAGTATGGCCGAATGATTTTAGATGGAGCTTGGCTGGAAAGATTCCAGGCTATGATTGTCTAGCTATTTTAGAACCTAGTGAACCAGAGAAACACCATTGGCATGATAACTTCTTTTGCGTAAGATCCGGCGTTGGTCTGGTATCAGTTAATATGAAGTGGTCATTCGCAGGTAAAAAATTTCGTTATATTATTCAAGAATCCACGAAATTTCCACGTAAAAACACGAGTCAACAAAACTGTTATTGTAGGTCATGAGATAAACATAACGCATCAATAAAATTATTAATTACCTAATTGGGCTGGCGGGTGGTGAGATTCTGTCGTGGAACATTTAAATCAAAACAAAATTTCTTACTAGCAAATTCCGACATATTTCAGTGTGCAACAATTGCATTATAGTACAGGCGAATGTAATTTTTCCTTCAAGAATAGAGCTTCTGTAATAAATAAATCAAATCAGGAAAAAAAAATTTATCTCAGGATTGTTTTACTTTTTATTTTTTATTTTTATTAAATTTCTAAGTATTTTTTTAAAGTCGTTTTGTTGTTTAATATACTTGATATAGGAAGAATTAAGGGAATGCGCTGCACAAACATTAAAGAACCAGCAGATCCACATCATTGGGGCGATAATTATTTATGCGTACCAAAATCAAGTCCTTATCATTTTGGATATTCTCATGCTGGAAAAATTCTCGGAAAAGAGTGTATTCAGTGGCTGGAAACCAGTGATCCCAACACATGGAGAGATAATTTTGTCTGTCACGCTAGGACTGGATACCCAAATTGGCCGGAAGATTTCGCATGGAGTATGGCAGGGCCAGTGAAAGGATACCAGTGTGTACAAATTAGAGAACCTGCTGATCCAGACACATGGAATGATAATTAATTCTGCTGGAAGAGAGGCTCAGGAAGAAGCGATCCCCAATTAAGATGGAGTTTTGCTGGTAAGATTTTTCATGTTTTAATCTTCTTTTTGAAGTAAAGAAAAATCATGTCCTTTAATGATAACTATTGCAATGATAAATTTATACCTTTTAGGTCCAATAGCCAATATGAGATGCACGCAAGTCTTGGAACCTGCTGATCCACACACTTGGCGAGATAACTATCTATGTGTACCAAAAGATTCACCTTACAACTTTGTTTGGTCATACGCAGGCGCCAAACGTGGTTTGTCCTGCGTACGATGGCATGAGGCGGCAGATAAACATACTTGGCATGATAACTTCATGTGTAACAAGAAATACAACTCTGTATAAATGTATTGAATTTAAAATACACAAAGCCGCGACTGTTATTGTTTATTGTTTATTACAGTTAAAAGAAGTGGTTGTTCTTTAACAAAGGATTTGTCGTTCGTTCGTTCAATTGACTCGTCCAAAACAGCAGCAGCACATGTTGTATAATTTTGAATATCTGTGAAGACACCACATTTTTTACCAAACACCCGTTTTTACTACTCCCTCTCTTTTACAAGAATATAGTTTAAAAGAATATCAGGTTGAGATTTTATGTAAAAACAATCGGTACATTATTGAAGATATTATTTCGGTTTGTCTGTTCACTATTCATATTACTGTGGAAAGTTTATAATTTCTTGAACATGATATGTTCATAAACTTTCCACAGTAATCGGTATATTGTTTAGAACAATACAGAAATAATAATAAAGACCAGCCTGGTTGAAATTTTGCTATTCTTTTAAAAACAAGCATGTATGCCATATATCCTAAATAGCTTCCCGTAAAAATAGAAAACTATATTTTTTTTTTAAATAACTTTCTACTCTCTTTTAAGCAATTGCATTAATTTTTATTAAAATCAATGCAGAAACGCTGACATCAGCAGAGTTATGTCAAATCCAGGCCTTTTTGGCATTCAACAATTTATACCTTAGTAAGAGAACAGAAAAATGTGACACATGGTTTGATTTTTCTATCCTTTCTGTAAACTATACCTATTGGTTTAATTAGCTTCTTAATAAGGTGACTTTGAAAATTTTTACAAGTGAAGGGGGTGTACATGAAGATTCTCTGTAGAATGTCACAACTCTATCCGATCAGGCTGAAAACCAACCTGAATCTTCGTTTTCGAAATATCTCATAGAAAACACAATGAATATGTGTAGCTACATGCAAACATAGCCACAGTATCCTGTATAACGTGAGATAGATAGAGGTACAGTATACTCTAGTTACGTGGGACATTCAGGGGACGGAGAAAAAATGTATTACTTTAAGACAATTTTTTCCTATATATACGGAGGGTGGCACTCGAGGGTCTAAGTATGCTGATATCAGCAGCAAAAATCTGAAAATCATCAGGCAGAACCACATGTGTTCAAAATTACCCAGGGTTCCTTTACGTTGTCCATCGTATTGGCTAGCGCTGAAACTTGTGAATGCGACACAACAGAACTTCGCGGTTGGAAGCTAGCTAAGGAATCATGACTTGGAACTGAAGACAATGCAAAGAAATGTCATGAGGAATAGTGCAAGGGAAAGAAGAGGAAGTTTTAAACAATTTTTTTAATTAGATTTTTAAGATGTCTGATGATGAGAGATGGTCACATCTGGATAATATTTATTTTGTGATTGTGAGCTACCTAGTGCCATGCCAGCACTCAAGGGGTGCATTTGTTATTAAATAATTAAGTGATAAAGTAAAAGTAGCTATATACATTTTGTTTATGTAGGTAGCTACATAAAAGATTTTTCAAAGTATTCTGTCATTTTAAATAAAGATAGCTAGCTACTTTGAACCTCCCATAACATTGAACAGTCAAGAATTGAGTACATAGCTAGTTAGATATGCAAGGTATTTATGTTTGTTAAATATGTTGTGACGACAAACAGAAACCTATTTTTCATAAATGAATTTCTGGAAATGTTCAGGTTTCTTTTATCGAACAGAAACCTATTTTTCATAAATCATTTTTTGTAGATTTTTAGGTTTCTTTTATGAAATAAAAAAAATTAAGAAACTATAGCAGGAAGTGATATTCACTTGTAGCGGGAAGACCTGAAGTCTCAGTCCAGGTTAAGACTGTCCAGTCCAGGTAAACTGTGTCACACGTAGGGCACTTAGTATATAATGTGTCACAAATCCAGTGGAGCTCTTATATCAATACAGCATTAAAGGTGTAATATATTTTTATAAACCAACATTCACAGGACTTATGATGAAGCCTATTGTTACTTCTAACTTCCTGTGGATATTTAAAAATGAATTGTGAGTGACACCAGGTTGAACGATTAGTAACCGTGTTGCAGATCCAGGTGGGCACAAAAATAACTTTCTAACAACTTTGTATTTATATGGCATAAAATTTAGATTGAATATTTGACACTGTGCTTTAGAATCACATTCCCACTTTTTCTGGGATGGATCTAGGACACATTATATCTGTCTGACTTATTTTAATCCTTAGAATCACTTTTAATGTTTTCTGTACATGTAGCTTACATGTTGCTGTCAAAAACAGTTTATCGGCGTCTCTGAGAATGGCTAAATTCAGGAACTAAGAAATTATGATAGTAGTAAAAAATTTTTTGGGGTTCATTTTATGAAACTTGTCTAAAAACATATAATACTAAGTTTCAAGTCATTATTTCAATTTTTACAAATTATTATTATCAAATTATTTCATAATATTTTGATAAAAAACTTTTATTTTTTAATTTATCTTATTTTCCTGCAAAACAGTTGTTTCATAGATTATATGACAATAGTTTAAGAACGAAAAATGTACACACTCTGTGGGACATTTAAAAAATTATAAATCACAAAATCGCAAAAGCTTTAATCCTAAGGCGAATTTTAACATTCTGTATAAGTTTCTGACAGCCATATAAAATTTACTTAACATAACATCCAGTTTTTATGTAATTCCCATAATTTTCGGTTTTTACGTCATTCGCATAAAATAGGCCAACAATTACCCGATTTTCCAGATTTTCGGCTAAAATCTGAACAAACTAATCCCGTGTCCAAAGTTTACAGAATGATACCCCGTGATGAAATGTTTGTGTTATGAGTTTTAAGTTCTCAGGATCATTCTAACGAAAGTTATTGTATTTTCCTGATTATAAGGCTTTCATTGAAATTTAAGGGGTAGTTTTGAGTAATGACCTATATATAAGGCTTTGAGAGATATGGAACCTACAGATTTAGCATGCCGGTGCCTAATAGATAAATATTAAAAAGACCTCGGTTATTTGCATGTACCTCACTGCGTCTGGTACATGACGTCACAACCTCGATCGCCATTTTCCCGTAGCGCCCGGCTAAACGGTATATAAGCCATTAATGTTAAAATATCGGTAAGTATCATAACACCATGTGACATAGCAAAGAAGAGGTGACTTAAAAAACCGACACGCAGCGGAATAGGGTTAAGAACTAGTAATTAAGAATTTATATAGTGATATAACATATGAAAAAGGCTTCTAAGAAACACACTACGCACAATTGGCAATAATAAAATATTTGAAGGATTGCCTTTCCATAACTATAAAAACACAATTTATACTCGTGGTAAAATTTCTATTCAGCTCTTTGCTGGAGCATCATTATGTACGTTCAACAGAAGAGGAAACTTATAAGCAAAATAAATTGTTTTTTTGCCTTTAACCCAGCGAAATTATATAATTCAATTGGCAATAAGTAATTGTTTAAGTAAAAGTTTATGAAAGCTAATGCTAAAGATCTCTTAAAACTGATTATCTCTTAAAGCGAACTTAAAAAAAGAAAAAAGGATTGGATATTTACGCAACTTTTTTAAATATTTCAGTATTTAGTTCGAATTAGCTGCAACTGTTAAAACTACTTATCATACCATTGCGAGTGACGAAAACGAAATGATTGTGGGAAAATATAACAAGTGATACTGTCAGTGCAACTCCCATCCCATAATGAATTCCTAAATTTATGTGGACACTCCACAGCAAAAGCTTATTGTTGTATAAAAACAATTTTATAAGAACGCCAGTCTCATTTTCGTAAGATGAGAACAAAAAAAAACAACTTCAGGATGAAGAACCACCCAAGATTTGAATCCTCTTACAATTCTTTCTCGTGCTGCAAAATGTTATTTGTTTTTCAGCTACAATAACTGTGAAATACTAGTCCTATTGGCGCGATTGTTAATACACAAAATTGCGGAGCTGCATCAGCAACAAACACAAACTTTCTCAAAAGAATACCAACTCCAGAAAACTTTGAAAAAAAATCCAATAACAAGAAAAAATGAGGCTGTTTTCCAAGTTGTGTTCCCAATGTGAAGAACAAAACAAGGACAAAGAAATCCTTAAAAGACGTGAACAATAAGAACATCCAGTCCCTTGTTAGAGTTCACTGGATCTGATAAAAAGGCGAATTAATTAAAATCTCGTCGTGATTGGACAAATATAATTTAAAGCACCCATCAATACTATGTTAATATTAAGTGTTAATTTATGCATATAGTGTTAATTTATGCATATAGTGTTAATTTATGCATATAGTGTGAATTTACACATATAGTGCTACTTTACGCACATAGTGTTAAGCGCGTATACGATACCTTTAGGAAAAAGAGAGGGTCATTGAAGAACTAAAAACACACAAACACACCGAGCGTAGGTATGGTAGAAAGGCGTAATTCCAAACGCAGTAAATTCGGCCACCACACTATATAAAAGTGCCAAGAATACCAAATAGTAAGTTAAAAATCGAATCGCAAACATTTATGTCGTAAACTTCATATTTTGAACTTTTGAAATCGCAAACATTTATGTCGTAAACTTCATATTTTGAACTTTTGAAATCGCAAACATTTATGTCGTAAACTTCATATTTTGAACTTTTGAAATCGCAAACATTTATGTCGTGAAATCCAGTTTTGAGCGTCTCTTTCGCAAACATTTATGTCGCAAAATTTATATTTGAACATCCAAAATCGCCAACATTTATGTCGTAAAATCAAGTTTTAAGCGTCTCTTTCGCAAAAATTTATGCCGCAAAATCCTTTTTTTGAGCGTTCCATTTGCGGACATTTGTGAGGCGTTTACGTTAAAAATGTATCCTCCCGAGTTTACTTTCAAACTGAAATAAAAAATTGTAATTAAAATGTCTTGTTTTAAGTCCGCTGCTTACAGCCTTGTATTTTGCATGAGAAAAAGTATTCAAAAAAATCCGCTAATTTAAACATTGTTTCTTTAGTGTTGTACCTTTACGTCCGTGTTGTGGGATATTTTATTTTTCGATTCAACACTCGATCGTATCAATTCACAATGATCATTTGAATTAATACATAGTTATTTGTTTATCTTTCGGGGGAAATACCCAGTTTAGCGGCTTTTATTTAACTTTGCTATTTAAAAAATCGTTTTATCGTGCAAGCGTAGTGCGTTTTAGCGAACACACTAAATAAACATTGTGGCAAAAAACAATACATAAGCAAAATAATTTGTTTGCATATCCGATGCAAAGAAAAAACAGTGCAATAAAAAATTTAACCGAAATATATCGCGAATAAGAAGCACGTAATCAAAGTATTGTCAATGTTTTTTTTCCATTATGATTTTCTTTTTATATTTACTTCTCTACACCTAAATATAATATACGGTATAGAGCAGCTGTTGTAATAGTACCTACATTCGACTTCCATTACAAATAATTGCAAAATGCACGTTAACTTATAATATTAAATGGAAATCGACGGAGGTCTGAAGACCTTATTCTTCTATATTGCACAAACAATGCTATGATAACCAACCTAAGAGATGGTTTCCTGATTGTATTATCGTTTAATATAAAAAAATTTAGAGCTTGACATTCTAGGTTGTGAGAATAACTTAGATCTCGTTATATCTAAATTTACCCACACGGTTTGAACAAATGTGAAGAAGTAACAAAGAAAATGAAATCGGGAGTAAACCCCCTAGTTTAATGCAATACAAGCAATGAATAGACATTTACTAACGTAATGTTTAAAATAAAAGTACAGCATGACTTTTGCCAGTGTTGCTGTACTTATGAACAAGTCTGGTGGCGTTGCATAAGTAAGTACTACTAGTGATTTTGTGGTCTTCGGTAGCAATCCAACCTGGCCTATTGATTTAAATCCTCTTGTATCAGGGTTGGTTTTTTTTAAATCAATTGTTTGTATAAGATTAGTATTAACATAGGTATTTGATCATACCAAACAGCTTAGCTAATTTTTATTTCGGAGTAATAGAGTGTCATAAATGTTTAATTTCTTTTAGGTTTATCAAAATGCGACTTCTTTGGCTTTTGGGCATTGTCATTTGCTTTGGCAATGTTTATGGAGGCTATGATGCTGAAGAGGTGAAGAATCTGAAATTTCCTGAATGGCCAAAAGATTTTGCCTTTAGTGCAAATGGTAGACGTAAAGGAGAATACTGTATCTCTGTTACAACTGGACATCAGAAAAGCGAAGATGATTATTTCTGTGTCAATATCCGAAAAGGTTTCCAAAACCCCTTGCTACACTGGATTCAAGGACGTAAGTTTTAGTTGCATAATTTTTTGGCAGGCAGGGAATTATAATTACAAATCTATATATTTTTTTATTTAATCTTATTTTTACTCTTACTTAACAATATTCTTTACTATTTCTGGAACAGAACCTATGGCTGGATTTAAATGCACTGAAATATCTGAGCCAAATGATTCACAATTTAACGGAAATCGGTTTTTGTGCATCCCTCCAATGATACATTACAACTTCAAATGGTCACACAACGGAGAAATTAAGGGTATGAAATGTATCCCATTCGGTGATCAAAATGACGCACATTGGAAAAATAATTACTTATGCAGCGGCAAAGAAAAGGAGCAGTCTAACGATCGATACCCCATATGGCCAACTGAATTTAAATGGAGTTATGCTGGATCAATCCGTGGTTATGATTGTCTGGCCGTAGAGGAACCAAGTGAGCCTCTTAAGCACCATTGGGGAGATAACTTTTTGTGTGCAAAATCAGGAAAGGGAATAAAATCAATTGGTATGAAATGGTCTTGGAAAGGTAAGTAGCACTGACACGCACGTTCTTTTCTTAAATAGAAGGCCTGTCTATTTGCAAAAATATTGTGTCTAAAACCTGCTGATGAAGTTATCCTACTAAATTGTGAAAAGGAAATTTTCAAGCAAATTGACGTCAAACGTGTTCTATAAACTTGACGTAACACGTTTCTTCAAAACTAAGGCATGTTCTTTTCCATTGATAATTTAATATTCATATTTAATATTAATGTTTAATATTGAGAATGTAACATCGCTTTTTTAGGACCCATTAAGGGAATGCGTTGTACCAACATCAAAGAACCAGCTGATCCGCATCATTGGGGCGATAACTATCTTTGTGTTCCGCATGGTTCTCCATATCAATTCCAATATTCAAATCATGGTTTGATCAACACAAAAGAATGCATTCAAATTATCGAGCCAAGTGATCCCAACACATGGGCAGATAACTTTCTCTGCGCAGAACACGACAAAAATGTAAGATATCCAAAATGGCCATCAGAGTTCAAATGGAGCTTTGCTGGAGCACTTCGGGATCATGAGTGTGTTGCCATCAGAGAGCCAGGAGAACCAGCTAACCACCATTGGGGAGACAACTTCTTTTGTGCAAGATCAGGAGTTACGTTTAAACCTGTTGGCATGAAATGGTCCTGGAAAGGTAAATCAAAATTAGTTAATTATTTTTAATTGAGCATTTAAGGCAGTGTTAATGCGATTGGACAAACTTCCGTAAAACTATTTAGTTCTTTAAGAGTCTCTTTATAATCCCTGTGGAAAACAATAACGACTGGCTTTTTGTATTATTATTTATTTATTGTATTAGTCTCCAAGTAACTGGATTACAGGGTGCACTCCATTATTTAGTTGATTCATACCCTGATTCAAGCCAAACACTTAAATAAAAACTGAAATAAATGCTAATTCCCACGCAATGTCAGATGTCTCGTACCATTTAGCATATTTCCTTTTTGAATTGTCGCGACAATTCCTTTAGTAAGTTTAAAAAAACATGTGCAAAAGTACGAATGCTTAAACTTCTATCATGCAGGTCCTATCAAGGGAATGCGTTGTACTAACATCAAAGAACCTGCTGACCCCCACTATTGGAGTGATAACTATCTTTGTGTGCCAAATGATTCACCATACATATTTGAATACTCTCACGCTGGACCTATTAATCACAGAGATTGCATCCAATGGAACGAACCAAGTGATCCACATACTTGGAAAGATAATTATGTGTGCTCAGTTGATCAGGATAAACACAAACGCTATCCAAAATGGCCATCCGAGTTTAAATGGAGTTACGCTGGTGTTTTGAATGGCTACGATTGTCTTGCGATTAGAGAGCCTAGCGAGCCAGCTAATCACCATTGGGGAGATAATTACTTGTGTGCAAAATCAGGAAAGGACTTAAAAACTATTGGAATGAGGTGGTCTTGGGCGGGTAAGTGTTAATGACATGTTAGGTGAGAGATGCACCCGTACTTTAAGATCTTAAGATGCTAATCGGATTACGTTTTATTTATAAAGATTGTAATGATTATCAAAACAGAATAAAGAGTGATCGATATTTAAACATCAGAAATAATAACTATATCTTTTACAGGTCCGATTCGTGGTATGCGTTGTACCAATATCAAAGAACCAGCCGATCCCCATCATTGGGGCGATAACTATCTTTGTGTTCCGCATGATTCTCCATATCAATTCCAGTATTCAAATCACGGTTTAATCAACACAAAAGCATGTATTCAGATAACTGAGCCAAGTGATCCTCACACATGGAAAGATAACTTTCTTTGTGATGACAATTTAGATGAAATACAACGTTATCCTAGATGGCCTAGTGAGTTTTTATGGAGCTATGCTGGAGCCAAAAGTGGTTATGATTGTCTTGCAGTTAGAGAACCAGGAGAGCCTGCTAATCATCACTGGGGTGACAACTTTTTCTGCGCAAGATCAGGAAGAGAATTCAAATCTGTTGGCATGAAGTGGTCCTGGAACGGTAATGACTCCTAACTGCATGTGTTTAGTTACCATTTGTTTAATGTGCCGTGCCAAATATTTTTTCTGTTAATAATGATGATAATTAATATCTTTCGATTCTATTTTTAATATCGTACGTTTCTTTTCTAGTTAGACTTTGTTACAATCGCTTATTCTATTAATATAGGCCCTATCAAAGGAATGAGATGCACCAATATCAAAGAACCTGCCGATCCTCACTATTGGAGTGATAACTATTTATGCGTACCGAATGATTCACCGTACCACTTTAAGTACTCTCATGCTGGGCCGATCAATTTGAAGGAGTGTATTCAAATTAATGAACCAAGTGACCCTCACACGTGGAAAGATAACTACGTGTGCGCAGATAACGCAGAGAAATCAAAACGCTTCCCTCTGTGGCCATCAGAGTTTAAATGGAGCTATGCAGGCCCATTGAAAGGCTACGACTGTGTTGCCATAAGAGAACCGAGTGAACCGGCTAATCATCACTGGGGAGATAATTTTTTCTGTGTAAAATCAGGAAAATCACTGCGGTCCGTAGGAATGAGATATTCTTGGGCAGGTTAGTAAATACTTTGACTAAAATTGTTTATTTGTTTACGCTATTAGGTCCAATAATATTGACCATTACTCGAAACTACCCCTTTAATTTTTATGTACTCCTTGTAATAGGAAAAATTTAATAACTTTTTTTAGGATTATACTTAGAACTTGTAACTTACAACACAGGAATCGTTCTGTAAATTTTGGAAGCGTAATTCTTTTTATTTTCCGTTTTTTTCTTCGGATTTTACCTAAATATCTCGAAACATCGAATTTTCAGGAAGTTTTGGCATTTTTTTGCGAATTATGTAAAGACTTGAAAATAGGCTAAATAACTTTTATTCTGCCTACAAAAACTATAAATAGAATGTTAAAATTTGTTCTAGAACTAAATTTTTTGGATTTTAAGCAGATGTTTGTAGTTTAGACAAATTTTAAGCATCCTATGACTTCACAGAAAAGGTACTGACACAAACAAAGATTTAGTGTTGCCATTCGGTTCATTTTATCACGTAATCTAAGTGTGCCAAGTTTTGATTTAAATTGTCAAGTCTATAATAAACGATTGAGGGGTGGGTGGTAACGCATATGAAATAGAGTTAAACGTACTTTTCTGTAAAATACAAATATCTTTTGTAGGTCCAATCCGAGGCATGCGTTGCACCAACCTGAAAGAACCAGCTGATCCTCACCATTGGGGTGATAATCATCTCTGTGTTCCAAATGACACACCATATAACTTCAAGTTTTCATTTGCTGGACCAATTTATGGGGAACATTGCATTCAAATTACCGAACCAAGTGATCCACATACATGGAAAGACAACTACCTGTGTCATGGTGAATTAAGATATCCAGTATGGCCGAATGATTTTAGATGGAGCTTGGCTGGAAGGATTGCAGGCTATGACTGTCTAGCTATTCTAGAACCTAGTGAACCAGAGAAACACCATTGGCATGATAATTTCTTTTGCGTGAGATCCGGCGTTGGTCTGGTATCAGTCAATATAAAATGGTCATTTGCAGGTACAGGAGCTATTCCATAAATGACTATTAAAACATCTTTCTTCAGAATGTTTTTATTAATAATTTACGGATTAATGATTACGTTTAAGTTAGGTTTATTATCAATACGCTTTGGGTTGGTTGTTTCAGACTATGGGAGATGTGCACATTCTGTGATATGTTGGGCAATTATAACACGTCCCTTTTCGACCTTTCACCACGTCGAAAAAAGCCGTACATCGTGTAATTGAAAAATCACAGTTTAATTTATTTTTTAAAGTTGTTTTATCCAATATGCTTTAGGTCCAATTAAAGGAATGCGCTGCACAAACATCAAAGAACCAGCAGATCCACATCATTGGGGTGATAATTATTTATGCGTACCAAAATCAAGTCCTTATCATTTTGATTATTCTCATGCTGGAAAAATTCGCGGAAAAGAGTGCATACAATGGTTAGAAACCAGTGATCCCAACACGTGGAGAGATAATTTTGTCTGTCACGCAAAAACTGGATACCCTAAATGGCCGGAAGATTTCGCATGGAGTATGGCAGGGCCAGTGAAAGGATACCAGTGTGTGCAAATTAGAGAACCTGCTGATCCAGACACATGGAATGATAATTACTTCTGCTGGAAGAGAGGCCCAGGAAGAAGTGATCCCCAATTAAGATGGAGTTTTGCTGGTAAGATTTTTCATGTTTTAATGTTCTTTTTGAAGTAAAGAAAAATCATGTCTTTTAATGATAACTATTGCAATGATAAATTTATGCCTTTCAGGTCCAATAGCCAATATGAGATGCACGCAAGTCTTGGAACCTGCTGATCCACACACTTGGCAAGATAACTATCTATGTGTACCAAAAGATTCACCTTACAATTTTGTTTGGTCATACGCAGGCGCCAAACGTGGTTTGTCCTGCGTACGATGGCATGAGGCGGCAGATAAACATACTTGGCATGATAACTTCATGTGTAACAAGAAATACAACTCCGTATGAATTTATTATACTCAGAATAAATAAAACCTTTACTTTTCTTTCTTTTTCATTGTTCTTATTTTAGAGCGGATATTTTCCAACAAATATCTTTGCGTTTGATTGAGTCGCGCAATAAATATACAGTTGCAGTTCATGTTATAAAAGGTTGAATATTTGCTGAGTCGAGACATTTTTAGGCAAGCACCCTTTTTAGTATGGCATTTTTTCTGTTGGCAAATGTCATAACGTGGTACTTTAACATGGATTTTTAGACTCGAGCGAAATAAAGGCTACGGTAATAGTCATAATAAGTATTGTCTGCAAATAAAGGTGCTAGATATACTAAATTTATCTTTGACCAGGTAATTGAGGAGGCAGGAGTAACTTCAATGGGTACAATTTTATTGTATTCTTCAAGTGGCTGTGCTATTATTTGCGGTGTAAGGTTCCAGTGTTGTCAGCTTGACCGACTGACTTTATGTTGTTTCGCAAACCGTAGCAACCAAGTCCATGTAGTCCGAGTGGAATTTTCCAACTCGCTCTATTAAAAAAAATTCTTGGACTACTAGATAACTCTATTCCTGCTGGGCCTCTTAGGGGCTTCTCAATGTTGGGGGGGGGGCTGATTCGTCCCCCCTGTGTAATTTGTACAATTGTTTTTGGTTGGACTTGAAACTTACCACAAGTGTTTTCCAGGTATTAATAAACAATTTGGTGAAAAAAATTTGATGACGTCAGCATGTGGCGTCATCAAAAAAAAGAGTTGGCATAATCCCAAAAAAAAATTTGTGAAAAATAAAGCTAAATAAAAGTTAGGGACAGTCACAAAATTTGAAGGTGTAACTATAAACACATAAAAAGTTAATAAAGAAAGATTAGGAGCACGAATAGGGTTAAGGGGAAGATGAAAAATGGTATTATTATGATACTAGTCGATAAAGCCCTTGGAAAAATACACTTAGGCAAGATTACGATGGAAAAGAGAACCATAACTTGAATTGTAATGACGTCTGCAAAGTTAATACACAAAACTTTTTGTTCGGAAATTTGTTTACACATTGCCTCTATTGTGTAGAGCTCGAAACGCTAATAAAAAAAAGGATTAGATAATGCGTTTTTTGACGAACGGTTATGGGGAAATACATAGGTTTCAAATTTTCTAAGGACAAAAAGTAATTCTTTAGCAATTCATAAACCAGCTAGTACCTGTATTGTGTGGAGCTAAAAACACTGATCAAATTTATGTATAGGATCACGCGGTTTTAGTCAGCGGTTAAGGAGATATAAGAGTTTAAGAATTTTGCTTTATTTTTTTTTAGAAATTTGTTCACCTTTTGCCTCCATTGTCTAGAGTTTGAAATGCTGATCAAGAAAATTTATAGGATGAAGCGCTTTGGAGGAACGGTTGAAGGGATATGGAGATTAAAAGGTTTTTTAATGACGTTATTAACCCGCAAATGGGTTGACCCAACTTTAGAAAATTGGTCCTAATTTTGTGCCAGGTAGTCCCTAGTTACCCACGCAGGAGATCACGTCAGTTATTTCCACCTGTTTTCAAGTTATTAAGCCTTAAATTTATAGTGCAATGACTTCATTAATCTTAATATACTTACCTTCGATATCAATATTGTTTTAACGTCTAAGTTTGGTAAATTACAGAACAATTTTATAAGTGATGTTTTATAGTCTTTGTTAAAGAAAATTATGAAAAATAAAATCGACTTTGCAAAAGTCACAGACAGACAGACAGACGGAAGCTTCGTATTATTATAAGAGACTAGTCGATAAGGTCCGTGCAAAAATCCACTTAGGCAGAAGAACAATAGGAAAGATCTGTCATTTAAATTTTGATGAAATCAGCAAATGTTTCAGTATATTAAATACTGCCCTTTACCAAAAGGAATAAACTGAAAATGCAAAAAAATCTTACACATAATGTCAGATGTCAAATCGCATGACATTTTCCTAAGAAAACCTTCACAAAATATAAAAACAACAGCCTGCAAGGTGTAAAATCTAGTTGATAGAAAGTTACAACATCGACAGTCACAACATTGACTACAACAACACCAACAATTACAATATTATAATCTGATGTGTCATAAAAGAAAGGCTTACAGCAGCAAGCACAAATCAATTAAAATACATTTTTTACGCATTTTAAACATTTTTCCTAAAAGCTTTCACAAAAGCTTATACAAAAAGCATTTTATACATTTTTTGGTTGCATACCATCCTGTCCCCCCAAAATATATACAAAATGTAAAAGTTAACCGGTTAACAACACAATTTTTTTTTTTTTAGTTTGATGATCCGTACTGAAAGAACTGATTTTTGTTCAGTTGGATGTGCTTCTTAAAAACCAATTTGTTTTACATTTTGTGTAAACTTTTGGGGGGACGGACCGTATACAATGTTTCCCAAAGTAATGATCTTTTTTAATTCCAAATTTACTCCTTGCTCATTGCTTTTTTTGTATTTAGGTTATTGCCATTACCCATAATTTTTCCACAAAGAAGTAATGAAACATCAAATTATAGAAAAATGAGTCATTTCGGTGCATACAGTCCTTGCCCCTAAGATTACAAAATATAAAAAACAAAAACAGTTTCAGTCAGAACATTTAATAATTTTTTTATCATCACCAAACAATTATGACTACAAAATTATGTAAAATTCTCAACAAAAAACGTGAAACCATGAAATTTTCTTCCAGCAAAAATGACATCACATAGTTTTTCCCAACAAATGTTTATAATACGAAATATAAAAAGACATCAGCTTACACAACAGCTTACAATGAAGTCCAATTCTACAAAAATTGTTGTCCTCTCATAAATTTTTAACCCAAAGTCATAAACCCATGTAAATTTCCAATCAAATTTCAACAACCCCTGTAAAAATAACTTGGCATTTTACATGTTGGCTGACAAAGGTTTAACAGGATGTCATAAACAAAACAATAAAAAATAACTCAACACGCACACTTTAAATTCTAAAAAAATTATTCTACTTGTTATATTGAATGTGGTCCCCTTGTAAAATTTACGGCTAATGCGTAAAAATTATATGAGCATAGAAATGCGTAACACTATCCTAAAGGTTTAAGAAATCTTTAAAAGATTTTATAGCTAGCTTGTTACGTCATAATTCGGGTTCAAAAAAGAAAAAATTGACTACTAAAGGTAGTAGCTATAGATACCTAAAAAAGAGGAATAACAACATCACCATCACTTAAAGCTAAGACACCCAGTTAAATATACTTAAACTGAGGAGACTTAGCTAGGTTCTGTAGCTAGCTATTTATGCTTAGTAAAACACATATAAAGAGAAACAATAGTAATGTAAAAATGATAACATTACAGTAAGTTCAACAAACCAACGTTTTTCGGTTGGCCAGCAAATTTGTTTGTTAGCCAGCTAACAGCTTTAGGTAACATTTTGAATTTTAGGACAAATACTTTAGTTACGCACCAGCGGACACATTAATTATGCAAAAAATGTAAACAAATATGGTAGCCTTTTTATAAAAAACGCGGAAAAATATAAAACTTTAAGAATTTGAAGCTTTCAAGTGACTTCTCCCTGCTTGGAAACTTAAAGTGTGCTACATAAAAAGTTCTTACTATTTGTGAATTCAAATCCACTTTAAACTCAAGCCTTCATTTTCTACTTCTAACTTTTCTTTACTACTTCAAGCTCCACTCTTTACTTCCGAAGTAACTTCTCGTGGCTTCCAACTTCACTTTTCCGTTAAATTTATTTCAGCAAATCAAATTAAGTCGTTTTCATCACGTGTCGTAAACAAAGTAAACCCGCTGGTAAAATTGACATACTATTCAAAGACAAATGAACACATCCACTTTGCCTGTTACAGACAGACACACACACAGTCTCCGTATATTATATAGATTATTAGCAGCGCAGTTTGTGCAGTAGTGAAGCACTTTAAAGGACAAATCTTTAGCTTGTCTTTTTTTTTAATCGATTGCCCATTTCAGTTTCTTGGTAACTTCCTTACAACGAAAATAGAATAAGAAAGGAGACAGAACTTGTTTAATTCTGTCAATTCTTTGCTTGTACGAAGCTTTTAACTTTTAAATAACATTCTGAAATTGTGTGCCTTTGTCAAGATATTGCAAATGAAAACCATTGTTAATTAACGTTTACACCGTTTAAAGTTGAAAAATGGTTAACGGTCACTTATGCGACTGCCTGAAGTGAAGTACTTGCTAAAGAATAGATGTCACACGCCTAGATATTAGTACTCATCTTTTCCTTATAACCAACCTTCATGTTATTAATTAACAATGATTATAGCTATCTGATGGCATATGCCAACTTCACTGACTACATAACTTTATGGTTTATCTCTTTAAAGAACTTTGAAAAATTCCAGCGAACGGGCAAGTTATTATGCAGGGACGAGTTCAAAGCGAATCAGTCAAAACACCCAAACACCTTTAGCTACCTAGGTTATAATTTTGTTGCTTTAAAGCTGACAAAGACGAGGAATAAAGACATATTACCAGATGATATATTATAAGCATATTTGTGTTAAAAAGTTCTATAAATGTGAAACGAAAAACAGTGTGAAATTCAAATCTCAAATGTGTTGTATATAAAAGATAATAAAGGTAAAACACACTAATCGTACTATTAGCCTATAAAAATAGCAACAGTGGTAATATATAACATTCAAAACTTGATTGTGAGCTCCCTGCTTCTTATATTCGTCTTCAGTGTTAAGCTGTGGATTACATTTAAACAATTTAATTGGAAAAACTTTATCATTGGTATAAAATCTCTCTAGAGATTTTTTATTGTCAATTTTCAGGTTATTTGAAGTAGAAAATGTCTGTATTTTAGAAGTTTTTTAAATTTTAATTTGACTCATATTGCAAATACACCACGAGATATTTCCAAGTTTCAAATTCACAAAACTTCAGTAATATTTTTTCAAAATTTAGGATAGTAGCTAATTTAATTTGTACGTGGTATATTAATGTTTTTTTAACAATAACCCTTGTGAAACATATTCTGAACTTATAAGATCCTCATTACTGCTGCTAAGCGTAATGCCTAAAAACGGCTCTCCACTTCAAAACGTATTTTGGAAAAAGAATAAATACTTCAAATTTATTAGATACTCTAGTAGTATATCTTTTGTTTGATAAACTTTTTTTGTGGACAGGAACAAAAGCGTTTACCATAACATCAAACAGATTTCAGAGATCACATTTTTTTGTTTTTGTTCCATTTTGTTTTGCTCTTTAACTTGGAACAAGGCGAAACGGCTGCTTAAACTTTTGTTGAAACTTTTTCTGGTGATAATTACAAACAGTTATGCTTGTATTAACACCCGAACTCCAAACTACGGCAATTGGCGTCTAAGCAAGAATGAAATACCTGCATGCCGTCTATTAACCATAACTTGTGATCATTCAACTTTGACTTATCAAGATACAAGCAAATGTGAAAGACAATTAAATTTCCCATTTAGCAGTTTAGGGATTAAAAAGGGAAAAAATAAAATAAATTAATAAAATTCGTACAAAAGACTTACTGAAAAAAATGCCAGGACCAGTTAGTAATGAACATTTGAAACGTCCATAAAAGCTAATATTGAATAACTCAAAAACTAATTGTTAAGTTCCTTTGAAAGCAAAATTAGTCAGTAAAAAAGAATTGGCCCTTAAATATCGGCAATTGGAATTTTTCTATATTTAACTCCTTGTAATCTAAATTTAAGGTGTGGCTGACAAAAAAATGTATCGCATCATTGTGAGTAATAAAAACAAAATTAGTGTAAGCGGAAAAACAAGTCGCAATCAATGCCAGAGTTATCACATCTTTGTGAGTAACAAAAACAAAATTAGTGTAAGCGGAATCAATGCCACAAATCAATGCCACAAATTTCCGATCCATAATGTCTTACTAAATTTAGATGGAGCTGGATCATAAAAACATTTAAAGTATGCATTAACAAAATCCGTTACACCGAAAAAGATCTGTTTTAAATCTACATTCTGCTTCGTAGCTAATAGGACAATTGCAATTAGAATAATATCATAAGTGTTATTCGGCTCATGTATAAAATCTTACAAAATATCTTAGAACGACGAATGAGCGCAATCGTTCAATGAGAGTGGGTTGGGGCTGGTTAAAAAACCGACTGTCTGAATGTAGGTACGAGAGAAAACCGTAATTTCGTAACAAATAAGCTAAATTCTGTAATTACAGCGAAAGGTTAGGGTTTTTCAATGTTTAATCTTCTTCTTTTCATTTTTCTGGCATTCTCCACAAAAACAAAAAAAATTCAAGGTTTCCTTCAAACGTAATTGAAGAAAAGAATAGTAATTAAAATATCTTCTTTTTGTTTTTGAGGCCAGTAATCCTGTATTAAGATTCGTATTTGCGTCAATTCGTTGTAAGACAGACTTTGTTTGAGGACTTATGACGCATCCAATTAAGTCTGTGTACTCCAATTAACTATTCAAAAATAAATCTATGCCATACGATGTCGTAATCATTTCTTCAGACCATAGAACAATATCATAGCTATGTTTGCAAACTATGTATAGTAGTTTCAATTCATTCTTACGTCAATTCTTTTTTTAATGACTTAACCTAATTACTTTTCATTCTTTCGCAAATTAACAAATCAAGAGGCACATTACTAACCGAGGCAATTACTAGTCTCTTATATCTGTGTGTGTGTGTGTGCACGCAGAGTAATGTTGTGCTAAGGACACACGAAATGACCGATGCCAAACATTTTTATCGACTTTGTTCCGACAGGAAAATAATAAATAGAGTAGTTGTGGTTTCGCTTTGTGTTGACTATGTTGTCATGAACCTCCCTAAAGTTTGATATAAAAAATATTTCTATCCGTTCTCAAAATTTCTGCAGATTCTATTATTTAATAAAAATACTCAAAGAAAACATGGTAAGCTTGGGTTATTACCCTAAAAGTGAATTTATCAGTATTGTAAATGATCGGAAACGTTTATTTAACTCTCTGAAAACTACGAGAGTGCCACACCTTCTTATCTAGTTATGACGTATTTTTTTATAGATAGCCTATAGACATACTTTATAATGGGTGTGTGAATATCTCTGATAATTTGTTGTTATCTATTATATGTTGTTGTTTTGTTCATTCAAGATGGAACAGTGAAGAAACAAATCGTTCGCTTCCTGCGCAAAAAAGTGCATAAAAAGTTTCTTAATACACATCAGACCTTAGCTCGGTTATAGTGCAACAATCGCACGACAAGAACAACTTTATTTAAACCAAGCATAAAGCTGATATAAGAAAAAGGATATTTTTGTATGCCAGTGTGCTAGTATGCCGCGTTGTTTTGCACTATTAACAACTGCTTCAACCACTATGATGTATGCAAATCGCTGTCATTCATTAAAGTTTTTCTTGCATCTTAACAAGATGCATAATTTAATCACTCAGCGAACGTGTGCAATGACGTTAATAAATGTCAACAAGCCTGATTAATGATGTAAATTGAACATTCTAAAAAAGCTTTAAATAATTCTATTATGTTATTATATGACGTAAAAAATGTCAACGCCTTTCGATTATACGAGGAAGCTGCACGATTAATGACTTACTGAGCTAACTCAATTGGAGAGAAAATATAACGACACGGGATTTTTATTCTAACTACTACTCACTTACATTGTCTGCAATTGCAAGTTTGTCACATTATTTGCTACCAATGCGTAAAAGTATTGTTGAATAGACACGCTTGCGATCACTCGAAAAAACTGCGTAAAGTAGCAGTGCCTGGGGACATGACTTGAACCAATAGGTTTTGACTTGATAGAAGTAATCGATGGAACAATTAAATAGCACGCTGTTGGAAAAGGTCACTTTTTTATTTTATTAACCAAAAGTAATTATTCACTTTGGTGGGGGAGCGGGAGTGGGGGAGCGGGAGGGAGGGGCTTGTAAAGGAACTTCACACAATAGATAAGTACAACAGATATGCATGGATTTCTATGGGCCAACTTGTGCCGAACTTAAAAGAATTTTGTATGCATAATACATAGAACCAAAACCTTTTCTATTGTTTTCCTAATATAAAATATGCATATTCAGCAAATGGATTAGGCTTCATGTTACTACAAAATGGAGAACGAATATTTTACGTTTTTCTTTTTGTTTAATTGTTAAAACAACTACAATAATAAGTATTATGTTGAAAATACGAAAGTAATGACTGTTAAGGCTTAAAATGTTATGGAATACAGAATACACTAAGTTCTACGAAACGTCAGGTAAAGATTCAGATTGTAGTAAGGGTGAAAAAGGAAAGAAAATATCGTTGGTCAAATTATTGTAAACTATATATGAAGTAAGTATAAAGAAACCTTTTGATTAGAAACCTGATAAAAGCAAGGTTGAATAAAGTAGGGGTGGGTGAACATTCTCTTAAAGTTAATTCGGTCATAGAGAGAATGTTGATCAACTATTTTGGCAATTAAAGTCTATGTACAATTACGTCAGTAAACATTATAAATAATATTGATGTGGAAAAGTTATTTAGAATAAATTCACATTGAAAATCAGCTTAACGACTCAAAAGTTAACTACGTGTGTGTGTGACCAATGTCAGCGAAAGAAAACAACGATTAAAATAAAAGCAATCTAATTCAGGTAGCTACAACCCTGGAAATAATATTTTGTAAATTGTTCTTTTTTTTTCAGCTCTTTCTCAAAATAGGCAAACAGCATCATTTGGCTAGTGCACTGCAGCCGGTAGGCTTCAAAATTTCTACTTTGGCACGCCGAGTAACCAACGTCAAAAATGCGCTAGCTGCACTTTCCACAATGTCCACATTATGGAAAAATCCACTTCACCACCCGGGCATTCTGTGGTCAGCAAAAATTATCCTCAGTCTGTGAACATTGACAAATTATATTTACAAGTTCGATGTGCTTGTAACTTAGATAGGAACGCGTTCTTAATTGCGTGTGGTTGTGATCTTTGAAATTTTGTGCTTTTCCCCAATATATTGTGTCCAGGGCTGAACTATTTTTTCACGTTGAAGTCAATGTACTGCAAAAAAAAAAAATTAATGTAATGTTCCATTTTTACGCTATATTTAACGAAATTTTAAGTACGTTAACAACAATATTATTACTGATTGGCCGAAATATTATGTTTAATCACGTGGTGCTGGCGTAAGCAAAATTCGTTGCACTTAGCTCTTGTTGTTTCGAATTAAAAACGATTGGTATTTTGGCTAAGTGTGAGTGATGGAAAAGGACATAAAATATTGGGAGAACTATAAGAGATAAGCAGATGCAAAAATATTTTAGGAAGTTTAAAACGAGGCCTAGAAATGGATCGACTACCTGTTTGATTAAGAGCAGAAACTTCCGAAAACTGTCTTTTTGAAATTTTAAAAATTACGAAATCATGACGTTTTTGCAACTTGATTAAGCTCTGTAAATCTAAAGCTTACACAGGAGATAAAAAACTGCTTTTGGTTTACTTGCACGATTTAAAGCACATTTTTATTTTCATTTAATAGCCCCATTAAAATCCAGTAATTGCTTTTTACCTTTGCATGATATGACTGTAAGTGCTTACATTAAATCAGCGAGTCAATATGACGCACAGTCTGAGACAGCTAGAAAGTTGTTGTTCCTTTTTGTATGATTTTTGCGTCATTCCAATGCCCCTATTTATTTCTATAAATAACTGCCTATCAAAACGTGGCGACTTGGTAGCCGAATAATATTCTTGCACTTGTGCTTTTAGCTGTAGTGACTTGAGCTTGTAATAACTCGAGCGTTGGTGGTACGTTCAAGTTCTCAAGAAAAGATAAATTAAAACAATTCATAAAAGTAAGAATGTTTTGATATAGCTACATATATGTATAAAAAAAATTAAACGTTCTTTCTTATTTTTTTTCTTTTATTGCTTTTTATTTCTCAGTTTGATTAAAATAAATGTATTGTAGATATACCCTTTCAAGGTTTATTGTCCTTTCACTTTTCCCCTTCGCTCGATGTGCCAAAAAACTTGCGCTAGCCGTCAAAGAAAAGAAAGTTTCAACACGCATAAACTACTAAAATTTTTGACAAGCAAAACACCTATGTGCCAATAATATACTGCATAAAACTGAATTTTTCGCCAAAATTTTAAAATAGAAATGAAAGATTAGCTGATTTTTCCCTCCTCAATATTTTGGAATTTTTCTTATGTTTTACTTTTATTGGAAAGGCTGAACTTACTGAGCCTAATAACAAAAGTGACAAACCACGGAGAGTAGGCAAAAAATATACAAAGCTTTTCGTAAATAAAATCTTACTTTGTCAGGTAAATATATAACACTGTCAAAATTTAAAAATGCTATATATATTATGATTGCGAACTCTCAAAGACAAGTCGTTAAAGCCTATTCTTAACGAACAGGTTGAATCTAAAAAAAAATGTTACTTTTTCATAGCGGCGTGACATAAATATATACATTTTTCGTTACGCGTTTGCGATGTATTTTATCTGACCATCTTTGATTTTAAATTACGAAGAGCTTCGTATTTTATCGTATACTCTCTGAGGTTTCATACTTCTGTTATCAGGCTCAGTTAGTTCAGCTTATTTATTAGAAGTAAAACATAAGAAAGTTATAAGAATATGTACGAAGAAAAAATTAAGTTCAAATCAATTTAAAATTGGGTGTTTCATTTCTGGGCTGTTGTTGTAATGTATTTAGATGCTTTAAGATACCTTTAACCTGTCCTATATCCTTGGTTGTGGGGAAACATTGTGAAAGGGGCGTGGTCGTAGTAAACTCAAATTGAATGATGCTACATAGGGAAACAAGAAGTAAGAAATAGAGAATTGAGTGCTTTTTTACACTTGAGCTAGTTCAAGCCCTCCTACTTTCTTTTCCTGGTGTAGCTACCTCCTGTAACGTTATTAAAAATGTTTAAAATGCAAAAAATACTTTGTGTTACTAAAATTGTACTTAAAATAATCTAAATTGCAATTTTCATTTCTGTTTTAAGTTTAGTAGCTTTTTTTTCAATTCTTTTCAACATGTTTACGTCGTGTGATATGGTGTTCCTAACTTCATATACCTAATAATTACTTATCTAGTTTGGAGAAACTTTTAAACAATTTTTTTATTTAACATTAAGTTCCTTTTTTGCGCCGACATTTTAGACTGAAATATGCTAAGCGATGTGTAATATGTTTTATCCATCACTAGTATTCTCATATTTTTTAAGTAATTGCGATCGATTTTATGAATCCTCGTGTCTTATAAGCAAATCGAACTCTCAAGCTCAAAAATTAAGAGAATTTTAAAATCTTTAAAATTGGAATACTTGGTGACAATAAATTCCACAGAGAGGAAAAGAAAGGTTTGCGATTGATGACTGATAATTCTTTAAATTTCTGACTAAGTAATCATTAAATTTAAGCAAACTATTTGGTGACTTTTTAAGAAGTGATGTTGAGAATCTGAAATATTTTTATTACAATTATGTTTCTTATTTTTGAATAGTAGTTAACAAACGGTGTGTTTCGGAAAAAACGTACAATCAAAAATTTTTAAAGGAGTAGTATCAAGCCCCACATTTTCCTATTTGTCATTATTATGCCTCCACTTTTCAGACATATCGCACCATATTTCTCTCGTATAAAATTTTAATTATAACATTTCTTCTGATAAATGCCTTTATCAAAATAGACCTTTCAGCAAATTCTACTTACCGATGAAGAGGGAAATTTATTTAAATGCGACACAAAGGTGTTAAATAAAGCTAAGCTACTTTGTTTACTGTATTTTTGTTGTCAGTGGATTCTATCATCAACTCATTACAAGCTCGTGAGCTTGTATTAAAATGCAAATGTGTCCCACAAGAATGGAAATTTTTGCCTCTCTGAGCACCGAAACGGGAGTAGTCGTGTGTTCGAATCTCATCTTGGTAACTATTTTTACTTTTTTTTTATTTGCTGTTATAAATTTTATTTTTTTAAAATATAAGATAAGTGTTCAAAAGCATTATTTAACTAACTGGTAAAGTAAAGGTGTTTCCACCAAAGTTTACAAAAATGAATGTAGGCAGAATTAAGGTCTCTCCAAATGCCTGGAAAGTAGTCTGCGAAAAATAAAATTTCCACAACATTACGTAAAGTCTGAGATACATTTGAAATTTTTATTTCGAAACTGTCTGAAATTTTTATTTCAGAAATATTTCGAAATATTTTGAAACAATTCGAAAGCTTTCGAAAGTATTTCGAATTGCTCTGAAATTAATTTCGAGACATGCTGCAAAACTTTCACAGGTATTTCAGAGCAAGAAAATTCTGCAAATCGATTTGTATAATTTTCTATATTTCGAAATAAGTTCAAAGCTGCCGACAACAGGTGCGCATTTTTCTGACGTTTATGAGAAGCTTTTGTGCATTTTTTTTGGCGATAAACAGCAGAAAACATAAAAATGAGTGAATACGAAGCAGACACGATGGAGTTTGATCCTGTTTGATCCTTTTTTTGATCCTTTCGATTCATGTTTAAAATAATGCTGAACGACTTTATATTAATTTCGAAACAATGGAAAACGTATTTCGAAATATTTCTGAAATAAAAATTTCAGACAGTTTCGAAATAAAAATTTCAAATGTATCTCGGCCTTTAAGGCTGTTGTTTACTAGGTTTTTGTGGTTGTTTACCTTGTTTTTGTTGTTGTTTACTATGTTTTTGTTGTTGTTTACCTTGTTTTTGTTGTTGTTTACTATGTTTTTGTTGTTGTTTACCTTGTTTTTGTTGTTGTTTACTATGTTTTTGTTGTTGTGTACTTTGTTGTTTACTTTCTTTTTGTTGTTACAACTTTTGTTATTTAGCTTTTCATTAGTTTGAAAGAATTTTTTAGTAAACATGATTAGTTTGTTTATACTTTTTCACTCAAAGCTTATCTACCATTATGATTAAAGTAAAAACTGAAGACTTCGCCACACGTGTTTTTATCGCTATGTGGGGTAAGCTTTTTTGTTGCAAAGTACATTAGAATGTTGTTCTTTAAAGTTTTTTACTGCTAACTTTATATGATGCTAGAATTTGTTTCCTTTATAGTAAATTTTGTTTAAAATGTTAAATGTTAGTTGTTTTATGTACAGCGAATAGAAATGGTTGCGGTCTTTGCATCTGTACGAAAAATTAGAAAAATATACAAAGAAGCGAAACCTTTTACTTGTATTGATCTCTGCACTAGTTTCCCTTAGTGTTAGAATAATGACTTGATGAAAATAAAAGATTAGTTGTTTTTTTAGTTCAGTTAGGCTTTATTTGGTAACTGAAATTGTTCGTGGTTTTTAATTTGTTTTGTTTTGTTTTTTTAAAAGAGGGCGTTTAATTAAAAGGGCGTGTGGCGGGGCGTCACGATAGATTTAATAAAGAGTTTTGTTAATTTTTAAACTGAATTAACTCACAAAATTAACTCACAACTGTACATTTTTTTATCAAATATTTTTATTATAAAAACAGTCTATCTTGCTAAAGGTTGAGAGAACTTATTTTTAAACAAGGTAATTAAAGTTTCTAATACCATAATTAACATACATTATTCTAAGTGCTTTAAAATGTGAATACTGTATTCAAATATTTGAAATCAAGTATATGATTACAACTTGGTTTTGTTTCGCAAGGAAAATATTTGACCAACCATGAACACAAATGCACGAAATGCTGGCAACAAAATACAACATTACGAACATTTTAATTCTTATAAAATTTCTTAAATTTATATTTCTTGCAAGAGTGCTTTGTCTTTATCAGCATATGTATTCTTCATTTTGCACATTGAAGTATTTTTTAGAAAAAAATTGATGCCTAACAGCCACTTTCCTTTCACAATATATTTTTTATATTACATTTCCTACTGCTATTTCATTTATGTGGAGCTGTGTCATGTCACACATTCGTAGAAATGTGTGATTTGGTATGGGCTGCGTTCTGTCATGGTGGTAACGAAAAGTTGAAGGGGCGCGAATAGTATAAAAATCAAAGCCACCACAAATAGCGCGCTATATTGACCAAACGTTTTTGTTTATGTATTGTTTTTTTGCGTATAGCAGCGTTTTTTTGTTGTTTTCTTATTATCGTGCAGCTTTATATAGTATACCCAAAATAATGAAACCAGTAGATATATATTCTATTCGAATTTCGAGAAATCTCGCATCAAATGAGGTTGTTCATTGTCTTGAAATGATTGTTTTGATTTACTGTATGTTGACAATGTTATAATGTTCGAAATTGACTCGAGTTGTGTGCTCTCCAGCCATATCTCAGTTATCGAAAAATAGTCACAACTTTTAATATGATTCAATTTATCATCATCTCTTTCTCTAAGTTTGTGCCTTAAT
Source organism: Hydractinia echinata (assembly GCA_030067915.1). Taxonomy (NCBI): domain Eukaryota; kingdom Metazoa; phylum Cnidaria; class Hydrozoa; order Anthoathecata; family Hydractiniidae; genus Hydractinia; species Hydractinia echinata. Next base: position 870,409 of record JASGCC010000035.1, on the reverse strand, counting down.
ATTTTATACCAAATTTTATCATTGTATATTTTATATTTTAATAAATACATTTTAATTATTTATCATCATAGTGTTGTGTGAGTGTTCAAACCGCTTCAGTTCTTGTTGTTTTTACATGAGACATTAGAAATTCGATTGACAATATTTTATGCTAAAACTTGGACATCCATGTGTATGTGTACAAATTAAAACAACACTTTACGACGTTTCGGGTGTCATACACCCATTTTCAAGTAAAATAAAAATTATACACCAGGTCTATATAAACAAGAACGTTGCCATAGATACAAGATATATAAACATAATCAATACAATGTTTAAGTATAAAGTATGTGTACAATACGAATGTGTGATCAAACCGGACGGTTTTCTTGTTGTGTATTATTAGGGTAGACTTGTCTGCAAACACTGAAATTTTAAATTTTATTTAAAAAATCTTAAATTAAATTTTTTGAAAGCAGAAAAAATATTAAATGGATACTTGACATAGAAATTAGTTGCATTAATATGTGCAAGCTGGATTTCTTATTTTTCCGACTCAAAAAGTATAACAAAGGTCAAAAGAACCAAGGTAGCGCTTTAAAACACCAATTGCGTTTATATTGTCAACAATAATGGAGTGAAGTTTTTTAATTGTGCTTGATGCAATATAAAAAAAGTCCATACAACCTAAATTATTCCCGGCAAATAATTTTTGCAGAAAAAGTCAGCCAAATGTTGCTTGGAAATAATTTTTGTTAGTGTTTGTTAGTATCTTACCTTCTTTGGATATTAAAAAAACAATACCACCTAGTGAGCTATCTACTGCAATCATTAGTTATTTAATTGACCAGTATATTTGTGGCATTCACAGGGGACAAACAGACCCTCATGATCAATTTTCAGCTGTAAAAAGGAAAGATGATAAAAGGTCCAAAAGCACTGGATATAACGACACGGGTCTAGGTCATATTCGTGTATCATATTTTCATCTGTACACGATCGTCTTAAACGTACTTTTGTTTGCCTCACGACTTTTTCTGATCAGTAGGTTACATATTGTAAAACATATTTTGAAATATCTACTACCATGGTGTAAAATAGCATATATATGGGTCTCGATTCCAAATTTGCATTTACCAAGTCACCAACCTACTTCTTTACACAAGAACTTAAAATAAATTATGGATTTTCTTTCAAAAATTTTGACTACCACATTCTCTTAAGAGTGCTAATGCTTTTATATTTTGACGATCGTTGATACTAAATTTGCAGCAAAAGAATAGACACGCTGCTTATGCAAGTCTTAACATACTTGGACATTATTTCCAAGGTTGGATTTTTTCCAATTTGTTTTCACAAATTTCTTTACTTAAAGAACATTAGTTAACGAGTCCTACATTGTTTGTGCCACGCTCAATAACTCTTCAACTGGCAATCGTATAAAATCTAAGATTACATAAATAAAAGTGTGAAAATAAATTATGTGGCAAGCTCGGTGTGAGGAAAATGAGCTATTGGGACATTTAGAATACATATCTCTTAAATTGAATAAAATCAGGTACCTACATACCATGTGGATTTTTTCTTTTCTGCTTGATTGTTGTACTATCTTATTTTTTACATCCCACTAAAAGATCACTAACCTGCTGTACTGCACCTAAAAAGTTGTAATACAAAATATTAGCAAGGTGTAGCTAACTGGATTTAACTAAACTAATGAAATAACAAGAATGAAATCCTACAAAAAAATAATAAAAACATACCACATGTGGCCGCATGTTTTTCCAGGTATGTTATTTTTTTGTACTTTTTAGAGCAGGCAGGACACATTTTTTTTCGAGTTCCACTACTTTCACATTTGTGTCATCTACCAACTGTACGATTGGAAAAGGACAGAAATATTTTCTTCTTCTTTACCTCTCAAGTCTTCAAGGGTTTTGTCATCTTCGATATTTATTTCCACATCTTCATACTGATTAATATTTGTTAAAATTTGATCTGTATTATTAAGTCTATGTCAAAATCTCCGCCGTGTACCTCCTAAGTCGCCATGTTCGTAATGAGCACATTGTTCGCTTGGTTGGGAAAATCAATTATTTCATCATTGTTTTTATAACCATTCATAGTTGCGAAATATTATTTACGAATAATTTATTCACACAACCACCAAAGTTTCAAATTAAGTTTCTACACAGACACCTGCCAGAACCTCGCACTGTGTTTCAATAGAATCAAAAAAGTTGTTCTCCTTTCGTTTTCTTTCCTCCAAGGAAATAATGACGTTAGCACCTTGCAACTTTATTTATTGTGCGCGTACTATTATTCGTCATTGATTTCTTAATTTAATTAATTTGTGGACCGATCAATCATGGAAAATTACTTGGTTTATGCGGTTTTCACCTGGGAAATTTTGAGGAAAATTCACAAATACGCCATACTTCCTTTACACCAAACTTTCCTTAAAACATTTAAAATTATTTTGGGTCAGAATTAACTTTCAGAAACGCGTAAAAATTAAGCATCCTGTAAGAATAGTAGTAAATAAAACTCTCAAATAAGATCCAGATAAAATAACTCTTGCTTAAGAGTTTTCAGCCAACTGATTTTCTTATTAACTTTATAGTTACATCCACACGATGACAGACACCAACAAATGTGCTGGCTGTTTCAAGAAGATTCGATGTCGGTATTTAGTTCGCGCTCTTGACAAAAGCTGGCACGAAAGGTGTTTACGTTGTGATGTATGTGATGAGATTCTGTTCAGTTTTGGGAGTCGCATGTATTTCAAACATGAAGGAAAGTTTTGTAAAATGGACTACATGAGGTATGTGTCACGCCTAAGTCACGATACACAGTATAAACGGTTTTTATATAATAAAGATTATATTATTTTGGATTACATTACTTATGTCATATATCTACACGTGTGCTGCTACAATACGGTACGTATGCGTTACCTGCTAACTATACGCACAATAACACACACACGCTATTGCACATAGCTTGTATTAACAGGGAATTAAAATTTACATAAAGGGGTCTATTACAAGTTTAAGTTGACAAATGATAAATTGAACTATCTGCTACTAACGTGGTTTCCCTACATGGCATGTCAGTAAAACCCTTTTTAAAATGGAAAATATGGAATTAATTTAATTTCGCAATTTCGCGAATTAAAATTTTGACCTTTTTTCGCGAATATTTAATTCCTATTACATAATTTCTTTTTTATTTACACACTTTTTTTATAAGAGCACCTAATGTCTAACCACGGTGGTCATTATTCTTAGTTCTCTAGTCTTCTAAACAACAGAAATATTGCCTTTAAAATAAAAAGCGGGCTTGGCATTATCATAAAACATGTTTTTATAAAGAAAAAGCGTGTAGCATAAGTTTATGACAATTCATTAAATAGATAAAGTCATTTGTCCTTCATCAACATTAAATCTATGTCCCGATTAGATTCTTCAGAGGAATCATCATTATCAGGACTTGGGTAAGAAGTTAGAGCGTGGCCTTGTGGCTATGGAGTTTGCTTCGTAATTAAAAGGTCCGTGGTTCGGTCCACTGCTCAGACATGTTTAGCAAGTGCCTCTAGTACATGCCACTTAATGTAAACATTTTGAACACAGGACCCAATTGATAACAGTGTTTCCAAGTGGCTATATTCTGTATAAATATTCGGAATAATAATAATAAGTCATAGAATGATAAATCTTTACTTCTAAAGCTGGTACATTGACAGCGAAATAAAAAACTATTTTTGTTATGAACATATATAAGCAAATATTTTTTGAATTTAAGCTAACATAATGACTTATTATCCCCCAATTTTTGAATTTAAGCTAACATAATGACTTATTATCCCCCAATTTTGCTAAAAACAAGATTTTTAATTTCGCGAGAATTTTGCCAACGATGGAATTGACAAAAATTCGCAAGAATGTATTTTCGCGATTCTTGACAGTGGCATTTAAACCACTTCGCAAGCACAAAAATTCGCGAAATCGCGAAGCTTTAATCACGCGGAAATTTATTCCCAATAAAATAACTTTAAAAAATCCTTGCTTCAAAGCTAACAGTTTAAATCAGGATCACTCAATCGCTTAAATATGTTGTTGTTGTTTTTTGCTAAATATACATACTTTCAGGGTAATTAAAAGTATTAAAAGTATTAAAATCAAAGTAATCCTAAAGGTGTATGTTACCATAAATACATACCCGCTAATTGATATTTGATGCCGCTTAACTTTTCATAAAAACATAACAAAATTCCTTCTTTTTTTGTCTATAAGCATAAGGATAATTTTCCAGCATAGACAGTATTTTTCTTCACAAGCATAATTATAACTATCCATGTCTTTTCTAAACATTTCTTGTGTAAATTCCAGTGACAAAATCCACTAGTACCTCGTACCTCGGAAAGATTATAACGAGTCAAAAATAAAATGTAAAACTCAATTCTCTATTCGTTTTCTTCTCAATTGCATTAAAGCGGGAATAATGTTACCTATAACAAAAAACAAATAAAATTAATGACCTGTAACTTAACAAAACGTCAGTGCATGTCGATTTCTTCTTTTAAAAGTGCGGGAAAGAAATTTCGAAATACATTGATAAAAGAAAGAAATTGATTTTATTTTGCGTAAAATATTCTTATGGGAGCTTATTAAGCCATACACTCGTTATAATTTGCCAAACAAGGGAATTTTAAACACATTCTTATGGGAGGTTATGAAGTCGTACACTCGTTATAATTTGCCAATCAAGGGAATTATAAACACACAAAATACGAGTATTTTTAAATAGGGTAGTCATTAACCATCGTAGAGCACATATTTCTCTCATTAGTATTTTGTGTATCCGTGTTAGCCTGTTAGCACTTGGAGGGTGGATAAAGCTCCGCGCAATTATTTATGATTAGAAGATGTTAGGATTGAAAGAATTTTATAATGCCGTCATCACCTCGCCTGTTTCAAAATAGGAGGGTTGGCCCAGCCTTAAAAAAATTGGTTCTAGTTTGGTCCAAGGTGCTCCCTAGATCCCTACGCAGGATATAGCGTTTTTTTCATTTATTTTAATGTCATTTAGCTTATGCATTGATTTCGGCGAAACTTTGCGGTGATTTTGGTACCGCAACAGTTTCTTCCTGCAAGCACCTCGTACCCAGGGCTTTTTTGTTAGGTTTTTTGTTCATGTTTCCGTCCCAGCGTACAAAAAGCATAGCTAGCCTCAAACCTTTAAACATTTTCTGTAATGTTATAACAAAAACCGGTTTGGAAGGTCTCAGAGCGAGCTTAATTATGCGCATGTTAGTTGTCAGAGAGTGTGTTACATGGTGTACAAAAACGCTAGCTAGCCTCAAAATGTGGTCAAATCGGAGGAAGTAATATAAGATAAAAAAGGTCTTTCTTTCAGTACTATTTTTTTCAGAAACAAGGTAAATTTCATTTCTTCTGTCTTTTAAAGCAAGGGAAATTGACCTGTGTCGCATCAGTCAGGGTTTATTTCGTGACGATATAGAAAGGGCTGAGTAAACATTTTGTATCGCTTTCAAAAGCCCGGAGAGAAAGATTGAGGGTGTAAGTTGAAAATTGTTACGACCAGTACTTCAATAATTAGCAAAGTAGCAAAAAAAATTATTATTTTATTCAACAGTATTCTGCATCGTTATAACTAATATCATTTTTGCTGGGAAGGTAACCTTCAAGTAAAACTTCTTTTGTTGAGTCACTTGAGACACAAAACAACTTTTTTATTTGAACTTTTTGTGGTTTAAACTTATGCAATGTACGCACTACTTGGTTTTAACATAGGAATAATATGCTAAACTCACTAAAACTCACTTAAAACCCTGGTACAAACCAATCGTAAACGCAGGACCTTCATAGATAACAATATCAATAGAAACTAAAAGGCTGCCCTGGGCCTATAATCGCGATACTAAAGATCATGATATTTTTTTCTTTTTTTTAATTATTATCCATTACTTTTTATTTTGACAGACTATTTGTTCCTGGTGGACCATGTTCAATGTGCAAGCAGGAAATTCCTTCCACAGAGAAAGTTTTAAAGTTTAAAAACAATACGACCTATCATTTAAAATGTTTTGCGTGTAGTGTGTGCTGTTATCGATTCTGTGTTGGCGATATCGTGTACATCCCAAAACCGGAAGTCGTATTATGTCAAAACCATCAATCATTCTTTAGCACATAAAAGACTGTACATATAAATATTGCAAGAGCTATGGTATAATTTTGACTTATTTTTTGTATATATTTTTTCAAAGTTAAGATGTAAATAATAAATTTTTTTACAAAGATAATTTTCACCTCTTAGATACTGCTCTATGTAGCTGTGAGGCGTGTTAATCACAGTCGTGGGAAGTCTTTGGAGCGAGGTTATTTGTTTCACTTCCTTTGTAAGACAAGAACTTTGAAATATTTTAGTCAGAATGAGGAATTTTTACATGCTTTTTTCAATTTCTATGCTAATAAAGTTCATCGCGAACACAGCCTCTCGTTAGTAAATACAACGTTTTCTATTCGTTTTCTATTCGTTTCTTTTTGTTTTATAAATTGTGACAAGTGTCATAAAGACATTGAATTTATTGCGGCGAAACCTAGCGGTGATTCTGGTACCGTAACAGTTTCTTCATGCGAGAACCTCGTCGCCAAGGCTTTTTTTTGTTTTGTTTTTTGTGTAATTTTAAAATGACGTCTGCATGATTTACGGGTTCTAACCATTCTCAGGCATTAACTGACCAACTTGATCTGTGGTGGTGTGTACTCTACGGGCAGAGAGGGTTGAACCTTTCCGTGAAAAATTATACTTTGGAACATTCGAAACCAAAAAAGTGGTGAAAGCGTTTCCCACAAAATTATTGATAATTATCTACTACTAACTAGCATAAAATGTGATAAATTTCACAAACCTGCGAAACTTTTAGCCTGCAAAAGTTTTTTTCTTAAGTTAGAACGTTACATAAAGCAAGAAATATCTACTGAAAGTTTAATTTCAACTCAAAAAGTCGAATACAAAAAAAATTAAGGGGAGGGAGAGAGGGGGGGCAAAGCTCCTTTAAAAGTTCTAAACTTAAACAATATTATTGTATCTTTTCAAATATACAAACTTAAATAGAGAATTCGATTGAAAAGGGGGTTTTGCCAAAAGTGGATTTAAAGCCACATTTTGTCTTTTTTGCAACCTACTGCAAAATTTAATTGCATTTGAAAGCCTATAGCAATTAATTTTACTCTTTTTAATACTTCACATGTTTAAGTCACATGGCATTTCCGGTTACCGTCGAAAATGCGTTTCCCTATTATACCGTCTGTAACTGTGTTGAAGGATAACTTGTCATCTAATCAGCCATACTTTACAACCTTTGTCACGTTGCAGACATTAGTATGGCCTACGTTAGATTTTTGACTCTTAGCTACTGCCGAAAAAATACTAATTTTGCCCATGTTCGTTCCATTAATTATTTGCCAAGTAGCCAGAAGGCCCACGCCATCTCAAAATAATTCAAATTACTTAAAACACATGGGTTGACACTTTAGATCATTGTTCCGACATTTGAGACCGCTCCTTCGATTTTCTTGGCAGCCTTAAATGTTCTAGAAGTTATGGTTAGCCTAGCAACAGGTAACTATGGCGACAGACCAAATAAATCTTTTCGAATTTAAAGTACCCCGTGTATGACGATAAAAATGTTTGGAAAAAACAGATATTCTTGATATAGTTTCCTAATTTTTTTTTAAAAAGGAACTTTCAATTTTTTCAAAGTTTATAAATACATAACAACACCGGTAATTTGAAAACAAAATTTAATACTTAGCCCCAGCTACATGTCTACACAACTTAGCTAGCGATATATGCAATAAAGCTGAAGTGGCAATGTGAAATGACGATAACTAACTTGCTGTAAGTAACTAGACAATTTTTCACGACCTAGCCAAGAGATTCGGCGTCGCAAAACAGCTGTATTACTAGAAGTAAATTCTCCTGTGATTGTAAGTCTTTATTAAAAAATGGATTTTCACAGGATATGCAAAGTTCAATCTGGTAGTAAACATTTAAAATTTTAATAAAATATCAAATTGGTTAAACCTTGGTAGTCATGGTGCTATAAAACCACGTCGTTTAGCGAAATTTCATAAATAAAAAATATAATAAGTAAAAAAAAAAGTATTGACTCGAAACTCGTTCTAAAGTGCTTTTAGACCCAAAACTCTAACGTAAAATTTTGCGGAGTGTGATTCAATATGGGAGGTGGGGGCGAAGAGAGATAGCGAGAGAAAAAAATGTTGCTCGTCATGGTTCGGGGACAAAGAAAGTGTTTCACTCTAAAAATGCTCCAAAATCCCTAAAACGCCCTTTAACTTTAAAATATTCTTTATTAATTCGTTGGGGGATCGAAAGCCCCGTCCGTCCTCTGTCGCTGAGGTCCATGAATTGGTTTAGTATTTATGTGTATTTTATGCAAACCATAACAAAATGACGTGACGTCAAATTTTTATGTGCTATACCAAATTACAAGTCGTTAATTAAAGTATTAAAATATATCACAAATCTATAAAGCTATAAAGACTAGTCGTTACAGTTCTAAGAAGCTAAATAGTGACACCTAAAATGATTATTTTCATAGCCAAAAATATTCTGAAAACATTACAACAGTCTTATACAATTACAATTACAACAGTTTACCAGCTGTATTACAACAAAGCTAAATACTGTGTATTTTTTGCATGTCTTTCAAAAAAAATAATTTTCATAAAAATGCCCTCAAAATGTCATATTTTGTATCATCCTCGAATAGAAAATCACCTTGTACGAAAGCCATTCTTAAAATTACCCAGCATCTGTTTTCCGATTACTCCCTCCAAATACGAATACTCTGCCTTCCTTTGCTTATCGTTTACCAGAAGCAAAAATAATTTCGTTATCCATACTGCACTATAGTTCGAGTTACATTCAATCAAATATTAGCAAATCACACGATCCCATGCCTCATTTCTACACCCAGGAATAACTACGTCTGCAGCAATAACAAGTACATGTAACAGATGACAAACTTATTGTGATTGAGAGGACAATAATAGTAATCTGTACAGCTTTACTTTGTTCATGCCACCATTTCTTTTGACCTAAACATCACAAAAGATATGTAAAGATATAAGCCTGTATATTTTTTGGGGTATTGGAAGTTGGAATTAGTAGTTTTTCTTATTTTAATTTCTTAAAATAAAACGACAACTATGTCTGTCTTTCATTGTCTTTCCATAGACTAATAATAACAAGAAAACCTGTTGGTTTGAACACACAATCCAACCCTAATAAATCAATTAGAACATGGCTAAAATCTGCCTATGCAAGAAAGTGGGACGGCTTAAACACTCACAACTGCCAGAAGGCTATTCTGACCTTCTGTCAGTGGAAATGTTCTATTATAAGAGGTAGCAGCAGTACTTGCATATAGAGGGTGATGTCGATTAAAAACACACTGTATATAACTTTTACTATAAAAAAATATCAGTAATAGCAGGTTTTTATTGTTTTATAATATAATATTTTATGCTATTGTCCGACGAAGAGCCATGTAAGGTGGATATGCAGAATACATGTCATAATAATAATAATTATAATAATATTTATTTTCTTTTAATAAATTGCTTTCAAAAACCATGACAAAAGAATACACAATTAACTATATATGTAAATATCTATATAATAAAAACAAAGATACAACACTGGGTATGCGAAAAATTGATTCCTGTAAAACCCAATAGACAAGTCCTGTTTGTACCATCAGCACATCATATTACTGCAATTTTAAGTAACAAATTTGCAAATGAGAAAAAAATATCACTTATGAAAGACAAAGTTTATAAAAAGTAGCAGCTTGGATGTGATTCTCAAAAATCTTCACAAACATATCGGAATAGAAGTAACATCAGGAAAAAAAGTACAGGTACTTCAGACTTCAATCCTCCAAAATTGTGTTATTTAATACAACAATAAACGTTAAAACTGAGAAAATGGAGCTGACAGCTGTTCTCATAAATCTCTATAACAATATCATGTAAATAATTAATATGTATACATAAAATATATTAGGCAACCACATTGTTTTTCTTTATATTTATTGCATTTTTTGAAAGTGAAAAAAATATATATATGTCTTCTACCATCCTTTTATTACTCCAGCGATGATCTGGTGACTCATCTCGCCACATAACTTCATGGTTTTTAACGAGGGTGCCGATAAGCATCAAACGCCCGCATATATAAGGGCGAGCTCGGGCGACTTTTCGAATTAAATTGACGGTTGTCCACCGAAACCGCCCGCACTTTCCCGAACTCGCCCGGAGCATTCTCGAAATGCAACACCTTGTAACATAAACATGGCGGACGACAGTTGAAAGCATGCGCTTGAAGAGAAAGGAGTTAATAAAGTTTATGTATAAGTTATTTATCAAGTAAATCTTATTAAAAACCATCAAAAACAGTTCGCTACCACATAGTTAGTTCATTTTAATTTTTATACTTTTTTAAATAATTTGTTTTTTTGTTCAGGCATTGTTCGGTTCTGTGGGTTGTTTTTTTCAGGTGAATACCTAATTTTTTTAAAAAACGCTGAACTCGCCAGAAAACGCCCGCACTTTTCACGGTGTATGCGGCTTATCGGCACCCTCGTGGTTTTTATTCCATAAAATAACTAAAAACGCAGGTAAACAAAGTGGAAATTTTTCCAGGTTGAACAAAAGATGAATTAGCTAAGACGTCCTAATTTCGTGATTTACGTCTTAATTCTGTGATGTGTTTTCTTCCAATGTGAGATACGCTAGGCTCTACATATACATACTAAATAATATAAAAGCTCCTATGCAGCTTATTTCTCTTCGATTTGAAAAATCTCAACAACATAACAAATGCAAAATTCTGGACTACATTGGCGATAAATTTGTGATGTAACCAATGATGTTGTTGTCTATAATGAAACCTTGTGTTTACAATTATATTTGATTGATGTCAAGACTTTTGGATTGAAGAATCATCTGAAATGACAAATTTCAAGATGATCGTATCATCATAATGAAGATACAAAATCATTAGCAACACTGGTAAAAACTTTAGAAATAGAATAAAATGGAATAAAAAATAGAATCAAAGTCTGCAGAATGCACCTAATTTAGTAGCTAGCTAGCTATAAGTTCCTTATAATTGATGCAATCAATATGTTTTAAGCTCCAAAATGATATTAAATCAATGTAAAACCATAGTTGAAAGACTAAGATAAGGACTAAATACATACATTAAAATCCACGACAAGTAACCAGTAACCATCCAACATCCAACACATGTGGTGGGATAAGACTCATAATGGCAGAAAAAATCAGTCAAACTTTTGTACGGAAAGCGAAATATGCGCCTTTTACACAAAAATGAATAAATGGCGCGCCATTAAACAACTTTTCGTTCCTGAAGTTTCGTTTCCAAACACTAGCCACCTAAGGCGTGAGTCAGTAACTGTACAGGAATATGAAATACGTTTATCTTAAGCTAGACTTAACTACACTATAATAAATACAACATTATGAGCACTAGGTCTTAAGACATTCTTTTAAAAATCAATGTTAACCCGCTTTATAAATAAAAAATTTTCCGCCTCGGCTAGTTTCTCATGTAATCTCGCACATGAATTGGCTCCGCGTAAAATATTCACCAATGTGCTCATTTTTTATTCCGAGACGAAGAAAGGCTAAACCAAACACACATTCCTGCGGATTGTGTGAATTAGTATGTTATAGTTCTCGTTGTTGGCCTGGATGAGAAAATGTCTGTTAATTTTTTTTTGTAGATCTTAATATATGTAGTTTTCATAGAATTTTCTTGTAAATAAATTTCTTGACATTTATAATATGTTGGCTTTCAGGCGCGGATCCAGGGTTAGTCAGATAAGTCGCGTGACTAAGTGTAAATTTGACGAAAAATGTTAGCCAAGCGAATGATGTCGACGATCCAGGTGTTGCAGACGGAGGGCGTTAAAAAATCAGATTGTAATTTATTTACGGCGAAAAGCCACGGTTCACAGCCCTCTCCATTTCGCCTATGGCGATGTTGACGTCAAAGTTGTGACGTCGCTACCATATAGACTGAGAGGGTTGCAAATTATAGCTTACAGATTTTGACTGATTTATTTTGACTAATCAGTCACTCAGTCAGTCAAAAATCAAATAGCTATGGCCCGCAACCCTCCCCATCTCACCTAAGGGGCATGTGACGTCAAAATCGTGACGTAATTTTCACACTCTATTCGTAGTCCAACAATATGTGGCCCGCAGCCGGCGTAGGAAATTTAGGTTCCGTGCTGCGTGGTTACTTACAACCTGTTAGGCTATAGTTTTAACTCCCATCCGTCAGGATTAGTCAAAGACTCACGCTTTTTGGCTTGGATTCTTTCCGTACTATCATGGCTACTGCAGACATGTACCAACATGTCTGCAGTAGCCATGATAGTACGGAAAGAATCCAAGCGGGTGCTTACTGATTTAAAGTGTGCTAATGTTGAATCTCTTCATAAAATGCAAAAAGAACTTTTAGAAAGTGTTTATTCTCGGACATTTTTGTTGTCTGGGGATATTTATCCCTTGGTTGGTAAAAGTCTGCATCGGAATTCAGGTGCAGATATATACATTCCATCTGAGGCGAGGTGTGAAGATAAAGGAATTATTGCTTCAAGGTGAGAAGTATATTTTTTTACTCTCCAACACACCTTGCATTTTTTTAAAGGTTTTCAGTATATTAGCTACGAAAAGCTAGTTGAGGGAGAGCTTTTTACAACAGACTATTAAAAACAAATACAAAAAGATTTAATTAGCTATAGCTAGCTAGCTGGCTAATTGTTTTTGTAATATGAGCTTTGAACAGATTTTTCAGCATTGTGGAGGAGTTCTTTCTCAATTAATATTTGTGTTGTTATTAGAAGCAAGAACTTGACATCTGGATAAGTAAGGTTGGTGATGAAAATAAACAACTCTTCGAATGGCTATTAGGAAACAAAGTTTGTTGATTATCATCATAATGAATGGTATTCATCAGCCATTGATTTAGCCTCAAAAGTTGATATTCTAGAATCCAAAAAAAGAACTTGTGGCAGACAAACAACACGTTCAAATGTTACTGCAGATTCACCATCGCAATATTACAAACGTGTGATCACAATTCCTTTTATTGACCACATGTCAAATGAACTTAGACAACGTTTCGACATCGACAATTTGACTATTTATAAGGGTTTGCATGTGGTTCCATCAAAATTTGTATGGTCAGAGAACCAAATAGGAGAACAAGTATGGATTAAAAATTTCAGAGCATTTGCTGAATTTTACAGGAATGATTTACCAAATCCTCTCGCACTAGAGGGTGAAATAAAGTTATGGCAGCAATATTGGTCTGATTATGATCGTTTTTTTATCACACTTTATCCGTCTACTCATTATTATATCGTTCCTGTGCATCTGAACAAATACGTGGGTTGAGGTGTGTATGTATCATATCACATGTATGTACATTTCATCTTCATTATCCTGATCTTTCCATATTCTTATTGTTTTTGTTATGATTGTGTTTTATTTTGCTGTCCATGACTGGTGTGATCATTTGATTCACCTAGTCATGCTGATGAAGCCTGATATTGGCAGAAACAGCAAGAGTTTATAAATATTGAAATATATTGACAATTGTCTCACTTTATTGTAGTTAATCCCTGTTAATTTTGGTGCTTTTATCTATCTAAAATAAGACGTGTAAGACGGAGAGTTGATTCTTATAAAAAATGTTCTTAGGAGATTTTCTTATAGCTTAGCGTTTCTTTTCGTCAATTTTATTAATAACTAGATAAGTCGGAAGACAATTTTCGGCGATTTTTGTACCCGCAAAGCTCAAATTAGCGAAAGTCCCCACCTGGGGGGCTTACAGCGCCCACCAAGACCCCCAGCTGCTAAATTCAAGACTTAGTCCAAATATTGCCGCTGCGCAGCAATATTTCGACTAAGTCTTGTAAAAATTTGGATCCGCCCCTGGGCTTTGCAAAACTATCATTTCCAAGGATACTTCTTCGTCTCTAATTTAACTCTTTCTGTCCGGAGAAGTCGTGCATTTGAGAAGAAAAGTAATTCACAAGTTTCGCTGCGTTGTACCGCCGCGAAACTGCTTGTTCTTGTGGTAAAGTTGATGTTGAGTTCCTGCAAATTCCTAAATTTAAAGATATAAAGCGAAAGTCCCCACCTGGGGGGCTTACAGCGCCCACCAAGACCCCCAGCTGCTAAATTCAAGACTTAGTCCAAATATTGCCGCTGCGCAGCAATATTTCGACTAAGTCTTGTAAAAATTTGGATCCGCCCCTGGGCTTTGCAAAACTATCATTTCCAAGGATACTTTTTCGTCTCTAATTTAACTCTTTCTGTCCGGAGAAGTCGTGCATTTGAGAAGAAAAGTAATTCACAAGTTTCGCTGCGTTGTGCCGCCGCGAAACTGCTTGTTCTTGTGGTAAAGTTGATGTTGAGTTCCTGCAAATTCCTAAATTTAAAGATATAAATAGTAACCAAAACCACCCCACCCCCCCCCCCCCCCCCATGCAGGTGTCTAGGAGAAAAAGGGTTAAAATCAAGACTATTGTACACACACTATCCTAGGCTGCAATTGAAACGAAAAAGTGATGGAGTTTGACAGATCAAACTTAAGCACCTTTTCAAAGACAATTCTTTACCTGTCAATTCTTTACCTGCGTCAGACGGCTTTTTTAAATAACCATTGAAGACCGTTCGTCGAAATGTTGTAATATTTAACTTCCCTACAATTTGAATCTAAGAAAGTAATATAGGTGTGATATACAGCCATGAACGAACTTTGTAATAGTTTTACTTTGTGTGGGTATTGTAATTCAAAACGTTTTAATACATACTTTATAAAAAGAGTCCCACATAAAAGGAGGAAAGCCTTGTCGGCGAAAGTACACTGGCACTTAAAGATACATAACATAATTTATAAATGCACAAGAGCCTTTATGGAAAAAATACCACTATATCATGGTCAAAATTTTAATGTCATAAAATGGCTGAGGTCTTAAATCTAGTCATGGAAAATTCTTGCCTAAAAGTTTAAGTACAAAAATGTCAGCAATAAGACAAGAGCATCTGAATCCCCCAATGTTACATCCTGGCCACAACTAAATATGTTCCTCTTTGTAAACAGAGCCTTTTTCTTTAACCTTTGACCTGTGAAAATTTGAAAGGCAAACGTGTTGGGGTGGAATAAAGGAAGGATGGCGTGTGGTGGCGAAACATATATTGGAAATTAAGAACTTGGTGGTCGGAGCAATAAGTGTGGAAGATAGAAATCCTTTAAAGTTGCTTTATTTAGTTCAATTACATGTTACTGAGTGCAAAATTGTTATTGATTCTCTTTGCCTAACTTTTTACATTCTAATATGCTGTTTGAGTTTGATTGAAAGTTTATATTTTTTTAAAAGAGTTAAAGACCTTGATCATCTCAATAAATTAATAAATGGTGGGGGAGAGTAAACGCAGAGTAAAGTTTAAAAAATTAACAATCGTGAAGAGGGAGAGGAGAGGAGCATCATTTGGTACTCTCGAGTATAGCAAAACGATGCATATCTGAAATCACTGCATTGTGCCAGTCATGAAAGACAATACGTTATACCTGTAGATGCATTTCCGAAGAACGGCTGGGAGGAGTTATCTTCACGTCCAAGAAGTATTTGAATCTCGCGATCGATAATCCCGGAATGGGAACTTTAGCTGACGTTTGAAAAGTTTGATGAAAATCGCTTCCAAAACCGTAAAGTGAGATTCTAACAGACGGTGGAACTTGATTTAGATTTGTATCAATTTTAATTTTTACAGCCTGACCCAATATTTCTTCAAAGCACTCCTTTGATATTCCATCTTTTTTCTCTCGACAGTCTGTTGCTATCTCTAAAGAGATAAAATAAAAGGATTACTGTAATTATAACACAACGGCGGATTAAGGATATTTTTTAAATGGTGCAAAATAGCTTCTAAGAACTCTAACGGGTGATTAAGCACAACTATTTTTTTTAAGAGGGGGCAGCGTTGCAAGCCAGGGGAAGCACCCTTGAAACCAACGCCATTTAACACTCTCAAGTACCTAAAATGGCCTAAAATAAACTCCTAAAATTGTCCATCTGAGCTGGTAAATTTGTTGCTTTAATTGTGAGAACCCTATAGTAAAACAAATTGGTTGCTGGCCTTCGTCTCTCAATAAGCTATAACTCAATCGCAGATCGACAAACAAAAAAACCCGGCTTTGTTATAACATCGGTTCCACAGCTTTATAGCTGTGCAACTATCTTATTTTCTGTATGTTTCCACATGTTAAGATGATCACGTTTTCTAGCCATGTATAAATAGCTTGCCTTGTTCCTATTCTTTTAAAAAAATTATTTAGTTTGGTATCTTCTTATTTAATTTTATGTTGGGGTTGTGGCTTTCTAGCTAGCTAACTCTTGCTAAAAAGTGAAAGTAGCCAAATGCAGATGGGCTACAACAAAATTCTTAATCGATAGTTCTTATGCTAAATGCAGTTAGATAGCTACATATTTATTACTTAAAAAAAAAGAACAACCAACTCTTTTGGTGAAATATTTCTTAACGATGTTTCGGCCATACGACGGCCATTATCAAGTACAAAGTTCAAACACCACAAAATTCCATATATATACAACGTATGAATTGACTTTTGTCCGTAGGGACAACGTTATGCATTAGTATAGAAAATAAATACAAAGGCATTGATGCAATGTTTCTATTGAGTATGCGTGTTTCCCTACGGATTAACAAGCTCTCTTTAGGTTCTTAATAAAAATTAGTATATGCGGTGGAGAGTATACTAAAGTTGTCAAAACTCGGTACGTTATTGCAGTATATTACATGTTCTAGCACAGCACTAGGATTTTGAGTTTTGACGGCTTAAAGTCACAGAGGAAACACCGCAAGCTCTAACCTTCAAATGTCGTACGGTTTTGCCGTAATAGATGGCGTTGCAGCCATCGCACTTAATGATGAGCGATCCTTAAATCTGAAAAAGTCGCCAATTCTGCAGCTAGATTTAAAAATAAAAATTTAAAAAATAACTCTCATTGCTTCTGAAGGGACAATTTTCAAAACAATTAATACAAAGATTAATTTTTTTAATTTCTCAAATATACCCAGGAAGTGTGTCCGATAAAGACATGATGCTAAAAAGTGGATTATTAAAGAAAGAGTGAGTACGGTGATGGTAATGGCGGATAGAGATTTTACGATTCAGGAACTTTGACCCCGATAGGTGTGTTTACCTTATTATAACATTATTTTTAAAAGGACGAGAACAGTTAACAGAAGCAGAAGTTAAAAGCCAGCAAATTGCAAACGAAAGAATTCATGTTAAACGGATGATTCAACGGCTCAAATGTTATCACAATTTTGACAAAGTTGTCCCCTTAAACATGCTAGGCAGTTTGAATCAGATTATAACAGTTTGTGCGTTGCTATCAAATTTTCAAGAACCGATTTTAAAAAATACTTCGTAAAAATGTTGGCGTATAGATGCATTACCTTTTGTTTATAAGTATATTTAATTTAAACACGTGTGTTTAGTCCAGCCCCTTTTTGCTTATGCAAGATTTATTATTATGCACAGATGCTAACATTTCACTTTATTTAAAAAAATACTTATAAACAAAGTGATGTTGTATATATACTTATATACAAGCATATGATAGGTTTCTGAAAAAAAATTTTGAAAAATTATAATGAAGAAATTAAATTTATTAACATCAAAACATTCTTCAATCCCTAAATAACTAAGAGCCCCCAAAAATCTTCCCGAAGAAAACAAAAAATGTATGGAAAGTATTTAAAAAAGATACAAGAATGAAACACTGTATAAAAATTATAAAAACCTTTTTGAATTATTAAAAAAGCGTGCTAAGAATTTTTATTTTAATGAACAATATAATAAATATAAAAATAATGCAAGAAAAACAGGGAATATAATCAAGGAAGTGATTGGTAAAATAAAAATTAGAAGTAACAACTTTTCTTCAAAACTTGTAAACAACGAAAATGAAATTGTGAAACCATCTTTGATAGCTGAAGATTTCACAATTTAGGGTAGGGCCAACCTTGGCATCAAAAATAGGTCACAGTGCAAATTTTTTCAAATCGTATTTGTCATATAATGATAATGAAACTGAGAAAAAAGAGCTAGGTGAGAAGAAACTAGAGGCAGCATTTCATTATTTGCAAATGAACAAAAGTCCTGGTTTTGATCAAATCAGCAGTAATGTCTTAAAGGGCTGTTTCAATGAACTAAAATCTCCACTACTGCATATATTTAATTTATCCCTAATTACAGGCATTGTTCCAAAAAAATTAAAAATAGCTAAAGTTGTCCCAGTCTTTAAAGCAGGAGATGTTTATAAAGTATCTAATTACAGACCAATTTCAATACTCCCCTGCTTCTCGAAGATTTTGGAGAGAATCATGTACAACAGAGTTTATTCTTTCTTGAAAAATAACTAAATTTTGTATAATAAGCAATTTGGATTTCAAGCAGGTCATTCAACTCATCACGCAATCATTCAGTTGAATTAAGAGACATTTAAAGCTTTTGATGAGAATAAATTTACAATTGGGGTCTTTATTGATCTCAGCAAGGCATTCGATACAGTCAACCATGTGATTCTATTAGAAAAACTAAAATATTATGGCATAAGAAATATATGTCTCGCATGGTTTAAGAACTGTCTCTTCGAAAGAAAACAATTTATTTCTTATGACGAAGGAAATACTAACTACAGGGTAATAACATGCGGAGTACCTCAAGGGTCAATTTTAGGACCACTGTTGTTTTTTATTTATATCAATGATATATTTAGAGCATCTACTGTCTTGAATTCAATTTTATTTGCTGATGATACAAATTTATTTTTTACTCATAAAGATCATTTTTCATACTACTAACACTGAATTGACTAAATTGGCTGATTGGTTTAAAGCGGATACATTATCCCTTAACGCTTCAAAAACTAGATATATCTTTTTTCACAAACTTAAATTAACTTAGTAAAAAAGATGACATCCCTCTTAGGTTACCTGGATTAGTTATTGATCGTGTAAACATAAGAACACAATATTCGATGAAATGGGGTAGCACTAATATAACAAGATTAACAAAAACTACACATTCAGCAAAAACATGCCAGTAGGATTGTAAAATTATACGTCTTTAAACTAACATATTTCTCCAGGATTTTTTCATGCGCCGAAAATGGAAGATAAGTTATATATGTAACAGATTAATATTAAATAGAACGTTTTGAAATGCAATCTAGATGGTCGAAGGTGTTTTTCCGAATGTCACAATGGTTGATAATGTCACGCAAAAAGTTGTCTTGAATTGATTTCCGTGTAAAGCCCGATGACTAAGTGTAAATTTGACAAATAATGTAGGTAAGCATAAATAGTATGTCACTTATGGTAGAGGAACAGTAGAATCGCTTTATTTGAAGCAGCACAAAATTTTGGTTCTGTTACTGGCTCAGTTTCTGTATTTCACAGGCTTAACTGTTGCTTATTTGTTGCTTGTTCACCATCTAGTTAAGAAGATCAAATTCATCTTTTTGCTTCCTCAGTAAGGCAGGTATTTTAAAATTTCTATTTTTTTTAAAGCATGACTTTTAGAAAAAGTCTCTTAAAAATTGACAGGGTTACAAATTATGGCTTAAAAATCTTTAGATTCTCCACAATATATTGCTATGGTTTTTTATTTGTTACACGTACCCAATTTTCTTTTAATTTCGGCGTTTTTACTTCAAGTGCGACGATGCGTTGCGCATCTATCTATTTATGGGAACAGTAAATTAAGAACAAAGAGTCCCTAAGTCTTGCGTCTGGCATTAGTGACCGGCGACAAATAAATTTCGTCAAAGATCGCGAACCTTTCCAGGAAACACAGTCTGGGAAGCGTGTTGAAATTTATTTTTAGCGTGTTTGTCGACATTGACTTGTCAGATGAAATAGCTTTTGTCATATAAAATATTCTTCGCAAACCTACTTAGATTACGCACCAAATGTAGAAAACTATTTATAACCGGTCTATATTATCACTTGTAGCTATTCAAGCATTTAATTGATTTTTTAGATTAATTTTAGATTGCATGCAAGAAAAGTGGAAAATAAAAAAATACAAAGAAAATAAAATGTGATGTTTTTTATAGGGCAGTTAAAATCTTTAATTATTTATTTAAATATACCCAAAACATCAACCCGTTTGTTACAATATCCAGTCTTTACTTTTATCTTTGAGTGATGTGGTATTTTTACAAAATACCAAAACGATGGAATGCGTATCTCTTTCTTGTGATGGCAACGCATTGATTGAAACACACTATTTTACGACAACTAACAGGAAAAAAGGTGAAGATTAAAATAGCAAAGATGCTAATAGTTGAATAACATGATAACCAAATTTTTATTTTATACCACATACTGAACTAATTTCAAAGCAAAGATAAAGAAGATAAAGATTCGTGCGTAATCAAAGATAAAAAAACCCAAACACGTATTGCACGTTCCGTTTGTTGTTGAATGTTTTCGGTCTGTACATATATCATATTTGGCGCAATCTTTCACAACAAACTTAATTGTTTGTTACTATTATTAGCTTCGACAGATGTTACAACGTTTAGAGAAGTATTAACAAAAGCTAGAAAACTCCGGTACTACGATCGTGTGTAAAACATTTGGAGTTACTTTGACTTGAAGATCTTATTTTTATGTTTATTGGTTAACACATCTGAACCTTACTTCTTTTCACATGTAGGAATTATTTTAATTAGACTTTAAGATTTAGAAATCTAGTAAATCTTGTTTATTTTGTGAATCCCACCAAATGGTTTTATGCTCGTCACTCCTTTCATGTTGCAACACATAAGGGGGCAATTTAGTGTTGGTGCAACATGTTCAGTGCCTTTTAGCTATGTAATTCTGATAACGCACGCCCTTTGTATACTGGTTAGTATTTGTTATCTAAGAAGCATGTCAGGTAAAAACATTATATTGAATACCATATCAAGTGTTTTCTTTGATTATTATGATTAAAGAATTTGTCTTTTATTTAACGATTTTTATTTAACGATCATTTTCACTTTTTTAAAAAAGAATTAGGAAAACCATGCCCGTAAGAATTTCATGCGGTATGGTTATGTGTACAATATAAATTATTATTGAAATTGTTTACCCAGGATAGCTTCTTCAGTTCCTATTGGTACTGCTATCAACGGGGATCCTGCGAGAGGAAACCCAGTGTATTTAAAGCTCCCATATGAGCTGCGAAAGGCGTGCAAGCACAACAGCTACTCAACTAGACAACCGCCTAAGATATCAATCCTATTCTCAAGCTGAGCGCTAAGCAGAAAAGATTGATTCACACTTTTATAGCCTCTGACTGACTCATCCGGGGTTCGAACCCAAGACCTCCCGCTCTGAGAGCGAACGCTCTACGCAAGGAGGTTTAAAGAGAGAAGGAGATACATCTCAGTAGTTTCTATTGAAACCATTCGTTGCCGATTTGCAGATTGCTGCATTGTTTTCACATTCAGTTTTTTAAACAAAATTTTTTGAAATCTCGCGCGTAAATTATAAAAGTAACCGTTGCTCATTGTTATTTCTGCATAATTATAAATTATTTTTCTAGCGGTAAAAACTCGTTTGTTTTGTGATTTGATCGTTTTAAATCAGTTTTTTTACCATTTTTGGTGGTATATGCAGAAAATAAGTAAAATCAGCCGAATATGAGGGTTATTTTTGGGAAATTAGGGTAAAATAAAAATAAAAAAACAATCTCAGAATATAAAAACGCAAAGAAATAAAAGTAAAATCATCACCCAACGAAAAACACATAATTAGAGATAGTAACAAATGATTAGTATTTTCTTTTGTTCTATGAAAGAAACAATAGTCACCGAATACCGATTCTATACCGAAAATTCATTAACTTTGAAGAAAAAAATATGTACCAATATGCAACCCCTCCTGCAGTGATATTTTTTTAAAGTTTTATCAACCTTTTAACTGACGCTGTGCTAGGAGGGAACATACAAAAATATCTACAAGATATAAAATTATATCATATCTTAGGGCAACAATTTACACAATACAAGCTCCAAATACCAGCTAAATCGTTTTGCAAGTAGAGAAAATAAACTTTACCAGCATTAATTCTTATAGTTCAACAGAACCATGTGTTTTATTTATGTTTGGTATAGTTCTTAATATGTTTTTTGAAAGTTCGGCTTTGTCGTTAAAACTCTCGTCTCACTCTCGGCATGTAAAAATGGAGCAAAAGCGGCGCAGCGGATAGGTTCAAAGGAGCGCGTAAACAAAAGAAATTTGAATAGAATTTAATTGGACGTTGCTTAGATGTATCTCCTTCTCTTTTTAAACCTACTTGCTCTACCACAAGGCTACCAGGTTTTTTCTCTTGTTTTTATTCAAAATGATTGATATTTAGTTACTTTAGTAAAAATAATTCTACATATTTTAAATTTACTTCATGTATAATATATCTAGTAATTATTAGGAACCAAAAAAACTTAATTGACTTACTTCCACAGCCATTTTGATCCAGACAATGACAATACGGTGTACCATTACTATTCATTTGGCACGATTCTTTCTTTACGTTGCACCTATCTGCTCCACATAGGCCTTAATATAAATTATAATACGCGTGTTAGATTTTGTTATATAATATTTTTTTCTAGTTCTATAACAATGTGTTGGTTAAAAGGTGATAAAGAGTTAATTAAACACACAATAGAAAAAGTATATATAGAAAGTGTATTTTTTGGCGAAAAAGAATAAGCATTTAAAATGTCTCACTTTTAAGAGAAAAGCAAAAATATGTTTTAAACAATTATCATTATAGCTTTCCACCAATTGGCACGAATAGTACTGCTAAATGTAGAACGTGTTATTACCTTAAATTTAAATTTTATAATAACAAAATTTGAATAGCAATTTTTAAGAGGGAGTAATTTTTTTATTTTTTTTATTTTTTTGAGCAGATGTCCTACTTTCATAGGTAAAATATGCGACATTACGATGTGTCGTCAAAAAGAAGGAAAAAGTGTCTTTCCCGTTTTGCCAGTTCGATAATAAAAATTCTAAAGATGGCGAAATTGATTGGTTCAGCTTTATTTTAAAACAATTTACAAAATCTCAGAAAAATCTGATTAATAAAAGTCCTAATAAACCTTAATAATTAATAAAAAATATCTACAAGATATAAAATTATATCATATCTTAGGGCAACAATTTACACAATACAAGCTCCAAATACCAGCTAAATCGTTTTGCAAGTAGAGAAAATAAACTTTACCAGCATTAATTCTTATAGTTCAACAGAACCATGTGTTTTATTTATGTTTGGTATAGTTCTTAATATGTTTTTTGAAAGTTCGGCTTTGTCGTTAAAACTCTCGTCTCACTCTCGGCATGTAAAAATGGAGCAAAAGCGGCGCAGCGGATAGGTTCAAAGGAGCGCGTAAACAAAAGAAATTTGAATAGAATTTAAATGGACGTTGCTTAGATGTATCTCCTTCTCTTTTTAAACCTACTTGCTCTACCACAAGGCTACCAGGTTTTTTCTCTTGTTTTTATTCAAAATGATTGATATTTAGTTACTTTAGTAAAAATAATTCTACATATTTTAAATTTACTTCATGTATAATATATCTAGTAATTATTAGGAACCAAAAAAACTTAATTGACTTACTTCCACAGCCATTTTGATCCAGACAATGACAATACGGTGTACCATTACTATTCATTTGGCACGATTCTTTCTTTACGTTGCACCTATCTGCTCCACATAGGCCTTAATATAAATTATAATACGCGTGTTAGATTTTGTTATATAATATTTTTTTCTAGTTCTATAACAATGTGTTGGTTAAAAGGTGATAAAGAGTTAATTAAACACACAATAGAAAAAGTATATATAGAAAGTGTATTTTTTGGCGAAAAAGAATAAGCATTTAAAATGTCTCACTTTTAAGAGAAAAGCAAAAATATGTTTTAAACAATTATCATTATAGCTTTCCACCAATTGGCACGAATAGTACTGCTAAATGTAGAACGTGTTATTACCTTAAATTTAAATTTTATAATAACAAAATTTGAATAGCAATTTTTAAGAGGGAGTAATTTTTTTATTTTTTTTATTTTTTTGAGCAGATGTCCTACTTTCATAGGTAAAATATGCGACATTACGATGTGTCGTCAAAAAGAAGGAAAAAGTGTCTTTCCCGTTTTGCCAGTTCGATAATAAAAATTCTAAAGATGGCGAAATTGATTGGTTCAGCTTTATTTTAAAACAATTTACAAAATCTCAGAAAAATCTGATTAATAAAAGTCCTAATAAACCTTAATAATTAATAAAAAATATCTACAAGATATAAAATTATATCATATCTTAGGGCAACAATTTACACAATACAAGCTCCAAATACCAGCTAAATCGTTTTGCAAGTAGAGAAAATAAACTTTACCAGCATTAATTCTTATAGTTCAACAGAACCATGTGTTTTATTTATGTTTGGTATAGTTCTTAATATGTTTTTTGAAAGTTCGGCTTTGTCGTTAAAACTCTCGTCTCACTCTCGGCATGTAAAAATGGAGCAAAAGCGGCGCAGCGGATAGGTTCAAAGGAGCGCGTAAACAAAAGAAATTTGAATAGAATTTAAATGGACGTTGCTTAGATGTATCTCCTTCTCTTTTTAAACCTACTTGCTCTACCACAAGGCTACCAGGTTTTTTCTCTTGTTTTTATTCAAAATGATTGATATTTAGTTACTTTAGTAAAAATAATTCGACATATTTTAAATTTACTTCATGTATAATATATCTAGTAATTATTAGGAACCAAAAAAACTTAATTGACTTACTTCCACAGCCATTTTGATCCAGACAATGACAATACGGTGTACCATTACTATTCATTTGGCACGATTCTTTCTTTACGTTGCACCTATCTGCTCCACATAGGCCTTAATATAAATTATAATACGCGTGTTAGATTTTGTTATATAATATTTTTTTCTAGTTCTATAACAATGTGTTGGTTAAAAGGTGATAAAGAGTTAATTAAACACACAATAGCAGAAGTATATATAAAAGTGTGTTTTTTGGCGAAAAAGAATAAGCATTTAAAATGTCTCACTTTTAAGAGAAAAGCAAAAATATGTTTTAAACAATTATCATTATAGCTTTCCACCAATTGGCACGAATAGTACTGCTAAATGTAGAACGTGTTATTACCTTAAATTTAAATTTTATAATAACAAAATTTGAATAGCAATTTTTAAGAGGGAGTAATTTTTTTATTTTTTTTATTTTTTTGAGCAGATGTCCTACTTTCATAGGTAAAATATGCGACATTACGATGTGTCGTCAAAAAGAAGGAAAAAGTGTCTTTCCCGTTTTGCCAGTTCGATAATAAAAATTCTAAAGATGGCGAAATTGATTGGTTCAGCTTTATTTTAAAACAATTTACAAAATCTCAGAAAAATCTGATTAATAAAAGTCCTAATAAACCTTAATAATTAATAATATAATACATAAATTGTAGCAAACCTACTGTTAATGTATGGTTCCAATTCAATATCTGGTCCATTCTTGTTAGTTTCGTCACCCTTTATCGTAAAATCGTAACCCCATTTAATGTCGTAATCTCCTTTCTTAATATATCCGCCTGTGTAATTTTCTGTTGGACACCATCCAATGTGCAATTGAGAGCTAAATAGGTGATACAAGAAATATAAAGGCCTTTAGCCTAACACATTTGCTATTAACCCTATTCAGGTTGGGATTGGAGTGACCCAATCAAAGGTTGGGGGAATGCAAAAATGGCCTACCCCTGTAACTTATGAACTATTATTTTAAAAGATAGTTGGCAGATATGACATCCATCACAAACTAACAAAGATGGTAGCCTCATTTTCATTTTTAATAATGTGGTTAACTGCTGATGTCAGCAAAAATGCAAAAAATTGCGAAATGTTGATTGCGGCAATGCGCCCTTTTTGGAAAGGCGTTAAATGTTCGAATTGTGTTAAATTACTGCTATAGACAATAAATAATCAGATTTTTAACTTGTTTCAAAGCTTCCTGTAACTATAATGGAGCGACAAAATGAACAAATTTCCATTTAAGTTTATTACAGTTTGATTACATCAAAATGGAATAAAAAATAACAATATTTTTCAACTATGTTCCACCTACACACCCTTAAGCATCAGATTTTGCACCTTAGAGCTGTAACAATAACAAAAATAAGGCAAAAATGAAAACAACTGCATGGGGGTATTTTACCCCCTCGTGACGTATTATTGTGTGTTTAGTGGTGAAGTAACCAGAATTGTGTCCATTGTAATCAAGGAAAAGGGAATTTTAGGTTCTTTATTCTAACAGCCTTGCGATAAAGAGCGTACGGTGGACTCTATTTATATCGAACTCGAAGAAAAAGTTAGAGATAAAGAGCGGGAAATAGGTTAGTGCGTAAACAAATTTCCAGGGGCTGATATTTGTGTTTGAGAAGAGAGTAGTCGAGATAGAGAGAGTCCAATGTACTTGGCCAACTGTTGGTGCTGTGTTTTTTTCATTAGTCAACGCCATACAGATTAAAACTCAGATATGGAAAGTTTATGAAAATAAAATGAGTTACGAAAATCTTTTTTTCCTTGTTACGCTCATATATTTGTGTTTTTTATGTTATTATTTTAACAATAGTTTCGTTAACTAGTTAATTGGACTCTACATAATTTATTATTAAATCGTTTCTTTTTCTAACAAGTAATAACAGCTATAAAATACCACCACGTCATAACCAGCTAATTTAGTATCAGCTTTTAAATGTTTGTGCATACGTACTATCATACATTTATATCTATAAACACAGCAGTCCGAAACTACTTTACCTGATAGCGTAAAGTGGTGCATCTAAATGTTTGCATGTCACTTCATACTCGAACGTATTGTTTAAGATCTGAACATTATGCGTAACGGATTTTCCAGCCTGTGGTGTATTACAAGGCGTGGTGATACACTGTATGTTTTGGAATACTTTTACCACAAGACAGCTTTTTTCAGGGATATGTGTGTACACGCCATCCTTTGGAAAAAAGATTCTTCCCGAAACCTTGAAATCATTTGCTTCATTCTGAACGGCTAAAAGGAACACACGCTTTCAATTTAGATATAATACATTGGATATGTGCAATGGTAAATACTAAAATCACCATTAATTACTTTCTTATATGCATATACTAGAAAAGTTTAGTAACTGGTAATTGGACGACAAATGGAACACATCCTTTAATAAATGTTTTAACATTCTGTTTCAAGCTACTTGAACTTATCAAGCCTCAGAGTATATTAGCTTGATGCGCATTTTTATTTTGCCTATTAAACAATACAAAAAGATGCCTAAATATAAAAATTAGATGACATTACAAGGGCAGCAGCTATTAGGGAATGACAGGTATTTTAAGTGTTCTTGTAAATTGAGCAACTAAGCTAAACTTTGACACAAAAGGTTATCGTGTTTAAATGACAAACCTTATCAACGAGTTAAAGCAAAAACTCACAAAACACGAATATAGAACATAAAACTATACAAAAATAATACAAAAGAGTCCGTAGCAAATTAATTAAACTCGCATTGTCGAGGCTTATTAAAATTGCTATTAAGATCATTAAAAAAATCATGATGCTTCTTAAAAAATGTTAGTTGTTAGTTGGTTCATTGAAAAACGTGTATTTTGTCTATTTCTGAAATTTTATTTATTTAACTTTGTGTAATACCAAATATATTTGTCGTGGCTAATTGTTTTAACGTTAAATCTCTGTTAAAAGCAGGAAGGTGTGTTTGAAAAGTTGGTAAAACTTCACATTTCTAATAAACAAGATTAAAAAAAACATTTAAAGAGACATTAAACCAGAAATTGCTAAGATTTCATAAAATTCTGAGTCTGATCCAAATTATCAAGTTTCAAATAAATTTATGACAAAAAAGTTTAGCTAAGTGTTAAAGATTGTTTAGTTGTATTTGTAAAAAAAACTATCACTCTTCATTTCTTCAATAAAATGAGCACATCCAACCCCAGCAAAATATTTAAACGTTCTTAGAAAAACAAACAAACAAACAAACAAACAAACAAACAAACAAACAAACAACCAAGCAAACAAACAAACAAACAACCAAGCAAACAAACAAACAAACAACCAAGCAAACAAACAAACAAACAAACACAACGTGTATGATTTAGGGATTAAATTCTAAACACTTTACCTTGGTATGCAAAAAGCAACAATGATAAAACGATAGTCTGTCGACACATGTTACAGCAATGTTTTCTCCTTCCTTACCATCGCTTTCTGAAACTTACTTTTGTCATTACTTGACATATGCAATCATAGTCATAAGAAAAATAGGTAGTCTGGAAAAGAGAGCGCTATAACAATAGAAGCATTGTTTTGATCCTTTTGTGGCCGTAATTAAACTAGAACCCAGTTTTCTACAGGCACGGTAAATTAGAAATGGCGGTTTTTCTGGTTCAGATTACTCTTTTTTGTTGTAAACAAAGAATTTAATTTGATTTTTTTATTGATATGCCTGGGGATAATTGTTCAATATTTGGCTGTACAGTATCACGAAGAGCTAAGTACAAGGGAATAGCTATTTTTAAAGTCCCAACTAGTGATAATACGTTCGATTCCCAGTGGAGGAAAAAATTGATAGCTATTGTCACCAAAGATCGTGTGGTTGATAAAGCACTTCGTGACAGAATAGCAAATAATAGGATCTTCATTTGTCAACGGCACTTTAATGAAAATCAATATTATCGTCATGAAAGCAGAGTTACATTGAATCCTGGTGAATTGCCTTGCCTCAATTTACCCATCAAAAGCATTCCTTCTTCTTCAACCATAACAAAACCAAGGGAATCATCACAGTCAACTTTATTAAAGAGAGCTCAACATCCACCTCCAGAAATTAAAACACCTGAATATTTTGAATGTTATCAATCATTTTCTGAATTTTCTTCCCGTATTCAAAATCTCAGACTTGGCGAGTGGCAATATAATTATTCAGAGAACAGTGTTCAATTTTATTGCAATGATGATATTCATATGGTACCAAAGTATGAGATTTATGTTGATACAAGTCTTCAGTTTAATGTCCGTGTGCTACTATGGAGTCTTCCTAAACAACATCAAATTTATAATATCTATGACCACTCAGTTAAAAATATCACAATTTCTAACTTGATTAGATACATTTCAGGTTTCTTTGTTTGTCCTGGTTTGCCAAGATCATTTTCTGGTAGTTGCGTTGAACATACTGCACCTAAAAAATTTAACCCAACAATAGACATATTACCAAATCCTCTTTCTCAAACGAAATGGCATCGACCACCTTCCTGCCAATTATTAATTAACACTGAAGACAAATGTGAACCGTGTTTGAAAGCTGAATCTAGGGAAAAACTTAGTCTTCAAAGAAAACAAGACAATTTATCCACCCCGGCTCATGATAAAAGCTCCTGTTTCCTTAACATCTCCTGATCGTATAAAATTGAAACTTCAAAGTTATAGAATTGAGAACAAACAGTTAAAAGCTGACAAATTAAAGATGATGGAAGAAATCGTACAAAAGGCAGTACCTGTTGATGATAGTTTGAGCAAAGATATGATGAATATCATGTCAAATGCAGATTACGAAAAGATGCCTGAATTTATGCAATTCTTTTGGAGTGAACAACAAAAATATCTTTCTTCATCAAAGACAGCTGTTAGATATCATCCTATGATTATCCGGTATTGTTTGGGTTTAGCCGCAAAATCGCCTTCGTTTTATGATGAAATTCGTTATGACGAGAAAACAAAAGCTGGTTTCGTTATTTTGCCCAGTCGTCGCCGATTAAGGGACTATAAAAACTATATACGACCACAGCAAGGATTTAATAAAGATGTCATCTTAGAATTAAAAAAAATAGTGGAGAATTTTTCAGACATAGAACGATATGGTATTGTGTTAATGGATGAAATAAAAATACAAGAGAAATTAGTTTGGGATAAGCATACCGGTGACTTAATTGGATATGTGGACTTAGGTGATATGGAACTTAATTTGGCATCCCTTCAAAAATCTGATGACATTGCATCACACATGCTGGTCTTTTTAATTCGAAGTATTGTTAACCCCTTAAAATTCTCCCTTGCCAACTTTGCAACCACAAATGCTACGTCTGTTCAGTTATTTACATTATTTTGGAAAGCTGTTGGCATATTGGAGGATAATTGTGGAATTAAAGTGGTCGGTGTTACAAGTGATGGCGCTTCTCCAAACCGCAGTATGTATCGGATGCATTTTAATATGACAAGAGTGGAAGATGTTAATGGAGACGTTGATGTAACCTATCGTACACTTAATGTTATGGCAACTGAAAAGAGATATATTTACTTCATATCCAACCCACCACATCTGATTAAAACTGCCAGAAACTGCTTAGCTAATTCAATGGCTGGAAGGTGCACAAGAAGTATGTGGAACAATGGTAAATATCTGACATGGAATCACATATCAAAGCTTTTTTTTGATGATTTGGACTGTGGTGTCCACCTTGTTCCCAAAATCACAAATAACCATATTAAACTCACACCCTTTTCTGTGATGAATGTCCGACTAGCTGCACAGGTGTTAAGTGAATCAGTTTTTCATGCACTCCAAACATATGGACCACCAGAAGCAGAAGCTACTGCCACGTTTTGTATGATGATGGACAAGTTCTTTGATTGTTTGAACATCAGAAATACAAAAGAAGGTATCACTAAAGCAAAATCGTTTCTAAAACCATTCGAATCACAAGATGACGAGCGCTTTACATGGCTACTTGAAACATTTCTAAAATATTTTTCTGATTGGAAGGACTCAATTGCCACAAGACCTGGAAATTTCACTGATAATGCCAAATCTAACATGTTCATCTCATGGCAAACATATGAAGGTATTAAAATCACAACATATTCATCGATCGAGCTTATTAAATATCTATTGTCACATGGTGTACCATATGTTCTTACAGAGCGCTTTTGCCAAGATCCGCTGGAAAATTATTTCGGAAGACAACGATCAATGGGGCATAGAAAAGACAATCCTACTGTTAGAGATTTTGGATACAACGATAACACGATTCGTACACAAAAAATATTCAGACCAATAGCTGGTAATTGTATTGACAACGATGCATTTGCCAAAATTGATGTTGAGTCTATGCCATGTCGTAAAAAAAGAAATAATGAAGAAAATGATTAAGGCGCCGAGTCATCAACAAATCAAAGAAGAAGCAGCACACAAAAAACGGTTATTTTTATAGCCACACATCTTAAAAAACATTATTGCTGGCTTCACCTTACTCTGTTTTTATGGTTCTGATGGTGAGTATGATTAGAAAATTCTGTGGGCCAGTATTCACAACTATAAGTTCCACATAAATTTTTGAGTCCCAATGGGCAAATATTTATCCAGCATTATTCTGAAGGTAGTATTTTGCAGCACACAATAAACTGAATGTGTATGAAATCATTTTCTGTAAGTTCCATACAAAAATACTTACTTTTAAAGGTTGAATATTTCCGTGTACTTCTCGTTCTTTCCAAAATAATGTTTTTTATAAGTTTGTAGCTATAAAAATAGCTGTTTTAACAAGTTTATAGTCTGTTGTTCAAGACTAATGTCCATGATCCAAAGTGCTTGATGCTTTTTTTACTTCAGTTCGCAACGATCGTGATTTTTTAGCCTTTGATTTAACATTGTGCCATTGACATTTATCCTTCACAAGTAAATATACACGAACACGAATATACAACATGATAAGATGTTCCAGTAAATTCAAAGCTATCTCTTTACTAACTTCTTCAGTTGAAGCATTTTTTAATTTGTTGTAATTGCATAAAATTCTTGCATTATTCATGAGATATGATACCATTTTTTTACTGTCAATACTTCTATGCGTGGTGCTAGACTCTTGGCGGAAATGGGATTCAACTATGGAAAAAATTTCAAAAACTTCTGATGTTACTGTCCATAAGCCGCCTCGGTCTTTAATGCGAACTAGTGTATTGATTTCGGTATCATGTTCCTGGTCAGTTGATTTACCAGCAATAAGTAGATGTATGCTTTGCAGATTCAAGATACTACGACTTTGTTTCGATCTACGTATACGTCTGTAAAGTGTTCCAAAAACATATCCTGAAAGATATTTAATAATTTGCTTTTCCTTTGGTGAAAAATTTGTACCTGGAGATACATTTGCAATATCACCATTAACAACTGAACCTGTTAGGTGGGCAAGTACATAGTTCGCTAACTCAAATCCTAGGATAACTGATGCTCTTTTTGATAAGTTTTTGAAAACAATATTCTCGGAAACACATTTGTAAAAAGAGGCATAAAATTTTTCGCTATTGTTTTTAAAACTGGCTACAACATCTTTAATAAATTCAAAGGTGTATCTAGCATCATCTAGTGTTGACTTTTGAAACATCAAAAACCCCTTTCTCGTTTCTTCACTATAGCACTCATCTAGAGCTAGCTTGGAAGCACATTCTCCGATGTATTTCTTCAAGTATAGAGGGTGTAATTTATTTTCAGGCACTTGGTGATGAGGTTCAGCCACAGAAGTAGGGCCATGCTTGCTATTTTTATGTCTGGTTAAACCTCTTGATGTCTTGCATATTTTTTCGCACTGATCACATTTAAAATCCTCTTCTATGGAATCAGCAACAACCTCATCAACAATATCTGTTACAGGAACAGATAATTCTTTATCTTCCTCTAAAAGGTTGTCTTCGATAGCTGCAAGAATAGCATCGAAGTCATCACCATAAATAAAAGCGTCCGCTTCAGCCATCTTGTTCAAAATACGTCCCTGGTTGCTCCGGCCACCCCAATAATTTCATCATTGCGCCGTAAAACAAAACAAACGTAAATAAACGGCCCGGGTACCCAGACTATCTCTTTTTCTTATGACTATGATGCAATTGATCAATTTTATATTTTCGCTCTCCACCGCCTGGATGTTCAAGCAGTCACACTTCGTCGCTATGTCTTTTAATTATCTTTTACAAATTTCGGAACAACCCGTTTTAAAATTTTATCACATGGGAAACGGTGGAGATTTTATAACTGATTGATTGTGCTACACTAAGTATAATTAATGTGATTGCATCTCGGAATTAATTTAAGTACATATCGTCCGATATAGCATAGCAGTAATTTGAAATTCCGGCGATTAGGATTCCATACTTCTTAGAAAATTTAGACAGTAAAGTAAGTTTCACATATATGTTGTTCAGTAAACTTTTTCAAGCAGTTACAATATATCTATGTTACAAGAAACATATAGCTAAAAACATCAACATTATTTTATCCCAAGAAAAGCTAGCATCGTTGTCATCAATTTATGAGACTATAATGTCTGCTTTTGAGAAGTAAATTTAAGGTTAGAAAACATCATGTACCGCTTTTGTTGAGAATACCACCTCTCTTATTAATAGACGTATTCTTTCTATCTACGACATTAGGTCGTGCTACAGACACATGAAGTAGCGAATGCGGTAGATTCTGGTCGACGTTGTTGTGACTGGCGAACTTCCGTAAGAAATTGGGCGAATTTCTGTAGGATTTTAACAGACCGTGCTGACGATTAGTAATTAGCTAGAAAGCAAAACTACCCTAAGAGAAACTATTGAAAAGGTAAAACGCAATAAATCTTTATTTGTTTTTTAGTTCATTTGCTTTAACGGGGATTAATGTTGCATTATATAGGTCGCTGAAAGAAACGTAACTACACTAGGAAAAAACGTTGTTGGATGACACTGCAGATTTTAATAACCAGGCGTTATAACCTTTAATATCACATCTTTTAATATTTTTATTAAATTTGATAAGCCAGCTCTGTTTACTATTAAAAATAATCTGGAACATTAATTTGAACTTTTGCTGACTCATGTAACATTGCGTTGACAAGGAAGAGGAAACCATATCCACAAACTGATAAGTAGTACATCTAATTAAACCTAAATAGGTCAAAAGGCATCAAATATCAAATTGCTAACGAGAAAAAACACTTCCTTCTTGAAATTATGTTTACATTGTTACATTCCGCTTGTTTACGCTATTGTGGTTAAAGTCACACTTGCTTAATAACTGGTTCGCTTTTCAGTTTAAGCATTATTTAACGCATCGAAAGAATTATCTGGTTCGTTAAACATAAAGAATGCGCATGGATGGATGCTTTACATAAGAAAAAGCAAGCAAAAAAACAAAACAAAACAGTGAAAACACAATGGTAAAAAACATATCTAATGCCGTACTTTGTGCATCACCATCGTAGATAGTCTAAGCATAAACTTATTTCAAGTCAAATGTATGCAGAAAAGCATTTCGTTTCATACAAGGTTTAACCATTGCATATTTCGTCTAAAACTGTCAACAACTGTGATAAAAAGTCGAAACATGGCTTCTATTTTGTTAAATAAAAATTAAAAATTTCACCTATGAGGCCTAAGACAGCAGTTAGTCTACAGTACCCTTTTCTTCTAAAAAATTAGTAATTCTACTTTACGTATTAGCCAAAACGTTATATCTTAACTAACAATGAAAACACGATTATTTAATGCGACCTAACTATATGTTAGTGATTAGGCGAGAGAAAGAAAAAACGTTATTTTATATGGCAATGAAAAAGGTTTAGACTAAGATATTATTTTGGCGTTTTAGGCGAAAATGTGGGGATTCATGATCAGCTCACGTTCATAAATATTTCTTTCTAAAAATGCTTTGTAATCAAACTATTACAAACATGAAATTATAATCTATATTTGCAATTAATTTTGCCTTTTTAATCAAACAAAAATGAAAAAAATAAAAAAATTTAATACAAATTAAATACAAATAGTAACAGAATAATGGAAACTAATGCGATAAAAGAGTTTTGCTTTCCACTGAGGACATAGGACGCATTAGTGTTATCTGTCCTCTCTTTCATCGTACTGTTAATAAATGCTTCTGTATTGCACAAATCGGTATCGCAGCAACCAATCTATGAAACAAAAAATAATTGAGATCTGAAGTTACGCTGTTGTTGAGTCTTAAAGGCAACTTAAATTTTTGAGATTTTCAGTAACTTAATAAAAAAATAACCTTTCTATAAATTCTTTTCACGGTATGTACTTCTCTAAAATGTAGATTTAATTGCCAAGAGCCTGTTTATGAGGTAATAAAAAATAAAGACGGTTCGCCAATACTTTTTCCAGTCCAGTCCAGAAAATATGATAGTTATACCTTGCATTTCCCCATGATTAATTTATGGATGGTTGGTTTAAAAGGAGGTGTTCTGTCAAAATATTCGCAAAATGAATTGCAATAACCTTTAGGTATGCAACCTCCCATTGGTCCATTGATGGTTACATTTCTTCGCCCAGCCTGTATCACATATTCCATAGCGCCACCAAAACACATTTCGGTTGCAGCGTTGCAGTGTACTATAGCTGGGTCGGTTGATTGTGGTGTCATGCTGAAACATTTCCTTATTTCACATACAAGAATAATTTTGCACAGATTAATAAGAAGGAACAGGATCGAATGAGAACAAAAAAAAATCATTTTGGCAAAAGCTTTCGTGTTAAAATTGGATTAAGCAAACCAAATAAACTGTACGTGGCTCGGTAGCTGAGTTGTTGCTGCAATCCTTGAAACAGAATTGTTTTAAATGGTCTTTTCACTATTTCTCGTAAAATTTGAACCTCTTTTCTAATGTCCGATTAAAAGTGAAACAAAAACGATAACAAATTTTAACATTGTACTAAAATGAGCCTCGCATAACCTTAACATATGTTATTCTTTAGCAAAGAATACCTTCATATTTTCATTTTTTTTTTACTTTTCCTAACTTTTATGTGACTGGATTTTTTTCTGTATTCTGGAGAAAAAAACATGCCGAAGTATTTCAATGGCAACCAATTTTACGATGTGAGTTTTTATTGTTTTTATAAGCTTTAGGGGACTTCTTAGTATATATTGATTCATTATTTTTTGTTTCTCACATTTGTGTAACTAGATACAAAGAAATTACACAATTCTTCTTCTTTAACCAATTCAACAAATTTGATGACGTCATTCTCAAAGATGCTGACATTAGCAATTTTTTACCGAATTGTTACTTAAAGTCCGGGCAACACTTGTGGTACGTTTCATGTTTATTGAAGAACAATTTAGAATTTACAGAGGGGGGAATCAGCCCCCTTCCTAGCATTGGGGAGTCCCGAAAGAGCATGAACAGGGTTAAAAATATGCGTAAAACTTAAATTGGTGCTTATATCAAAGTTGCTTATTAGTTTTGACAGTTGCGTAGAAACTGGATGGCTATAAAGATATGCTTGGTTGTGGTATGAAAGAATTAAGTTACTTAATGGTGCATTTGTATACAATGCTAGCATTTGTATGCTAGGATAGTTTTTATTAAATGATAACTTTAATAACTTTAGACTGTTTCTTACCTTTTGTTTTTGTGTAATTGGCATTACAAAAGTCCGTGTTACAGCAGTCTACCTATATTAAAAACAGTTTATCTTATGTAGCTACTATGACAACGATGACGAGAAAAAAACAAATAATGTCAAAAATAAAAACAACGACAACAACGACAGCTGTCCTTTCATACTCACCTCACATGTATTTACCTGTACTCCAGTAGCACTACTTTTTGCACAAAAATTTTGACAATCATTGCTGCCATGGCAACTTCCTAGACTCATTTTAACCAAATCACTTTTCCCACTATCTGTTTTAACAGTGTATCCTACATGTGCTCCTAAACAGACCTGACCAGACATGCAGATTATATCTGTGTTGTTTCCTGTGTAACTTCTTCGATGGCATTGCAAACTGGAAGCTGTGTTAGATAGAAAGAAATACAATGTTAATTTTGATAGCAACCAGCAACAAAATGAAGAAACAACAAAGAAAATTTTAATAAAATGTTAGTACTTCTTGTAAACAGAATGGCGATAGAAATCATCCAGAAAGTATAAAATAAATTATTACATCATACGTCCTGTGTTCGCCATGATTATTGCCTTAAATAGAAGCGGGCTTGTTACACCGCCCGCCTCTCCCCCTCTCCCCCTATGAAATAGGTTGAGGTAAAGAAAGTAATAATAAATAAATTTTGCAGATATTAGCCAATAATATAAAACGATGCAGTGGTTGTATTTTAATAACTACTAAAGAGTTTTACCTGATAAACAACTTTTTTGCTCTTGTAGCCGAGTGGTACTTCTTTCAGTTCTTCTTTCAGTCCGTATAATAATGTCTAATAGAGTTTATGTAAGTTCACCTATATAAAAGTTAAAATTAAAAACTTTACTCTGTTTTATATACAAAGTTGATACATTAGAAACATCATAATACATGAAATAGAATTAACTGAGTGTGGATAAAAGGAATAATTAAAAGATATTATACAAGTTAAAAGATAATTTACGTGATACCATTATGAAATAAAAGAAGCTTTTTTAATTTCTTTTTGATTGTTTAAAGTCGGGCCCATGGCAATATAGGAACCTTCCAAGGTTTTTTCTTTGTCTATAATTAACTGGTGCTTTAGAGAGAATCTCCCATGCCAATTTATGTTCTGGATATTGTTTAAGGTGTCTTGAGGGTTCTGATATTTTTTCCCCTGGGTTTTCCGTATAAAAAACCTGTGCGATATTATCTCTGGAGCGTTGAAATCCCCCAACGAAAATTTTTAAAGCGTGAAAAAAGTTTAGATAAATTAGCTGCCTGCTATAACTAAAAATCTAATAAAAATAAAGAAATCCAGGGCCGCTTCTGTTTATGTAGGGAATTCCTATCGACAGGTAATGGCTGACGTCATCATATTTTAAATGACAGATCTTGTCATCATTGTTTTTCTGCCTAAGTGAATTTTTCCACACGAAAATCTACTAGCGTTTTTGCGTCTTTCTTTAAAGCAGTTGAAAAAGTGTCTAATATCCAACCTCGTCCCCAGGGGTTCTTATCTTTTTGACATCGACGAAGAAACACCTGGTACAGACTGGTGAATTCTGTAAAGCGATTGGTTTATATCTGACACAGATAATTTATTCAAGCGTTAAAATATATACAATATGCTATAAAGTGGCGGATTTTGTCACAAAAACAATGAAACATGAGAGGATCCTGACTATGACAAATTTTCAAAAGAATTGACCAAAAAATGGTGAGTCGAGCAGTAAATATTTTTTAAAAGATGTTATTTTGGCAGATTTTTTTATTGTTGAAGTTTTTTAAATAATTACTAAATAAATGCGACAAAATGGGATACAAAGTGCGATAGGACTACAAAGTGCGACGAAATTACAAGGTGATAAACTACAATCCTCACTGGCATTGAAGAGACATGCGTTTTGTAGAGTTTCCAGTGCACTTTCGACTTCAGTTTTAGTCGGTTTGTCGATTGGTTCATCGAATACTTGCACTGTGCTGCGTTTATTGGTTTCTTCATTTTAATCTGATCTTACTGATTCCAACATCTCATCAGTTTGGCAAGATAAGTTTTTCCTTTTATTTAACCTAAGTTGAAACAGTGTTCTTAGGGACCCCATGCTTTTCTGCAACATCTTTATCTGAAATGTCTTTTTCCAAATTCTTTGAAGCTTGACATTTTTCAGCTAAGGTTTTCACAGCTATCATTCTTTTAGCTGCCATGTTAAAAGAAGGAAAAATACTAAAATAGAGCCTCTCTTAAAACAATTCGACATTTCGAACTTTTGAAATGGAACGTTTTTCGTTCGATTATTTTGAAAAGAATGTCAACTAAAGTTTGAGATAACGAGCGAAAAACAGTTTAAGGGACCAAATAATTGGTTCGACATAGTGAAAGTTCGAGATAACAGAGTTTGAGATAACGAGCTTTTTCTAGCCTAGAGTTACTTGAAAAGTTTAACAGACCGGAAAAAATAGTTCGAGATAGCGAGTATTTAAGATAACGAGCATCGAGTGCATTTATGTTGTGTTAAGTAATTTTATCCTTAAGCAACATTATTTTTTTTTATTTCTTATATTCACCACTCTTTTTTTACTAAAGGGCAGCTTGAGTTATTTTGGCTAGCTTACCTACTAACAACCCCCCACGAACATATTAAGACAATAGCAATTTTTGGGCCATTATACAAAGTTAACAATCAGCATCAACACTCGAATTCTACTTTTTTCAGATGCGTAGGTTGTTTAAGCCTAGTCGTATTTTCTAACACGTCCACGTCAAAGGTCCCGAAATTTGAGAACATCGCCACAGCAACATTTTGAGGGTTTGAATCTGACCAATTAACCTTAGATTGTAATCTCCCTGATAACATTGACAGACTGGTCGATAAGGCTCGTGAAAAAAAACACTTAGGCAGGACAACAATGGAAAAGATAGGTTGTTTTAGGTGTTTTGCTGAAGTCAGCAGTGCATAAACTAAAAGAGGTTGGCAAATGTTCAAGATAAGAAAAACAAAAAATAACATTGAGATTAGAAATGACATCATTCCGCTGGAGTAATATTTCATTCAAATTTGGTCTGTATTTTATGGCTCGTAACCATATATTTCCCTAGTAACACTTTAATAGCCACCGCGTGAAAAACGTACATGTAATAAATATTTATATAACAAATACAATTGCAACAGTATAAAACACTCTTACATTTAACATGTCTTACATGTCAGCACTTTTGAAAATTCACAAAAAAATTCCTTTATCCCAAAAATACCATACTGCTGCATAGTCAGAAATGCTTACTTGAGCCCAAATAAAAGATTGTGAAAAGTCACAAAATGCCCCCATCCTCAGATATAATAGGGTCAAATACTCAACCCGTCGTTCAACGTCGGTTTACCTGTTCAAAATGGTAGTCAAATAGTTACTTTGTGATGAAGATGCTCAAAACAGCAAAATAAAAATCTGTAAAACTGACAAATCGCGTTTTTTTCCATAGACTAATAATAATTAGTATGTTATAGTTCTCGTTGTTGGCCTGGATGAGAAAATGTCTGTTAATTTTTTTTGTAGATCTTAGTATATGTAGTTTTCACCTGAAAATTCCTAAATTTAAAGATATAAATAGTAACCAACCACCCCGAGGAAAAGGGTTAAAATCAACTTTGCACCTAAATCAGTAGCTAGATATATATCATACTAGGGAAGTATAACAGACGGGATTGAAGACTACTGGACACACTCTATCCTAGGCTGCCATTGAAACGAAAAAGTGATGGAGTTTGACAGATCAAACTTAACCTCTTTGTGTAAAGTTGTTTACCTGTCAATTCTTCACATGCGTCAGAGGGCTTTTTTAAAGAACCATTGAAGACTGTTCGTCAAAATGTTGAAATATTTGACTTCACTACAATTTGCATCTAAGAAAGTAATATAGGTGTGATTTATAGCCATGAACGAGCTTTGTTATAGACTTATTTTTCTTTCTCTTGTGAGTATCGTAATTCAAAACGTTTTAATACATACTTCATAAAAAGAGGCCCAAATGAAAGGAGGAAAGCCTTGTCGACGAAAGTACATTGGCACTTAAAGATACATAATATAATTTATAAAATGCACAAAATTCTATATAGAAAAAAATACCACAATATCATGGTCAATATTTTAATGTCACAATATGAATCCCCCAATGTTATACCTCCATGGTTATATCCTGGTCACAACTAAATATGTTCAGCAGAGCTTTTTTCTTTAACCTTTGACCTGTGGAAAATGTGTTGGTGTGGAATAAAGGAAGGATGGCGTGTGGTGGCGAAACATATATTGGAAAGTAAGAACTTGGTGTAAGTGTTGAAGATAGAAATATAAATTACAGAGGATAAAAATCCTTTAAAGTCGCTTTATTTAGTTCATGTTACTGAGTGCAAAATTGTTATTGATTCTCTTTGCTTAACTTCTTACATTGTAATATGCTGTTTGGGTTTGATTGTAGGTAATTATTTGTTTAAAAGAGTTAAAGACCTGGAACATCTCAATAAATTAATAAATGATGGGGGAGAGTAAACGCAAAGTAAAGTTAAAAAAATTAACAATCGTGAAGAGGGAGAGGGCATCATTCGGTACTTTCGAGTATAGCAAAACGATGCATATGTTTACTCAAATTACTGCTTTGTGCCAGTCATAAAAGACATTACGTTATACCTGTAGATGCATTTCCGAAGAACGGCTGGCAGGAGTTATCTTCACGTCCAAGAAGTAATCGAATCCCGCGATCGATAATCCGGGAATGCGGACTTTAGCTGACGTTTGAAAAGTTTGATGAAAATCGCTTCCAAAACCGTAAAGTGAGATTCTAACAGACGGTGGAACTCGATTTAGATTTGCATCAATTTCAATTTTTACAGCCTGACCCAATATTTCTTCAAAGCACTCATTTGATATTCCATCTTCTTTCTCTTGGCAGTCTGTTGCTATCTCTAAAGAGATAAACTAAAAGGATCACTGTAATTATAACACAACGCGGATTAAGGATATTTTTTAAATGGTGCAAAATAGCTTCAAAGAACTCTAACGAGTGACTAAGCACAACTTCTTTTTTCAAGAGGGGGCGGCGTTGTAAGTCAGAGGAAGCACCCTGGAAACCAACGCCATTTAACACTCTCAAGTACTTAAAATGGCTTAAAATTAACTCCTAAAATTGTCCATCTGAGTTGGAAAATTTGTTACTTTAATTGTGAGAACCCTATAGTGAAAGAAATTGATTGCTGGCCTTCGTCTCTCAATAAGCTATAACTTAATCGCAGATCAACAAACAAAAAAACCCGGCTTCGTTATAACATCGGTTCCACAGCTTTATAGCTGTGCAACTATCTTATTTTCTGTATGTTTCCTCATGTTAAGATGATCACGTTTTCTAGCCATGTATAAATTTTAACAAACCAATTTAAGATTTTGGCTACAAACATAGATTTGCAGGCAGCATCCTGCTGAAGCCAGCCAGCTATAGCTATAGCTTGCCTTGTTCCTATTCTTTTAAAAAAATTATTTAGTTTGGTATCTTCTTATTTATTTTTATGTTGGGGTTGTGGCTTTCTAGCTAGCTAACTCCTGCTAAAAAGTGAAAGTAGCCAAATGCAGATGGGCTACAACAAAATTTGTAGCCCATCTGCATTTGGAATTTCACCAAAAAACTCTTTTGGTGAAATAATTCTTAACGACGTTTTGGCCATACGACGGTCATTACCAAGTAAAAAGTTCAAACACCACAAAATTCGATATATATACAACGTATGACGTTTGTCCGTAGGGACAACGTTATGCATTAGTATAGAAAATAAATACAAAGGGATTGATGCAATGTTTCCATTGAGTATAGGTTTTTCCCTACGGGTTAAAAAGCTCTCTTTAAGTTCTAAATCAAAATTAGTATATGCGGTGGAGAGTTTACTAAAGTTGTCAAAACTCGGTACGTTATTGTAGTATATTACATGTTGTAGCACAGCACTAGGATTTTGAGTTTTGACGGCTTTTCCAGTCAGAGAGGAAACAGCCATATGTTCGCAAGCTCTAACTTTCAAATGTCGTAAGGTTTTGCCGTAATAGATGGCGTTGCAGCCATCGCACTTAAAGCGATAAACGACGTTTGAACGCAGGGCCTTTGATGAGCGATCCTTAAATCTGAAAAAGTCGCCAATTCTGCAGCTAGATTTAAAAATAATTCTAAGCTTACATGGAGGAAAACTTTTATCAAAGGTATTGACCTAAAATCTTGATTGAATTAAAGAGTTTATCGAATTAGAAAATATCGAATGATGGAGGTTTATTTATGTGAGTTATTAAGGAAATTTGACGGGGACTTTAAATTTTATCGAATGAGAGAAAGTATCAAATTACGAAGGTTCGAATTAGAGAGAGTCGACTGTAGTCGTGAAACCAAAGGGAATGATACAAGAGGAATTTTTTCGCTACTGGCAACTTTTATATAAGACTAGTGCGGCTACGACGAAATTTTGACGTTAAACATTTGGCTTATCTTTTCAATGCTTCTGAAGGGACAATATGCAATACAATAAATACATGGATAAACTTTTTATATTTAAAGTTAGAAACCATCAACATATGTCCCAGCAAAGAACAAATTCAAAAATATCCACACGTAAAATGTATAAGCGATTGTGTTGAAATTCAAAATAGCAGTTCCTAATTCACTCTTCCTTCACAAAATGATGGGCTCTGACTATAAATCCTATACAACAGTAAAAGCACTGGTTGACATAGCCCCAGGTGTTTGTACTCTTTATAGAGTTATGACTAAATAAATTTTCGATTTTGTGCAGAAGAATTTTTGTCTCCTTTTTTATATTTTGACAGAGGTGAAGTAAGAGTCACTGCTAAGATAGGGGGCTTGTCAACCCTATCATGGGCTTGTGATACAGACCAAGTCAACGGTCGAGATGTACATGCTTGTATTTCAGGTATAACACTGATTCTATCCACAATCCACTTTGCACACAATTTTAGTATTGCAAAAGCTTTTCGTGCAGCACAACCACAAAAACCATATTTCACACCTACGGTAGCCTTCAATAACTACGAACACCCATCTCACTTTTTTTCTGAAGCTGGTTACAACAACACAATTGCAAATAAATCTACAGTTTGTTTTGTAAAAATTTTTATCAACATACTGTTCTTCTAAGAGTTGGTCACCTCTGGAGAAATGTTTTTTAACCAAAGTGGACAGTTGCATTTACACGATAAATGTATTGTTCAATTTTTTCTGAAGTAAACTTTGGTGGACTTTCTAATGATTGGGCCAATCCATCTAAAGAATCTAATGAATGTAAGTCTATCTTGAATTCTTCTGGTAATACTGGCAAAAAATACTGACAACAATGATACTTTACCCATCGATTCAGCTTTTCGTTTTAAAAAATATTTTTCTGAGGTAGGACCACATCTATAACTATGTGTACCAATTGTGTGATAATGTAGCACTCTGACTTGGAAATCTGTCAAACTCTTCAAGTTCTTTTTAAGTAAGCCACAGTTTCAAATTTTTCTTATCGTAGTTTTTAATACTGCCAACATCTACATGAACTGCAGGGTCTTTTTCACTTAAGTCTATAAACAAAAAGTTTAGTGTTGAGTTATATCAGGATGTACTTTGACCATACCTAGCTAGCTCGGACTAAGGAAAGGAGTATTTCTACTTACCAATACTTTCATATATCATCAATAGAA
The DNA here is from genome assembly GCA_030067915.1 of Hydractinia echinata. Taxonomy (NCBI): domain Eukaryota; kingdom Metazoa; phylum Cnidaria; class Hydrozoa; order Anthoathecata; family Hydractiniidae; genus Hydractinia; species Hydractinia echinata. Next base: position 825,982 of record JASGCC010000035.1, on the reverse strand, counting down.
TTTCTTTGTCAATATTATCCAAAAGTGCAAGAGATAAATCATTGTTGAGAGACATCTTTTTGCAATCCTTCTTCTAGCTAGCTGTCGTGCTTTTAAAATTTTAATGTTTACGTTCAACGCGAACTAACTAAAATGGAAATAACTATATCTTGTGCGTTTTTATCTTGTAGATAATGAAAAATACTGATGGAATTTTTTATCTCTTTTATTGAATGACCACCGTAATTAGTAAACACAAGGGAGATCAATAAAATTCATCTATCCCTTTGTTTTCATACACGCAACATTTTTTTTGGAAAGAAGTATTATATTTACCCTATACAGCCATAAAATTGTTGCTAGAAAGACATATGGTTACTTAGTCGTGAAATATAGTCATTTATTTGTTATTATAGTAGTTATTGAATTTTAGGATTTAAAAATTTCTAAAAGTTTTTATTCACTTAAAATTTATTTTGTGGCTGCCACCATAGCTAATAGAAACAAGAAAACCGTCCGGTTTGATCACACATTCGTATTGTACACATACTTTATACTTAAATATTGTATTGATTATGTTTATATATCTTGTATCTATGACAACGTTCTTGTTTATATAGACATGTTGTATAATTTTTAATTTACTTGAAAATGGGTGTATGACACCCGAAACGTCGTTTTAATTTGTACACATACACATGGATGTCCAAGTTTTAACATAAAATATTGTCAATCGAATTCCTAATGTCTCATGTAAAAACAACAAGAACTGAAGCGGTTTGAACACTCACACAACACTATGATGATAAATAATTAAAATGTATTTATTAAAATATAAAATATACAATGATAAAATTTGGTATAAAAATATTAAGGCACAAACTTAGAGAAAGAGATGATGATAAATTGAATCATATTAAAAGTTGTGACTATTTTTCGATAACTGAGATATGGCTGGAGAGCACACAACTCGAGTCAATTTCGAACATTATAACATTGTCAACATACAGTAAATCAAAACAATCATTTCAAGACAATGAACACCCTCATTTGATGTGAGATTTCTCGAAATTCGAATAGAATATATATCTACTGGTTTCATTATTTTGTGTATACTATATAAAGCTACACGATAATAAGAAAACAACAAAAAATCGCTGCTATACGCAAAAAACAATACATAAACAAACTTTTGGTCAATATAGCGCGCTATTTGTGTTGGCTTTGATTTTGATACTATTCCCGCCCCTTTCAACTTTTCGTTACCACCATGACAGAACGCAGCCCATACCAAATCACACATTTCTACGAATGTGTGAAAAAACACTGGTTCGGAAGATCAAGAATAACCTATTCAATTATGTTATTATTACGCATCTTTGAATTTAAAGGGACATGATAATGCACAACTCATTTGCCGCGAATGAAACTTCAGTTTAAAAGTTTTGTTTTATTTTGAAAAATATTTATATATATAGTTTTTAAAATAAATCTAAAAACCGTTAATAAAATATATATTTACCTTACTCTTAGTGTATTATAAATGACTAGCCGTTAGCCCGTGGAAAAATCCACGGGTTCGCTCGTCCTTTTTATACCGCATTGCGTGCGTTTCGCTACTTGCGCAGCTAAGCTACCAGTTTGCGTGACAGACAGACGGACGGACAGACGTATACGGGTATTATAATATAGATAGCCGGGAAACCCGGCGTCGAAACGCCGGGGTAAGCCACAAGTCAAGGTGTGACCTGGCGTTGAACACTCTATGGAGCGCTTAATAAGAGCCGTAAATGTGTCACACAATCAGGTGGAACGCTTTAGTACAGGTATACTGTATGTCGTAAATCAAGTGAAGCGCATACATCATTATAGTGTTGGGACTGTAACATATTTTAAAAAAAATAACTTTCCCGCAACGATAGCTGAAATAAAAATATAGTTTACAAACCGTTCTTACCCTGTCATAGCAAAAACAACCGTCCAATATTATTTTATTTTGCGGAATAAGTTTTTGTGAAAGGTAAAAAGCTAATCGTGACACTGGGCTGAGCGCTTAGTACAGTTAAATGGTGTTGTACAGGCGCATAGGGATAATACCCTTTTGAAAAAAACTTTCTCGCAGACTCTGATTAAATAAAAACACAAGAAACAGTCCATTGCTAACACAGGGCTGAGCGCTTAGTACAGTTAAACGGTGTTGCACATCCGTACAGCCGTTATTACCGAGAAAGTTTAAAAATTAATTGTCACTGTGGGCTGACTCCTTAGTAAAGGCGCATAGGCGTAACAGCCTTTTCCAAAAAAACAGTCTGTTGTTAACTGGGCTAAGCGCTTAGTACGGTTACACCATAGAGATATAATATATATATATCTCTTTTATTATATCTCTATGGTTAAACAGAGTTGAACAGGCGTATAGGCGTAATACCCTTTTCCAGAAAAACTTCATTGCAACTTCGGTTTAAATAAAAACACAGGGAACAGCCTGTCGTTACTCGTCCAGCTAAAACAATCGCTCAGCCATTTTATTTGCAGAAAAGGTTTTCAGGAAAATATTAAAAAATGTAGCTACCTAGCTAAGTGCATTTGGCATACGAATTATTGCTTAAGAATGTTGTTGTAGCTAAACTGCATTTTTATACTTTTTAGCCAAAGATATTAGCTATGGAGCTAGCTGCTCTAAATAACCACAGCCTCAACATAAAAATAAATGTTGGCTAGGATAAAAAGCTGTTATACCATACAGAATAGTAATAAGTAAGGCTCTAGATGGCTAGCTAGCTAGTAAAATCTTTGTTCCTAGCCAAAAATCCTAAAACTGATGCGTTTAAGATCTGTACGTGGCTAAAAACGTGACAATATATTTATCTTAGCATGTAAAAACATACAGAAAACAAATATTTCCAAAGTAAAAAGCTTTTAGAACACAAAAAGGTCAAACAGATCAACAAACCTAACACTACTGACTACGACCACTTTCAAAACCAAAATGGCCTTCGTCGTCATGTTTCTTCGTTGGCATGTCCAGGCCGCGAAAGTCTTGGATTGGTTTTTTAAAGAATCAGGCGTTTTGATTGGTATATACGTGCGAGCGGTCAAAACAAAGCCATTTAAACTGTCAGTAAAACTGTCCTATTTGTTTTCTGTGGCTCCTGAGCGGAATCGGCGATTGAGATTACGGGGGTAATTATTTTTAAAAATGGCGTATTAAAATAATGCATTTATTTTGTTCACTTAACTTATTATTTAATTAAAGTTAATCAATTAAAGTAATTAAATTATTTAAAAAAATAAATTAATTTCTAGAATTTATTTTGATCAATAATAAGATTTCCGATTAAACAACCCCCTTTTTTCTAAAAACTCGCGGAAAGATCAAAGGGATATCGGTAACCCTTTTGAACAGACAGACAGACGACGGCTATTATTATAGAGACTAGTCGATAAGGCCCGTGGAAAAATCCACTTAGGCAAAAGCCCAATGAAAAAATAGGTTGCTTTAGATGTTTTGCTGACGTCAGCAGTGCATATACAAAAAAAAAATGTTCTTAAAATCTTACACCAAATATTAAATGTCAAATCGCATTAAATCCTCCACACAAATCTTACACAAAATAAAAAAGAACAGCATGCAAGGTGCAAAATCTAGTTGATTAAAACTTACAACAACGACACTCACAACATCAACACTCACAACACCCACCAAACCGACAGTAAGAACACCGACAGTTACAACACCGACAGTCACAACACGGATAATAACAATGTTAGAAATAACGCATCTCAAATATGTACATCTTATAAGTGATTATGTTGAAAACCCTCAGTATTTTATTCTGAAATGTCAAAAAGGAGGCCTGCAAGAGTTAGCACAAATCAACAAAATAAGTTCTTTACACATTTTAAATATTGTCTTTCCCTTAAAAGCTTATGAAAAAAAAATGAAAAAGCGTTAGTTTGGAAAACATAAAAATTAAATCTAGAAAAATCAGTCACTTCGGTTGCATACCATCCTCTCCCGCAAAGTTACACAAAATGTAAAAATCAACCAGTTAAGAACACAAAAATTTTCTTTCTTAGTATGATGATCCATACTGCCCTTTACCAACAATTTTAAACCTAAATGTTAAAAAATCCATTAACAAAGAATAAACATGAATCAACAAACATTGTATATATACGGTTCACAAACAAAGGTTTACATACAATGTAAAACAGATCGGTTTTTCAGCATGTCGTATATTGCCATTAACCATTAATCTTCCACAAAAAGGTTATGAAACACATCAAAATTTAAAAAAATCAGTGATTTCAGTGCATACAGTCCACGCGTTTAGATATAAAAAAAATATAAAAAACAAAAACAGTTTCAGTCAGAACATTAAGTAATTTTTTTATCATCAGCAAACATTTATCCCTACAAAATTTTGTAAAATTCTCAAGAAAAACAAAAACGTGAAACCATGGAATTTTCTTCCAGCAAAAATTACATCACATACAGTTAGTTCTCCCAAACAATAATTTATAATACGAAATATAAAGACAAAGTTGTTTATATAGTCTGAAGATGTACCTAGTGTACGAAAAGCTTAACAAATAAATACTTTTTAACTTTCAAACTCGTTTTATTTTTTTCTTAATTAGTAAACTATGGCTGTTATTTTTACCGATAAAGACATCAGCTTTACAACAGCTTACAGTGAAGTCTGATTCTACAAAGATTTGTTCTTTCGGTATATATATTGCATGTGGTCTATTTCCACAAAAGTTTACACAAAATTTCAAAAAACAGCATTTTGCAACACGAACAATATAAACTGACAACCATACCACCCATACCATCCTCTCATAAATTTTTTTAACCCAAAGTCATAAACCCGCGTATATATAAATTTCCAATCAAATGTCAAAAACCCCTGTAAAAAAACTTGGCATTTTACATGTAGGCTGACAAAAGTTTAACAGGATGAGGAAACAAAACAATAAAAAATAACTTAACACACACACTTTAAATTCTATAAAATTCGTTCCACTTGTCATATTGTGGTCCCCTTGTAAAGTTTACAGGAAATGTGAAAAAATTATTCTCTATGGGCATAAAAATGTGTCACAGTATCCTAAAAGTTCAAGAAAGATTTTGTAGCTAGCTTGTTACATCATATATAATTCGTGTTCAAAAAAGAAGAGAAGTTTGACTACTAAGGTAGCTATAAATACCTAAAAAAGAGGAATAACAACAAAACTCATAGATTAGAGCTAGCTATGGGATGGAGCCTTGAAGCTAACATTAGCTAGCTAGCTAACAAAACAGTATATACCTAAGACACCCAGTTAAATATACTTAAGCTGGGGAGACTTAGTTACGTCTATAGCTAGCTATTTATGCTTAGTACAACACATATAAAGGAAAACAATAGCAATGTAAAAATTATGACATTTGAAGTTAGTTCAACAAACCAAAACTTTCCATTTCGCTGGCACATTTGTTTGGTAGCCAGCTAACAGCTTTATGCAACATTTTGAATTTTAGGACATTAATTATGCAAACAATATTGTAAACAAATGCTAGCTTTTTTATAAAAAACGCGGTAAAATATAAAACTTAAGAATTTGAAGCTCCAATGGATTTTTTTTGAGAATGCTGATTCTTTTTGACAATTTTAAGTGTGCTACATATAAAAACGGAACGTCTAAAAATATAAAAGTTCTTACTTTTTCTCAATTCCAATTCACTTGAAACTGTAGCATTCATTTTGTACTTCTAACTTTACTTTACTACTTCCTAGCTCCACTCTTCACTTCTGAAGTAACTTCTTGTGGCTTTCAACTTTATTTTTCTACTTCTACTTCTTTACTTAGAGTTTTCTTTCTCTGAATCACTTTTTGTACTTTTTTCAAGACGAAGGGACCTTTCTTTTGTGTTTTTTTCGGTGTCGAAAGACACCATTTTTGGAAAGTTAGCCGTTAAATTTATTTCAGCAAATCAAATTGAGTCGTTTTCATCACGTGACGTAAACAAAGTAAACCCGCTAACAAAATAGACATATTTTTTTCGGCAACATCAAAGATTTTTTCGGCGACATCAAAGAAAAATAAGCATATCAACTTTGCCTGTTACAGACACACGGAACTGGCTTATTATTATAGAGATACTAGTCGATAAAGCCCGTGAAGTAATCCTCTTAGGCAGAAGGACAATGGAAAAATAGGTTGTTTTAGATTTTTTGCTGACGTCAGCAGTGCAAATACAAAATAAATAAATTGAGAAACTTGTTTTCGTGTTTCCTCCATTGTGTAGAGCTTACACTGCTGATCAAGAAAATGTATATGATTGTGTGGTTTTGATGAGCGGTTAATGAAATATAAGGGTTTAAAAATTTGAAAATTTAAAAACCGAATTTTTTTTTTTAGAAATTTGTATACATGTTGCCTTCATCGTATAGATCTTGAAACGCTGATCAAGATAATGTATAGGATCATGTACTTTTGACAAACGGTTGCAGATATATTAGGGTTTAAAGGTTTTTTGATGACGTCGTCAACCCGTCCATTCCGAAACAAATTTGGGGTCCCAGGTTTGGGAAAATTACCCAAATTGGTCCTAGGTGGTCCCTAGTTACCCACGCTGTGAAAAATCATTGACGTCACCACCTCGTTTCCAAGTTATGTGGCCTCAAAGTTTTAAGTGCACTGTAATGGCTTCATTAATATAAAGTAAGATATTGACGTTAAAGTAGTGTTATTGACGTTGCGACATAACGTCAGAAAATTTAACATATTAGACATGCATTTTTCGGCAACATCAAAGCAAAATGAAGAAATCCACTTTGCCTGTTACAGACACACAAACACACGTATTATTATAGAGATATTAGCGAGCTTAAGAAAAGACGACGGTAAATACCCGGGACAGTGTTTTTAACAAATTTTACACAATGCGCATGCTCGACTACGGGGAAACAACCCCAGGGAAATACCGTCCACATCATGTTGAAGACTTTATTTTCCTATTATCATTTTACAAAGGTTTCTCAACGGATCTTTTTATTTCTTTCATAATGCCTTTTTACTGATTGTTTTTGCTACTCAGTCTTTTTGAACGATATCTCTGGCATAAGAAAATGACCGTACTTTTGTATACAACTGATGAATTATTTCTATTCTATTAACACTGCCACAGACCAGTCAAATATTATTTGAAACGTCTATTTGGTCACTGTAAGAACAGTCAAATCTCGTTCGAAGGAAACCTTTTAGAGCCGTCTTCACTTACTTTACTTTTAAATTGAACTTTGGTTGGAAATTTAGAACTGGCTCAGCATATACACTACTTTCTTAAACATTCTCAAATATTTACAACCAAAAGCCTTTTGAAATTTAGACTAAACTTTTTCATCCTTTGTCACACAGTTTAAGCAAATACAGTTTCCACCAACCACTCTCCGCTCCCCCGGCCATGAGTCTAAACAAACAAATCAGCCAAACAATCGACTACATTTCAGAATTTATGCATCGTACCTTTCACCAGAGCCATCATAAATACCACAGCAATAATATTCCTGAACATTGTGATTTTCTTCTAATCCAATCTATGTACGAAAAATTTATTTCAGAATGTATTACGGGACTACTTGAAATTCAACGATGTAAAAAAGAAAGTATAAAAAAAATTGTTTGTAATGCCAATGTAGATATAAAGTTCCCCTATTTCGGATCATTTTTCTTGTGACTATGTTCAAATTCAAATACGCTGCTTATTTTTGTCAGACATTTTTAACTTTATTTCCAAGTACTTTAAGTTTAATATAAATACAAATGATTTACACTTTCTCGTGTTCGTCTTTCAAGTTCCTTGTGAGTAATGACGATTTTCTCAACTTATTTTATGTGTGTAAAAGCCAATAATAACAAAAAAACAATTATTTTGATCTTTTGTTAGAGAGTATTATTTCTTAGAAACATTTTTATTTTTTTATTATAAAAAATCTGAAAATTAATAAGCGTCCCCCTTCCTTGTATTAAGCACCCGAGAGTACCTTAATAAACAAAAAAACAATTATATTCATCTTTTTTAGAGAGTACTTCTTAGAAACATTTTTATTTTTTATTAAATTTTGACCATTAGTGATTTTTGTTAGCCTGAGAACAACATGTAAATATTTCCAATGATATAAAGTCACTCTATAAAAATTTAATCTTCTCTATTCTTACTTTGTTCAAAATGGTAGCCGAATTACTTCTTCGTGTTACGGATACACGAAATATTGATATTCAGAAAATTTAAAGCAGGCGTTAATCTGACGACTGAAATTTGTACAACGGGTGAACTCTTCAGTGATCTACTCACGTGACTAAAAGAGCCTATTAGATGCGTTATAAATTAACTCGGAAGTTAAGTGGGTGCTATTTTGAACACTACTAAGTATACCTGTTTTCCGCTCGTTTTACGCAACGTGTAAAATAATTTTTTTTCGAAAAGTCAAGATAACAAACTTTCTGTCGAAGTATAAAACAGCTGCCAACAAGATTTGTATCAATAGTTATGACCAAAAAGGGTTTTTGTTCCTTGAGAAATAGAATCAGCTTTTAGGGAATGTACATGTTACATCGTTCGTGCATTGTGTAGAGTGTTCAATGCATATCCTAACGAATAATTATACCTTTATATTAATTATAGTTTTTCACCAACTTATAATGCGGAATTGTGATTCTAAAGTTCATGTCATGTCAAATTCCACTCCCCTCTGATAGTATTATGTTTATCTCGTTTCAGCGATGCTAGAAAAAAAGAATTATTGGCACAAAACATGTTTCAAAACTTTGGAGCTAGCAATACATTTCTTAGGCTTAGACTGAGCCAGCCCGGTTAGCCGACAAAGCCGAGATTACAAGTGAGCTGGTTTTAGCTTTATTTCGGAAACCCTGGCAGAATCTGATTTTTACCTGCGTTGTTTTGACTGCTCGCGCGTAGAAGACCAATCACGAAACTTGATTTTCACTAATAATCAATCGAAGTTCTTCGCGGCCAACATGCTGGCGGAGGAAACATGCAACGATAGGCAACGCTAATGAAGGCCAGCTTGGTTTTTAAAGTGGTGGTGTGAGGTTTGTAGCCTTTTTGTTCTAAGTACTTTGTATTGATACAATAGGTCTGTTTTTTTATTAGTACCCTTTGGATTTTCCAAAAATACAATTACTAACCGATGAGAATTAAACAAAATATTTTGCTTTACGCGTTTTAGCTCTTTTGCACGGATTTTTTTTGTCAGATGGACGATAATTGTTATCTCAAGTTCTCCTCTTCCTAGTTCGCGTCATCCTAATAAATGCTTCTTGTACAAGTTTTGGCCTTACTAATAGCCTGAGACTGATGAATATCGTCCGTACGACAGACAAAATAAGAGAAAACATCTTTTTTAAACAAACCCAGGTACATACCAACCTTAATAACGCCCCACACTATCAATTTCCATCCCCCTTTTTCCATCTAGTTCTAAGCAATAATTTTTTAGAAGTATTTCGTGAGCCGAGAAAAACCTGCTGAATAGCCCAAGTAAAATGACTGCAGTTATATTGGTAACCGTTCAAAAAAGAACGACCTCAGGATCGAGTTGAAGGAAAGCCGCGGTCGCAAAAATCTTTAACTGAACAGCAGGAAGAATGGTTAATTGATTTTCTTGCACGACCTGAGATGACCTAAACTTATCTAGGAGGAAAGGATATATACATATCGGCAAAATCAATGGCAAGAAGCAGTACCTTCAAAATAGATACCTACTATGGACACCCAAAGACGCTTAGGTATTTTGAACAATCGGGAAGATGGCTTAGACGTCTACTTTGAAGAGCATTTGTATTTTGGAATATTTTATCGCTTTATTAAACACAAGAAACAGTTGATTTACCAGATTTCTTCTTTGTGTGCAAAATGCAAAAATACAGCAATGATGGCAAAAGCGAGGTATTCTTGCAATTTAGATGATCCGAAGTGCATGAGAAGCGTCTGTGACGACTGCCGGCCTTCCGAAATACTCAAGTCATGGGATGCCGACTCGTCTTCGAGTGAATCAAATAAATCGAGTGAATCGAGTGATAATGGATCGGGCAATATATCTTTTACCAAGTGGATCTGAGAAGACAAAAAAAATAAAAAAGTTACGAAATGCTTGGAACAAGAAGAATTTTACGACGAATGGAAACAAATGGTTAAGGTTCTCAAGGAACACATTCAACGAAAACGCATACAGGTCGCTGCATACATCTGTTGTAAAACCAATCTTCAGCAAGGAGAGGCGATCGTCCATGTCGATTACAGCGAGTCCTACAACAACAAGCAACAAGACGAAATCCAAAGTGCGTATTTCGGGCAGTCAACATTAATACAATAATAACCGATTACCCCGGGCTGTACCGCAAAATATCGCCCGACGTCTAAGTGCCGACCGAGCTTGCGAGGTCGGTGCAATGACTGAGGACCGTCTAAGGGGCTATTTCTTTCATACCTGAGATTCAAATCTGTATGCTCCCACTGCTCCAATTGCTCCGGTGACCAAAAAAAACAACACAGAACCGAATCCAAGTGCCCCAACATTTTAATGAGGTTTAAAAATATAGCTTATATTTTTTGCATAATATTTGCATAATTAAGAAACCACGGCTCTTTTTGTAAACAAATATGGCTGTTTCCAAAGCGAAAGTGCTAGCGCTTTTAGCCTTCAGTGAAGAAGAGAACGAAGAAGGTAAAAGAAATGAAGAGGATATAACTGAATTAATTTTACTTCTAAGTTAGATGAAAATAAAAAACTAGAAATTTAAAAAAAGGTTGCGAAGCATTTCGCAAGTTGCAAGCAAAATTAATCTATCCAATACTTTGTCCCTAGTGCTTCTTGTTTGTCTGGCGCTAACATCTTCCGAAACTGAATATCATAGCGTAGAAGAACCCTGGGGACGAGGTAGTGAAATGAACGCTCTGCAGAACAATTCGTTGCGCAAAAACAGTGTTTTTTGCGAATAGGCTGCGGAAGTATTTGATGTGCGCGGAATATGTTTTTTCAAAATGTGAGAACAAATTAGATGACGCGAAACTAACAAAAACGAATTTTGTACCACCTTTTCCCACAGAATGATAAAACTAAAGAGCGCCAATACAAAATTATACTTTTAGTACTATTCTAAAAGATATGCGGTACATTGAGTTGCACAACCCGCAGAAGTTGGTCTTAAAGTTAACAATTTCGGAGATGACCTTATGACATTTGTTCCACGAAACAGAAAACCCACAAAACATATTTTTCACATAAAAATACCGGCACTAGAAGCCACAGAATCTGCTGGAACGAGTTTGGAAAACTCACGGGAAACAATTAAAACAAAAACAAACAAATCAAAACAGTTTTTTAACTTTATCAAGATTTATTAAATAAATTTTTGGCAGAAAAAACAATAACGGTTTCGCTTTCTTTTCATCACACGCATTGAAAGATTACATCACTCAATCCCATTGTACACAATCTAAAAGGAAAAGAAAACATTTTCATATAGTGAAGTTTCCAGTGCCTTTAAGGGATGGCCAAGTCAATGGAATTGAAAGTGCTGTTTTTCATCTCATAAATAATTAAAAATCAGACCATTTTGAAAACTATGCTGAATCATGTCTTTTATTAAGTTCATCACTATAGAATAGCACCATGGATAGGATTCTGTGTTGGATGAATAAAATGACTGAGAAATGGTTTATCGTAAATAACATGGAAAATTTTACACAAATAATTTTAAAAATAATGAACTTTTTATGTGGGTTCACAAACACATGTGGACCTTAGTCTATTATTCCTGAGAATATTCTAAAATTACAAGCAGTTTCGAAAATGCCTTGCCTTTTAGAGGCATGTGCGGCTTGGGCATCCTTGGAGTTCCGTTTAAATGACAGTTTTAATGTCGTTTTAAACCTTGTTCTCAGGGAGGGCCTACGGACAAATAATTTCTATTGACAATTACATTGTTGTTGGTTTGATAGCAAAAGTGGATATTTTTTTAATTACTGAACAGGTTACTTAATAAAAGAGGGTGCCTTTAGGCCGCAAACGCCCGCATATATAAGGGCGAGTTTGGGCGACTTTTCGAATTAAATTGGCGGTTGTCCTCCGAAACCGCCTGCACATTCCTGAACTCGCCAGGAGCATTCCCGAAATGCGATTCCTTGTAACATAACCATGCGGACGACAGTTGGAAGAAGGGCATTGTTCAAGTCTATTCGGCGATTCGGTTTGACGTCATTTTTTTGGAGGTGAAAAGTTTTAGTATTTTAGGTGAGGAGAGTGCAGAGCTAGACACATTTTGGAGTTTTAAGAACAATGTTAGGAAGTTTGAGCAAAGATAATTTTTTGGAGCAAAGTCTAGACAGCTAAGCATCATTTCCAGACAGATTTTTATTGTGGTTACCTTTCGTTAGCTAATTATTCTTCCATTTCCACATTTTTAGCATTCTTCCCCCTACGAACTAAGTTTGTTTTCACCCAGCGAAATTTAAAAAATGGCGGATGTAGCACAAATGCGATTTGTCAATTAAGCAAAATGTCAATCATCACTACGGCAACAAAGCTGAACCAAATCGCTGAATGCAGGTTTTTACAGGAAAATATAGCTATACTTGAATTTTTTTCAAAACGCTGCACTCGCTCGAAAAAACTCACACTTTTTTAGGCGTATGCGGCTTATCAGGACCCCTGTCTTAATAAATAAGAAATTGTGATTGTGAACGGTTGGTCAGCTTACTCTAACACCCAGAGCTATTTGTTTTGCCTGCACCCTAACTACAGGTTTTCCTATAGCAGGCTATCAGTCAGGTAGTAATACAGCTTCACCACATGTATTCTACAAATTACTTTCAATTCTTTTATACAAAACAGAGCTATAGCTAGCTTGTGTGTTTAAGCCTTACCTTGCTTTGGATAAAACCAATTAAAATTGATAATATTGTATTCTTACATCTTCTTAGAAACAATAAAATAAAACACAGCTTGGCGCGTTATAATTGTACAAATTACTTCAATCTTCCTTTGAAAAGTGTAGCTAAACAGGAGCTTTCCAATTCAACTCAAATCTCCAGAAAAAGCACAGCAACAAAAAAGCTTAAAATACACAAGTAAAGTCGATTAGAAACAGGACTACCAGCAAATTATTTCAAAAGAAGAAAACAGTTTCAATACTATTATGTTTTATTAAAATACAACTATAATAGTATTAGAAGCAATATTACAAAATAATTAATCAATTATATTTACCATAATTAATTATAATATAAAGAAATAAGGCATATTTCAGGTCTGTAAAGTATACGTGTCTAATATGCCGACTACCGTTTCCTGTTCACAGCATATTCCTCTCTGCGTGTTCAAGTTCGGCGGACGTATAATCGGGACCAAAAGACGGGGGGTGGGGCAAAATCCGGGGGTGGGGGGTACGAGCCGTACTTATTGCCTTTTTTACTAAACTTATACTTTAACCCCTCGGTCCAAACTTATTTGTTTTATTAGGAAAAAAAATACCCTAGCTTTATGTGCAAAAATATCAGTCCTATTTCTTTACGCTGATTTTATATGATTTTTTTCTATCGAAATTTTGAGAATCTCAATAATTCTCTTGGTATACCTCGCGTGTAGCAAACGTGCTCCACAATTTCGCTTCGCAATAAGAATTTCGGTTTAATGTTTCTATAATAATAATATAATCCACTAGCACTACTTTTGTTAACACTCGAGGTCAAAATTCGAAACAGTCCTGTCTAAAAACAAACATTCTATGCAGAATTCGAAAGTCCCTATAGAATAAAACTTTGTAAACAAAACATTACGATGTTCGACACTTACAGAATAATGTGAAAAGTTGAATGTGCAACAAAAATTTAGTAACAGCGAATATTGAAGTAAATTTTTTAAATAGCTACGCTAGCTAGCCAAGAATAACATGGGCTTTAACGAGTTTTATATGGACTGAGTAACCAAAAAGCTGAAGGGACAAGTCTGAAAATGGGAGGAAACGTATTTGTTATAATTTCGTCGTCCTGTATATAGTATTTTTGATAAAACTGGATATTAGATCATCGTTTTATGGACAATGTAGCTAGCTAACTAGCCATGTTGAAGAAGCATCCAGACGGAATGTTGCTGAATCTGGTTATTTTAACCGTTAAACTTGACATTTTTGTTGTTTCTATCCTATGGTAATGTTTTTATTGATAAATGTATTGTAGGAGTTAAATAAATAATCATTTCCAATGCTTTTTAAAACTTGTGTTTCGTGCTTGTTTACATTTTAAGCTACCATTTTTCTTGACGACGGGCAATACCGCTGCATATCGGCCCGTCGTCAAGAGCGCTAAGCCAATCATAATGCCTAAAAACCCGTATTGCTCGCTTGCAAATCCAAACGGTTAGCAATCAATCTTTTCACAGCTTGTGCTTATCACTTGGGTAGCAGCAATAAATTAATATAGCGCCCGATCACTGTTGTGAGTAAAAAGCACTGATCACTCACGAATAGCAGCACTTACATGTATTGACTTTGTAATTCGAGAAATAGAGAAACATATAATGCTGAAGAAGGTAATACTTTGGAGCGATGGCTGTGCAGTCCAAGATTCGTTTTCAAGCTTGTTTCAAGCTACCGTCCGGATTTAGTCATCGAATGGCATCATAACGAAGCCCACCATGGCAAGGGGCCTATGGACGGTATAAGTGGAAGACTGAGTGTACTGTAAAGTAAAAGCAGGCATAATCAACTCAGTTAAAGAATTGAACGAGGCTGCGAACTAACTTTGTCCTGCAATAACGACGCTGTTCCAAAATTCAAATGCACTTCTGAAAGAGCCAATCATTCTGCGTCCCATAAAATACACAAATTTACAAGATACATGAGAAATGCCACAAGGGAAGTCACTACCAATTCCTTCTTTCTTTCAAACAGCAGGACAGCTTGTTACACTCAGAAATACGTCTCAAAAAAGAAGTGTGGACATGTGGACCGTGACTTCGATTCATTAGCTTTATTTAAAAGCACATGTGCTTTCTGTTTGAATAAACACTTGAATAATGATAAAACCCAAGATTGGTTAAAATGCCCCGTATGCATGCAATGGGTTCACTTGCTTTGAACAATAACTCTCCTAGACATTAATCTGTCAATGGGGTTTAATATTTCTAATTTTGATATTAGAATTACAGTCATGTAATGTTTAATGATGTTCCTATATCCAATTTCATGTTCACTGTTAATAATGTAAATATGTTTGTCCAAAAAATTGTTGGTATGAAACAAAAAGTTAGCTTTCTATACATTCATGTTAAGCAAATTCAACTTCGTTTGAAAACAACTGCTCAATAACCATCTTCGATAGAAAAACGCAGCCAAATGATGTTTTAAAATTGTTTAGAATTATTTGTCAAAAAGGGTCCGTCCGACAGGTCCGCCAGCAGCAATTATTTTTAAGCATTATAAAATTTTCAATGGTGTCCCTATGATATTCAACATGAAAATAAACATGTGTTGTTTTAGTTAATTTGGTTAATTTAGATGGTATTCAGTTCAAAAGGCAAAAATTAGATTACTCAAAAATCAATGATAAAGTTTCTATGAAGTTATTCCACAATCTCATTATTTTCACAATTTCTGAAAAGTATCTAAAGTGCCCTAGATAAAAATTAACACATAAAACCCAAAGGTTCTCTCCTTCTTTTTTTCTATCACCTTAAAGTATCGAAAATAGGACAAATATTTGTTTGTTTGTTTTATATGTTTTTACGTGTTATTATATCATCATGTTTTCTTACCATATAAATCTTAACAAATTTAAGAACCTTTTAAGATTTTTTATTCTATATACTCAGCCGTGACTGGGGTTGTGGCTGCTGTTAGCTGCTACCTTTGGGTAAAAAGTGAAATTAGCCAAATACTGTTAGCTGCAACAAAAGTTTTAAATAATCTTTTAGGTAGCTACACCTTTTACTGTAAAATAAACTTTGGCCAAAGTCTAATGATTATTGATTCAATGAGAGAACAGTCTGGATTAACCTTTGATATATTAGCCAAGTTATACTTTTTTCCCGCAAGCAATTTTGTACCATGGATGCTTTAGGATTTTATTAAACTGACAATGAATTTTTCAAATTTCGAAAACTTATCCCGCAAAATAAATTTGTTGAGTGATTTTTTTCCTGAACTGTGTTTTCATTTAAACCAAAGTTGCAATATGGTATTTTTATGAAAAGGATATTACACCAATAAGGCACATGGATGTGCAACATGGTTTACCTGTACGAAGCACTTCAAGAGTTGGAATATAACCATGTAGGTTCCTGAGTAGAAATAAAATAGCTTTATATTTAAAATTTTAAGCGGAGATGGTGTAGCGGTAGCGCATTCGACTTGTAATCATAAGGTTTCAGGTTCGAGTCTCCACTCCGGTGCACTTTGTTGTCACCCCATTTGGTGCCATCTACTCTGATCGCTAACCGGCTTGTGTGGCAGGCAAGCAAGTTAGAGCAATGCTATACGTATCTCTGGCGGTAATGTAACATAGTTACAGTCGGAGGGGAGGAAGAGCCAACCGTTAGGATGGAATCCCCAAGGACGTAAAAACTTCCCTATATAAAACTTTATATAACTACTTGTAGGTTCAATATATTTTCTGAGGATTTGTTGCTTCTTTTTTTCTATAAATCGAAGTCTTTTGTTTGCTTGTTCGTTCCTTCTCTTTTTGTAGTTTGTTTTTTTCTTAATTAATTTCAAATTTCAAATTTCCGAACACCTTCTTTTCCATCTGCAATACTCTTTTGAAATTGTTGTGGATTAAGTAACATCGCGTTTGTGAATTATTTGAAGATTTTTTGGATTTTCGAAAGGAATAGAAAAGTAAAATATCAGCTTCAAGCTAATTTTACTTCATTGCTACTCTCGCACGTGACGGGATAAATATGACCACCTTCAGGAAGTATTTTGTAGTACATATCAGCGTAAATGACACCTTAATGTTCATATAGGGCGCGTATTCCTCCTTAACTTTGTAAAAATTATTTTTACATCTATAAAAATTGTCGTTCAGTAATCATTATATCTTCATGTACATTTTACCAAATCTAAGGAGAAGAGTGATATTTGTGGAGAGCATATATGAAACGAAAAAGACTGCGATAATGACATTGATGTTGACACTCGAACATAAATATCCACTGCGCAAATCAATAAAACGTAAAGTGATCTCTGAAACGTTTTCTAACACACAGAATTTACATCACAACATAGAACTGAGAAAGCAAACGACACTGGGAAAGGATATCTGGTTAATTTGCTGCATTAAACGAAATAGTAAAATAGAAAAGGTAATATTATCAAATTATGCAAAAAGAATTTTCGTCTGCTTGATATTGGTGCTTACATGTCACTTGTTGCATAATCTCATTTTTTGTGATCAGCTTCGATCGAAAGCAAGAGTCCAAGTTTGAATGTGGACGAGAACAAAATATCCTAAATATTGACGCCAAACTTTTTAGGGCTTTTGGCTAAAGTGTTAAATTATTGTTTTACATATATATATCTGTCTTAAAATCAAAAGATCCTCTGTTTATTTAGTACACATGTTTTTCAGTAATAAATATTGTTTTGCCATGATCATAGTACACTTTAGTTAGTTGCCATAAAATCCCTATGACTGTCAAAATCATTGTCACCAAGAATAATATTTCGTCAATTTTAAAAAGATTTCGTCCCAGGAACTTATATGCATGTATTTTTTTATGAAATACCAATTTATAAGTAACTGTACTAAATTCGTAACGCGATTTTTGTATATGCACATATAGTTGCGTGTACATATATTTCGTGTACATGGGCGCCGACGCCGATTAGGTATATTTGTACGCAGAGCTTAAAAATTGATTCTTGAACAGTATTCCTTGTAAAACCCAGGGTTAACGTATTATTTAAGTTCGATAAGCAACTTTCCATCAATTTTCATAAAGCCAAAATTCCTTGTAAAAAATACGTATATTGCTGAAATAATATGCATGCTTGGGAGCAAAGCTATCTGCAACTTTGTAAAAACTGTTATGATGAAATATAGATTCTTTTCACATCTTCCTAACAATAAATTAGAACAGAAAAAACAACAGTATTGGAGTAATTTGGTATATTGGTATGAGTCAAAATTCCTTGTAAAAAATACGTATATTGCTAAAATAATATGCATGCTTGGGAGCAAAGTAATCTGCAACTTTGTGAAAACTGTTATGATGAAATATAGATTATAAAATAGCTGAGATAGATATTTGGTTTAATCTTTTGACGTCATGGCAAAACAAACAACTCTGTAATGATGTAGCAAACTGGTGAAAGATTAACTGATACTTTATATTACGTAAATATTACGTGTTTCACTATTTCGTGAGCCCTTGGCATAAAGTAATGATTTGTAATGATTACCATGGCAACTAGAGGTTAATTTTGGAAAAATGTATCCCTAGCACTCTGCGGGGGTTTCGAATGGATATCGCATTTGTCATAAGTATTTTGGGCGTTTAACTAGTACAAAAATAACCTATATAATTATTAGTGGGGACAAACTTTGAAAGTTGCCGCCTTGTATCGATATATTTTGTGGATGCTTGTAGGTTCAACGGGTAAATAATAAAAATGCATTTGATCGCATTCGAAGGTTATAGTTTACCTCGCTAACCCAAACTTACATACACTACTTAATGGCGGGAAAAAAAGTGCCTGAAGAAATTACAACTTAAAATAGAAGCACAGACACCAATGATTCAAGGAAAACTTGTTTAGAGGCGTTATAGAGTCGCAATAAGAAACCCTTTTTTCCATAATTTATTTTATTTTTTAAAATTTTTAAAAGGTAAAACTTTAATTCCAAGAAGGCCCTAAACCCTGCCATTACCATTATCGCCTCCAAAGCTTTGCGGATGCGGTCTGCAATAAGAATTTCGGGTGTTTCGGACTTGTTTTGTCTGATTGTCGCACACAGACCATTGTGACTGAAATTGAAGTTTCTTTAGACCTTCTTTTTTGATTTGAAACAAAACATGGCTGCCGTTTTAAAGCTTATACCATTGTTTTCATTGCAACCCGTTTTTTCCGGGGATAAATTCATCACATCCCTCCCGTATAGCGTTTTCTTTACCAAATCCCGTTCTCAATCTATACATTATACAGCAAAAAATCTCCATGAAGGAGAAAAAAACTTGTTTCCTTTTTACTCTGCTTGCTTACCTTTTTTTTCTGTACTTGAAAGTCTGCACATGTGGACACTTGTATTATTCTGTGACAGTCGTAAGTGATTCTCATATTCCGTATACTTTTATTATTATCATTACCTTTGTTTCCCATCTTTGTTGAAACACATATACATGCCTGTAATATAATCTGTTAGTGCGCACAAAAGAACAGTTGTCATCACTTCATTGCATGATACCTTAAATTTGGCGCCCATAATGACACTTTATGTTTATTTAACACAAGAGCAAAAATTCTTGTCGTGGTGGCCTAAGGGTTTTAATAAAACTAGAAGGGGTGTCTTGTGTTGGTAGAGATAGCAAAGAAGATTTCTGCAATCGTATTTACAACTAGTTTGGTTACCTCAGGTACGAAACTCTTTTGTTATAAATCCGGATATGACGATTTTTGTCAGATAGACTGTTTTCTTACTTATTTTGCTTTCTATGTACATTAATGTTGCATAAAATAGATGAAATTCGTGTTTATCATTTAAGTCGGTATTTCTTAGCCAATGGATGAAGGTTTTTAGGTAAAAAATGACGACAATAACCCATTCCTTTTGTTAGGCACATTCGTCGGGGTAAATATTTGTTGACACAAATTTCGTAGAGAAAAGTTTTTCGTCACTTAAAGAACATCGTCACTTATCTCCGACTTATTTCTTTGTCGATATGTTGGATATGCTGGATATTTGTTTAGGTTTATTATTCTCACATACACGTAAATCCCACTTCTCCTACTGAAATTAAACCTATTACGAAAAAGAGAATTAAAATGAA
The DNA here is from genome assembly GCA_030067915.1 of Hydractinia echinata. NCBI lineage: Eukaryota > Metazoa > Cnidaria > Hydrozoa > Anthoathecata > Hydractiniidae > Hydractinia > Hydractinia echinata. The sequence continues at coordinate 805,943 of JASGCC010000035.1, read as the reverse complement.
ATTGGGTACCAAGAAGAAACTCCCAGTAAATCGAGATTTTGGTGATCAAAGCAACAATTTCTTGCATATAAATCAAAGTACACAGAGAAACTTTAAGACTCTCAGCCGGAAAATAAGACTGCAGCCTTTTTAGCAGTGAAGCGAAGCAAATTTGATATTCTTCGCCAAATATTTTGATTGGCTATTAGAAGGCAACGTCGGCTTCCGGCAACAAGCTGCAAATCTACTGTTAATGCTATACAAGCAGAGTAATCGGAAAATTTTTCTTGCTGTCGTAAAAATCTAATTTGAGCATAAATAAAGTAAAAAGATGATGAACAAAAGAAAAAAATAAGTAAACATTCATTTTAAAATTTGTTTTAGCTGCATTAAAATAACCTAAATGTTGCGTATGCACAATGACGTGTAATAAATCAATTGATTAAAAAAAATGAACTCTAAAAGAATAGAACTGCTTCTTGTCAATACATGCTTGCAATTCAAATTTCTTTTCTCATACAAATTGCACCTTGTGAATTTTTAATTATATTGAACGTTTATTGTTTGCCTTGACAATGGACGCTAATTAACATCTTTGTAATCAAACACATTGAAAACAATGTGGCTAGAATTATTCAACTCGTGACAGAAAATTAAAAGCGGATATAATAAGCTCAAATTGAAATACAGAACCTTTCTCTTCTTTTTTCTCTTCCTGTCTTTAACGATATTGTTTTTACGCTGACTGTAAATTGTGTCATGGTTTATAAACCGACCTGAAAAGAATCTTTATATGGTGTTCTGTTATGATAAGTTTGACAGCAAATAAAGGTCAATATAGTCGGGGATATATAAGCATCATTTCAGAGTTCGTGCAAATTTTTGATAATGTATATAGATTTTTGGTCATTATTGGTCAGCTTTGTTAAGACTGCTTAATTTTAAAGTTGTATGAGGTATTTTGGGGTATTTAGAAGGGTTTTTGGAGAGTTCTAACATCTCAAAAATTATAAAAACAGAAAAGTTATTAAGAATATTGTTTTGCTTCGTTTCAGCCTCATTATTTTCAATTTTTGGCAAATCTCAGCTTTATAGATTTGTAGGATAAAAATAAACACAAAAATGATAGAATGGACAAATAAAAGTAAAATTCGAGATCAACGAATAATATAGTCATAATTTTTTATAGATAGTACGATAGAAATAGAGAAAAAGAGAAAAACTATATTTTTTCCTATTGCAGTATCCGCGAAGCCTTATTCAGCTTATAATATCAAAATCTGGCGCTTTAATTTTCAACAAAAATTATATTAAGAAACGCGAATTGTGAACAATAGTCGAGCCTAGGGCATAGGTCATTCTTAATTTTTACCCTATTTCTATCATGAAAGCTCCAACGCAAATTAATTTCATAAAGTGGATAGAATAATACATAATATACACAATATTGTAGAAATATGAGTAAAAATAGAAAGATTAGCTAAGAAAATAACATTTATAGTCCATAGGAGGTCGTTTTCGCAGCTTAAGAGTGTAAGAACAAATATTGTGGCATCAATGCTCACAGCATCGAAGTTTTAAACGTCATAATCCGCCCCCTTTAAACCTAAATCCAGAGGTGATTGTTAAAACAAAACTTAGAGAAAAGGTTGACTTCCTTTCTTCCAACATGAAAATATTGTTTTAGATTTCAGCATATATTTCCTAATTTGCAGGTGAGGTACTGCAGACTCTTTTCTTTCATAATTTAATATTCCGTTATCTAACATATCTGTTAAGAGACACTGTAAAAATTGCTGTATATAGTTATTTGCATAAACATTCTTTGTATTATTCACTTCCATAACATGGCTTCCCAGTTTGTTTAAAATGTAAACAAACTTTTGAAGACGATAACACTTTTTTTTGTGAGTCACAAGTTTTAAAACTCAAACTTCTTTTAACATCATGTCGACGACCCATGTTGTTTAAATCATAATTATACATGGCTTAAAACATTTCAATACTCTAACAACTGGATATAAATTTGTTTGTTTTTATTATAATTTTAAAGTGATGTCTAAACTATTCTGATGTCAGGTTTAACAGATATTATTTTTTCATAAAGAAGAAAGAAGAATTTTAAAGTAATTTTTGCATTTTGAATTTCTATCAGAGAAACGTCATGTCGTTATCTGCCTTGGTGGTAGGAAAAGGTAAAATATGTTCTTTTATTTTTAGATTTGGTTATTAGATTAAAATCGGATAAACAGTTCTGATTTGTTTCGAAAACTTTCTCTTTCACGTTATATAAATATGTATCTCTAGTTTTTGATTATGAACCTTATCTATCTCGATAGACTCTATCTATCTCCAATTCGCATTGGATCGAAAAATTTGTTTGATTAAACCTTCGGGGTCTTGTTTGTCAGAAATTATTTTCAGGGTCGGGGCTTATTCGAAAGTGACTTAATAAACTTAGAAAACCGCCTAATATATTGACAACTTGTAAGACTATGATTTAGATATATTTTTAGTGTCAAAAAAACAATGACGTATTAAGATTTAAACAGTTTGGAACGAAATTTTAAAACAAAATATCAGTCCGTAACTAGACAAGTTACTAGCCTAAAAAATGTGAGCGTTGATGTGTTGCACTCAGCTCAGTTAGTCAAGTCAACATCATGATTTTTGGAGTGTGGGGTAGGGTGTAGGAGAGGGGTAAATAAGGCTAAGAAACACAAGCTAGAGAAATAGATCCATATGCGGGGATGTCTGAAAGAGTCCAATAGGTTAAAAATATTTAATATTCTAGAGTTTTATTTGCACCTTATTTTGTCCTATTGGGGAAACAAACTCTAACAATAACATATTTTTAACGTTCAACTTTTTCTGCCTATATTTAAACCGCTGAATACTATCCTTTGTGCTTCAACCTGTCAATATTTTTCGACCTAGTCATAAATATAACACGTCTTTTACTGCAACCTAATAAGAAACTATTTTCATAAGATATTAACTCATTATTCATAACTTCAACAAATTTCCAAGTTCACTTGGCTAAATATGACGTCACATATTAGAAATAGGATATGACGTCATTACTTAAACATGGCGAGTAACACTCTTCTGTTTGCAAACACAAGATTTCTGCCAGCTTTTTACAAAATACATGTCCTGTCAATATTATTATATCTTTCTATTTTTTTTTGCTAAATGCGTCAACACCATTGCGTCACGGTTTTGTTATTTTTTGTTTGGTTGTTCCATATAAGTTGTATGAAAAGTGAAAAATACTTTCATATGAACACTTAAAGGCATTGGTAAATACAGCAAAATAAGATGTAATTCTTTATAATTTAAAAAGTATATAGGTAGTTTCCAATAACATTTTGGATAAAGAACTAAAAAAGCAATTTTACAATATTTTACACAATAATATACAATATAAAAAAGGAAAAACGATTTTTGGAAAGTTTGAATACAATCCACTTCTATCATGCTAAAGCCATTCTCAACAAACATACTTTTTTGTAAGCAGTATAAATAGTCATTTTGAAGGGGAAAAAATGATCATTATCACTGCAAATTGAAAATTGAAAATACTTGCATCAGTTCAAATTAAAAAAATATTTCCGAGCACGGATAACGTGAATGTTGAAACTTCTTTAAAAAAATAGATGTGTTGGGCGTTTAAAATATTTTCCACCGTTTATTTTATTGTGATTGACCAAGCACTATTGTTGAGTCCCCTTCTATGGATTATTTTATCATTCTAAACTAAATGTGTGAACAGGCAAAAAAATTGTTTTTATACTATCCATGTTTCAACTGAAATCACAAGAACATCTGCTAAAATACAGTGGGGACTGTCTAAAGTAGACACAGTCACAGAATAATTTTTTCTGTCACGTGGGAAGAAGAGCCAGCATAGAGAAGCAGCATAGTCATGCTAGTTACAGCTTATTTAAAAGTAGTTTGCTTATGATACAAATTACACAGTTTTTAAATATTAAAATTTCTTTTTAAACGTAAAATGCAAAATTAAAAAATATAATTTTTTTCTTTCCTATTTTTTGCATTACCGTTTACTTTCAAGATATACGATGTCAAACTTGAGAGCTGTGTACTAGGTTGCCATTTCAACTAGGTTAAGCTAGTTTTCTTTAATAATTTATATAAACACTTCGAATTAAACAATTTTCTAAATGAGCATGTTTTTGTCAATAACTAATTTCAGCGTGTTAATTTATAATAATTTATGCTTATTTATGTCAATTAGTAAATTGATAAAAAGAAGCAGGTCAGAGAATTATCTGTATGTAGGTAAAAAAAAAAAATTAATTTGCATTTGGATTCTGATTGGTTGAAAAAAAAGGTAAGTAATAAACTTTTCACAAATATTTTCTCTTTGGGAGCTTTTAAAGATTCAATGTTTTTAAAAACAGGTATTGAAAGATTATAGGTTAGCGTTTGTCGAAAGCCACTATGAATAGTTTAAAATGGAAGTAACAGGATTTTGACGATAGTAGGAATAATTTCATTAACCGAGTTTGCTTTAGAATAAATCCGTTCCTGGCTCTTCTGTAGTATCAAAAAATTAAAAAATAGTTCTTTTTTTTATCGAATGAAGAAAAGTTTAGTGTAAAAAGATTCGTGAAGCCAGAATGTAAATAAAATTATATATTACATATTATCCTATAGATTATCTATAGGATAGTGTTAGTCGAAAGCCACTCGGAATAGTTAAAAATGGAAGTGACATGATTTTGACGATAGTAGAAATATTTATTTAACCAAGTTTGCTTAGAATAATCCGTTCCTGGGTCTTCCATTCCGTGTGAAGGATTCGTGAAGCCGGAATGTAAATAAAAATTATATAAATAAATAAAATAAAGAATAAGTTTCTCAAAAGAAAAATATTTATTTAGCCATTCAAAAGAGCACATGGAATGAAGCTTCTCATGTGCTTTTTTTTGTAAAAGTCATTCTGTTTTGTTTTTGCACCATATATGGCGAGTTTCATTTTCAAATGCGATATGTCATCGTATGGAAAGACATTTTCATATCCACTTTGACAATTTATTCATATCCTTCTTAATAATTGACGGAGTGGTGTTAATATCAATTTGACAAAACTTAAAAAAAACATTCAAGAGTTATCCTGAAGAAGTTTAATACCACAATTAAGAATTAATTACCGTCTTTTATTAGCCTCAGGTAAATTCGTTTTATTTACGTTACACCCTCACACCCTTTGTAATTTAAAACGTCTAAATAATTTTCAATAGTTCGAACTCATTAAACTATTTTTTGTCTGCGGTAGCTACCCGTTAACATTTGAAAGTCCTCAACTTTCATACGCTTAGATGTGCTCCGTACTTCCCACTAGGTTTTTAATAATAATTTTCCTCTTTTCAATTATTACACATATCATCCCCTCTTTCCCCTTGGGATGTATTTCAGGAAACTGATTGTGTACACGTCCAAAATAAAGTGTTTCCTTTTACAATACTTTTGTATTTTCGTCACTTGTTATATTTTCTTAATTATCACTAGCTCTTTTTCGTCCATCGGTTATAAAAACATTTTCACAAGAAAAATCCTACTTTTCAAGTTATCAAAAGAATACAGTGTTTAAAAAAATTGTAACTGACACAAATGTGGTATAGCGAGTATCGTGGTGCAAGACATAAACATTGAAACAATGAAAGCGATGAGATTTGAGGGTTTTTATCATGAAGTTTTAAACTGGTAAACATCCGTGTTTTGCCATTTATTGAGGAAATAAAAGTGTGTTGAAAGTGTGACAATATCTGATTGGTAACAGACTTATAGCGAGCTGAGGTTAGACATTTCTCTGTCACAGGTATTACTGTTTGTCTAGTATACTTCTATTGAAACAATGAAATAAGAACGATAAAATATAAGCTTTATTATAGATCTTTCAAAACCAGTGGGCTCGTGGAGGCATTTCACCTTTGCCCAAGGCACGGTTTAAAAATTACAAAAACGAGGAGAGTTCATTTTTTAGCATTCTATAAGGTATTTCAAAATTAGAGTTAGCTTTACAAAAGCGTTACAACAACAACAGCAATATAACAACAACAACAATAATAACGACAACAATAATAACAACAACAATAACAACAACAGCAAAACAAGTTACATTAAGTTCTAGACGAAGTCGCGCTATTTTTTCTTCCAAGCTTTCCTTGCACCTGTGGTAAACCAATAGAATAAAAATGTCTACGTTTTCTAGTAATGGCTTCCAAACAGCTGTTAGCTACCATATTAAAATATAACATCCTTCATTTAGACACAGTGCACAAGACACAAAGTTTCTGTTTGCACACTAAGAAAATTTTTGAATAATTGATCAAACAAAACCTCGAGATATGAACAAATAAATAAACAAATATTGGGATATATTTAAATAAATATAGAATCATACTTAATGTTATACGCAGCTATTGGCTATGCAGTGTGCTTTGCACAAGTCCACATAAAAACGTTATAATAATTGTCGATACATGATTTTCATAAGATTAACATTGGCAAAGAAGAAAGAAGTGATATTTTAGTAAAGAGTAAGTTTTTTAACTATAAGACAAATTAATATTTTTAAGTTTATCCAAAAATGACAATTAGATGATGAAATGCATACGAAAATGTATTTCACCAATTTTTTTCTATATTAAGCTATTTTGTGTTAAAATTGCATGAAATACAATTTTGTACTTTTATAAGAATATGCTTTATAAGAATAATCTTTATAAGAATGAAATTTCAGGTTGTTTAGAACAATAGAGAAATAAGGATAATGGCCAGGCTGGTTAGAATTTTTAAATAAACGCGTAAACGCATAATGTGTACGACGGGCTAACGACTAGTCTTATATACTGTTATCATCAATATTAGTTGAATACTAGTGGAGTAGATTTCTTAACCCTCCTGGCTTCTATTATCACTGCAAAATTACATTTTTAAAGAAATATTTTTGCCGCTGTAGTAGATGCGAATCTTCATTTTTTTACAAGATCAAAAGAATCATCGAATCAATCGTGTCACTTTTTTGACAAAAATTTGACCAAAGTCCTAGATAAAAAGATTTTGTGAGTTACATATTGTTAAAAATATATACCTAGTGAGGAGTCTAGCTCCAAAAGTTTATAAGTTAAAAGTCATTTTTTTTTTGTTGTTTTTTGGCACTTAATGTGTTTAAGGTGATATAACATAAATCACCCATCAAAGGTTTTTGTAGACGTAGTCCGTAGCTACCTAGCCATAACCGAGGTCCAGTAGTGTATTCATTTTTCATAAGGTACCTCTAAGTTCGATGAAAAAAAGAAGGGATGCCAATAATGAAAGTAATTAAAATAATTAAAATTTAACAAAAACTTACACCGTCGCCCAGTGCATTTTTTACTGTAAAATTCTCAAACACGTAATTCATAACACGGGTCAGGAAGTTTTGGGTGAAAGAAAAATTGACTAAAAAATGAAAAAACGGCTGAACGAAAGTCGTGACAAGGAAGTGGTGACGTCATTGGTTTCCGAAATTGACAATATACTTGACACTTTTGTTGCATACATTTGCATAATACTTGTCACGCTTTCTCACATCATTTGTTGACGTTTGTTTACTATGAAATCCGTTTTTGATCTTGTCTCAGTGTTCGTTATTTGAAGTGGCAAAAGTCTTATGTTTTCAAGTTGGTTATACCGCTTGTCTATTATAATACACACGTAGAAGGTTTTTTTTTATTTTTTTAGGCGCTTTATGATTGCTTACTTGGCATGACACATCGCTCTACATTTTGCACCTCCAGTTTTAAAGTTATTGCCACATAAAAAGTAGCTGCAGTTTCGGCGACATTAATCGCTATAATCTTCATCTGCACACAAAGGCCAGCGAGTTAGTTTTTAATGCCCAAGATTGTCCATTGTCGTGCTCATCCTTCAAAAACTAGCAAAATATGAGGGAATGGCCACCTGAAAACCCAACTCACTCCTCCCTAAACACCCTCCCCGCCCCTAATCACATGCATTTTTGTATGTTCATAGAAAATTGACATTTCGGCCCTTATATAATTCTTAAAAGTGATTCTTGAATTATGGTTTACTTAAAACTACTAAGCAACGCGATGACATTTAAAACACAGTTGAATAAATAAGTAAAAGGCTAGTATTCTATAAAAGAGCCAATGTATAACACAAAATATGCACAGTTACACTACTAGTTACCAATTTCCGTCCATTTCTTCAAGAGAAATGTTGTGAAAATGACTATTTTAGATTATTCCAATATTCCAATATTCCAACGAACATTCGAATATTTGAATTTTGATGAATCTTCGAATTTTAGACAAAAAAAATTTGTGTCTGATGTTCGAACCTCATCATTATTCTCAAAATATTCTAAAAATTTAGCAATTAATTCTTAATAATTCTTACAAAAAAGTGTATAAAGAACATTATTTCCGATGATGAATTTTTGCCAGAACGTAACCATGTTCTCAAATGTCTTTACTGGCCTTCGAGGTGACGATGGACGTTCAGTCAATTTTTTATTGACGTTGAAGTATCGTTGTCGAGGATATGGACAAAATTGCGTTTTATTTTTATTTTTTTTCATAGACTTATAATCCGATAATACTTTTGTTGTCTTAGCGTTTTGTAGAGTGTATAAAAATCAATATTTTTCGAAGGATGAAAATCTTCAAAAGGAACAATATCTTCTCTCTTATTTTTAACAATAACCAGGTGATTATATATTGAAGTTTTGACGACGCAAATTGCCTTTAAAGTCGCAGAAGGTTAGGTTTTAAACAACTTGAGACATTGTTGTTGTTTTTGTAATATGAATAAAAGACTTTGTGAAAACATTTTAGTGTATTTTGATAATTGAATTGAAAACATCAAAAAAGTTTTATCGAGGAAGACCATATATTTTATAAAACCCAAAGTAAGTCAACATAATTTTTCAATAGTTACTATAAAACGTAATTTATCAGTTAAATTTTAAGTTTTGAATTTTAATGATTGAAGGGTTGATTATTAGTAAATAATTTTTTATTTTTTATTTTTTAATTTTATTTTAAGAGAAAACGATACAAAAGCAGGAGACTTGATAAACCCATATAATTTAGAACGAGTTAAAAACAATTTTGGTCCAAATTTTATTGCATACTTTCGTTTTATCCTGGTTTGCATTTATTTATTTACATGTTTTAGTTCTGAAAAAGTCGGATTCTAAAAGGTTTCTTAATTAGTAAAAGAATATACACGATTGTCTAAATAGGACGGTATTTAGAATCCTGTAAAGAGACAAATATGTTAATTTTTTTTTCTTTGTTTTACAATAAGTTACTGTAGTTTTCTGTCAGTAGCTTACAATTTATCAAGTTATTTTGGTTTCTTAATATTTCTTATTGTTATGAAAAGAAAATTACTTCTGTTTTTTATTTTGAATTATTTTCTGGTCTTTAAATTGATTCTTTTCTTGAATTTGAATTAATTTTTGATCTTTAAATTACTTCTTTTTTTCAATTTGAATTATTTTCTGGTCTTTAAAATACTCCTTTTTTATTTCAATTATTTTCTGGTCTTTCAATTTCTTCTTTTTTAGTTTATATTTCTAATTCTCTCTCACATTAATAAGCTGTCGTTACCTCCAACAGAGCGGAAATTTAATCTCAGAACAAAGAAAAAATTATGATGGATTTAAAAGTGTAATTTGATTGGTTCGTTTTATTTATTGTTGACCATTCAACTATTTTGGAGACATGCACGATAAAAAGAAGGTTATGTTTGCAGGTCAAACAACTTAGGAAGTTACCTGCACGATAGTGAAGGCTGTACGAAAAACAATAATAACTTATTTAAATAAGAAGGTTCGGAATCTTAAATTCTCATCGACTCATCGAAATCAAGACGTATGAATGTTTGAAAAATGCTTTTTCTTTTATAAGAATATAAGACTGGGCAGGTTAAAAACAGTGGCTCTAATGTTCAGAACAATAAAGAGGATAAATAAGGATAATAACCAGTATAATTAGAATTTGGGTATGTTTATAAAAAAAAGCGTCTGTGCTTTTTAATAACCCTACAATCATAGCAGACAAATGTTTTTGAATGATGTTGGAAAATATGTGTGTTTAGTTCCAGTCAGTGTGGCTTGAGACGAATTATAAATAAACTTTCAACCTTATAAACAAGTTATGTTAGTTATAGCGTATGTTTGTGAATGAAAAGGATTGATAGGTTCGGCTGTGTGGTTTGTTTATCATCTCTTTACTAAACAGAAAAGTAACAGGGCATATTTTGAAAGATCTTTGTTGGTGTGTTAATTAATAGTGTCTGATGAAACTTTTCATCACTATCTGCTTTTATTCAATTTTGTGTTGGTTTTTAATCGCTTGTTTGACTGTTTATAGTTTTAAAATTCTATAATAACTGTTAGGATCATTCAAAACGTATTTTTTGTTTGTTTCAAGACACGATTTTAGTGTCTAAAGGGGGGATGTAGGATCTAAGGTAAGTACACGAGTTATAGCCTTATATAACTATTTTATTTTTTGATAAGAAGACCACAACTCTAACCAGGCTGGTTATTATTCTTATTTCTCTATTGTTCGAAACAATAGACCTATTGTTATAACTTTTATATTTAGCCTGATATTCCTGTAAAGCATACTCTTATAAAAGAAAAGAGGCTCGATTGAATTCTCTAGTGACACTGGAAACATTTGTTCGGGATAGGAAATTTATGTGATAAAGAGTAAAAACTAGCTTGAAAGCGAAATAAAAGAACCAAGCTTTGTCTTCCAGAAAGGGAAGAGTTCAAAATTGAGAGTATTTGAAATGCAGAGAATTTATTTTTGTTAAAATGGCGCGTTATACTTTTGAACTTCTATGCACCTCATCGCGATTCTTCCGGAACTCTTATAAAAATGCTGCGTAGAAGAAAAGGTCAACTAAATGATATTCCGGAATTACTTATATCATTGACGCAAAAAAGAGAGGGATCAAAAAATCACTTTTTGTGTAATAATTGGCAAGAAAATCAGAAAACAAAGCCTTTCTTCTTCATTGCAGAAGTTTTTAGACTTTGTAAAAATAATAGGCTAAAAAACGCCGCTGCTGTCACGAAGTTCACAATCCTATCCATCTGTTTTGAACAAAAACAGCATTGCTTTCGTGTTCTTGACACTAGGCTGTCACACATGTCCATTTCAAATGCGTGAGGACAATTTAAACCACAAATTTGTAATCTTAGCATTTCAAGGGTCCTCTGTTTTCTAAGCCTGCTTTCTGTCTCCAGTATTTTTATCTTTAACACTATGTCTTTTATTTTTTTCATTCATCTCGATAAGATTTTCTAAGGTGGTTTATGGGCAATGTTAACATAAATAATTATATAACACTATTCCTCTGTGAAGTATCTTTAATACAGTGGACGCTCTCTATCTAGAATATAGTAGGGACTGGAATATTTGTTCGAAGCTTGTGATAAAAAGAGAGAAGTAGCTCTTGAAAGTGACAAAATGGAACCCGGGTGTGTGTTTGATATTGGGAGAAGTTTGAGTTGGAGGGTATTGAAGATATAGAGAGTTCACTGGACTTAGCTCATTGTCCTGTTTTAAACGACACTCTCTTATCAAGGTGCACTTTGAAAAACGTTGCATCCTAGTGAGAAAGAACGAAAGAAATGCCGCTCTTGAATAAATCTTTCATTATTAGATGTGCTAAAGTACAAAATAGGTGGGAAAGCTGTTGTGAGGATGAGAATGGAAGTGGAAGCAATATAACGTAGCAGCGAACCGTGTGCTTTTTCCTAACCTCGTTCCCATGGCCCTTTCCTCTATTTTCATGCCACAGGAACTAGCTCTTCCTGACTTGTGACATGCATGTAGAAACCGTAGAGAAGCGCCAAGGAAGACTTTTAGCACACAGAGTTTCTGTTGTTTAAAGTTGAAGTCGGTGAGCGTTTTTGACTTAGAAGGTTAGTAAAACACTACCTTCTATTGTCCATCGGGACCAGGTGGAATTAAAAAAAAACGGACTGGGCGCAGGGTAAAACATTTACTGATCAACATGCAGCATGGGCCCTTCAATAATTCAAAGGGCGGCATTTATTCAAGAGCTTGTTTGCTTTGAACAAAATTTAATGGAGATTTCCTTTGGGTAACACATAAACATATTTTGTGTCTGTCTTGAATCTAATGCAACCCCTCAATAAATGCCCCGCTTTGATAAATTCCGCCCTTCAATAAATACCGCCCTTGAGATTTTTCATGACAAGAGAGATTGGTAATTTGAGAAAATCAAATTTTTTTGTTTGTAGTTTTACTTTATGAGTTATAAAGAAAAAAATTGAGCTTAATAACGTCTTTTGAAGATTTTTCTATTCGAATAATCGTTCAGTTTTCCTTTCCATGAGATATGTTTGAAGTAAAACGTCGCTTCCTTCTAATATTATTTTTGACATATACTTTCCGTTTTATAATAATGGTTATGTTCTATCCTTTTTATTTTGTTGTTTATTCTCTTATTATTATCCAGGATTATGCTTAGGAAAAAGAACATTTTCTGTACTGTGTGTGTGTGAACAAGAAGCCACAACTTTTTCTTTATAAGATTATCAGGATTATAAATTTTAGAACATTTATTCTTTTTAAAAACCCTCTCATTTTAAAGTAAATAATTTTTAATATTCTACTTTTAGGACTAACTTGGTTTGACCTTTGTCACAGGATGCTACTGTTTACTTTAGCGGTTATTTTTTTATCGCCAATTACGTTCTTGTCTGTGACGTCATGTAAGTCTATTAACTTTTTCCTGGTGTCTTCTTATTCGAGTGTACTTTGCAGTAACGAATCTTCTCTGTAAATTAGAGATTTTTAACTAAATTTATAGGGATATTTTACTTTTAGTCATTAGGCGAAAGAAATAAAGCTACCAGGCAAACATTTTGGTCATAGAAAGACATTAATATATACCAGCTGTGCTTCTTGAATTCTGACTTAGCTTGAATACCATTCTGCAAAAAAGTGAATTTAGTTTTAGCAAAACAAAAGGGAAATCAGCAGTATCTGTAATTATAAGGAATAAATTACAATCGAAATCTTTTCAGAATTAATGTTGTTCCTTCGAGTAGGAATTTGAATCTCCTTTCATTACTTATTTCGCACGGTTTAAGGAATTCAGCTAGTCTTATTTACTTTTGCTCCTTAAAACTTCTGTTCTACATTTATAGTGTCGTTGCCAAAGATTGAAAAATTCAAACATATATTCCAAGAAATATACGACGACCGCAATCGAGTACGTCATAATTTGGACCTAAAATGCATTGTATCGGGAAATCCGGCACCTTCAATTCAGTTCCAATTTAACGGCTATAATGTTCAAAATACGACACGAATACTACAAATACATGGTCGGTTGATAGTAAGGGATATTTCATACGGCACAGATGAAGGACATTACAAATGCGTGGCTAAGAATTCATACGGTCAAGTTTTTCAAGAGAAGCTTATTCGCATTCCAAGTACGCTGTAAATTTGTTTAATTTTGTTGTTGTTGTTATTTTTGTTTTTTTGTTGATATTGTTGTTGTTGGTGGTGGTGTTGGTGTTGGTGGTGGTAGTGGTGTTTTTGTTATTTTGTTATTGTCATTGTTGTTTTTATTGTCTTTGTTGTTGGTAGTTTTAGCGGTTTTTTTGTTATTATTGTTGTTATTATTGGTGGTGGTGGTGGTGGTGGTGGTGGTGGTGGTGGTAGTGGTTGGTGGTAGTGGTGGTGGTGGTGGTAGTGATATTAAGACTTACCACTACGAGTTGATGTGTGTAGGCCTTTTACACTTTTCACACCTGTTAATTTTGAAATTCTACACTTGTCTGAATTCTATGTACGTACCAAAATATAATTTCACAAGTAGAAAATAATCACTTAAAATAATTATGTTTTCAGCTTATGGTAAGTTTTTACCTGGAAACCAACAAAATGATCCGGCAAGATGGATCGGTGTAAAAGTTGGTGAGCCGTGGGAATTGTTTTGTCCGGAGCACACACACATCTATCCGGCTAAATATCGATGGGGAAAACAAGATCCGGTTACAAAACAGATGCGCTGGCTGGACGAATCGAACAGTATCCACGTGCTGGAGAAAGGAAGTTTATACTTTAACTCTCTCACCGATAGTGATATCGATAAAGTGACAAAAGATTTTCAAGGGATCAGTTGTATTATTGAAGCTGGTACCAAAGGTTTAAGTAGATATGTTATCTCAAAACCAATGTTATTCAGAAAAATCGGAAGTGAGTTAAAACTTATTTCTTTAAAGGTTGGTTTCCATCTGGCGTTAAATCGCGGTAATTTTTTCGCGCTAAGTTCTGACCTCAGAGTTAATCATATGAGTATTTAGCGCGAGGGCGTTTCCATTACAATTAAAATTAACGCCGATTTAATTCTATTCGTTGATGAAATACGTCCAACAACATCGAGGTGCACATTATATTATGGATTTTAATAAGGCGAATTAAAAGGAGAATGTAGAAGCAAAAAAGAAAACGGTCGAGATTTAAGAACCGAGAATTTCTTGTAAAACGAGGGCAATATGGAGAATGTAACCATCTTCTAGAAGAATTAATATATAATCTTTTAAATATAAACCCTTTTTGTCCACCGTTGTGAAAAAATGTTTGTACACATAATATGCTCAATTTTTTTTGTACAAAAGTGTTTTTTGTACAAAATTTTGGTATTTAGCCCGCGAGTTAATCGGAGTTAAAACAGGTGCTCTAATTATTCATCTACGTTTCCATTGGGCGTTAAAAAATTAACTCCAATTAGCGCACTTGCTTAACGCGAATTAACGCCAGATGGAAACCAAGCTTAAGATTTATTAAGTTCCCATAGACGAGCAATCTTTTGAGAAAGGTCTTGTGGTCTGGCCTTGTGCATTGCCGAATTTTTTATGGAAACTTTTTTGTTGGCGTAATATTCATCCATCTGGAACAACATTAATATTTGCAAAACAAGACACGGGATTTTTATTTTTTTTTGCAGTTAATGACTTCTTCGGATGAGGGGACAAAAAATTCGGAACAGGAACCGCCGGTTTAAAATGTTTATTATTTGACACAAAACATTTTCTACTAGAATTTACGCTTCTTATCTATTTCTTTTAGTCGTGTACAATGATTCCGCTCCATCTATCACTGTAGAATTCCAAGGCAACATGTACGCAGAAAAAGGAGAAGATATCACATTACGTTGTATTGCCAGAGGAAAGTAAGTTCTCACTAATGATCACAAGGGTTTTTTGAAGTAAACGAAATTTGTTATTGAGAATGGAATTTTGAACCCGACAGATGAGAAGTTGTGCTTGGAACTGTCATGTTTTACATGCTGTTTCATAAGCAACTCTGACTGAATCTCAATGTTGCTTAAGTTTTTTACAGGCTCAACTATTGCTTACTTGTTGTTTGTTGCTCATTTAAACTGAAAAGATTGAATCCATATGTCTGCTTGCCCAGTTAGGCTTCTAGTGTAGTGTAAACTTCAACTTCAATCGTGTTTGTGTTATATGACCGGCATAATCTTTAGACAAAAAAAAAGTTTCATAAACTATTTTTGTTTTTATAAAAACCAGTTGTTTCGTGTTTTTAAAGATCTGGACGTCGTGTTGCTTATAAAAAGTCCCTTTCTATGTTCACACTGACTCTTGGACAAATCAAAAAATTATGTTATATTATTTTTTAGTCCCATACCAAGACTCCAGTGGTTCCGAAACGGACAAATAATTCAATCCGATAATTCTCGTTATGGCATCAATCCTTATCTACCAACCAAATTGACAGTGAGACAAGTGGACGAAACTGTTACCGGACAGTACAAATGCGTGGCGACCAACAAAGCTGGCTCCGATTTCACAGTTGGAACCCTACACATAGCAAGTAGGTTTTTGATTAGAAGGATTTTTGTTTTGCCATGAAACCGATTGCAAATCTGGAGTGATCAAATCCTAAAACCTGCTTGATTAATGCTCTAGAGTACCGAATAAACGAAATTGGGGGTTGGGGGGGGGGAGGGGGTGGAAAGCGTATTCAAAATTACTAATGGTACGGAAACAATTGGAGGAAGGGGATTTAGGAAGGTATGGTTATTATGGCTGCCTTTTACATGAAATTCCAATGCGGAAAGTGAATAAGATTATTTAAATGAGTTAATTACTTTGCCTGTCTTAATAATTGAGCGGGTGGGAGGGGTTGCGAGTGCATTAAAAACATCAGAAAACTAACAATGGAGGGAGGGGGTAAAAAGAATGGGGACAACCATTGATGCTTATCGCAGTATCAAATGAAGAAGACAAAGTAACGACATGAAGAAATAAGTTAAACGCAAGTGTATTTCATAGTGACCGATTTAAATTGTCAAAAAGTGTACTTGGCACAATGAACTGGTTTTACACGCTCCTCCTTAGAGGATAAAATATATAACTTGTATATTTTTCTTATTTAGCCTCTCCCAAATTCGTCATAGATCTTCCACCAATTTCTAACGTCACGCAAGGAGAAATGCTGCGACTTATTTGTTCGGCTGACGGTACAAATCCTATGAACTATAAATGGTATAAAAATGGTCGGCTTTTGTCAACATACGTACAGAAAAAGTAAGTTTTTTTTACAGTGCTCTTCACGTGATTGGCACCACTGGAAACAAACCGTGTCATCTGTATTTGCGTATTACTTTAGGTGTACTATAAGAGGGCGTAATCTCAGGGCGTACTTGAATTAAAGGGGCGTTGACTTTGACGCACCCAAAAATGTTTATAGTACGTGAAAACTTATTTAAGTGAAACAGAAAGAGAAGGATAAACATTGTAGTTTTAACATTATGATATTTTTTTTGGTTAGTGTGTCCATGGTTGTTTCCAACGGCGTGTTAACTATCACACCAGCCAGATATCAAGACTATGGTATCTACCAGTGTTCTGCGATTAATAAATACGGCAGTCAATCAAGTGTGACCGAAGTAAACATAAAAAGTATGTCAGTTAGTTGTTGTTGTTTGTTTTGTTGTTGTTGTTTGTTTTGTTGTTGTTTTGTTTGTTTGTTTATGTGTTTGTTTGTTTATGTGTTTGTTAAGTTATTGTGTTTTTGTTTACTTTATCTTCTACTACTAGAACATCCAATTCTGTCCACGGTGCTTCAATGATTAAATTTACCCCTTCGTTAGATGAAAGCCTATAAATACTTAAAAGTTATACTTAACTCTCGTGCGCCTAAAACGAAGCCTTTCTACGACTAAGTGGTGCCACTGGTGTGCTTTACGTAATTCGATTGTTGAAGAAATTTCAGTAGATTTACTTTACACAAGAGTTCATAGAGTATACAGAGACGTAAACGAGACTGAAGCTGGATGCTATTTTAAATGAACAGTTAAATGCAGAAATCTTTTAAAAATGACTTGCTCTAGTTTGTTTTAACATTCTATTTCACATATGTATATTTCTTTAGTTCCAAAAGTTACAAAAGGTAAGCATAATGGCGGAAAGAACGAAACCATTGATAACGGGACTAACACAAACAACAACAATAACAATAAACACACAAACAAAGATAAAAGCAATGCAAAGAGCGAGCCACTACAAATGCAACATATTATCATCATCGCTTGCGGAGGTACAGTTTTTGTGATTTTATTAGGCGGTGGTATTTTCATGTACTGTCGCACGAAAGATGATAGTAAAGAAGTTCGCTTTATCGCTACACCACGCCATGAAATCCAAAAGCCGTTTTATAGCGAAGAAATCGATCTCCCTCCTCCGCCGAGGACTCTAACGGACAGCGATGATGATCTTTCCTCCTTCGGAGGTACTCATAAAATGAATGAGTTTATTGATTTGATGTCCGATATAAGATCGAGTCAGAATACGACACCATCCAAGACGGAACACTTATATTACGACATACCCGATGACGTCCGAAGTAATACGACACCTTTAACCGACTTATAGCTGTAAATAACCGCAAAAAGTTAAGATTTAGAGACAAACTTAGAGAGACAAAAATAAGTCGTACAAGTGTCGTCGATGTGATATATCCTAACGTTTTCTGATGCAACATTGCAAAACCTATCCAGTGGAATGTGTTTTTTTCATGTCACTCGGTGACATAAATGTATCATTTATTTATTTTGAGAGATGATTTTTGAAAAATATTTTTTAGCTAGCATTTTAAAAAACATTTATACGATTTATACCACAAAATTCTAGTTGAGAAATACATGTTTTTTTATTAGTTATTAAATAATTATCCTTTCTTTACCAGCCTCATTTCACAATTATGGCGGATTTAGTACTAGTACTTGGACCTTTAATGCAGATCGACTGAGACTTTAGCAATATGTAATACTATTTACCTGCGGTAATATTTGGAAAAATGTGATAATCATCATCATAAAGCATTGTTCCGTAAAATAAATTTACATAATGCGTGCATATATTGTTCCGTAAAATAAATTTACATAATGCGTGCATATATTGTTCCGTAAAATAAATTTACATAATGCGTGCATATATTGTTCCGTAAAATAAATTTACATAATGCGTGCATATATTGTTCCGTAAAATAAATTTACATAATGCGTGCGTGTTTTGTTTTGTTTTTATATATATTTCTGCCATACGTCTTGATCCATAGCCAATGTGCATGCTCTTCCCTGAGTTGTTTCTTCATCATGAATAGCCATGTCGAAATAGGTCTTCCACGTGGTCTTTCATAATGTTCTTCAGCATAGGCAAGGGCTATTTTGACAGGTTTGTAATTGTTTCCGGCCATTTTACATTCAACACATTCGTACGGACAAGTTTGGGTTGAACTACATCAATCTCAAGCTCTTTTTTCTTGTTGAGTGTCCATATTTCTGCATTGTAGAGGAATATTGGCGTGACGTAGGATTGTTTTCATTTTGATCGTCACTTTCTTATCATTTTAGGATATCCTTAATTTACGTCTGGTTATATCTTTGTTCGTGTCTAAAAAACTGCCTTATAATTTGCATTTTTTCCAGTTTTAGTTCGATCTACTAACATAATCTTTCTGAAGTTTCCCAGGTTGTAAATGTGATAAGGAGAACAAATTTAGCCTTTTTCAATATTTTTCATGTTATAATTTTTTTTCATTGTCCCCTCTTTCGCTAAAAGTTAACGTTACTTACCTCAAAGGTTCCTGTAGTACTTCTGTTAGCAAAATTCCAACTTGAACATTAACTTTGGGGAAAAGGGGAGTGGAATGGGTGTGAATGAAATTCTAAATATTTTTTTTTCAGGGTAGTGTTTTATAGCCACTCGAGATTCATCTGTTTTTGTACCTAGTTCCTCCGAATGTCATAAAATGTACGGTACTCTCTGGACATGCTGCTAAGATACAAAGTAACAGTAGACTCAGTCAATTAGCTTACACTGACTTCGATTTTCTGTTTGTTCCTTTTTTGTGAAGTGAACTGATAATTTAATTCGAATATAAGTGCTGAAACTTTCGCGGGTAGAATCTTTCGCGAGTTTTGGCGAAAATCGCTAAATTTTATGTCGTGAAATTTCCCATGTGCATCAATCGGCGAAGTTGGTGATTCGCGATATTTAATCCTCGTGAAATTTTGCAAGAGCAACGCTTCGTTTATGTTATCGAAATGCAGAAGTGTCGCGAATGTTTCACTTCAACACCTTTACATCGCAACGCCCTCGAGTGGCGTTTCATAACGACTGTTGATTGCGCCCTATCACGCCAACGTTATTGGGGTGGAAATAACCTTATTTCCTTAAGTTTCACATGTTAATTTTTGCTATGTAATTTTCACGCTCCATTTTTCGTACTTTTTTGTAAATTTTCAATTTCTGTGGTTTTATTAATAATTATTTTTTTCAACCCTTTTCTACAAAAATACTTACTGAGTAATCAATTCATACCTCCCAAAGATACAATCTGGGACAAAGTGTCAAACAGTCAATGCGCTGCAGCCGGCAGACTGCAAATTCGCTCACACACGTAAGCCCGTGACAAGTTTAAAATGTATAGATCTAATATAGGAATAGCCTACGCAATTACTTGTGGTGGCGAACTTCGAAATAAGCTGTCCTATCTCAACATATTTTGACCAAGATTGTAGATACATCTATTAATCGAAACTGCAATTCTTATAATCGTTAAAACGATTTCCCCAATTTTGATTTTGCCCAAAAATCTGAAAAAAAAAACAGATTTCCAGACGATATTTTACATTTCGTCATACGAAAATATGTGAAACCCAGAATATATGCCACGAGAAAACACTAACCATATTAATGAATTATTTTGAAGTCTAAAAACATTTTTCCAAATTTGTGCATCGATTCGTGACACAAAATGGGATGTAAAATAAAGCAGAAAATTCTTTTGTACTGTATTTATGTTGTCGGAGAGAATAATTTTTCAGATAAACAAACCATTCGACTCATACGACTAGTTCATCTTGATATAAATAAGACTACTGCACATTTGTAATAGCATGTCCACACTATGTCCACCTTCACTCCAAGGTGGAGGTGTTTTAACTCTTTCACACTGCACATAGTTAGAAAAAGTAACTTTGTTCCTTGCTCTCGACCTTTTTAAACAGAAATAACGATTGCAAGGAATGCGCTTAAATTTAATTGCTGAGACAGATCTATAAGGAGACAGATCTATCAAACGATTGAAGTAGATGACCAAACTAAACCACAACGCCGATATCAATTTTATAAAGGAATTATTCGTTTACAAAACTAATGCTTTTAATAAAAATTTATTTCGTATCCATTATCCTCACCCTTTTCACGATAGATCGTTAGACTGTTCACACAAAGACGGAACGATAACAAAGAAAACCTATTTCTCTTTCATCTCGATCCCATAACAACTTTGGATAGCATCGGAGCAGTGTGAACACGGCGTACCCATATAATATCATTCCAGACCGATGTGTATCTGATTAGTGTGACGGCTATTTTGGAATTTCTTAAATGGGTGTGGAATTTTTGAATGCTGAATGTTTCTTATCACAAAATAGCTAAATACTGTCCTTTCATCTGGATAACTGACTGGGATATTTTTTTGCTGTGTTTCTGCTAGCTACATGCTATAGGTTATACGTATATACCGTTTTTGTTGTGCATACCAGCCAAAGTGGTAGTCATATCCATAGACAGGAATTACCTAACAAATTTTATAACACGTGTAAACGATTCGATTCCTCACTCTGGTGCAATTCAAATGTAGTGTTATCAGCCCATTTAGTGCCATCTGCTGACCGCTAACCTGCTTGTGCGACAGGCAAGCAAGTTTGAGCAATGCTATACGTATCTCTGGCGGTAATGTAACATAATTACAGTCGGAGGGGAGGAAGAGCCAGCTATTCGGATGAAATCTCCAAGGACATTAAAACTTCCTTACTTACTTATTTTCCTATTATAAAATGTCACTTTGATTTGTTGTCAAAATAACAAAATGGGCTGTCACAGCTTGGTTAGATATGATGCTGTATGTTTGGTCCTTAGTGTGTTTTTATTGAGAAATGGTCACCTTTGAAAAAGTGTCTGACCTCCAAATGATTGTTTTCTTCATCAACAAGATGTTTAGTGTTTCATCTCTACAGATCTTTGGTACTGAACGTATGTTAACAAGACATACGTTTTGTGATGTTCCATTGAATTCGTTATTTCTACCAAAATAAAGATGTAGTTTCCAGGCACTAGAAGTTGTTAGAAGAAGCATTGACAACAAATACATTTAATTATAATCTGTAATAACACAATACGTACCTTTATCTTGATTTCTTATTTTTGTCTCGTATTCGTTCGCCCCGTTTCTGTATCGCTTGTATCTCTGGTTCAGTGTTATCACCACTTTCCTTGGGAAGGCATTTGTAAGAGCATGTTCTCTCTGAATATCCATGATTTTCCACCGACAATCTTTTGTTATTTAAACCCGATTTCTGGCCACCTCCAACGTTGACAGGGTTGAGTACTGCCACACCGGAAGTTAGGTCTCTCTTTTATATGGGCCTACATTTTGCCATTTCAAAATTGAGTGATCACAAGTAGCAAAAAAATGGCACGTCGGTATTTTGACCTAGGTGTAACGCCAATTGCCATATTTCGCACCTGAAAATATTTATCATCTTTATACTTATTTTGCATATCATATCGCTGTATGTTTTGTTCCTGTGTTTTCACGAAAGTTGTGATCTGTGTAGCAGTGAATATAATGTAGTTAAACTTGCTCAACATGCTTGTACATAGAAGAGAAATTTCTTTGCTTCTTCTACATTTATATCGAAACGGCCTTCATACTCTTTCAAGTCACTAGCTCTGTAAATACAAGTTAGCGCCTTAAACTCAGATAAGTTTATTCATCGTTTTAACTAATAAACAGGTATGGTAGACGAAGTAGGTTTGCGTTTCCCTGTTTTATAGTCCGATGCGCCAGAAACATTATTTCCAAGAGCGAAGTATGGTTTGATGGGTTTTTAGGGGGTTGTTTTAAATCTGATTTTCATAATATTTGACATGTTTGTGTTTGGTGCACTCGGTTGTGACGGTTCGTTGTTGCTGAAAAACATATATGATTATGCAATTGTTGCAATTCAAATTGGAAATACTGAAGTCGAAACAAATGTGTTCCAGAATTCTAAAGAAATTGTTTTCATCATTACCAGTGACTTTAATATTTTGGTCTTTTACTTCAATGCTTGCAGAAAGTCCAGTATTTTTTGTTTCTGAACAATCAGTTAGATCTGCAACACTTGTCTGATGCACTTAGAACAAGGGAGTTTGAAGATTTCAAATAACCTGGGAAATCCTGACGGTTTGAAGCAGCTATATATAGAACTTGAAAACCAAAAAATGTGAAAAGATCATTGTATATTCTAAAATTTCAAAATTAAAATCTCGATTATTATGATGTGCAACATTTAATACTATATAAATTAAAAATAACAGTTGTTTTCTGTTTTGATAAGTTGGAAAACTTCCTCCCTCAATATTTTTTTAGGAATGCTGATAGTGGCTGTTTGGGTAACGGCTGATCTAGATAAAAAAGAAAATTTGTAAAAATGAAACAGGAATACAATTTCTGCACAAGTGTTAACAGATCACTATTATCACTACTAGAATTAACACCAGACCACTCTTTAATTTCTGTTTCTTAACTTATTTGAAGTTGAAAGAGGTATATATCTTCACTAAACTGATGATTAATTATTTCATCACTTTGAGCAAAACAACATGCTCAACTAAGCATTAAATAATGAGTAAAAAAATCCAAATGGCTAAAATTCCAACTGTAGCAGCCGTTAGTCACACTTCCTCAGGCCCATTTTGTGAGAATTTAAAGTGTAATGACTCTGATAAAAAGAAAGATATTGATTTAGAATTTGCAGTGTTTTTAGACTGGCCTAATGGAATTTAAAAAATAACTTTGTATTAGCTATACTTTTCGAGTTTCTGAATTTAGGCATTTTGAAAGAGGGCGATAAGATATTTTAAAGAAAATTGCAAAGTCTGGCAAAACATTAACAAATAAGTGAACTAGCTTTTGGTAAAAGAATTCTTTTAACTAATTTTATGTACATGCTAAGAAAATTAAACATAAAATGGACCAGGTATCACACGTTAATTTATCTAGGCCTGAGTCGTTTCATTCCATGAACTGGTCATGGTTGAATAGGGTTAATCAGGTGGGTAGCGAAAAATTCAGTTTACAACTTAGGCCTTGGAACTATACATTCGGTTCGCTTCCTCTTACTTTGTTTTAAAATGAGTCGGCTGGTCGACCTTGGAAAATACAGGGTATTTTTTCGATTTCAAAATCATAAATATACATGGAGAAAAGCATTTTTGCATCTCAAGCAACCATGAGCAAGAACTGCATCTGAAATGGGTATCAAGTGTTGGGGTGCGTTTGGTCTCCTAAGTCTGGTTTACAAGCAGAATTTATTTTTAGCAATTTTAAAGATGGTAGTGATATTTTATGAAGACAAGAAGAATGAACGTGATTGGTAGAATTTTTAATTTCTTGGCGTGCTGATTAGAATATTTCATTTTTTTTTAACTTTCAGTTGTCGATAAGAGGACACAAACCATTGATATTTCCAGGAACAACCCTAGTGACAAAATTTTTAAATTATAGCCTAAGATTAGGGTGCTGCAATACAAGTTTTGCTGACTACGACATATCGTAGCGAATCATGTATGTACAACAACAAAATAGGGTAATCCAGTGTACAAAAATTAAATATGTAGAAAAATTGCAGTGTTTGTATTGAATCTTTCAAGTTGAAGATGGTTTATGAAACTGGATACTAAGGAAATAAATGTCATGGAAAAAATTTTATCTCTCGTAATATCTTTCTGCTTTATTTATTTTATTTTTTTTTATTGCTTTGTCCATTTTTATTTTACATTTTTGAAGGTTTTTATAATCTATGTCACCATTTTAGGACCATGTACAAATTTCCTAGTGTTAAAAATAACTTATAAGTCTCAATGTGGACACAGAATTATTTTTTTACGTCTTTAGTGAGCGTGATGAGAACATACAACAAACATTAGTCGGTATTTGAACCTTAGTAGACATTGTATAGGTTACAGATATTTTAGGGCTAGTTAACAATTTAAAACTTAAATAATGTACACATAGCTAGCTAATTATTTCATGAACACTCCTGAATTCCTCACATAGGTTCAACTTTCGGGTTTGCGGGTAACCAAAAATTAAAAAAGGGCTCCTATCCTACTATCCAAGAGCTGAAAAGTCTAGCAAGTTACAAATTTTCTGGCAGCTAGCTAGCTAAAAGCTAGTGTTATAGTAATAGTCTTACCATATATTGTGCAAAAGGTAGCCTAGATTAGCCAGTTAGTTTTATCTAACTAAAAACTCAATAATTCTTAACAGATTTGTCTCGGATCTAACTGCACGATTTACAACACATAGCTTCAAGTTCTGTTGCTTTTGAAGTGAAAGCTTTGATCAATGACTTCCAGTAAATATTGTATTAGAATATATTAATACTGTATTTCTATTGCTTAAAAATCAACACAACGCATTCCTATTGGTTTCTCAAAAACCACAATTTTTAAGACCCCAGGTAAATGGAAAACCAACCCTACACGTCCTGGCTCTGGAATGTCTCATCTAGCCATTTATCTTCCTCAGACGATTTTAAAGATTAAAATCATGGCGAGTGCGGGAATCAGAATTATACATTTTTTTTAAATTAGCACAACAAATAATTTCAAACATGTTGAAAGACTAAACATGCGAGCAAGTCAAAATTCACGATTTATGTGTAAAATTATAAAACGATAAATATTTTTTTAGATATTAAATTATTAAAAAATTATGATGAGCGTCAGGCCACATCAAAGAGATCAACACAGAGAAAAAACACAACCGTTCATTGATTATATTCAACTCTAGAATAAATTAAAAATACAAAAATTGGATTGTATAGTTACAAACACGTGACTTTAATAAACAAAGTGATGCCGTGTGGTACAGAGCTTACTTTTTTTTTACTTATACTCATATAATTGGTAGAAAATAGAAAAGAAAAATTATATATTTATAAATGGAATTTTAATGAATAAATGGATCAAACTTTGCTTTTGTATATTCCTAAAACTATCTTGTCTTCTTGTCGTATTAACAGATCACTAAAAAAAACACGTAGAAATATGAATTAGTTGGACGGTATACAACAACAGTAGTAATTTCATGTTTCTTAAAAACTAGTAGGAGGATAAATCCACGGGTTCGCCCGCCGTTTATTTACCGCATTTCGTGTATCTCGCGACTGCGGTTACCAGTTTGCGTGACAGACACGTACAGGGGTATTATAATATCGACTAGTCGTCAAGCCGTGGAAAAATCCACGAGGTCGCCTGCCTTTATATATCGCATTTCGCATTTCCGTAACAGACAAGCAAACAGACAGACGACGGGTCTATTATTAGGAAACTTAGTATTGGACCTAAATTGGTACCTAATTTTAAGTTTTGACAGCGAAATAAATTTGTAGTAAATTTTGCGCATATTTATCTCAGTTCGTTCGCGCAGATATCTAAAAATTAGTATGACTTCAGGCGCGAAAGAAGTATGCACGAGAAGGAATATACACGTTTTCTTGAAAGCAACTAAGGCTGAAATTTGGGTCAAAACTTAGGCAACTGTTAAGCAACTGGCTAGGATAACCGTGAGTATAAAGCTAAATTCTAGTTCACGAAGTGCGATGTAGTAAAACCTGCCACGCCATGTCTAAGGCACTTTCAGGCTGACACCAAAATTTAACCCTTAGCAATTTGCGTAATAGATCTATCCAGGTAAATAATAACTAAGCAATTTTTGGGGCGTTTCTTCCTCAGTAGCTAGACAGCGTTCAGTGCAAAAAATCAATTTTTATTAAGTATTGGAAAAAATATTTTTGGAGTATGTCGCCAAGAATTATTATTATTTACGCGAAAGAACTGTTTACGTGAAAAACCTAATGCTGTTCTCAAATGCAATTTGAAAAGCAACCCTTATATGACGGGTGTCTTCATATGACCATATAGGGGTTGTTTCCACCTGGGAAGAGGGCGCTGCTTTGTGCTAAAAATGAAAAGGCGGAATGAATGGTGGCTTAGAGAAGGTTGGGTGCAGGAACTTTTAACAATTGAGGAGAATCGAGTTTTTAAGTTTTAAGAAAGCGTAACCTTTAAAATAAAATAAAATATTTAACCAGGTTTTGTCCTTTTGTTTTGAAAAGGTAAACCATTCAAGTGCATAATAGCTAAAACATTATTCCAGTCTCGCATTCGCTGAATATGATCTTAAAGTCAAAACATCAAAATTATAAAAATATAAAGAAAAATGTAATTTGGGAAACGTGTATTGAGGAAAGTTTTTTTTAAAAGAAAAAGAACCATATGCTAGGTAAAGTCTGATGAATCCAGTTCATGGTATTGGTTTGATACATCAATTCTTCACTGGACAGTCCCTTTAATGCAAAACAAAGCATTAGGTTAGAGCCAAAACAGCACTTAAAATTTGCACATCATTTACCTTGACTCTCCTTCTATACTGATAACAGGTGTTTCGTTTAAGTTTGGAAATAGTTTTGAAGCTTGTATTGCAATTGAAGAGACTGCACCTGCAGTGGATGCATCAGCTATACCTTTTGCTAAAAAGAAAGATTTCCGTAGGACTAAATGGAACACAAAACATGGCTTAGATGAAAATGAGCTTTACATTACAAGAATGACAACACAAATATAAAAATCAAACAAGAGAGTCCTTCTTTTGCTTGTTCCTTGTACGTGATGATCTTAGTATAGCCATGCCAAAGGATAAGACTGCTATGAAAATACAGTTTACAGCATGCTCAAGATGCACAACCTGTGAGTACTTTGGTACTGTATTACACTTAAATGCCTTTTTAGACCAAAATTGGTCACGTTAGCAACAAATTTTTTGGATTTTGTGTGACCTAAATGTCGTTTTAGGCCACAATGGTCCAAAAGGTTAAAAGCTGCTTCCTTCTTTGACAAAATAATGGTGACATCAAAATATTGACCTTTTGTCACCGAATTGCTGATATTAGGCCAAAATTATTCTAAAAATTGGAAGTGCCTAATTTTCAACAAATAGCGAGAAAGTTTCTGCTGCATATTGTTTACTTAGTAAAGGAAATGTATACCTGCCAGTGGTAGTCCATGCAGATCAGCACAAATCACACCAGATACTGAAGTCTCTTTCATACTAAAATGAAAAAAAAAAAATAATAATACCAGGCTGCTGCTGCTAAGATTTGTTTGGTATATGTTAGCTTTAAAAACCTGATGCAGTGTGTTTATTTTATCAAATGATACGATGCAAAGATAATTTTTTTCTCTCTATTTTAAACAAGAATTTCACAAAATGAGACTGAGGCCATGGCAACAGTTATGCATTGACTTTTATAGAAACTGAGCAGCCCTCTTGCAAGTTTTAGTATGAGCAACAGTAAAAAGCACGTCATTGTTTTTTGGTAAAGTTTGATGTATTAGGCTGATCAATAGGTTAATGCAACTAGGGAAACTGGTGATATATAGCCATGTGCAACCCGATTTAAAGAAAAAAATGTATATGAGACAGGCTGGCAGAGTTAAGCAGCAAGAGAACATTTTTGTGAAGTTTAGCATTGCTAATGGTGTGATTGATAGTCATCTACTTCACCAAAAAAACGTTCCCTGTGACATATTTGAAGATTTTTCCACAGACATTATATTACTATCAATAAAAAATAAAAAACATTAACTTACATATTGTCCAATTCGGTATTTAAACTTTTTTCCATTTTTTTGAATTACTCTATATGTAGAAATAAAATTAAAAAACAAAAATTAAAAATTTATGCAGGTCTGCAAAACTTGCACTTGGCCTCTCATAACAACATTTCAAGTTAGAATTATTTCATTTTTACTTAAAATTTAACAATAGATGAGCTATAAGAATCTATACATCATTATCATCCAGGGCTTAACCCTATTCGGTCCGGGGTTTTTCGAACATACGGGGGGGGGGGCCCTCAATAACTTTTCATAGGGTTGTTCAAATTGAATCAAACTTGGCACACATATAGTACGTCATAAAAGGAACAAAATGGCAGCAATAAATTTTTGCTTGCATCAGCACATTTTCTGTGACGTCATCAGAAGCTTGAAATTTGTTATAAATGTCTGCTTAAAATTTAATTACTTTTGCTCCAGATCGAATTTTTGCATTCTGTTTGAAGTTTCTGAAAGCTAAATAAAAGTTATTTAACATATTTTCCGGTTTTTACGTGGATCGCATAAAAAATTGCCAAAAATTGCCCGAAAATCCAGGTTTTTCCGATTTTCGGGTAAAATCCGACAAAATCGGGAAATCGGATTAATCACGTGTCCAAATTATGCAAAATGATTCTGATTAATGATAGGGGTAGTGTCGAGTAATGGCCAATATCAAAGCCTCTGAAAGGTATGGGACCTAAAAATTTGGCATGGAGGTGTCTAATAGATAAATATTGAAAGTCAATAAGTTTCATAGCCATATAACATAGCAATAAGGAGTTATTTATAAAAAACCGTCAGGGGGGGGGCGGAATCCGCCCCCCCCCGGACCGAATAGGGTAAATGTCTGCCATCCATGCTTGCATGAGTTGGACGGGACATAATAATACTTCTTTTAATCTGATCTTGACTGTGTTAGTTTTAAACAAACACGGAACAAACTTCCATATGCATGCACATTCTGACAGGTAAAAAAAGAAGTACAACATAAGACAAATTAGCTATTAACTCTAAAGATTTTAAGGAACTAATTTATAGATCTAGCAAAGTAATAGGCTACTTCTGTCTCTCTGTCTGAGACATTACCAAAGTGGATGATACGGGTTGATGATGTCATCAAATAACCTTTAAACCTCAACATCTTTGTAACTGTCCACAAAAGGACACAATGCTATACATTTTCTTGATCAGTGTTTCAAGTTCCATACACCAATTCGACACAACCAGACCGCACTAGGAATTGGAGGCTTGGCGAGAAAAATTAGCGTGGATCATTTCAACTTGAGAAAACAAAGCAATAACATCACATAACACATGAATTGCCTTTACTATGCTACATAATTGCTGTAAACCGAATTTTGATAAGATATCTCATATTAATTCGGGACTGCAGGATTGAAAGTTGCAGGGAGAAGAAGAACTTGCTCGTTTTTTTCTGCTGTTGAAAACAGAGGTCAACAAGCGTTGTGCTGCTGAAGTTGAACGAAATTTACTAGCAGAAATCAATCTTAGATCAAGTTAAAATTCTCATCACGGATGATTGAATTAATGAATTAATATGGACATATTTAATTATTTGGTGTTTTATCCCTCTGAGCTTGGAAATAAAGATTTATGATTGTAAGAACTCAAAGGTAAATATATATACTACAACCCATGATGGCTTACGCCTTTACAAATTTTGTTTGTTGAACAAATTTTGTGTGTTAGTAAGACTGAGTGCAGAAAATCTCAAAGTAATTTGTAACACTTGCCACAGTTTATATTTTTGCTTGTGCATATGGGTGCGCATGTCCGTTTTTTTCCATGCAAAATCAAAACAGTACGCCATGCTGCAATTCATGATTGATTTTGACGATGAAAAGGTGTTTGTTGACAAAACTTGAATTGGTGGAGTATATACTATTAATTCTTAGCTTAACGTCTGTTTTCTATGCTAACGACCTTCTTCCAATCTGATCTATAGACTGTGTTTTGTCTAAACTCAATTTTTTCTGGATCAAGACTGTCCTTATTACCTCCAGCCTCCAAGTCTTTCTTGATCTACCTCCAGGATATGCCAAAGAACTATCAAGTCTCTACACTTTCTTACTCAATTATTCTCCTCTATTCTATCTAAGTGTCCTAACCAACTCCACTTTTTTATCTAGATAACATCTGCTATGCTACAGATACTTATGTAGCTTGCTTCTTAGCTCATCTGAACTCTTTCTGTCTCTAAGACTGTTGTTACACATCAACCTAACCATTCTCAAATCATTCCTATCTAAACAGTCAAGATCTTCCTGCTTCACTACCCATGTCTCACTACTATACAACATAATACACCGTACACAGGCCTCATAAAACCCACTCTCACTCTGCTATGAAGCAAAGGAAGTAACTCTCTGAACTTTTTCCAAGCAGAGCTTTCTATGAAGTTAGATCGGCGCCAATATTCTGATTAAGAAGTCGTCGAATAGACCTAGAAGTTTTGTTGTACGATTTCCCAAAGTCGTTGAATGGCTATTGGATTCGTCAATTTGTTACGATTAGGGAGGCCGTTGAACAATTTGTCGAATTGTCAGTCCGGAGGTAGCACAGAACACCGTTGTTCAATTGAGTTGTTTACACGAAATCACTCGATTCAGAGCCGGCTACATGAAAACATTTCTCACATCTAATTGTTTTTCCACTCACTACAGTTTTGGTTTTTGGTTTCGTTGAAATATTTGGGGGACCACGTGTGTTTCGAACCTATTTTGCTTAAAATTGTGTTGTAATGTGTGCAAAACAGTCTAATTTAAGGACAACAAAATCATCATCAAAATCATCACTATCCTGAATACTACCAACACCTCTTTCTAACCTTCGCAAAATATCTTCAATTGTTGAATACTTCATTGTCTATAATCTTACCTTTGCAATGCTTGCATCAAAACTGAATGTCAGATAATGGTGCCGCAGCTTAGTGGTTATAACTTTCACACTTTGTGTGTGAGGCCAGGGTTCGATTCCCATTGTCGGTGATTCGATATGGGCGGGTAAATGTGACCATAGTCCTGAGTCAACCCAAGCCATGTGAAGGAAATTTGGAAGATGGCGCACTGTGTGGGCCGTTGGATGTTGCAAGGAGTTTTCTGACAAAGTGCTGACTCTAATTGGTTCTGCATAGCTCGAAATGAGCATTAAGTATTCTAGGACTGCCCATTGAAGCCATGGCCCCTCCTTGAAATAATAGACAGGGTATATCCCTTGATATTTGTGAGGCTAGCCATGTAAAATATACACAACTATCTATCTACCTTCCTCCAATATCACTGCACCCAATGCTTGCAAGTTTGACAAAAAAATGAGTTACTACCAACCACTTTACTACAAACTCCATAAGGCCACCTTCCAACTACAAAGTCACACTCGGCTTCAATGCTACTAATCATGATTTTGGACTTTGCTGCACTTACTCTAACCCATTCTCTTCTGGTCTTTTCTTCCACTTTTCAAACTTTTTAACTAATTCTTCCATCGACTCCACTATGAGAACCAAATTATCTGCATACAAGAACTCCCATGCACAACCCATTCTTAATTCCACCAACAGCGCTTCTGAGACTAAAACAAAAGCAACAAAGGACTAAGTATATACAGAACCCTGAAGTACACCAACATTTAACCTGTTTATAAAACGCCTCATGGTGGCGTAAACAGTAGTTATTTCTGGGTTGCTAAATTGTACCTAGGCTGTTCAGTCACGTGACAATTCTTGCAGTCGAAAAAAATTTTGGCGCGGCGGAAATTAAGAACTTCAAAATTTTTAAAGGTGAGCATATACCTTAGCATTTGGTTACTTTTCTTGCACTAAACCAATTTAGGCCGATTTATGTTGGGTACCTATGCAAAGGTAGATGATTTTCTGAGGTAAACAAAGATGAAAACCCCGGTTTCTGTTTGAGGAAGTAAAAAAATCAGGTAAATAAAAACTTCATATTTTGAGAAAAAGTACTAGATTTTAACTATTTTTTTATTTTCACTCAGGAAAACACTCTTCAATGACACTTTTGTAAGTTTGTATAAGAGTTTTTACAACAACGCAATGTTTTAGCAAAGAAAACAAAGTTTTTTTTCTCTATCCTCTGTTATTGTAGTGACGCCCCTCTTTGTCTCTATTTCTAGAATATAGTAAATAAAGTTTGCAAGCTAGTTAGTTATAGTTAGTTAGTTGGTTAGTAGTTAGTTAGTTAGTTAATAAAAGATAAACCATGTGCCAAGTACAGGTGTTTATCTTGTTGATTTTAGCCAACAGTTAAGCAGTTACTGCTGAAATATAATTTTACACTCAAAATTAAGCATTGTAAAAATTATGTTAAATACAGTCTAGCGAGCTAGCTAGGTTGTGATGACTTGCTCTAATGCAACTCTTTATCCTTTCTTACATTTTGAGCAGTTTGTAGTTGTACTTAATAATCAATTATAAAATGAATGGCTAATGGGAACGTATCGTAACCTTTTTTATTTAAAAATTTCAATTTTTCCCTACAAAAAAAAGTGTAGTCGCAAAAAGAAATTTCTGAGAAATATATATCAATCGATTTGTTGAAATAAATGCTTGTGAATTGTATCAAATTTTAAAAATAGTGTGATTCACAAAGATTTCTGTATATAAATGAAAATTTAAAGTAAATAGCTAAGGTTGATGTTTCCTTTACTTACAGATCTTGAAAAGGGAGATTTTCTGGTTTTGTAGTTTTAGTAGGTCATCTTGGTGTTTTTGGAGTAGAATTCCCTCAGTTCATGTTCGCACTATTTTTTGATACAATTTTTTTTGTCCTGTTGTTATATGCCAAATATATATATTTTTGTCTAGAGAAAACTTCGTACAAAGTGATTGACGACTTGGAATGTAATTTGAACATTTCACAAGAAGATGTTGTTATAAATAAAGATGATCTATATGATATGTATATATATACAAAGATGGTGCTTTCCTTTTTTTATTACCTGACTGATACAAAACAACAGTTGTATGAAAAATACGATAGTTCGGTTTATTGCTCATTATAACAATTTAAAAAGAGATTTCTATACCACACAAGAAAATATAAAAATCGCTTACCTAAAGCCATCTTTTCATTTCAGTTCTTATAAACAATGATTCGAATTTGTTTTTGTGAACTTAAAAAAGTTTAAAATCGAACGATATTGAATTCTAAAAGTTTCGAAATCGAACATGTTTTGTTTTCCTATCTTGCTGACTTAGAAATAACAACTTTAAGAAACATCTACAAATTTTTTGTGTACAAAAAAAAATTATATTCTGGATATACATGCAGTCAGGTAATAAAACGAATACTGATCAGGCAAGCTCGGTCTGGCCTTTGTATTTTACAGTGCCACATGAAAAACAGTGCCTGTTTAGTACAAACTTTAGTATATTTATTTATGTGCAGAATTATGAAGTTTGCAGAACATCAATTATTTATTTATTTATTGTAATTTTTCTCTCACATTTTTATTTTTTTATTTGGACTTTTGTTCAGTTCTGGTCTGTAAATTACAGTGAGTTTGGTCAGTAAAATGTACTTTTAAGACATAATGTGATACTAATTTTGCTTAAATATACCTCTTAGTCATATTCTCACATATTATGTGTAGTCTTTGTTTGCTTATCAGGTCTCTTTCGAATTCTGGTCTGTAAATTGCAATGTATCTGGTCTGCAAAATGTACTTTTTAGAACATCACATTGTAAGAATAATTTATTTCGCAAAACAGTTGCCATATTCCACCCAAGATCACGTGATACCACATATTGTTTGCAGAATAGTAGGTAGTATAACCACCATGTTTATGCATTTTCCATTATGTATTGACGTTTTCTTCCTATATTTTTATCACTTTTGACCATATTTGGTATTGTAATTTGGCGCATGCGCAATGACATTTTGTAAAAATATACGACTTTTTCATGTACTATTTATCTTTGTCTTTATTCCTACCAAATATTAGCCGGAAATATTGCCAGTGTTTATATGGAAGGATGCGCAAGAATTTGTCTAATTTTAGACTCCAATTAGGTATCTTCAAATCTTTATAACTTTGTAACGAAAAATGTTTGAGAGTTAAATGACCCCTCGTTGGAAAGCTAACGAATAGCTCTTTCATGCTGACAAATTAACTAAGCGAGCAGCTACGCCGTTAAAAATGGCCTGAACAGCCTATTGTACCTATGCCGAAACTTTACCATTGTATGGCGCCGTAGATTAGTGGTTATAGCTTTCGTACTCTGTGCGGGAGACCGGGGTTCGATTCCTCTTGACGGCGATTCAACATGGGCGAGTGAATGTTACCATAGCCCCGGGTTAACCCAAGCCATGTGAGGGAAATTGGGGAGATGGCACACTGTGTGGGCCGTTGGATGTTGCCGGGAGTTGTCTAGTAGAGCGTGGGCCCTACTAATTGGGTCTGCATTGCTCAAAATGAGCATTAAATACTCTAGGACTCTCCATCTAAGCCATGGCCCCTCCTGGAAATAATAGACAGGGTATATCCCTCGATATTTGTGAGGCTAGCCATGTAAAATATGCACATCTATCTATCATGCTATCCACATCGCTTGTCCAGCATAGTGAATTTTTATCGGTTTATCGACGCAAAATTCAATAGTAATTCTGTGTGAACAAACATCTGAATGCACTTTTCACCAACAGCTTGCAAGGCTTATCCCCAGTCGATCAATTTGATCACCTGATTAAGTAATTTTACCTGATCAGGTAATGCTAACCTGATTTGTGCTGTACACCTTAAAGGTACAAAGTCCATTCCAATAGATGGATTCCAGCGTGACAATATTTGTTTACTTTTCAGCGATAAGCTCTTTGGCTCCGGGTATTTACGTAGCAGGAAAAATGATGCTAGGATTTGGTGAAGAGAGGTCTCTTGCAGTGGATTTCTTCTAACGGAAACATCGTTGGGGTTATAAACTATTATCGAGAGTAGCTATATAGGTTGATACCTTTTGATTTATTTGAATTCATTAAAAGTGTGAAAAAATGGACCTTGCTTCACCTAGCGCCCCCATATTTTTTCCTGCCACACAGGAAAACTGAAAATGTAAACAACGGAATTCATATATTCTATAGTTTTGGTAAACTGGTCATTACAAAATTTCAGGGTTCCCAGATTTTTCAGGGTCTATCTAACTGATATCTATCTAACTAGCTAGACACCCTTATTCCTTCCTTACACATAGCTTTAATCATAAGCAGAAAGAGATTCAAAAATAGGATAAAGATAACACGGATATTGGGTTAAAACTGCTTAATGACATAAAGAACTCCTACACTCAACACTAGACTTTACAGTCATGTGAGACTTCGCTTCTTGCGCGCCATCTTATTTCAATCTCTCTTTCGACAGGTGCACCGTTTTAATTTATGCAAACTTCGATTGTTCATAGCAAATGCGTCATTGACAATTGTTTTGTTGTTAAGGAATAAATTAAGCTCATTGTTCAGGTCTCAATCCTTGCAATTTCATTGGCTCGCGTATCTAAGTAACCACAGTTCCAACAAATGCTCAAAAGAAGCCTGCGCGGTAATTCGTTGTCGTCAAAGTAGAAAGAAAGGCTGTTTGTTGTGGAAAATAAATCAAGTTTCTATGTACCGTAAACACCAGCCATGTCTGTTGCGAGTAGAATATGAAGATTAATATTTTTATTATATTATGTTAACAGTTACTCGTTCTAATTTGTTTCTTATGTCAAATGATCCTTCGATGACTGGTACATCTGCTCAACACATTGATACTACAAACATGAGGGGACTTCATGGAGAAGTTTTGCCTCCATTAAAGGCGTCAAACAAAAATTCGATAAATAAACTTAATCAAGAAAATGTAGGACATTTGCCACATTTAGGATCTATTCAAGTTCAACAACTCTACGAAGAAGATGGAAGTCATCACAACAAAGTTAAGACGGATAAACGTCCACTTCCAACAGTTTCGAACAACAACAACAACCACTCAAGATCCGCAAGCAGCCCAGACAGAAGATCTACCACATCAGCAGAATCCTCTAAAAGTAAAGGACAGTCTATGACCCCAGAGCAATCCATGAAATTGTATATGCATAAACTTACAACATTTGAACATCACGAGGTATTTAATTTTCCACAAGTTTACTTTGTTGGACAAAGTGCAAAGAAACGTCAGGGAGTTGTTGGTGGAACAAATAATAATGGCTATGATGATGATCAAGGTTCATACATTTTAGTGCCACATGATCATATCCAGTACAGGTATGAAATATTAAAAGTGATTGGTAAAGGAAGTTTTGGATCTGTTATAAAAGCTTTTGACCATAAAAATCAAGTGCATGTAGCATTAAAAATTATCCGTAATGAGAAAAGATTTCATCGTCAAGCTGCTGAAGAAGTTCGTATTTTGGAGCATTTAAGAAAGCAAGACAAAGATAACACATACAATATCATTCACATGTTAGAACACTTTCAATTTCGTAATCACATGTGCATTACATTTGAGTTACTCAGTATCAATCTTTACGAACTTATTAAAAAGAACAAATTCCAAGGATTTTCTTTGCAATTAGTGAGAAAGTTTGCACATTCTATGTTACAATGTCTGGAAGCTCTTCACAGAAATCGAATTATTCATTGCGATTTAAAGCCGGAGAATGTTTTGCTGAAACAACAAGGACGTAGTGGAATTAAAGTTATAGACTTTGGTTCAAGTTGTTATGAACATCAGAGAATCTACACCTACATTCAGTCTAGATTTTATAGAGCACCGGAAGTTGTGCTGGGAGCTCGTTATGGTATGCCAATTGATATGTGGAGTTTTGGTTGTATATTGTCAGAGTTACTAACTGGTTATCCACTGTTTCCTGGAGAAGATGAAGGGGATCAGCTAGCTTGTGTTATAGAACTCCTTGGTATGCCACCTGAAAGGCTACTAGAAGGATCAAAACGAGCAAAAAATTTTATCAGTTCAAAGGGCTACCCGCGATATTGCACAGTAACATCTTTACCAGATGGGAGTACAGTTTTGACTGGTGGTCGTTCAAGACATGGAAAAAGTAGAGGTCCACCTGCTTCAAAGGACTTTGTAACTGCATTAAAAGGATGTGATGATCCATTATTTATAGACTTTTTAAAGAAATGCCTTGAGTGGGATCCTAGTCAAAGAATGATCCCTTCTCAGGCACTCAGACATCCTTGGCTACGCCGAAGATTACCGCGTGCACCAGCTGAAGCTAATGCATTGACGAATCACCAGCATATAAGTGACAAAAATAAACACAACAGACAACACTCTGCCACCATAACAGTTAACAAACTTCCACCTACTCAGCCCCCTTCATCGAAACACAGGAGAAGGACATCTGAGAATGTTACAATGTCAGAACAAAACACTGACTTAAACCCACGTACTGTATTACCAAAAATTGTGGGAAGATAATTTTAGCTTTTAAATTTTAGCAGATTTATGTGTGAAATCACGATAAAGTGCAGTATACATTTTGCTCTTTTATATTTATTTATCATGCTCTTTATGTAGGATTTTATAATTTTAAACTTCAATTTTCAACAAGTGAAAGCTTCTCTCTTTTGTAATAGTCAGTATGTTGCTATCAGTGGGTTTAAGAGGACAAAAGCATAATGCGTCATTAGCATACTTTTGAGACCAAGACAATTATTGGTTTCATTGTGGTAATTGTTTTGCTTATTATGAGCAATATATTATAATTACAAATTATATTAAACACTGGGGGGAATTTTCCTGTAGAAGGTTGGAGGTTTTGTTGAGCATTTCAATCATATAATAGATTTTGAATAAATGCCTGAATTTTATAATAAGTGAATAGAGTTTTATTGATAACAACTGGATTGAGTATGCAGTGCTGTTACTACATACCTTTGAGTATACATGAAAATTTAATGAAAACAATCTTGCTACCATTTTATGTTCAATGCTTTTTATTTCTATAAATCGATAAAATTAAACTTGATTTTGTATAACACTAACATTTTTTTAACATGACCTCGCACGTATAGGGATAAAATCAGGCATTTATTGAAAATATTATATTTACTGAAACTCCAACCTCAAGTTTATGAATTTTTAATGATAATTTTATAGCTTGCTCTGTTCTGGTTTAAGTTTTCTTCTAACAAAAATATCCTAATAGTTTATTTAACTACCGTTTTATTCATAGTTATCTGTTCTGTTTTTAACTTCAGAGGAATATCTAAAATCTATAAAAAATTGGGGCATTTTAGGTGTTTTAACATTACCATAAGAAGCCTTAAAAATAAATCTTTTTATATCTTGATTCACAAAATTAACTTTCTAACATAGGAATATCTATATTGTATATATATACAGAGGTGAATGGATATTGTGTATAGTGTAGAAAGGATAAAAGAAACATCTGCCGGCTAATATTCAGTTGCTATGTAGCTTTCCGCCATCTTGCATTTATTTCAGGTGAAGGTGTTTTAAACCTGAAGCTAGGAAAATGAAGAACACAATCTGTCGTAATTAAAAAAAAAATTCTAAAATTATTTTTCAAAGGTACTTTCGTCCAATTGATTTGCTCAACGCTTTGTTTATGTTCGTTGCCATAGTGTCTATTTGACTTGCAAAATAAATAAAAAAAACTGTCGTGTTTTCTGAACTGTAAAGCCTTTCCTTTGATAATTTTGTACATAAAAGTCTATCCTTTGTAAAGTCTGTACATAGCAACTGTGTATTGTGCAAGAGTGTTTACATCGACAATCTTTTGATGTCTTTTTGTGTATTATGAAGATATAAAAAATGTTGCTATTGCCTTTAGGAATTTAACCTGTTGGTATAAAAAATCAATAACGATTCTACCTATTTTTTTTCTGATAATTTTTTATATCACAAAGAGCTTGGTCTTTATTTCCTTATTTTAACCACTTTTAACGCATTTTATTATCACGATTTTTTCACTACGTTTGACCACTTGATGTGTCACGAGGAGTCGGCTTTAAAAAAGGGCTGACAAAGATTTTATTCAAAGACTGACGAATTTATATCTCTCGATTTAGCCTCGATAGTAGCCTCGATAGTAGCCTCGATAGTAGCCTCTATGAATTGACATATTTCTGGCAGTATTCAACGCCTTGAATAAAATCTTACACTGTATACACACTACGCTCTGAAGAATATTACTTTTAAACTGTACAAAACGTATTTTATTATTGCAAAGAATATCTGGTGTGTAGAATTTATAGGCTTATGTATATATGTGTTAATATTGTACAGCATAAAACGTAACAAAGGCGATAATGTACTTTTGTACGAAATTACACAAGTTGTATTTTTTCTACAGCTCGTCGCTGAATATTTGTCACATTAGCAAATTGCACGTGTGAATCCATTTAGACTATTTTCGGTAAAAGCAAATCTTTCCATGTTTATGGGCGTACAGGTAGATCTTATTCGCAAACCTATGTTTCGCAACTTATTAAAACAATGAATAATTTTTTTTGGCATCAACTAATAAAATCGTCCCGCTCGAAAAATTTCCAGTGACGTTCTCGTAGCCGCAAAATTAGAACACCTCAGACCGTTGTTACTGAGCGGTTTCACTATCAAATAATTAAAAAATTTAAAAGCGCCTTAGGGATAAGGTTTCACGCATATCCTAATCCTGAGATCGTTCTGATAACAGAAAAAGTCTGGAGAGGTGAGGATGCCATTTACACTAATTCACAGGGGTGTTTTCCCCTCTCATGAATTTGTCGCGTTATCAAAATGTGGCATTGCTTGCGTAGAAAGATGACGCAAGAAAATGTTATAATGTTTTTTTGATGTTCGGTACAAAAAACACATCACATACAAATAATAAGATGACTAATCATTCAAGTCTTTATCGTTTGATTTTATTAAAAATGTCTAGAAACTCAATTACGTAATGCTAATTTTAATTGCTGCGTTAATAGTCAGCTGAGTGATTGTTCTTTTAAACTGTTTTCTTTATCGATATGTCATCTTAAAATTGATGCGTGTTTTATTTATGTTGTTTCTATGACAACTAATCACGTGATATAACATATTAGTTCCCAGTATACGCTTTTATATAAACAACTCAGAATATTGGGTGAGGGGTTAATGTTTTTTTAGTTTAAATTTCACAGGCTCAACTGTTCTTACTTGTTGCTTTGTTTTTTGATAGATTTGAGCCACATGTTATCTATAAGATGTTTCTTACAGAAATAAAACCGTGTATTCCTTAACATATACTGTGCATATTAAGCTTGTGTGGTATCCGCGCACCGTAAGAAAAAAATTTAAGCGCCGCCCGACCGGCGAGTTTTTAGTTTTAAGCCCGGGACGCTCGTTTAAGCCCGGGACGCTCTTTTTTTTCAAAGAAAAATGAAATTAACACCTCACACAAATAACTCTATCGATATACAATCAGAGGGAAACTTATTGACGCAATCGTCTGTTTCATGAAATGACCATTTTGATAGCATCTTTATAACACAGTCCGTTTCAACAGTTTCGTCAGTGCTAACCTTAACTTGAGACATTACATTAAAAATGATAGTTTCGAAAGATTAGTCGTTGTAATGACGATTTTCGTTAGTTGTCAGCGCAATCAAAGTACGTTAAATATATTATCCGAGAAAGCAAAACTTTTCAACCACAGCTCGTGCCTTTTTTTTTTGGTCTGCATTTGTTTAATCCTTGTTGAGTATCCAAACCACTGACGGTGGATCGATGATGAAGAAGTTTTATTTGACAAAGGAGATTGTCGAAAGTTAAAAAAAAAATGTTTTCATATTATCCCTACTCCCCGGTGCAGGGTTCAGAGTATCGATGTAGAGAAATGATGTTGTGTGGGTAAAGGGTTGACCTAAGGTAGGTGATAAGTGAATTAGGTGAATTACACCTGTAACAATACGATACTGATATCTAGAGGGTATCACTGCACCCCGGGTAAAACTAGGCTGACAACAGAGCTAGTGTGTGTTGACAGCGGAGTCGATGGATACGATGCATACACAAGAAAAAAGGCTGGACAGTGTAGTCACGTTAAAGTTATTAAAGACCCGGACCCCTCGCCTAAACGGATTGTAGGGACGCGGAACTATTGAGAACAACCATTTCGGAATTGAAAAATATAATATAAAGAACCGGCGCGAACTAAAACATCTTTTAGTCAAAGTTACTAAATTCGACGAAGTGGCCTAACGCTACTTGGTTATAAACTGAGGCGAACGCGCCAGAAGTTGCATGCTCTGCGCGGACTACTCGGCGAATAGAAAATAGTGGGAACGTTCATGGTTTATAATACGCCTTAAACCTTCTATATATATATTCAGTTAGTTACGTTGGTAATAATTTTTTCAAGAAATTGTTATAACGAAGGTGAGACATATTTTTGTTGGAGCGCAGGCTAGTCATGAATTTCCCGTGAAAGCATATCATAGCAGTTGGGATGGATAATCGAGACCAATTTAAACATTAACTTTATTCTTCCTGTTCAGTTCTTGTAAAAAATTATTGCATTCTCAGGGAGTGATTAGTATTCCCAACGTTTTCTTTTGTTTGTGATTTTCGAATTTTGTTTGTGTGTGTTTTTTTCTTCTCCTACTTCACAATGACCCGAGAAATTAGATTTCAAACCGCAATGAAATTCCGTCGTGTTTACATGAAGTTTTAAGTTTCAGAGTTGCACAATAGCGTTGCGCAATATCTTTGTTTACATGCGCAGTAGTTTGCACATGCGCAATAGCTTTGTACACTTCGAGTAAGTTGTTCTGCGGGAAAAAGGAAATTTATTCCGGTCATTTTACCGAACCAAATGAAATCAACACCAAAGTGTCTTTTTTCAGTTCGCCCGGAATTGTGTAAACATTAAGACTAAACTAGATATCGAATTGAATTTTTATTTTGTTCCTGAAATGAAACTTTATGTAAATTAGGGCCGTCTGAGATGACTTAATACATTAGATTAGAGTTTATCAGTATATCTATAACCATTAGTTAATCAGATAATCTCACGTAATAACACTTGACAACCTTACATGACAACCTCTCTATTTTAGTTCTTATCTATCTATTTTTTTGTCATTATGTGTTGCTGTTCAGTACAGGCGTCCACCAAAAACAGCTAGAATTCATGCTCGGGCCATTCTACAACTGTTATATAGGATGAAATAGCCCTGAGAACGAGGAGACTGCACTTTATAGTACATGTTGTTATTATCTCGGTATTCAAATGTCTTACTTTGGGTTCTTGTTTGAAAGTCTCGAAAAATTCAACTTGATACGTATGGCTACAATCCTTGCCA
This sequence comes from Hydractinia echinata, assembly GCA_030067915.1. NCBI lineage: Eukaryota > Metazoa > Cnidaria > Hydrozoa > Anthoathecata > Hydractiniidae > Hydractinia > Hydractinia echinata. The sequence continues at coordinate 763,288 of JASGCC010000035.1, read as the reverse complement.
TAAATTGAGGCGAAATATTTTGCATAAAAACTCTTCTCTTTGCATCAATGTTGTCAAGCCGGAGGTCAAGAAGAGGGGAAATAAATATTAATTGTTGTTATTTTTCCCTTTTGCAATTTAATTTATGTCAAGGATTGTAGTCGTTAGCCCGTGGAACAATACATAGGTTTGCTCCTCGCACATATTCCGGTCCTTAGACTAACGGCTGTCGTTTAGATCCTTTAGCCCGTGGAACAATGCACCGGTTTGCTCCTCGTACATATTCCGGTCCTTAGACTAACGGCCACCGTTTATATTCTTTAGCCCGTGGAACCATGCACCGGTTTGCTCCTCGTACATATTCTGGATCTCGTCATTTATATTTTATCGCTATTTTACTCATCCTTAGCACAAAGTATCAATTCGGCTACCATTTTAAACAGCAGATTAATATAGTGAACTTTTGCCCCACTTTGTAATTCATCGTTGCCCCACTTTGTAATTTTCGAAGCTGCCCCACTTTGTAATAATGTCTTGCCCCACTTTGTAATATTTGGTTTATTTTGCTCATGAAATAGCCTTTCAGGCGCTCCCGTAGGAAAAAAACTTTAGAAGAGGGTTGCGCACTATGAATTCAAAACAAAGCACACTGAAAGGGGACTCAAATTGAAAGTTAATAAAAATGATAAAGTGAAAATATGCTTGCGGGTTCATTGTACATGTGTACAAGTATATCAAAATAGTATAGCTGCAGTTGGATTTTTTTTGAAAGAAACAAAAGACAAAAAAAACCCAGAAAAGCAACGAAAGAGTATGTTTTTTTGCATTTGTATTTCTTGAAAATTTCCTCATCACCAGCTAGTTTTCTCTCACGAGTTCTGCAACGACACGTGTCACTATTATTCAAGGTGTCGAAACAATGAAATAACTTTTGAATGATAACCATCAAGCTGCTGTCAATTTTGATAAAGTTAGCTGGGTTGTAGCAGCCTAATGTAGCACACGTTTTTCATTTTGAGTTGGCAAAAAAGGTTTCTTACCTGATAAATCTTGATGGTCACACTGCAACATAAACAAACACGTAGCCATCCTCCTGTCCTTGTCTATAGCTGAAGCCATAATGAACGGAAAGGAACTAAAGAAACAGCTGTGGCATTCAAAAATAACATTAACGCAGTTATCTTAAGATACCTGCAGTTATTTTAAGATAACTGTATTAATGTGACTTTGGGATGCCATGGCCAGCTTTCTTCGCCGAGAATGTGAGATGCTACGGTCAACGGCGGTAAAAAACAATGATCGTGATAAATGTGACTGGCATTGGGTTATGGAAAACTGCCGTAAATTTAGCAAAATTCGGAGAAAAGCACTCCTCAGTCGGCGAGATGTGCTTCTCGCCGAGTTTACCAGATTGAACGGAACCGGATGAAAGCCTATATGTGTATAACTGTATATTAAACAGAACGAAATGTTAAATCGGTACCGTAACATTCGACAAAATCGTCCGGAAATCGTCCATGTTATGTTATGCTAGAAAAACACTTCAGCTAGTTCATTTTTTCACAAAAAGAAATCAGTATATGCAACAACGCCTGTTTATCAAAATTAAAATGAATCATGCTACTAACGTGTGACACGCGTTTCATCGCAATAAACAAGACAGATCATCCCGAACACGGATAACATCGAAAAAGATGACGTCATAAAAATTGCATACTGGTCAGCATGCAAAAAATCAAATATTACAAGTGGGACAAGACATTATTACAAAGTAGGGCAGCTTCGAAAATTACAAAGTGGGGCAACAATGAATTACAAAGTGGGGCAGCTTCGAAATTACAAAGTGGGGCAAAAGTTATTACAAAGTGGGGCAGGTATTACAAAGTGAGGCAACATAATTACAAAGCGGGGCAATTATTACAAAGTGGGGCATAACAAGCCTTAAGGACCGGATACATTTGTATCATATCACTGAATTATACCTTATAATATCAATATAATCTATATTATAATGCCCGTATACGTCTGTCCGTCTGTCTGTCACGCAAAATGGTAGCTTAGCTGCGACGGGCGAACCCGTGGATTTTTCCACGGGCTAACGACTAGTTTCTTAAAATTTGTTTAAAAAATTTCTTATAATATGGCTATATTATGTGTAATTGTAACATATGGCATGACCTCATAATTTGCTGCATGGCTGTAATATTTGAATAAAATCAAACGAGTTTGATTTTAATAATATTGTTGGTGATCTGGTTTCGAATGCCTTTTGTCTGTGTGACAATAGATCTATTATCTGCTAGCGTTGTTGTGGCAACGATTATATGAAATTAAATGAAATTATAACGATATTATAACAAATTATAAGTAATTGTAGAAAAATTATAACTGTATTATAGAATATATTTAATGATATTTTACCAGTGTATCCTGGCCTTGAAGAGTTCTGTGTGTTTTGTTGAAGAAAATGTCGTACGAAGATGCAGCTACGAGGTAAGTTTTTTAAAAAGAACTTTATCAAACCATGCTTCGTATGACAATTCGAGAAAATTTTCATTATGTTTTTATTTTTCACCTTTTAAGATTTGCGAGGATGCAACAGCAAATCGTATGTCAAGCACAACAGAATAATGATCCTTTTACGCTACCATCACCTCCCGGGTATTATTATCAGTCAAGCCCAAAGTCTTATCCAGAAACGAGCACTACAACATTACCTTCTAAAAGAAAGAGGGGACGCCCTAGTGGTAAAACTAAAAAAAGCACATACTAATGGTCAGATGAGGAAACAAGGAAGTTGTGCGGGGTGTTGGTGAAAGAAGACGTGCTATACAACTCAAAACACCCTAAACATTTTGTCAAAGAAGAGAGAGAAAGGGCTATCAAACGAATCGTCGATGCTTTAAAGTCTCGTGATATTGAGTTAAACGAGTTAAAGATGACCTCGTTGAGATCGTATTACTGCTTCCAAAGGAACAAGCAAAGGCTATCAAAAACAAGTGGCGCTGGTACGTCTGAGGTGTACAAAAGTAATTGGAAATTCTTTAATGACTTATCCTTTTTAAATGATAACGTAGTACCGCGAACCATTCTCGACCCCAGAGCTCTTTGAGATAAACTCGAAAGGTTTTAATCTCAAAGACCTCTGGGGACGAGAATGACCGCGAACATCAGTTAGTAATGTAAGTCAACCAAGTCTTAATTGTGATGACAGTGATGATTCTTCTATTGCTTCAAGTTCGTCAAAAACAGGAAGAAATGTCAGGGATAACACCATAAAAACTACAAATGAAGTTTTGAAGGTATGTTTACAACCACTTACAACCCCCCAGGACCCCAAAACGACAGAAATCACCTGATGAATCTTTTTTTGAAATGCTGGGAAACATATTAAAGGAGGTTCCGGAGGGCGAATCGAAAGATATGCTTAAGCTCAAAATGCATAAAGCTGCTTTAGATGCAAAGTATGGAAGGCCAGAATTTGATTCGTCTTTGTAAGCATGTAGGAGAAATAAAGTGTTTTTAAAATGCATGATATTTCATTTTGTAACATCCCATCTACAGTTTTCCCGTCGATAAATATGTGCATCAGTTAAAACGCATGATTCCATTGCCAATCAACCTGTCCCGCTGTCATAAAATAATCTGTGAGTTCTTGCCTTATCTCATCTGCTCTTATGCTTGCATTTCTGCATCGCGTAGGTGGTAAATTCATGAACGTATTTCCTGAAACTTCTAAGCGCCAATCTGCAAAAATAATTTCTCCCGTAACAGGATCTTGTGCGTCGCAATAGCCTGGTGGTGTGTAGGAAGACGTTGACTTTTTCCGCAGTATGTTATGTAGCACTAGAGAGGCGAGAGTGATGGTTTGAACGTTTTCAACATTCAAGTTTGAACGAGTTGAAAATAGTCTAAACTTACTGACCCAAATACCAAAAGCATTTTCTGTTACTCGTCGGAATCTTAAAAGTCGATAGTTGAAAATCCTCTTCTCGATAGTAAGATTTCTTCGACTGTACGGCTTCATACAAAACGTGTCAAGTTGGAAAGCATCGTCGCCAACAAACAACATTGGAATTTTTTCCGGTGGTTTAATTGTTGGATAGCCCGGGGGGTGGGGGGGGGGGAGTTGGCAAGTACTGGGGCGCTTGTAAATTCAATGTATTATTTCGTATCGCTGAATAAATTGGGGAGTTTTTGAGTATTCCACCGTCACTTATTCTTCCGAAGGCGAGGAATCTCAAAGTGACAGCAAGTCTTTCCTCTGCGGGAATAGGTTTTCGAAATCAAGTTGTAGCTTTCGTTATTTTCGGCTCAACTAAACTTAACAGTTCCTATAAAAATAGTTACAAACATATAGTTGTATATAATTTGTCGATATGTTATCATGATTGCGAATATTAGTGGGTACCTCAAATGTTTCTGTGTTCATACGGAGATATTTTCTGTAGTCGTGTTCATCACTCAAGCGAAGTTCAGAAACAATGTTGTGATATACACTACGATCGTTTCTTCTACGTAGCCAATCTTTAACCCATATCTTCCGTTTTCGATTTCTTCTTTCAGGGATTTCTTGAAGGCAGTAATTAACGTTAAATGTACATGCGTTGAGAAGAAGTAATGTTATCGTTTCTTCATCCATCACAAGAAAGATAATACTCAATCATTTGCTTTAAATATGCTCAATTTATATTGCTTAGATTATTACATGAAATTAGAAATAAAACAAGATGCAGGCGCTGCATAAACTATCTCGCTATTAAAAATGCACAACTATGAAACATCGACAATGCGACCCAATTCTACAATTTCTGCTAACAAAAAATACAGCCTATCATTCATGGTTGTTAAAGTCGCGCGATTGAAACGTTTATGGTCTTAAACGGCATTTAGGTGACAAAAAACACTTTGATGTCACTATCATGTTCAGTATACTTTTCTTGTTAACTGAGCCAAATTTTGTCGAAAATAAAGTGGTTTTAATTTTTGGACCAATTTTGGCCTAAAATGACATTTAGGTGACAAAAATCAAAATTATGATGTCGCCATTATGTTTAGCATACTTTTTTTGTTAACTGTGCCAAATTTTGTCGAAAACAAATACCAATTTTGGTCTGAAACGTCATTTAGATGACTTCTAAGTACTTAGAGAGTTTAGGTACGAAGTTTAAATCTGTGACGTTGCAATTGACCATTTGGGACATAGTTAGCCAGTTACGAGTTGGAAACCAATACTATCCTCGCAGGCGAGATAGTAATTATATGAAATTAAATGAAATTATAACGATATTATAACAAATTATAAGTATATTGTAGAAAAATTATAACTGTATTATAGAATATATTTAATGATATTATACAAGTGCATCCTGGCCTTTAGGAAAATTCACGGAAATTGATATTTTTCAGATATTATTCATATTTTCTATTTCGTGGTCACAAAAGTCAGCAGTGAAAAGGCAAAGAGAATATGGCGAGTATAGCTGCAAGCGATGTAACTGTAGGTGAAGATGTTATCTTGACTACCAACACAAGACACAACAAAGATGTAAACAGTAATAGTTTTTAAGAACAGGATCTTGTCATTCGTAATTGGATGATTCAAGAAAAACTTCCTAACAAATCTTAGTATAGCCTTTTCAAGCAAACAAGAAATCGAAAATAAAGGTTAACCTTCAGACTCTGAAGCAGCCTATAGGTGTAATGTCCTTATTTGCCTTGTTGAGATCAACAAGGCAAATAAGGACATTACACCTATAAGCCATAACTCGTGATCAATAAGAAAGGTCTTATGAAAGAGGCTTAAATTTTCTATTGGTGCCTAAATTGGTCAACGTCGAAACAATAGGTAGGCAGGTATCGCGTTCAATAACGAAAAATTGTCGGTGAGAACCATAAATATTTCACGAGTTCGAAAAAAAAGCTCCTATTTGGGGTTGTATTACTACTTTCAGTTACAGTTTCCATTCTCTTTTATACACTGGAACACTTAAATTTAACATTTCCATGCGATTTTTTCCAAGTTTTATGTATCCAAAGCTATCCATGACATTTTGACAAGCTTCTTCCACATCGTATGAAAAGTTTAGCGGAATTGTTGCTCTCCATTTCTGACTTGCCAATTTTATGTTTCTTTCAATACTATAGTCTGTATTTCCAATCGTTGTAACATTTCCAACTCGAAATAAATATTCGTTATACTCTTGTGTGTAATTTAAACCAACAAAATTGCAAATTTCTTTCATTTTCGGTATCAAATTCTCACACAGATCCTCGTAACGTAACACTTCGAAGCTGTCAAAACTCTTCAGAGCATTATACTCATCGAAGATATAATCACATATTGATTTTTTTACACTTTCATCTTCAGATACTTTCCATCCTAATCTAGCCATTGAGAAAAGAGTTGCTCTAGGATCCCGTACAAGTTGGATTACCTTAACATTATCATGTTTGAGCAATTGAAGTACATCTTTAGCACCCAATGGAATTCTATCCTGTAACACCTTAACAACAACTAGCTTTTCCTCGCTTCTGCAATCTTCGTTTAAAGCGGTAATATTAACATTCAGATCTTCTCGTGATGAAAACTTCGTGCTCCAAATGCGATTGGAATATGCTAGTTTATGATTAAGATACTTGTCTTTATTCCAGCTAATGTTGCAAGAAAAAAGCTGATCTAAATATTCCGCTATTTGTATTGTAGATATGTTATAATTATGCACCCACAACATTGGGTTTAATGGCTCGAAATGATATATCACCTTTCTGTTGTTTTTTAAAAGGTTTCCGAGAAAACTGGATCCACTTCTCCCTGATGTAATGATCAACAAAGCAGGACGATCTTTTTTGTTGCGATGCACGGTTGTGTTAAGAAAGAGGAAGCGACCAAGTAAAATAATATTACCAACAGTAAATAAACACAAACAAACCAAGAAACGAAATTTGAGTAACATCTCTAGCAAACCTGGCCATTGGTTTAATATATATTCTTCAGAATAAAATTTTTTTAATAAATACTTTTACATTCTTATTACGACTTTTATGTCACATCTAATAGATAAGTCTATATGATTATTAATAATTATTATTTTCATCCTTTTTTAATTATTATTATTAATTTAATTTAATTTAAATTAATAATTAAATAAATTTAATTTAAATTAATAAATTTAAATTAATAATTAAATTAATTTAATTATTATTATTGATTATTAATAATTATCATAAACTAGCATATATAGAGTAGAATATATATATTTATAATTATTGACGAAGAAGGGAGGGGTTAGAAAGAACAGCATTTAATCAAAGAAATGGACGAGCTTGGATTCCTAATATGATAACAGCAGGAAAACAGCAACATGCACATTCATTTTTTTACAAAAGCAACAATCAAAGCTTTTCTGTATTTCACAGGCTCAACTGTTGCTTGTCTGTTTTTTATTGACTATCTGCTTGGGAAGTCAAAATTCATCTTTTTGATTTCTCAGTTATGCCAGCAAATCAAACTTCTGTTTTGGTAGGTGTAGGTTAAAGTGTTTTTATGTTTTGTTTATGTTATAGAGTTCCATACTGTGCTAGTCTGGACACTAGCGAAACAGCTTGGTGTGATGAATTTCAGAATCCCTTTGCAGATTGCAAGTCTTTTAAACAAGTTTCTGCAGTAACTTGCTGAAAGGATATTCCGTTAGTAAAAAGATTAGGTTTAAACCTGTGTGGTTAGCTAGCTGAAGACAGTCAAAAATCTTATCTGTCATGTCATAATATTGATTAGTCAGAAAAGTTGCTTTCAAAGTTGCCATAATCTTGCCAAACAAATAAAAGATGTCAATTTTTGTTGTTGTTGCATTACCCACCCAACGTCAAGCCACTAGACATGAATTTGGTTTTTAGCTAAATCTTTCCAAGATTCGTTCAGTATTTTGTTTGTGAAAAGCCGCCTAATTATGTATACTAATGACTCACCTGGAAAGATGCACAAATATTCCCATTTTGTGAAACGTTTTTCTTCAGGAAATTACTTAAATCAAACGGTCCTAAAAGAGCGTACTAGAAGCTTTTGGCATTAAAATTTGCACAAAAACATCCATCTATAACGCTTTCAAGTAACAGTCCTGACAGTGTGTGATAGATTCCAACTTTCTATCCTCGTAACTTCCAACTATCTTTTTACCAATGACCAGAAAGTAAGGTGTTTATTGCTATCTTTGTTCTACTGAGTTTTAGTTTTTTTAAATAAGAAAGAGGAAGTACTATTTTTTCAAGTTTTTCAGATTTCACATCTTAGTGACATAAGAAGACATTAACAAATAAGAGTAACAGACTGCCAATTCATAAACAAGTAAACAAACAAACAAACAAACATTAAAATTTCTCTAAATCCTTTTTTTGTAAATCTGTTCTCTTCTTTAGACTCTGTATAATAAAGGGTAATACGTTCAACACGACAAACATGGTGGCATAACAAGTGCAATTATGCACGTTACCATAGAAACCCTTTTCAAAAGCGTTAAAGAACAAAAGAAACATATTATTATTCGATGTTTCTTGTTTATAACAACAAATTAAACGTCTTTTTTATCTACTTCTTTTCTTCTCTTTCATTTCTGTCTATTTTAATATTAACCAAAACTATTGTAAATACGACCTTCATATAAGCGCGCGCGCACAGCGCACAAACGTTATACGCGTTCGCATATTTCGGGATTATCTCCAGCAGGAACTAGCAAGGATGCGTTTTTTAAAAAACAAGTGGTAACCAAAAAGTAACCATGCCTGTTTTTATTCGCAAAATATTTCCTCCTTAACAGAAAACATTATTGTTTTCTGAGTAGTAATCAGGAAAGAGCCGATGTTCAGACCTATGTTGTCAGAATCCGGCAACAACACTTTAGGCCGAATTGTTTACTGATACTGTCATCCCGTATTGTCGGGATAAGTAAAATAATTTATTTATTTTATCAAGTAATTAATCTTCAGAAACTATATCTTTTGTATGCAGGGGTTGAAAACCTTTATGAAACCCTTGAATAAAATTTACAAAGTAACTCAAGTCATATCATCATGTTAGGAGGATCCTAGCTTCATGTAAAGATTCTCAGACAACATGGGTAGGCATAGTCTCTACACATATTTGCCTAGATGTATAAGGACAATACGGGCAGGCATATTTTCTCCATCTGATTCGATATATTTTACACACGAAATGCAGAACCAATCATAAACTAGTTCCTTAGTGAGTTTCACACAAGTATAGTCAAACTAAGCAACACTCATAAATACTTGCGCTGGTGTTATATTGGTTTGTATCATCATCAGTCTTTATGTTGTAGCCTCACAATGGCGCGGTTCCATAGTCCCCATTCTATGTTATAGCTAATATTCAAGGAGTAGAATAAATAAACGTTCCTGTTGAGAATCTCGACTCGTGAACACAACACTGCTTTTTTTACATAGCCACACATAGGTAATTGCAGGCATGGATTGCACCGCCTGTTTCATTACAAAACCTTCTTAGAACTTGTCAATACACAGGCCTAAAACCTTACAAGGTCGGATTGCACTGAAATAACCATTTATAGCTACGAATATTCGAGACTGTATATACCTTACTTTACCTTCCAAAAATAATCAGACATGGCTATTATAAAGAGCAAAACTGATGGTTTTGAGAAAGAGGAGTTGAAAAACTTATCGCTCAATGCAGTGACCCCATCAAAATTGAGATACTGAACCCAACATTTTGGCAACAAAAAAGGCGGCAGCTATGTAAACATAAAAAAACTATTAGAGTCACAAACTAATAACCAAACTTATGGAAAACCTGAGCTCCTTCTTGGAGTTGCTAGTTGGCTAGCATACTATATATATAAAAAATAAAAAATTACCCGAAAATAAAGTTAAAAAAATGAATAAACTTATTGTGATCCACGCGAAATACTTCTTAACCATGCTGTCGGAAGGCAGCCTATATTGTCTTTCTTCGATATTATCAAAATCTCGGGCAACATAGATGTTTGAGAAAACATGGCTCGCACCCTGCAATGCAACGGGAAGGTATCCGTTAGGGTTAGGGTTAGCTATCCTTCGGTTAGGTATCCTTCGTACACTTTATTTATTAATACACTTTATGCATCGTCTACTGATATCACTAAAGTGAAGCAGAAGTTAGAAAAAGCTTTAGTTTTTGTATCGGAATGGTTCTCTAAAAATGGTCTTCAGCTTATTGCTGAAAACGCTAAAAGATGTCTCACTTTTCACTGCCATTGGAAGACTGTCCCATAACTGAGCACCAATATGAGAAGCAGACTGTAGACCAAATCTTGTAGATCTAATTCTGTTTCTCATAATAGCGCACCCCCTTCGCAAATTGTATAGTGGAGTTTCTACAAAAGGAAAAACACTTTGCATATAGGATGGGCTTAAACCATTTCTAGTCTTAAATACCTCTCTAAGTAATATCTCACAATAATGACGGTGCATAGTTTTGCAGACCGATCTCTCTTGTGTAGGATCATAACACAACTCAAGGGCTCTGCTATGCACTCGTTCTATTTTTGCGAGAGATGACCTAGTTGTGAAAGACCAAATAAGAGGACAATATCTGGTTTCTGACGCTACAAACGAATTCGCTATAATACTTCGTTTATCAAATGACATAAATATAGATATTCGTCTTAAAGCAGATAACTTGGCACTAGCCTTTCCTTCACAAAGCATTTACATGCTTTGTGAAGGAAAGGGCATTGTCAAAGTTAACTCCCAACAATTTTACATTGCTACATTCCCTTAAAACGTTTCCATTAAAACTTATTAAAACGGGAGAAAGCCTTGCTTTCCCAAACACAATTAGTTGACACTTATCAGCATTAAGCTGAAGACCATTTTTAGAGAACCATTCCGATACAAAAACTAAAGCTTTTTCTAACTTCTGCTTCACTTTAGTGATATCAGTAGACGATGCATAAAGTGTATTAATAAATAAAGTGTACGAAGGATAGCTAAAGTATTTGGAGTACCGACGAATTGCCAGGGTTTGTTGTCTAATGTCAAAGCCGCTACTGATTACTTGACTACGATGGGAATAAGTAAAGAATTCCTGGAGACGAGTTTAGATGGTTCTAAAATCAAAGAAGTGTATAATACGTTGGACCACAGTTAATTTTTTTGATATAGTGCTTTCTAGAATTGCTAGAGTATATCTATTTTTGATTTTTAACCTCGCTGCTAGAACTTTCTGCTTTTCGTACGCGTTTTATTAGAAGAACCACACTTGAGGTTTACAATAACTGTTCCTAATTTTGGGTCATTTTAGAGGCTTAGTTAGAATTACCATGTCTCTAGCGCTTCCATAAAAACAAACAAAGGCAAATATCGTCGTGGAAAGGTTAATCTTTGATTTATAGCCTTAAGCAACCTCGTTCAAAATCATTTTTGGTTATTTATTAGCTAGAGATAATTAAGAAATCAAAATCAACCAATCAGATCACAGAAATTAAAGTAATTAACTTTTTTTACGAACCTGAAATGATTAACATTTCTCTTTTTTTCTACAAGAGTTCGCACGTTTGTCTCGAACTATTTTGCAATTTTCTAAATATTCGCTTTTTGAGTTGCGGGAACCATATATCTGGAAATTGGTAGGAAATGCTATTGATATGAGTATTTCTGTCTATACTATTCATAGAATATTTCACTTTTCTTGCTACCGGATTCTCGTTCTATGATCTTTTCATTGTCCCAGTCTATATCCAACCTCGTTCCCAGGGCATTTTGCCTTATTGATGAAGTTCTCCGTAATAACGCCTCAGGGACCACAAGACCCTGGGGACGAGGTTGAGTCTATAGCATCATGATTCTTCCAGATATGATCGGCAATCTTATTTTTGTCTGTCTACGCATTGCGTACGGCCCTTTTGTGCTCATGCACACAGCACACATATTGTTTGAACATTTTTTTTGTTTCACCGGCATAAACAGCCCTAATATTACTCAGCGAGAATTAAATTAACATCGAAAGAGGAGCGATGCGTGGAAAACGTTGATGACGAGAGGATAATAAAACGAGAAAAAAATAGATGGTTCTAAAATCAAAGAAGTGTATAATACGTTGGACCACAGTTAATTTTTTTGATACAGTGCTTTCTAGAATTGCTAGAGTATATCTATTTTTGATTTTTAACCTCGCTGCTAGAACTTTCTGCTTTTCGTACGCGTTTTATTAGAAGAACCACACTTGAGGTTTACAATAACTGTTCCTAATTTTGGGTCATTTTAGAGGCTTAGTTAGAATTACCATGTCTCTAGCGCTTCCATAAAAACAAACAAAGGCAAATATCGTCGTGGAAAGGTTAATCTTTGATTTATAGCCTTAAGCAACCTCGTTCGAAATCATTTTTGGCTATTTATTAGCTAGAGATAATTAAGAAATCAAAATCAACCAACCAGATCACAGAAATTAAAGTAATTAACTATTTTTACGAACCTAAAATGATTAACATTTCTCTTTTTTTCTACAAGAGTTCGCACGTTTGTCTCGAACTATTTTGCAATTTTCTAAATATTCGCTTTTTGAGTTGCGGGAACCATATATCTGGAAATTGGTAGGAAATGCTATTGATATGAGTATTTCTGTCTATACTATTCATAGAATATTTCACTTTTCTTGCTACCGGATTCTCGTTCTATGATCTTTTCATTGTCCCAGTCAATAGCATCATGATTCCCCCACATATGATCGGCAATGTTATTTTTGTCTGTCTATGCGTTGCGTACGGCCCTTTTGTGCTCATGATGCACACATTGTTTGAACATTTTTTTTTGTTTCACCGGCATAAACAACGCCATACACAGCGAGAATTAAATTAACGTCGAAGAGGAGCAATGCGTGGAAAACGTTGACGAGGATAATAAAACGGGAAATAATAGAAAAGTTAATGTTGTGTATTGATATCAAAATTATATAGTGTGTAACATTTAGCCCCTTCCCTCTATTTATGTGGTATACTTTGTCCCCTTTCCTCCCACCCCCGCAGGGCATTTGACTTTGCTTTCCGCGCTTTTTGATCCGCTCGGTCACTATGCTTTAAATTACTTCGCAAAAAGAAGAAAGTAAACAATCTCACGTCACCTTTCCACCTTCCTTCCTTTTCCCATTCTACTTTACTTTTTACGACTTTTTTTATTTTTATAAATTTACAAGAAAGTGGAAAACAAGTTGTGTAGCTAACTATATATACACATTTTGTTGTTGTTGTTTTTTATTTTAATTTTTGGAACTGTTGTGTTGGTGTTCCAAACTTTTTTGTGTCTGTAGCTAGCTATAGCTAGCTATAGCTAGCTAGCAGCTAGCTGAGGTAGAAACCATAGAGAATCTAACAATCCCATTTGAACTACTTGATTTTCTGAAATTACGTAGAGTTAGGAGCATCCATACCCAAGCTGCCATGAGATATCAGATGGCTGTCCACATTCTTGCGGTCGGAATCGCGTCATAATACTGGTTGAACCAATCACGGGCCAGTATTCAGGTTAAGCAGCCATTATGAAATGGTGTACAAATGCCGTAATCATAATGTTTTTGTGGTGAAACCTTCATAAATACAATACTGGATTTTTCAAGGAATTCTTTTTTTTTTTTAGTCAAATCTTTAATATGTTTTAGATACTGCTTAATTTTTGCCATTTTGCGACATTTTAACGCCGTTTTGCTTGTAAATTCTGTTTAATTAAGGTTGCTACTGTGAAGGTTTGACCGTGAAAAGTCCACTTTGTACCCCATCGGAGAGCACGAAGGAGGGACATTCCGACCGCAAGAATGTCAAGAAGTGGAGCAGAATTTCTCAGGTTCCCCATATGCACCATCTCAGATTTTGATGAAACTTAGTGGGAATGTCTCTGCATGTAGGATGAGTAAATCCTGAAAATTTAATTTCTATCTTTTTTCATTTTGAGAATACGCTTCTTCAAATTATTACAGTTTCTCAGAAAATCACAATCCCAACAGTTTGAGGACGTTACTTGCATTTTTTCATAAGAACCTCATTTCTAATGGTGGATTCTCACGCAAACTATATTCATGCGCACATGCAAATCCTTTTTTGAAAATCATTTCTACTTATTTGCACTTGTGACCCTCGCACAAAATAGAGAGGGGAATCTTTAATTTGTATGCTTGTAAAAATATAGTTTAAGTGGATGATCAAAGATGGTGCCATTGCTCAGTGGTTATGTTCGATTCCCCTTGACGATGACTCAATATGAGCGATAGATAGATAGATGTGCATATTTTACATAGCTAGCCTCACAAATATCGAGGGATATACCCTGTCTATTATTTACAGGAGAAGCCATGGCTTAGATGGGGAGTCCTAGAGTAGAGTCCTAGAGTCCTAGACATGTGCAGGAAATTGGGGGAGATTGCACACTGTGTGTTAATTGCAGGGTGTAATCCAGCTTTCTCAGTAGGCGTTAAATGGCTATTTCCCAATTGAAATTTATCCCAAACTTCTTAATCTATTAGAGACCACCTAAGACCATGTGGATGAAATTCACATATAGCGGCCCTTATTTTACATTCTGGATTACATCCTGAATTGGGTCAGCGCAGCTCAAAATGAATATCTTTTAAGTTTTATTGTAGATTTTCAGTTCTTTTTTAAACGGTTTTTAAGGTCAAATTATCATGGAAGGAACATCAAACTTAAAAACCCACCCGTGGAAACTTCAAATTGATGTTTCTTGTGGCAATTGGAGTAGTATGTACGTTGGAACTTTTAAGTCTAAAATCTTAAGAACAAATAAAGGTTTTTCAAAAAATAAAAAGATTCCCAGGCAACTTTCCAAGTTCTTAGTGGGAGGTAAGCTTTAAGCATCATACTGAGTTTTATATTTGTCTATTTTCTACTTAATCATCCTTGTGAGCATAAAATTAAAAAAAAACTATTGATCAAATTGTCTATTTTCCTTTCTGAAAAGAAATGAACATCTGTTGGCCAAAAAAATCAATTCTGGCAATTAACATTGAGTACACTCAGTCACATCTTTATGAATAATAAAATGTAAAAGAACAACTTCTCAATATTCATCATCTCAAAAGTGTGGAAGTATCAACCTCATCATCATATCATCATCATCATTCTCGGCTTAACGTCCGTTTTCCATGCTAGCATAAGGTTGGACGGGGTATATTAATGACCCTCTTCCAATCTGATCTAGACTGTGTTAGATCTAAACTCAACTTCCTCTGTATCAAGTCTGTCCTTATAACCTCCTGCCAAGTCTTTCTCGGTCTGCCTCTGGACTTTGCCCCAGAAACTATCAAGTCTCTACACTTTCTTACCCAATTATCCTCCTCCATTCTTTCCAAGTGCCCCAGCCAATTCAATCTTCTTATCTGGATAACATCTTTAATTCTACGGATACTTAGCCTGCTTCTTAGCTCATCTGAACTCTTTCTGTCTCTCAGACTGGCGTTACACATCCACCTAACCATTCTCATATCATTCCTTTCTAAACGGTCAAGATCTTCCTGCTTCACTGCCCATGTCTCACTACCGTACAACATAACACTTCTTACACAGGCCTCATACAACCTACCTTTTACCTCAGTTGACAAGACTCTGCTAGTCAACAAAGGCAGTAACTCTCTGAACTTTTTCCAAGCAGAACCTATCCTGCAAGTAACACTTCTTCCAACACCCCCTTCACTGCCCAACATATCACCTAAGTAACAGAAGTTCTCAACTATCTCTAACGAGCCACTGTTGTACATCATTAAAGCTGGAAATACTTCATTCTCTATAATCTCACCTTTGCAACACTTGCATACAAACTGAATGTCAGCTCTGAACCTTCCACCAATACTACTGCACTTCTTATGTACCCAATGCTTGCAAGTCTGACAAAAAATTGAGTTACTACCATCCCCTTTCCTGCAAACTCCACAAGGCCACTTTCCAACTACAAGGTCACACTTGGCTGCAATGCTACTAATCATGACTTTAGACTTTGCTGTGTTCACCCTCAGCCCTTTCTCTTCTAGTCCTTTCTTCCACTTCTCAAACTTTTCAACTAATTCTTCCATCGACTCTGCTATGAGAACCAAATCATCTGCATACAATAACTCCCATGGACAACCTGTTCTGAACTCCATCGACAGCGCTTCTAAGACTAGAACAAACAACAAAGGACTAAGTACAGAACCCTGATATACACCAACATTTACACTAAATTCATCACTAAGTGAATCTTTAATCCTGACACGACTTCTAGCATTGCTGTACATAGACTGTACCATCGTAACTAGCCACTCATCCACACCTAATTTTCTCATAGCCCACCAAATAACTTTACGTGGCACTCTATCAAAAGCTTTCTCTAAATCTACAAAGGCAAAATAGAGATTCTTTCTCTTTCCTAAATACTTTTCCTGAAGCTGTCTGAGTAAAAATATTGCATCTGTAGTGCCACGCCCTGGAACAAAACCAAATTGCATCTTATCTATATCAATTCTTTCTCTAAGTAACTTATCAATCACTCTTTCAATAACTTTCATTACTTGATCAACCAACTTCAAACCTCTATAGTTACCTCTTTCTAATGCATCACCCTTGCCCTTGAAACAATTCACTATTACACTCGACTGCCACTCACTCGGAATAGCACCATCCTTTATAATCTGATTAGCAAGACTTGTAATAAGCTCAACTCCAATATATCCAGATGCTTTTACCATCTCTGCAACAATACCTGATACTCCTGCAGCCTTACCAATCTTCAATTTCCTAATAGCCTCCACTACCCATTCTGTCTTGATCTGCATAGCTGGCCCTTCTATACAACATCATCATCAGACAAATTATCCTCATCCCAATCAAACTCAGTGTTAAGCAACCTCTGATAATAATTCTTCCAAGCTACCCTTTTCTCCTCCTCTGTGCTAGCCAAAACACCTTCATCATTACGTATACACTTCTCACCTACAACAGAGTATAATATGTTTAACAAAACATTAAAATGCTTTTCCATAGTGTTGTGTTTTTTAAAATTTTGTACATTTTAAATATCTTTCACAAATCTACAGAAGCTCTACAAGGAAGAGTGCTACTGTGCCTAAGCAAACAGGTGTATGTAAAACAATTTCTTTTTTTTCACTAAAAATGAACTATTCTCTTTTCCCAAAGACAACAGTTTGATTAAAAAATAGCATTTTTGATACAAGTAAGATAAATATCAGAACTCTAAAGAATAGGAGTGACAGATGGGAATGAAATAATTTTTTCAAAGAAGTCATTTTTTGAAGGCAGAGTGTGTGTCAAAAATGTATTTTTTACAAGTTAAAATTTTTTAAATAATTTTTATCATTTGATAAGACTTAAAGATTATTATTGTTGAAATTTGCTTACTCAGGATAGCCTCTTCAGTTCTTATCAGTACTGCTATCACAAGGGTCCTGCAGAGGGAGTCCTAGTGTATAAAAAGCTCTCATTTGAGCTATACGAAAGTCGTGAAAGCACAGTAATCGCTCAACTAGACAATCGCCTAAAATATCAATCCTATTCTCATGCTGAGCACTAGGCAGAAAGGATAGATTAACACTTCATAGTCTCTGGTATGACTCGGCCAGGGTTTGAATCAAAGCCTTCCTGCACTGGAAGCGAACGCTTAGGCTACTAATCAGGGATGCTTTTTATTAATGTTGTATAGCATGAGTGTGAAAATTACGAATGTGAGTATAAATTAGAGCACAAATTTGAAGATGGTCCTTTCAGTGGGCATTACTGGCAGATAATAAACGTATTAGTGCATAATCCCAACAATTGATTTTCTGTCTTTATAGATGTAGTATTTCCCCAAGTTAAAATCAGAAACATTTTGGCCTTTCCCTTGTTTTTATTTTGTTTTTATTTTTCGGCCATTTCCAGCCTATTCTGTTGTTCTTATAAAAAAGTGTAACAGTGAAGTGAGAAGTGTAACATATGATGGGGCCATTGTGTGATTTTGTTGAAAAATAACACCGTGGTGCTGGGTGTATTTTTCATTTTATTCAAGCAATATATATGCAGCAAAACTGACAAAAAGTTCTTGTTGGTTAATCTAATTAAGACATCTGTTGTAGTTCTAACAGACATTTTAACATAGCCATAATTTTCCTTTTTTATCGATGCATGCATTTTGCTGCATTATGGAATAACATTTTGTTTTTTCAATTGTATCACATGCACATGAAAATACCACATCATGGCTTCAGTGCTTTAAGGGGAACAGAGGTCAAAATTTTGTTGTTGTTTTTTCCGATTGAAATGAAAGAGTATGATGAGACTATAACCGAGACCTGTTTTTTATTTATCTATTTTTACTCTAATGTTGAATAAGAGTAATTTAAAATTCCAATGGTTACCACGTCATATAGTTGTGTAGTTGTCTACATACTAACTGTAAGTATACATGCAATACGAGAAGCCTTCTCGTATTACATATATACTTAGTATATATATATAGTTAGTATGTAGATCAACAAAATTAAGACCAGCAAAGCTAGCAGGTGACCGGAAACTTTGATATGTTGACCCTGAGGCATATTTATACATATTGATAATATACATATAGCAGTAGGAAGCCGAAAAGACACAGCACGTTTAGCTTCCATATGATGTGAGTTTAATAAAATGACACCACCGATACTCATTTATTACTAACGTTGTTCTCTGTCTCTGAATGAAAAATTAAATAAAAATTTTTCTAAACCTTCCTCTTCCTACTGTTTTTTACTTTAGCAGAGAATCAGAGGTTGGAAATTTCTCCAAGCTACCTCAAGCTGGATATTTTAAGCAGGCTGGATATTGACATATGTTATCTTAGTTTGAATTATCAGTAAAGGAAAGATTTCAAGCTCTAATTTTTGAGCCAATAAAATGTTCTATGCACAAAGCCTGTTATAAAATGATCTCTCTTTTTGATTTTTTTTGTATTTTTATATTTTGTCAATTCTCATTCAACTGACAACTTCGACCTCAATTGGACAAGATATAAAGGATTAGTAAAAATCCATGTTGATGATAACTTTTTTACTTATATAAATATCTTATTTTTATTAAGATGTCACGACTAAGATGTTTTGTTGTTTGATAAAACATTTTGACAGCCATTAGATACGGCAAGACAAACTGCTGTGCAAAGGATTGAAATTTATTTAACATGTCCTGAACAGCTTGACATTTTCTATACATTTCTAATCTGTCAAGGGAAGAGATTTTTTAATACATATAAATTTATATTTTCTTATATAATTAATTTTTTTTTTAATTACAAATCCTGGGATATAGAAGGATTAAAATTTAACTTTCGTCTTTGCAAAAATTATTATATAAATAAATATCCATAAGTATAATATCTAGGTTCTATTCATTTCACTTATTTTTTTATCATCGAGTTTGATTTCAAACGCAAGCAGTTTTTAAAACACACACATTGTGAGTTTACACAGATGGACAAACTTGAGGTAATTTTTTAATGATTATTTGTATAACTTTTCTGATTTTTATTGTTTTTATTCTTTAAAAATATACATTGCAGTTGTGTAAAAGAAAGTAATTTATATTTGATATTGGCAAAAAGTGAAAAAATTTTTCAATAACTGTAACTGAAAACCAAATCTTAATATTATCCTTGCATGTGAAGTGGTAGAATCCCTGTTACCAAGAAATCAGGTTGTATTGGTGCTTTCTTTTATAGAGAAAATTTTTTAAGTACTAGAGACACTTATTTCTTTTTGTTAAGAAATAAACAGTGTAATTTTTGTTTATATGTAAAAACATAGAATATTCTCTTTTTCAAGAATTCTTTCATATAAACTTGTGGGAATACTGCTTCTTTTCATGGTGATGTTATTATTGAGTGAATTACAATTCAAATTAGATTGAATCAGTTTGCCTTGATATAAGAATATTTAAATAGTAGGTTTATTCTGCACATTATATTATTCCCTGAATACTTCAACGACATAGGAAAGAATAAAACAAGAATATTAATAAAATTAAAAATGACTTCCAAATGACATATATTCTTCCAGGTAACATCTTACCCATCATAGACTGTTTAAGAATGAATAATTTTTACATAGTAAACAAGCTTCGTGTGTATTGTTTTGATTTATTTTTTAGTTCCGTAGAAGGTTTTGTTTGAATCATTTGTTCAGAAACTTTTCTGTAAGACGATGATGTCATCAGTTAAGTGGCATAAAACGCTATTTTTGGCTAAGTATGGCCAATTTCTCTTGGATTTTGTCAAATACATATTCTTCATCTTCTTTATGCATTTTCAAATATATTATCAACTAATATTTTTTGACACATCTAAATGTTTTTCTGTAAACTTAACGGTAGAAGGTTTGTATGTCATTTTTGATTGTAATCTCTCTGATTGACAACTGTGAAAAATGTTGTCCAATAACAGACCACGACGCATTAATTTATTATGTCAAAAAGAAGACATAATTCACTCTACTTGCTCTGGCTAAAAAAGAATTTCTTCTCATATCTTCAGGGAATTAATTTTGATTTTTTAATTTTCGTGAATTTCGTGAATTAATTTTGTGAGGTTTTTTAATTTTGCGAAAATTAGTTCCCGTGAAAATCATTGGGAATAGCGCGATATTTGCGAAAAATAATTCCCGTGAAATTTGGATTTTTTTTTCCTGTTTGAAAAACTATGTACACTATTTTTTTTCTTTTTTATAAATATACATAATATATATTTGAATTTCAACTTCAACAGTCTTTGTTTCATGTCCCCTACAAAAAAAACCGTATAAATTAGTATATGTAATCTCACGTTTACGAGTGCAATTAGGAAATAATCGAACGAGTATTTTTTTTTGCTTTTAATTTTCCGAGTCCGTTAGGACGAGGATAAATTTAAAAAGCAAAAAAATTACGAGTTCGATTATTTCCAATTGCACGAGTAAACGTTCGATTACGTGCTAATCACACAATGAACTATTTTTGTAAGAGTAGCACAGGATGTCAATTTCAATGTTTTGATTTTTTTATTACCCGATTTATAATTAGTTCGATTCATTGTAAAGATATCTTTTTTTGACTTTAAAACGCGAGAAAATAAATATTTAAATTATCGGCGCTCCTTAAAGAGTGCAGTTAAGATTCTAGAGTGCAATTAAGAAATAATTGCACTCCGCACAGTGCAATTACGATATAATTTGCACTGTAGAAGAAGCGCTAAACAAGAAAAAATAGGTCATCGTGTGATTAAGAAACAAATGTCATCAATTTTTTTTTCGCGAAAATTAAATTTTATTTTCAACAAATTTTTTGCGAAAATTAGTTATCGCGAAAATTAATTCTCTTGAGGTATTCCCCCATCTGTGTGAAAAATGTCTACATAGGTTTTACGTTTTTTTTATTCTGTTTAGATAGTATTTATTTAAATTTAAGTATTTTATATATTTAGATAAAAGCAACACAAAAACCAGCAATGGCTGGTGAATGTAATGCACACAAGCGCCAATTCACCTTTAAATGGCAGTTGAAATTCATTGCAATGATTATCTTCACAGCGTGCTTGTTTTTCCTCAAAATTATCGTCGGACATGTTTCCAAATCAATGGCTTTAGTAGCTGACTCTTTTCATATGATCACAGACTTTGCAGCTTTAACCGTGGGATATATAGCACTTAAACTTGCCAATTCACGGACTAAAAAGGGTAAACTTCAACCCGAAAAATTCACATTCGGGTGGATCCGTGCTGAAGTATTAGGTGGCTTGATCAACACAGTGTTTTTGTTTGCGCTTTGTTTCTCGGTGTTTGTGTCGTCGCTGAAGCGGTTAATCGTGCCAGAAAAACTTGAAAGACCTAACCTTGTTTTGATCGTCGGTTGTATTAGCTTATTTGTTAATTTTGTGGGATTGTTTTTGTTCCGCTCCAGTAGAGACAACTTTTGCCAGTGTTGCTTTACCTTGAAGAAGAAAGATACTTCAATTGAGGAAGAAGCTTTGATGCAAACAGACAATGCAGAAAAAGGTTTGAAAAGTTTTTTTCTGCATTTTTGGTAACTTACAAGTTTTTTACAGCAGTAAATTGTTGATGGTGTTATTCTCATTGACTTCATCAGTTCCTTCACCATTTATCTTTATTTTTGCATAGTTGTTGTGTTGAAACACTAACCTTCACCCTTTTCCCCTCCCCACCTTTAGAATGTTAAACAATATCGGGTTTTTATACCTATAGAATATGAAAAGGAAAATCCAGTATTCATATTTTTCCACATGGGATTTTCCGTATTAATTTTCTCTCTACTTTCCTGAAAAACAAAAAAAGTCGTGACCTAAGGGATCCTCTCCCTCACACCCTGTTTATCGGCCATTCTGGCTACTCTTGTCGCGTTTTTTAGTGGAAGCAAAAAAACTGAAGCCCATAACGAGGGTGAAAGAACTAACGTGGCAGAATGAGTATCAAACGCCTCACAGCGTCAACATACGCGGTGTCTACCTTCATATTCTCGAACATTTCTTGGCCTCCCTCATCGTGATTATTTCGGCCACAATTGTCAAGCTCTCCAATGCTTCTTGGACACTGTACGTGGATCCTGTGTTTACAATCCTCGTTGTGTTGATGATACTGTATTCCACTGTGCCCTTGTTTCGAGAAACAATCATTTTATTTATGCAATCTGTTCCAGCAAACATTCAAGTAAAGGATATGGAGGAGCGTCTTATCCGTCGTATTCCGTCAGTACTGTCCGTGCACGAGTTTCACTTGTGGCAACTTGGTGGTGATAAAATCGTAGGTAGGTCACTGAAGTTTAATTGCGAACATTTGCTTCTGATATTTAACGTGAACCAAACGCAAAATCCCAAATAAAACTAGTGCGTATTAGATGTGGGTGCTGAACGTTATATTCAACGCGGCGTTATAAACTTATTTTTCTGATGTTTATAATATTTAAAGAAATAAATTTTCCCCAAATTAACTCCTTTTTAGCGCGAAAGTTTACTCCGCGAAATATCTTAAAAATAGGCTATTCGTGAAATTTAAGTTTCGCGTATTTTTTATTTTTTTGCTCTGGACGTTTTTGTGGTTACGTTTTCATTCTATTAATCGTTAACCAACTGTTTAAATTGATCCAAAATCATGTTGTTTCTTGTTTTAACTTCATTCGCTATTGAAATGATTATTCGCGAGAGTTTCTTCCTTTTAAGGTAAACCGAATGCGAACAATTGCATAGGGCGAGTGAGTTGTAGAACGTTGCGCTACTTCTTTTTCTGATATTTCACCGAATGAAAAGTACCAAATGAGACAGGCGTGTAGTTACAGCGGACACTTATTGCAATACTCCTTTGATATAATAATTTCTTATTTTTAGCATCAGCCCATATTTTGTTCGGGTGTGCAGACGATTATAAACAAAACTCTGAAGATGTGAAGTTGTTCTTTCAAAACGAAGGCATCGCCTGCATGACTTTTCAGCCAGAATTCCTACCGCCTAATTCAGATGTGCACGATCCTGATGTTATACTGCGCTCCACCTCGGGATGTTTTTATTCATGTTCTAAAGATGATAATTGTGTTGCTTTAACATGTTGTGGAGAACAAAACAGTAACGATGGAGAGTGCAGAAACAGAGAAGGGAATAGGCGTAGTATGATATACGAAAGTGGTATTTAACAGCGGCTACGCTTAACAAAATTGTGTAGGGTTGGGTGGGCGAGACGAGTAATCTCTTGTCTCGCCTAATCGCGAACTCTCGAGAAGAAATTTTCTCTTGATACATTCTTGGGATTGTTTGCTTTCGCGCTATATCACTTAGCGTGTTTATTCGGCGGGAGTTTTGATTGGTCAACAATAAGTGTTTTTATTCGATGCGAGTTTTGATTGGTCAACAATAAGCGTTTTTATTCGACGCGCTTTGTGATTGGTCAACGATTATGTAAGTCAATAAAGATGTCAGAAGATCGAAGACAATATTTCTTTAATTTTGTACGACTTTCACCTTCAGGGAAATAATTTTCGCGAATTTTGCGAATTTTTTGTCTTTTTGTAAAACGATTTTCACTAATCTGTGCGTACAAATCTGTGAATTTCAACTTGAGTAGTATTGGCCGATCGTTCGTATGTTATGCTTGTTTGATATACATACCATGTTCTTATCGCATCTCTTCAAGCTTTTATCTCTGACTCGTTGTCTTAGCAACGTACTTTTTTTGAAAGTTGACTTATTTTCACGAGTCGATTTTGTACTATTGGCAAATTTTACATTTTCTTTGGGGGGAGGGAACTACGAGTTCATGATTTGATTTTTTAAACCGTCTGTATTCATAGACCGCTATTTTATTTTCTCTTACCTTTTTTAAAAATTCTCACTTTAAAACCCGGCACTGAAAGATTGTATTATAGGGGTCCTCCATTTGAGTGCTTATTCTTCAACATTAGTATTGGCGAAGGGTGTTTTCTTTAAACTAGAAGTTTACTTGATTGCAATGTGTACTGCTTATTTTTGTAGAACATTTTCACAAGTTTGTAAATTTATTTTGGTATTATTTTTTGGTGTATGTACACCTGTTATCATGCATTTGATTTTAAAAATGCTGAATTTGATATGAGAATATATTTTTTTAAGTCATTATTTTTTGTTGGATACGTATGGTAAGACCAACTCTGGTAATAGATCAACCAAAAGCCCTGGGAACGGGCTTGCAGAAAATATCAAAAAAATAATCAACTCCCTTGAATACGTACGCATATATTCGCTATAATTTGACCCAATTTGACTCAAAATTCCGCTTCAATTCCTTGGGCCAAAATACACCAATAAGTCGAACGGCAAAGAAATAACGTAGGTATAAATTTGAAGGAAAAGAAAAAAATTTGACTTTGCCTCCACTAAAAGTATTGAATCTTAGGTATCCGGACACAATAATTCCACAACCTCGTGCCCAGGGGCTTTTGTCTTTTAGCCGTCAAGTAAGCGCTAGCGGCTTTCACATAGGCAACAAACCCTTGGGACGAAGATGGCAAATTTCGCGAAAGGAAGCATTTTGGGACCACCAGGGATTGACGTACAAGTGAAGCAAACGCAATCCTTTTTTCGTCATAATTTTTGGAGAGACACCTTTATAGTCATTTAATCGACTTTTCAGGAAATTTCGCGGACTGAATTTCCAGGAATTTTTGCGAAAATTGGTTATTTTGATATGATACTAAGATATAAAAAAGGTTAAAAAAATCACGATATTAATCAACCTCCTCCCCAATGCTGCTGGGTTTATTTTATTGATTTATAAAAAATAGACAAGCCTGGGGATGAGGTTGGATTTCAGCTTGTTCTAACCCTTGAATATGTACATGCGCTTTTTTTCAACAAGCAACACTTTTTTTGCTTCAATGCTTATGTCATGAGCGACTTTCAGTCTCCATAGATGACAGAATTCATAGTAACACCAAAACTAATTCTTCAGGGGGCGGTTACATCAGAGGCGGGATGATTTTGTCCCGCCTTTATACGGAAAAAGGTTTGTTGGGAAGGATTATCTTTAATTGAGTTATGCAGAAATGATCTCGTTCGTTCGTCTGCATTAGAATGGAAAAAACGGCCGGCCTGAGATCTTCTCAAGAATACAGTGATATTTAGTATAATTATTGATGAGGAATGTCGCCTCTCATAGAAACAGGGACCGTAAAGGTGAATTTAAATGCTGATTGCATAAAAAAAAAACTTGTGAAGCCTTCCAGATTATTTAAACAACTTTTTTAATTCTTAAGAATTAAGTATTGAAAAATTGTGAATTTTAAAAATGTTTTCGCTAATAACTTTCCTTCTGGTTAGACCAAAATTTTTTAATAACTCTAATTTAAATAATGATTTTTTGTACCCGAGCTATGTATTTTGTCCTCAAATAACCAACCTCATTAAATTTTTTTAAAAAAGATGGCGTTATCATAATATTAATGACGTCGTTATTGTTTTTGGTCAAATTCTATGTATCTTACCAAGGACTGAGAGCTAATCTTTCGTTTAGAAGATATATATATATATATACAGTAAAAAAAGTTCGAATTAGGGAGAGTTAGAATTAGGGGAAGTTCATAAATTTTTGTGAAATTTTGTCCAAAAATCAGGGTTTGTGCTCCAAATTGTGCAGCTACTTCTTTTAATGAAACTCCTTTCTCAAGTTGTTGGAGTGCCTCGTATCATGTTTTCATAGACTTTTCACTGTGCCGACGTTTTGCTGGAAGAGTCGCCATCTTGTTGATTAATAACAAAAATATATCCTTTGTAGTTTGAAAAGAATCCTAGACCTTCGATTTTGAAATCGAACATGTAAAACCCTGTTTACATTCGATGAAAGATTAGCAGAGGGAGATAGAATGGCTACTTTACGTAATTCGATCTTTAAAAGTTCGATTTACGGGGTGAAATGATCTAAAGGGACCGGAAATATGGTTCGAAATATAGAGGTATTTGAATTATGGAGGTTCGAATTAGGGGTAGTGAATCATGAGAGTTTGTTAAGGGATTTTGACGGGACCAGAAGATTTGTTCGAATTACGGAGAGGTTCGAATTAGGGGAAGTCGAATTATAGAGAGTCTACTGTATAAAAGGGTCGGGGCTGCAATAGCTCACCCTATGGCCTTGGAGACCCGACAAACTTAACACTTAAATCAAACGCTTAAGATAAGTCATGCTTGTCAACAAAAACATGTTCAGAATAGTTGTTGCCAAAACGGGGGACAAACTTCACACAATCATTATGTATCAAAAATATTTTTTATTATTTACTAGCAGCGATTTGAGCTGCCTTTTTCGCTTTTATCATCTCGACCAGTTCCTAAAACGAAAACACAAAATTAAGGAAATGTATCCAAGAAAAACGAAAATAAATAATTTATGCAAAATATTTAAATTATGCAGAATATAAATTAACCTTGTATCTTCGCATGCATTCTTTTTTCGTTCTAGAAGGTATCAAGCTGGCGACTTTATCCCATCGTTCTGGTGTGTTGGAGCCATATGTTTTAAGAGCTTGTTCCAATAACTAAAGGAAGATGTATGAACAGGTTAGACAGGAGACTGTCTTGGTGTCATCCATGAGGGATGTTAAGATTTTAGTTGGAAAGGAGTTAGCAAAAAAGGAGGTAAAAGGGGGCAGAAAGGGTGTGTGTCTTTTATAAGGGGGGGGGGGGGGGGGGGGGGGTTCTCTCTTAAAACGGGAAGGAGGATTTCCTCTTTTACAAGGGGTAGGGGTGTTCCTTCTTTACAAGGGAGAGGGGCTGTTTCTCCTTTACTAGAGGTAAGGGGTGTTCTTCCTGTACAAAGGGGAGAGGGGTGTTTCTTTCTCACAAGTGAGAGGCGCTCCCCTTTTACAAGGAGGAGATGTTCCTCCTCTACAAGAGGGAGGGGTGTTTCTCCTTTGCTAGAGGGAGGGGTTTTTCTCCTCAAAAGGGAGAAGAGGGTGTTTCTCCTTTACAAGAGGACGTTTTATTACCCACGTTTATGAAAGCTGTTGGTTTTGTTCAACCATTTGTTTTTTAATTCTCTTTATATATCAGGTACTTATTTCCTGTGTTAGTACACGGATATACAAGTAGATTTACTGGGAAGCTGATGTTGAGTTTGAAAAATTAAAGAAAATATCATAACGTAAACAGTGACATAATTTTCCAAACATTTACTACAGGGCAGTGAATCAATGTACAGTCTAAGAGATTCTCCACCTCGTTTCCGAGACTATTTGACTTTCACAGGCGCTGCAATTTACAAACTTGTCTTGGAATGAAGGTTGAGAGATTATATATTTTAGTAAAACAAAACTGTCAGAGAAGAAAAAGTGAATTAATTTGAAAAAGTAAACCAAACAGACTCCAGCACAATTGTCCTGTGTTTCCCCCCACTGGTATGGATGTCGAAATAAACAGGGGGTAAAAATTCTTAGGAATTGTAATAGCCATGTGGTTTTTTATACGTTAAAATTGATCAAAAGGTGAGCAGCGGTGGCGGTTTTTTCGTGAAAGTCCAAGGTAAAAAAAAATAAAAATCGTTTGTTTTTTTATTAATTCCTGACATTTTTCACATGTTTTTAGCATAAATTTTTGTAGTAACTACTTATAGAAGTACTGAAACTTTTGGATTACACTTAATAATAAAAGTTCAAACACATTAATGCTACTTCTTTAAGAACATACTGAAATTCAATCCTTGCCAATATTTTAAAGAAGAAAATAATTGACCATATAAACCTAAAGTTCCCTGACATTTTTCGACACATCAACGAAATCGCTAACATTCGGAATGAATGTAAAACAATTTATAAACCGATGCATGTCAACCATAAAACGTACTTAAAAAAGTATGTTCTGCATAAAACACAAATGCTTACCTTTTGTTCATCTGCAGTCCATGGTGCATCTTCAGGAGTAGTCGCTTTTCCTAAAAAAAGTTACAAAACAGTTTTTTATAAACTTAAAATGATTTCAGCCTCAATTATGCTTAAAATTTTTGTAGAAAAAAAGTCTGAACATATGTTTATATGCTTTTCTTTTTATCTAAACGCTTACTAGAGCCTAGAAATTGGCAATGTAGCATAGCATTGTAACGAAGCATAATAAAATCAACTTGTAGTTACGTTTTTTTAACGTTTAGAAAAAAGTTAGTTCCTTTAAAAGAACATGTTATTATATAATAATCTTCCTGAGAAAGCTTGTACGAAGCGTTACAAGCCTGATATAATATGTTTGTCCGGAGTTATCATATAATGCTTCAATGTTGATCATTATTATTGTTGCGTCGCCATGCAAATGGCATCAACAAATTGACGTTTTTCATTTTAAAACGTCAATTCCATTTTATGTTTCATGAGTTTTTCTTTTGCAGAAACATATAAAGTCCAGGCTAGAATAATAACTAAATTACACTTAATTTTTTATAGACTTCCCAATCTTGATATGCTTAAGAAGGTTACCCTTATAGAAAAAAGTATAGTGATTTTTTGGGACATTTTCAGCCTTATTATGCTTATAACCTGAATGCCTGCTATGTGTAATATGCAACAGAGATGAATCGAACATGTCTCCGCTGTGAGATTCACTACCTGTCTTTATTCACGTCTCATCCTGTTAGAAGAAGCATTAGTTCTTCCATAAAAAATAGTCATGATATTGCAAGGAGCTACCACATACTCAAGGCCCGCTGTTTAATTACAGAGTCAGCAGATTTTCTTACCTGTGTGATCTTTTAGTGAAATATCCGATGAAATATTCTGAGTGAGTTTTGCACTCGTCGCCTTCTCTAAGTTTTTGAAAGCCATTTTATTTACTTCCGTTTTCAAAGACGGATCTAAAAGAAACACACAATAGTTTAGATGAAGAAAAGAGGGTGTGGCGCAGAGAAGGTGTCTGTCTGTTGCATGTAACGTTTATTAAAAAAAACATGTCCAGCCTACGCCCCTTTTTATAAATATAATAGCGCCCAAAATTTCAATGTTTTCAAAGGATTTCTCAACAATTTGCCTGGAGCGAATAAATGGTATAAAACGTTGAAATAAACAATTACCCCCCGGTATAACCTTACGCGACGTGCAAAAAATCTATACAATATTGTTTACATAAAAAAATGTACCCGTGGACCTGTTTCAGTGCAATTCGTCCTGAGCTATTTACCTTTTTTTCCAATGTGCATATTTCGCTAAAAAAATTCTACCAATCCAGGAAGCACTGCTTTTAGTAAGATACTGTGCGTATTTGATTCATATAAATCAGAAATCCACGGTACCAGAAAACTGCGCAAAGAAGATAGCTCATAGTCGACAGTAGACGGCTTTGCTTTTATTAATTCACCAATGATCATGAAAATTTCGCGCACAAACTGGCAAAATATTTCGCGCAGTCAAATAGGCGAAAAAATATTACATTCGCGCAAATACATCAAGTATTTGCGCGAATGTAATATTTTTTATTTTTTTCAAATTATTTCCATTATGTTAAATAGGTTCTTGCGATCTTCCGTGTCTCACAAAACGACTGTTTAAATTCTTTCCGAAATCGTAGGAGAACTGAGGAGATTAGAAGTACAGTTTTGTACAAGTCATGCCGTGCAAGAGGAGAAATTATATTTTCATTCGTAATTTCATAGATACTCAAGAAAAAATCACTACGCTAGGTAGAAACACAACCAAATGTTCTTTGTACTTTATAATACAGAAATATTTTGTTGATCTCTCTTTTTAGAGGGGAGGGAGGGGAAGGGGAGGGATTGGAGGGGAAGGGGAGGGATTGGAGGGGAAGGGAGGGATGGGAGGGGAATGGGAGGGATGGGAGGGGAATGGGAGGGATGGGAGGGGAATGGGAGGGATGGGAGGGGAATGGGAGGGATGGGAGGGGAATGGGAGGGATGGGAGGGGAATGGGAGGGATGGGAGGGGGAGGGGAAGGGGAGGGAGGGGAGGGGAAGGGGAGGGAGGGGAGGGGAAGGGGAGGGAGGGGAGGGGAAGGGGAGGGATGGGAGGGGAGGGGAGGGGGATTGTGGTAGATTGAAAGGTTGTTGGGAACCGTGTTATGGTATAAAAGAAAAAACTAAAACAACGACAAACGAAGATCACCATACCCAACTTCTTTAAATTTTTCACTTTATTTATCACTTGTTTCGCCGTTTTCTGCTTAGGGGCGGCAGAATGTTCGTTGATGTAATTTGCAATCACCTCCCATCGTGAAGCTGTACCCACTGGAAAGAGAGTCGTTGCCTTCACTAGCAACTGTAATTCAGTATCCGTCCAGTTCTGGTCGACAGTTACTTGTGCGGTCGTAGATTGCTTTGTGGCAGCAGCCAAAGCGGCTTCTAAAATAATGACAAAGAAAAATTATTTCTATGCTATGCTGCAAAACAGTCTCTCTCTAAAGAAAGCTTTCACCTTAGAAAGAAGTTTTTGAAACAAAAAAAAGGAACCAATCAATTCAATAAAACCACATGTTTTCTTTCTAATGAACGGGACAAAATAAACTAAAGATATAGTATACATCATGATGCAGTCAATTTAAAAAAGGGGTTCTGTTTGCGGGCACAGAACTTTCATAGATTTTTCAAAACTTTAATGAAGTGACTTTCTGCGGGGTATTAGGGTAACACCACAAAAGACGTAACGGCTTTCTACGGATAGGAAATGTAATACATATTTCCTTCCACAAAAATAAAAAAGTTGTTTCACAAACCTTCTTTTTTCTTCTGTTCTTTCATTTGCTCTTTTAATTTCTCCAAAACTTCAGTAGACTAAAAAAAGGGGATTACTAACGTGAATGTAAAATTTAAACTATCGTACTCAAAAAAAAAAAACATCCAGGTGATAGACGTAGATGTTGAATATCATTTGTTCACGTGCTGGAAATATCATGTGAAGGTATTACAAATGTCTGTCACTAAACTTTGAGTAACAAGGATGAAAGTGATATACAGGAATATTTTTTGAGCTTATAAAAAAAAATTCGCGAGTAAATAAAAATTCGCGAGAATTAACTTTTACGAATAGGCTATTTCGAAGGAATAAACTTTCGCGATTAAACTTTTAAAAACATTTCACAGCGCCAACTTTTTCAAACGTTTATTTCTGAGACTAGAATAGTTTTTCCGTTGCTGAAGCAAAAAAAAAAAAAAAAAAGGCCATCGTACACACTTCTGCAGGAACGAATTTTTAGCGCAAAAAAATAGTGTAGGCAAAATAACAAATCATATCGCGGTATTATTACGCTGCTTCGTTTGTTTGGTTCTGTGCTGGAAACACGTTCCATGAACTTACATGTTTCACATATAATTCTTTTAGTGTATCCTTATCGCCCTTTTCTACCGTCTCTCTCAATTCTTGTAAACTAAAAAATGAAATTGATAACAATTGTTAGCCTGTGAGGATTTTTCCCGTTCGTCGTACACATTTCCGCTATCAAAACCGTAATGTCCAACACGTAATTTTTCTAAGGTTACCCCTCTCTTACTAAGTTTCGCAAGTACAAATTTTCGTAAATTCGCGCAAAACCCTGAAAAGTTTGGGTGAAAGTTGTCCAGTTTCTAGGGGCGTACCAAATCTCAAGGTCATTCTTAGCATCAGTTCACAGCATTTAGTATCTGGGAATACACATTACAAGTTTTTTCTGCCCGCGACATCTGCAAAATGGTAGCTTTGGAGGTCAACATTCAAACTTTTAAACGAAATTGAACATATTGAGCGCTGACGTTTAAACGCTGGGAATTGTAGTCATGAATGTTTTAAGGAATAGCAGTCTTAAAGTTTGCTTAAATAAAAAAAGAAAAACATCTTATAGAAAGAAGTATTTCGCGAGGTAAGGTAAGATAATGTTAACGAAATCCTTTTATGAAGGAATTACGATTTATAAATTTTTCTGAGTTTTAAAGGCCTTCCTTAACCCTATTAGCGCCGGGCTTAAAGTATCCGCGGCCTCTTCGATCCCAATAAAGTCATTTATTTTTTTTTTACATATTCAGTCAAAATGTCTAACAAGAATTACGGCGGTAGTGTCAGTAATGCTTGAGAAATTTATATTTATTGTAAAATTAAGAAAATGGACTATTTTAGGCATGTGTGGCGTCATTTCTGATCCATTATGTTTTATTGCCTGAGGAGAAGTTTCGGATTTATAGCCCGGGCACTTTATCCACCCCTCCCCCTCTCCCGTGCTACACTACAATCCCAGACAAAATAACTGGCAAAATGTGATTTTTTTCAGTGAAAAGTCAGTGTACCCCCTTCCCCCAATATCAGAGTTGATTTAGGCCTTGTTTTGTGCCCTGACACATAGAAACAACACTGATACAGGGGAGGGGGTGAGAGGAACAGTATTTTGAGAGAATTGCCTGGATTGTAGATCAGAAAAGCCCGATGTTCAAAGGGTTAAGAAAAGATCAGTTTTTTCAGGTGGTTGGACATCCATCCACATTGTAAGCGACTCTAAAACGACTTACTTTGTTAGAGATAAATTCTCCAAGGATTGTTCTAATCGTTCTAATGATGTGATTTCATTCTTGTCTATGTTAAAGAAATTTTCATTCTGAAAAAAAGACAAATTAAATCTACACCAAAAGAAGCGTATTTCAACTTTAGCACTTTTTGTAAAGTATAAACAAAGTCACAACACAAAAGAAATTCAGCTTGCAAACCATTCTAAAAAACTCTAAATCATCCATAGTGAAGATTAAATACAGCAACAGCATTAGCCATAATATTGAGTCTGTATTCAGTTCAAAACTGCGAACAGCAGTGAAATCAACTACCGCGCGAAATAATATGCCAACGATACATGCAGAAAGCTTAGTTGGATAGGGTAGGGTGTGGAATAATGTGGGATAAACACAGGGTTGGAAAATGTATTGTAATTTACCAATTAAGGAGGATGGGACATTTATTGCAATGAGAGTTTGTAAAACGAATGTTGTACCGACTGACGTGATTCGTTTGTGAATATGATATTCATATTGATTTGTTTTTTCGACTTCTTTGCAAACGAAAATTTAAATAAATCCTCGTGCTGCTTATATTTTTTCTACAACAATTTTTCTGATTAAAGTTAGCATAAAAGTAAAAAGATGTCTTATCAACACATGTACGAAAAGCTTATCAACCCAACTAAATACAACAGAATCACTGAAAAAGACAAAAGTGATAGCTAACAACTCGCAGCAGACGGGAATGCTTTTCAAAGAAATTACATGGCTTCAGAAATTTTATAAAATTATTTCCCTAAAATTCCTCTTAAAATTAAACAATTTTGCTGCTTACTTTTATTGCTTGCCGTACTACTTTTCTATCTCGAGCTGCAGCTTTTCTTAATTTCTCTTTTTCCTTTTTCTCTCGTGTAGCCTACACGAAAAAATATTATTTTACACTCAGACAACTAATAACGAAAAGTGTAAAAAATTATAAATAAAGTAAAGTAAAGTAAAATAAATAAATAAATAAAGTAACATCTTCGTGAACTACCTTTTCTTTCGCTTCTAATTCTTCTTCTTCTTTTAATTTCTTCTCCCGTTCAAGCTCTTCCAACCTTTGCTACAGAAATGTTTTTAAAGAAAGTTGACAAATACAATGAGAATATTCAACAACTTTTAAAATATCAGGGCAACTCTCACCAACGGTGAAATAAAAGTTCGGTCCTGGCTGTTTCATTGTACACCTAATACTATAGACTACCCCAGGCTTTTGTCATACGGCTTAACCTTACTTTTATCTTCTCTTATTTATCTTCTACGAGATGTAGTTCCTAAGAAGTAACTGCTATTAGTATTTCACGACATCAAAAAGCGGTTTTCGTCGATAAAATCCTCTCAATAAAACAAACAAAAACAAACAAACAAACAAACATATAAAATACACAACCTTTTCCTTTTCTTGCGCAGCCTGCTCTTTCGCTTGTTTCAGCTCAAGTTTTTTCTGTTTTTCTGCATTTTTGAATAATTTGATTCTGGGATCATTCTGATATGCCAATTCTTAAACAGAAAACCATTTTTCACACCAATGCCAACCCTTCAATATATTTTATTCCAGTCCAATATAGAAAACACGGGGCAGTGTGTAAAAAGCTATGCCACAAAATAACATTAACCATTAAAATGACATACAGTACACATGTTTCTGGTGAACACCATAAGGATCATAAAAAGTGTCAGCTATAGAGGTGTCCTCTACATAAAGGTTTTTTCTACATTGGCTTATAGCTTCAAAGACCTGCTCAGGGGGTTTCATGGTAAAATGAAATTAACCACTAAGTGTGTCAGGAGGCTGGTTTTGGAAGAATGTTTTATCTTTTAGTCAGAAAATGAACTATTAAGTTAATTAAAAATCTTTAAAATTTGCTTTGTTTTAACAAAGAAAATTTAACATTTTGAATTTGCCTTAACAAATTTCTTAAAGGAATTGCTTTATATGACCAACAGTTGGCGGTGTCCGCTACAGAGAGGATAGTCCCATGGGAATGTAAATGACGTGAACTATAGAGATCTATAACTCTTCGCTAAACACAGGTTTTATGGAAGTTTTACCGTCAATTAATCCGTTCTCCAGAAGTGTGTCTTTTGCAGAGAGGTGTCCACTATAAAGAATGTCCACTGTAACAGGTTTCATTGTATTTATACATGCATTCATTCATTCATTCATTCAATCATCTATTCATTTACTTAGTCAGCCATTCATTTACACACTCACTAATTCATGTATTCTTTCATTTATCAATTTATTGTTTCTTCTGTGTGACGTTGACAAGCTTAAAACTAAGCAGGGAGATTGCTAATCACATATTTATTTTTTGTACATTTTGCTTATTAAAAAAAACCTGTGGCATAAATTTTAGCATTGGAGAGGAAATATCTTGATAGAAAGAATGTCGTTAAGTGCTGGTAGCAGTAGTTGTGTATTTTTTTATATTGTTAGCCTTACTAATTTCAATTGTTTCCAGGAGGGACCACAAAAGTGGTTCTACAGTGTTTAAATGTTTCATTTCAGCTACATAAAACCTTGAAATTTCTGCCTAATTAGACAATGGCCTATATGGGGATCGAACTTACGACCTCATGGACATAAGTTGAGCGCTGCAGCCACCGATCCCCAAACGTTGCTAAGGTCAATTTTAAGCAATCGGCTATAGCTTAGTTGACAAAATCGCATAATCTTATAAATGTATTAAGTACACGAGATGCCTAACCAGATACACAGCGCTGTACATAAAACCCGAGGTTAGTGTAACAGTACAGTACTCATTGTTTACTATGTTCTACTTGATATGGGAAGCAATTATCGATAGAGAACCTCAAAAGATAAAAAGCATTTAATATCAAAGTGAATGTGTTTAGGACATTATCATTTTCGACATGAACTCTGTTGTTGTTATCTAGAAAACTACAGAATAATGAATACAGCTGTTACCTGGTAAACATCAAAACAATAAAAATGTCTTACCAACAATATTTCGAACACGTTGTATCTCATCTTTTTTTCGTTTTTGTCGCATCCGACGATTTTCTCGTTCCAACCATCTCCTCTCTTCTCGACTACACAGATAAAATTTCTTAAATGTAAAAACATATTTTCCAGAAAACATAAAACCTACAGACCCACAACGCTGGACATAATATTTGGGAATTTGTTCGTTTTTCAGCTCTTTCTCGAAATGGGAAAACAGCATCACTTGGCCAGTATACTCTGCAGTGGTAGGCTTCAAAAGATTACTTTGGCATGCGTGTAGGCCGAGCAGTTAATGTCAAAAATGCGCTAGCTTTTCCACTCAGAATGTCTGCATTATCAAAGAATCCACTCTACGACTCGTGGAATTGTTGACGTCAGCAAAAAATTACCACCATTTAGACTTTAGAAATCACTTAAGATCCTAACTCCTGAGTCGGCTGTGAACATTGACAAGTTCTGAGTACGTTAATCAGATAGCAATGGCTTCATATTGCTGGTGGCTCTTCTTTGAAACTCCACCCTTTTTAGTTTATCGTAAATACTCGATGATGATCGGGGACTTATTTGCATGAAATGATTTTGAGCGTAGTGAATTATTGAAAAGGGGTTTATTAGATGGGGGTCTTAATATGGCCAAATGGCAACAAGACTATCACTTCAGTTATATACAATATCACGAAACAATAACTCATCAACTGTTTAATATATTGTAAATAAATAAAATAAAATTAGATACAAAGGGAAAAATGTTTGTTTTTAAAGTTTTTTTAAATTAGACATTATTGTTGTCAGTATGTGTCTTTTCCTTTAAAGCAAGTTAGAAATTCTTCTTAGGGTGGGGGCTTCTTTCCGAAGGGTGAGAGCTGATTAAAAGGGGAGAGCTGATTAAAAGGGGAGAGCTGATTAAAAGGGGGAGACCTAATTAAAGGGGGGGGTAATCAATTATTTACAGTGCAAACAAATATACATCGTACTTATCAGCTTGCTCTTCTTCATCCATATAAGCGAAATTTCGCCATGATTTGAAATCATACCTACAAACAAAAATTACATGCAATATAATTTATAAAGCTTTATATAATAAAACAATATGTCACAATTTAAGTTGTCACGACTTCCATCTGTTATTATCCTGAGTAATACACAGAACAAAAAGTACATCTCTCAACGCAGAGAGTTTAAATTCTCTGCCTTCTTCTCATTCTTAGCACACAAAATTCTCTGACTCTGGCATTGAGAAGATTTGAGTTATAGAGAAAAAACGTTTTATTAAGACCAGATAAATCCCTAAAATTACCCAACAGTGTGTTATCACAGAATAGTCAAGCCACCATGTTTGCAGGTACACGTTTTTTACATGATAAAAACAAAACGTTAAAAATTTAGAGCGATTCACTGTAGGTCACATGGCTTGAACATAAAATATTATATAAAAAATCCAGAAACAGATTATATGACCACTCATTTTTTTTCGATTTTCAGAATATCTTAGGAAAATCTTCAGGCTATAAAATTCAACGAAATAATGCTTACCCTAGCCCTCTCTAAAATACAGAGTTTTTATAAAAAATATGTAATTCCAGAGATATTGTCGAGTCTTTCCTGGAGAGTCCTAAAAGATTTTCTATGTTTGTAAAACAGGGTTCCTACTCTTTTTTCAAAACAAAATTTGAGAAGATTTGAGGATTTTCTTGAGGAGATTTTTGTCATTTTTGAGGAGCTTTTGTGAACAAAATTGAGGAGATTTGAGGAGAAGAACTTGCACTTGTAAAAATGAAGAAACACACAGACTGGCATCTCAACATTTTCTTACAAAAGATAACTAACAAACTTTGCTTCAAATACAAACACAACCAAAAAAAAGTAATGTTTGCATTCAAAATAAATAATATAAAAAATAGCATATATAAAAAATAACCAAATGTCAAATTTTTTCTGAGGAGATTTGAGAAGAAAACCTAAATTTAAAAAAAAATTAAGGACATTTGAGGAGAATTGAGGAGACCTTTTGAATTTGAGAAGATTTTTAGGAGTTATGAGGAGGCGTGGGAACCCTGTAAAAGAAAATCTCTTGAGTTCCCTAATTTCTCTGACTGCTCTCTTACACTCTTACTGTATATATGGCTTTGTTTGTGACAACATCCACCATCACAACACATACCAAATGCAGTGCACATGCTTTAATAGTACGTACAACTAGACTCTTACCAAAATGAGTAAAACTCATTTACTTCTTTTTGTGGTGTGTCTGGCCCACCCAGTTCAGGTACAGGCCATTCTTTTGACCACCTGTTAATAAAATAGTGATAAATGATTAAAGGAAAACAATTGCAAAAAAGCCAAAGACAAACATGAAACGATAGGAACCATCTTCAAATGAAATAAATACATGCTTTTTATCTGCTTAACAAAAGAATAACACAATTATTAAAAAATTATTTTCTTTCTTATTCTTTTTCTTTCTTGTTTCCTTTTTAATAATTAAAAACTTCAAAAACAAGAACTATACATTCTTTTAATAACGATTTAATAAATAAAAATATTATTCCATTTTTTTTATTTCTTCAACGGAAGTGCCAGGTTCAAGATTTTCTCGTTCAGGTTAGTGATTAATGTTTCTAAACTTTTTTTATGATTATTTTTTATAATATTTTTAAAGGATTAGCCTATGTGCTTGCTGGTTTCAAGTTTTACATTTAAATAGAGAAGAAACAGGACAATTAAAGGACAAATTGACAATTAGAGCAGATGTTGGGTGCATGTTGAAAATTTTAAATATATTAAATGCACTGTTATATTTGCTACATTTTATTCCCCTAAAAGTTAACAAAACGATCCATAAATTTGTCTGATTGACACTGTTAGGAACAAATGTCAAACCAATTTGTACTTAGCCTCAGTACTTAGCAAAATACTTTACAGGTTGTTTTGCAAATTGAAACTGAGGCCAAAGGCCATAGTTTTCTCCACCCCTTAGACCCCTCAGGCAAAGCACCCCTCCCAGAGAAAAATTATTTTCTCAGAAACCCATAGTTTGCTTTGCTTTGGTGAGGGGGACTAAGGGATGCAGGAACCCTTATCCCCCCCCCCCCCCCTCCCACAGCAAAGTTTTTTTTCTCGCAATTCACAGCTCCGGTCAAGCCAATGATCAATTTCCGGACAATATCTGAGTATTTTGACTCACTGATCTAAGAAACTGCCCCAAACCAGTAAACATGCATCATTACCACCAAAACTAAAGGACAACTTTTAACTCACTGATTTAAGAGTGCTGTGATTTCGTAAATTTCCATTTTCTAAACTTTTTATAGTACAATCAATGCTCCTCCCTATAGTACAATCAATGCTCCTCCCAGGCTAACATCCCCCAGCAAAACATTCCCCCAACCCTAAGGCAAAGTCAGAACTGCTATCCCCCAGGCTTCAATTATGGCCTAATTTTAGGACATTATGAAGGCTGAAGATTAATAGGTTCTCACATTAATTGCATATTGCTTTTCATATACTGTCATTTTCACAAAGATCTCTGCATACCTTGAATTATTTTTGAAGACTTGCAAAAATATTTTATAAAAATCTTGCTTCGGTGAATAGCTGGGTATGGTATCATCCACAGTGGGATCGACGCTGTCGTAAGCCTGTCGTCCTTCCAATGTTGCTAAGGTTTCATATGCAC
The DNA here is from genome assembly GCA_030067915.1 of Hydractinia echinata. Taxonomy (NCBI): domain Eukaryota; kingdom Metazoa; phylum Cnidaria; class Hydrozoa; order Anthoathecata; family Hydractiniidae; genus Hydractinia; species Hydractinia echinata. Next base: position 723,662 of record JASGCC010000035.1, on the reverse strand, counting down.
GCGTTATGCAGGTAAAGTAGTCATGTTCACTCAATCCAGGAGGAAGGTGTTTCTTTGAATGTTTACCCTTCTTATCAGGATGATATTTTAACACCTTCTTTCGATCTGTAAGTAAGGAGAATAAAAAGGATTTTAAAACTGACAGTTCAAGAGGTGAGAAAGAAGAAGAGAGATCTGGGATGAAATTTTAGAATTATAACTGATCTTTCATATTTACAAAATTACATGGCAAGCTTCACTCTTTAAAAAGAAATTAGGCTTAAAAACATGTCGGAAATGTTTGCAACATCAATAATTTATACAAGTGGATTTTACATGGGCCATTCAGTTTATAAATGAAAGTTTAAGCCCCTCAAAAAAAATATAAATATGTTGTATATTGTATTCAACTCCATACAGGCTGATTTTATTTCTTCATCTGTCGCCTTCCATCTGAGATGACAAACTCCCAGCACTCTGTAATGGTCTTGTTTCTATGGCAACAGCAAATAAACAAAACTTTAGAACAGTTATTTTGAAAGAAACAATCTCCAAATTATAAAAAACTAACATAGTAACTTAAAAAGAAAAATGAAATTTAAAATGAAATTTTAAACTAAATAAAAAGGATTTATAGCACCTTCCATTCAGTTGCATCAAGGCTCAACATGAAAGATTTCTCCTCATCTGTCAACTCCTTATCGTCCTCATCTGACCCTGATTCTTTTTCACATAATTCTTCCACAAATGAAACAGACTTCTCTGAACGTTGTCGCTTTAAGCATGCTTCAAACCATCGACCTACAGGCTCATAGGAGACCTGTATTAGTTCTAGAACAGATAGATAGATAAGTAAAGTAACCTTTCTTAACCGTTGTCATGTTATTGACATCAGTCAAAGACACACAGAACTGGCATCTTACATAATAATAGACCAAGTTTGATTGTAACTGAAAATACTGAACCAGGCCAAAACTCGGCTTTGCAAAGGAGATGTTTTGTCAAATAGACGTTACTAGGAAGTAACGTCTATTTGTCTATCAGCTTTTTAAACATTACAAAGATTACGTCAATAGCAGAGTTGGTAAAGCCATTGCAGTTCACTTTTAAGTTCGAGGTTAAATAACTTAAAAACTAGTGGAAATAACTGACATATTCTTCTGTGTGGTTAACTATAGACCACCTGAGACCAAGATGGCACGAATTTTAAAAAGCTTGCTCAATCTACCTCTTTTAGCACAGACAGGTTGGTTACGTTATCAAAATAACTATAAATTTCTATGCAACCATTTGTCAAAAGCACAGGATCCTATAAATTTTCTTGATTAGAGTTTCAAACTCTACACAATGGGTGACAAACTTTCCGAAAAAAAGGTTTTTGTGTATCGAAAAGTCATTGCTGACACCATCAAAATTCAAATGATTGCATTTTTGTTTAAAAATTTCAGACATGTCTAATAAATCATGCAACTACGAAAAGGTGGGCAGAAATAGTTTTATCTGGATATTTTTCTTTCAACTTCGGTTGATGCAGCACGTGATGCTACCTACAAATATTTTTTTTTAAAAAGAGCTTATTGTTAGAAAAACATGAACAAAAAACTCTGCACACCCTTCAACAAGGTTAACCCAAAGCTCATTTTAAAACAAAAGCAGATAAAAAATTATGAGATAAAGTAAAAAGTTGGAGCTCGCAAAGGCTGATTTTTACTTCTTTTCTGTACATTTTTAAGTGGGAATTTCTGCTTACTTAGCAATTCAGAAAAAATCAAAATTCCTTGCATACGTCTTAAGGTGCATATTCTCAACAAATAATAAGGAAAATTTGTATACATAAAACACTAAGTAAATAATGCAGCTGTCTGGACAGTTAAAACAGGGTTACTGCCACCTTAACCCCAGTTGCATTTTTTGCTGAATATCCGATTAGAAAAATTCACACTATGTTTAAATTGGGAAAACGCTGTTTTTAGTGCTTATTGCACTTATCACCTTACGATTCACAAAAAAACCAATATCATTATGATTTACAAAAAAACAATATCAAAAACAAACCCTTTTTAAGGGAGCTCTTTCCCTAATAATAAATTACGGTTTATAATATCTGTTAAGTTTTCTATACAATCTAATGGAACATAAAAAATCTTTTAAACTGTTAAATAATAAATAACAAGAGTTTGTAGATATACACAAACTGTAACATTAAATATTTCATTGTTTAGATAAATATGACAGACACAGAAGACCAGTTACATCTGCTTAAAAAACATTGCTCGTTGATACTGGAAAGTGGCAATGCACTCATAGATATTGAATTTGAGGTACAAAAAAAGCTTCTTCTTCAAATTACTTGGTTTTCATTTCTCTCCCTAATCGTTCATTTATTCATTCCTGGATTTAGATATGATTCACCAGTCAAAAATTGTACACTAAACGTCAATGTTTCAATTTTATTCACCTTACTGTCAGAACTAAATGTCAAAAGCAAAAAAATATAATGAATCCCAAGTACTTAAACACACACCCCTGTGAAACATTTGACAACAAATTAGTTAAAAATATTTTCTTTTGTCTAAAAAATCTAAGGTTCATGACATAGAATACTGTAAAAGATATTTTAAAGCACAAATAATTCAAACATGGGATTTTATTACCTAATTGGAGGAGTCGTTAGAAGGAATTTCTAAGTTCTTCCTAACGTAGGATTGACGTTTAGCGAATATTTTGATTTTATGAGTCACCCCCTCTTTGTCCAAAGTTTGAAAACTTTTAGTTTTACATTTTCATTGGCGATTACACTATGGAGAAACGACAGTACTTTTACTGTTAAAATAATTCACAGAAAATTCTGCCTTGGTTAGTGATTAGTGATTTTTTTTTTGGGGGGGGGGTTAACTTTTAATGGATTTTGTTTATTTGCTTCTTTCAGAGACTCAAATACCGATCCTCAGAGTATGTAAGAGTCCCAACAACAGAAGGTTCAAAAGAAGTTAATCGCAAGAAAAATCGTTACAAAGATATTTTACCATGTTCGTTATGTAAATATAAATAGTATAGCCTATAGAGCTGGAGTATTGGCCATATAGCCGGAGACAGGTCTTTTAGTTCTAACCATATAAGGGCTGGGGGCATAAATTAACATCAGCTTTACTAGACATACCTTTTGTGCATGTGATCTAGTTATGAAATTTCATGACTTTTCCTAAATTTTATAAGGTCTTATATTTAGTCCAGGATATATGGCCAGCAGGTACTTTATTATTGCACCCCTTCCCAGTGTTGCACCAAACTTTCAATTTTTCTAATTCTTATACACAGCTAATTTTTAATGTTGTAAAGTTACACAATAGCTATTTTTATAATTCTTTTAATCAACCATAAACAGCTTGCACTCAGATGTTTAAACTACTGTACAATTATTCATTGTGCACAGTACACAGTAATCTATAATATTTTAGTTGATCATAGCAGAGTTGTGTTACCTAAAGAAAGATTTGTGGACGGGTCAGATTACATCAACGCCAACATTATTACAGTGAGTATCAATACTTGTGCTAAGCGATACAAGTAAATTGTACACAATTGCACCGGTTTTGATGTGGCATTATAAAGTCTAAGGTAAAAAGTACACATCAATCTTGTGAGGTAAGCCATAACGACAAATGCATATGCACATGGAAGTCAAAAACTTCATGATAAAATGTTGAACAACAAACACAGAAAGTGCTACAAGGCACAACATATAAATCAGTTTGATTTAAGGGGATTTGTAACAGGTCCCTATTAAATCAATTTCAAAAGAATTGCATAACTTTCTTGTTTTCTGCAAATTTCACTTTAAAACAAACATGTTTCTATGCTTTTCTGTTTTTTTGAACTTTTTTAAGCATGCTGGAGTCAGCTGGAGTCAACTCATAACTCAGGCTTAAATAAAAGTGGTCGCCGGCCATATTAGTCAGGCACGAGCTTTTCCCTATACAAGTCATAGTCTATGGATAGGTTTGCTCGTTCCTTACATATTGCTTTTCATGTGTCCATAAAACGGCTATAAAATTGTGCAGAGATAGAACATGGCTCTCAATAATATACATATAATATTTGTACATTTTTGTTTAATAGGATGAAAAATCGAAAGTGTGTTACATAGCTTCACAAGGTCCATTGCCAAATACAGTTGATGATTTCTGGAGAATGATCTGGCAGTATAATGTGACTGTAAGTAAGCCTTTTAATTTTTCCAGAGTCTCAAATTTTGAAAAGTGTCTATCCAATGTTGCTATTTTTTTATTAGTTGATAATTATGGTTTGTAAGGAAGTGGAGAAGGGCAAGGTAACATTTTTTTAAAAATACATCATTGCCATGGAAATTTGTCTTGGTATTTATTTATTTGTTCTTTTTGTTTGTTTCTAAAAGTTTATATAGAATAGTCACTTCAGTTGTGGAAACACTATTATCACTGTTATTCTGTTATTGTAAACATTATATTACATATACATTAACATTGCCTACCCAGTTCCCCTCACATGGCACGAGTTAACCTGTAGCTGCGGTAGAGACACTTGACAGGCCAATTTTAATTGAACCATGGACCTCATAATTATGAAACAAATGCATAACTATTTCACCATGTGTCTTTTACACAAAAAGTCTATTTCGCTGTAATATTGAAATTTCTAAACTTCTAATTTAACTGCAGATCGTTTTTATGCCCATGCCCAACTGGCATTAGTGCAATTAATATTCTACTATTGCATATAGCCTAGATGTCAGAGATACTGGCCATACAGTGAAGAAGTAAAACAGCAAAAACACATGAAAAATTCCTTGGTAAGTGTGCACATAGTAAATTATGTAATGTATAAGTATTTTTTGAATTACGCAAACAGTTCAAGCTGTCATTGCAGCCATGGGAATCTAAAAATTAGGGCCATAATGATAAGAAATCACGTCTTACGTTTTTGTTTTGTTTTCCAGACAGGCAGGCAGACAGACAGACTTTGTATTATTATATAGATATTTCCTGGTTACCCAACTAAATTCTGGTCTAATTTAATGTTTTCGGTTTTTAGGCTGGTGAAAAAAGCTATACACAATCTCTGAAAATGAGGCAAATAAAAGTTACGAAAGGCAATGTAAGGCGGTCTAGTTATTTATTTGTTAATTGCAACATATTATGGATTAGTGGAAAAGAAAACATCACCAGTTTCAACAATTAAATAATATTGACAACGTTTCAGCCATATACGGCCATTATCAAGTCATTTACAGATACTATTTCGTAAAAGATTATTTAAACATTACGATCGTACGATACAATTATTGTACAACATATTAATCAGCGAATAGGAATAGCAGAACAGATGCAATATTTCTATTCAAAGGGGGTTTATCCTTATGGATTAATAAACTCTCCTTCAGTTCTAGATCGTAATTATTCCTAGCGGTGGTGAGTATCGAGAAATTCTCAAAACAATTTCATGGCTAGCTTGGACGTAGATTTGCTTTTTACCAACATACCTTTACTGGAAACTATAGACATATGTGTTGATAACTTATTTTCTGATTGTGAAACTATCGATAATTTGAACAAATCTGATTTTAAACGACTTTTGTTACTATAGCTACTCAAAATTCCTATTTTACATTTAATGGTCAGTTGTTAAACAGGTGAATGGTGTTGCCATGGGCTCCCCCCCCTGGTCCCAGTCTAGCTAATGCCTTTTTATCGCTTCACGAAAAAATCTGGTTAGATAAATGTCCTACGGAATTTAAACCATTGCATTACAGAAGTCTTTGTTCTCTTTTCATCACCTGAGCATCTGCTCCTCTTCAAGGCTTACATAAACAACAGGCATACCAACATATCTTTTACGTCAGAATGTGAAAGTAACACTTGTCTACCATTTCTTGATGTCAATATTAAACGTGAAAATAATAATTTTGTAACCACAATTTACAGAAAACCAACTTTTAGTGGTGTATACACTAATTTTGCTAGTTTTTTGCCTGATGAGTATAAAACAGGGCTAGTTAAGACACTGGTTTTTAGAAGTTTCAGAATAGTGACAGATTTTTCAATTTTTCATGTCGAAATGAAAAACTTGAAGCAAATATTGTTAAGAAATGGCTATCCTTCTAGCTTAATTGACCGCTGCATTAAGACATTTCTTGACAAATTGTTTCAAGTCAAAAAGGTCATATTAACTGTTTCTAAGCATGAACTTATTATTGTATTGCCTTTTCTGGGGAATGTATCACTGAGGCTTCGGACTCGTTTAGAAAAAACATTCTTGAAACATTTACCATCTTGTAAGGTTAAGGTCATTTTTTCTTCAGGTTCGAGAATTGGCGATTTTCTAAAGATGGGTCTAAAAATAGACCCATAAAGGCTCTACGTTCAAAAGTCGTATATAAATTTAAGTGCGATAGCTGCAACGCTATCTATATTCGCAAAACATTACGACATTTGAAGGTAAGAGCCAGTGAACAAATGGGGATCTCAGCTTTAACCGGAAAAACGACAAAAGTCCTTATTTTTCAGCCGTATCTGAACATGTTACTGTCAGTCTAGGCCTTGTTTTGAGAATTTCTCGATACTCTCCACCGCTAGGAATAATTACGATCTAGAACTGAAGGAGAGTTTATTAATTCACAGGGATAAACCCAGGGCTTGAAATCCGACGCGAGTCCGCAAGTCAGACTCGCGCCGAGACTCGCGTTAGTCATGGCTACGCGAGTCCATTTGGACTCGCGTTAAAAGTTTAGAAAATTGAGCTTAAATATTTAGATTTTTCAAGGATATTCTATTGTACATTTTTTACTTACTTTTCGTTGTATATTTTAAGCAATAAGGAGCTTTCATTTAAACCAAGCATAAGCCAATGTCCGTAGACACGTGCGATCGCAGATCGGATAAACCCCGTAAAAATAATGTTTGCAGATATCTTCGTTTTTTATGTTCTAGCTACCCCCTAATTTTAGAACAAAAACAGGAAAGTGAACTAGCTTTTTTAAAGTTGGTTTAATAGTGTTGTTAACTGTCAATGATTCCTTTACTAAATAAAATTATATATAATTATAATAAAATTATTATACTTATAAGAAATATATAAAATAATATGCAATAAAAAAACATTAGTTCAAATGCGTAAATAATTATTAAAACGTTCAACAAACATTTAATTTAACCACGGCAAAACACGGCATTTAATTAAATACATTTTAGCGTTTTTAAAAATAGTTTAATATACCCACAAGTGGTTATAAACTGTATTTAATGATACAGTTGAAGCTGAAGTTGTTCGACGATTGATTTTTCAAATAGAGCTTCTAATAGTTAAATGCTTCTTGCATTGCTGTAGATGGCAACTTAACTACGCTCTAGATAATCAACTTTTTAAAATTTATTCATTAAATTTTCGGCTATTTAAGCACATTTTAGCGTGTGCGATGTATCACACGCCTTGTTAGCAGTTGCTTCTGTGGGCGAGTACGTGTGTGATCGCACTCGTCTCATGGAATTTGCCTGATGTAACGGTCTAGCTCTTAGACCACAGGGATATAAAATTAAACTCCCGTAACTTATTTTTACGCGAGTTTTTTTAGACTCGGCGGACTTGCGCAGCATAACTGACGCGAGTCTAAAAAGACTCGCCCGAAATAGGGTCGGATTTCAAGCCCTGTAAACCCACTTTGAAAAGAAATATTGCATCTGTTCCACTATTCCTATTCGCTGATTAATATGTTGTACAATAATTGTATCGTACGATCGTAATGTTTAAATAATCTTTTACGAAATAATATCCGTAAATGACTTGATAATGGCCGTTTACGGCCGAAACATCGTCAATATATTTAATTGATGAAACTGGTGATGTTTTCTTTTCCACTCATCTATATCTACACACACCAATATCTACAACATTATTATGGATTATTGATAAAAAAATTATAGTTCTAATCATATCCAAATAATCCAAATAAATCAAGTCACATGAAAAAAATTGAAACAATAAAAATTTAAAATGATTCAGTAAGGAGGTTATATTAAAATGGACAATGTTCAAAACCAAATTTATGCCACAAGTCTTTAAAACTAATAAGTAATTATGACGTGAATCTGTTCCTAACACCGACATCAGAGTGAACCATTTTTCAGTAGCGAATGGACACACAAGCCGTGATTAACCTTAATAATGTAATCTATGTGTGTCGCTAACAATTACCATTATTTTATTGACCTGGTCAGATGACAGCAAACAAAAATATTTTTAAGTCCAGCAAATTTTAAGCTCTGTGTATGCACAAGCCTTTGTAATTGCAGCAGCAAATGCCAACAAAGCAGGCACGCAAATAATGTTGGCCATTTTTTACCAATGTGAAAAAAACTTAAAAAAAGGCTAATACAGGTAAGAATAAACAAATAATTAAAGGTCATGAACTTCCTATGTTTGATAACTAATGTACTTTCATTCACTTTATCACAGTATTCTTTATTCAAAATTAAGAATACTGTAAAATATCAATTTGTGTGTTTTAGAAGGAGCGTTTAGTAACACAACTGCATTACATGGACTGGCCAGATCATGGTGCACCTGAAACTACTGAAGCTGCAATACAGTTAATTGAAATATTACACGAAACCTATCCTAAACACGATCAACCTATTCTTGTACATTGCAGGTTTTGACATCTCTTATTAACATCCAAAATCGCTGCCATATCACTACTTTGTGTTGTGTCGTTTGTTTTTTAAAATACAGCGGGAACAAATGGTAAAAACTGACAATTTATGAACATTATATTTTTTTAGTGCTGGGTGTGGTAGAACAGGCGCTATCATCGCAATTGATCAGATTACAAAGCTTATTCAGGATAGGGTAAATAAGTTAATGTTCCAAAAAGATTTTAAACCATCTACATAAATTTTATTATTTCAACATTTATCAGCACTACAACACTGTTTTTTTCCTATCCAGGCAAAACAGATAAATGTTTATGACGTTGTTCTTGATTTGAGACGACAAAGACCAGCCATGGTACAAACAAAGGTAATAGAAGGTTAATAATTTCATAATAATAGAAGCTTAATAATTTCATAATAATAGAACTTAATAATTTCATAATAACGTTGTTTGTAAAGTTTTAATTTATTTGACAAATTCACTGTTCTACTTTTGCACAAACTTTATCTAGGAACAATATGAGTTTGTTTATAAAGTGGTCCAACAAATGGTGGAATCTGAACTTGAAAGACATGATGCTGATGGAGTTTCGCACAAGTGACTAAACGAATCACAGTATTTATCTTAAAAATTTGTAAAATTTTACACACTTCACTCAAAGGAAACACCTTGTATTTACTCTCCAATAGTATATGTAAAAACATATTGATTAAACTACAAGTTGTCAATCTTTTTTTTATTCCTACCACTCCTATAGTTACTTCATTTGCAAAGTATCTACTCATTCCAAAAAAGTAAAATTTAGGACTTCTTCAGGAGTTTTCATCAACTTTTTCCAACAAAAATAATTCAATGAGAAAAAACTAAACGTAAAAAAGAATAGATTCAGAAAAATTATTTTCAAAAGTTTTTGAAGGTTTTTTTTCTTTTTTACAACCTTCCAGAAGTCAAGTTTTTGAAAAAAATCCCATGCGGCTGGTATTCAATGATACTTCAAATATATTTTTTATTATCTACTGCTACTTTTATTCAGTTATTTTTGTTGTTGTTTTATTATTGATTTAAGTGGAAAAATTTCTTACATGAGACAGTAAATTCGTAAATTTGCAAAACCAAAAACAGAAAGAAAGATTTGAAACAAAAAATATTGAGTTATCGTGTTGTGATTACATGTAAATTAATCTTTAATTGTTTACTTAACAAAATTATTATTTTTTAATGTCACCTACTTATTTCCTTTAATTTTACTTTGTTTTCTCAGAAAATTATTTTTTACAGGAACTGTTTTTTAATTTTACATTGTTTCTTAATAACTACATGATGCAGAGTACAATTTATTGCCATTAATTTTGACTCGTAGTGAAAGTGAAATTATCTCATACAGGCTATATACTCATCAAAAAATAAATAAAAATGTATGTAGTAAATGAAATAAAAATTATTATAATAATAAGATATAACACTGTGTTGTGTGTGTATGTCTGTCTGTAACAGGCAAAGTTGATTATATTCTTTACAGTTTTCTTATATCGCCTATAAAATGTCCCCTAAAAACTATATTCTGTATTTTATGAAACTTTTGTTCCCATTTTTAAAAACTGGTTACAAAAATCATGTGAAGGAATGAAGAAATTTCAGCTAGGAATTTTGCTACTGTATTGTAATTTAAATTTACTGCGACAGGTTTTTAAACCACATCAATAATTAATGTAAGGGCAACGTCACAGTCAATTATTGTTGTTTATTTTGTTTAAAAGTTTTAATCTATTGTTTGTGGCTTTTTAATGATATTGATAACAAATAATTTTTTGATCAGAAGCATTTGAGTGGATTCTTCCACAGATTTAAATAACTATATACTTATAAATTTCCTGGTGAAACAATAAAAAAAATAATTTTCTACGGAAACAAATATGTGCATAATTTGCATAGTAATTTGCAGAAAAAAAAGAAAAATTTTTTTTAGCGTTTCTCTTTAAAAAATTATTTTATTTGTCTGAGAAGACTACTTGAGTAACGCAACATTTTACACTCAATAACACAGCTTTAATATCTTCAGCGCGTTTTGAAACAAAAAACCTACTTGAGCATGGATGAAAAATTTGTGTCTTTTCCTCGTCAGAACAAGATGGAAGGATCATTTTTGTATATAAAATCTAAAAAATAAGGATTAATTATATGTCTGTCTGCAGCTACATTTTCAACATGGATCAGATTCGAATATCCAATAAGTCACTGCACATAATTTTTACTAAATATTTTCTACTAAACGCTTTAAACAATTATAAAGTTTATATAGTTTATATACAAAATATTGTTAGGATAAGGTAGTGAGTTATTTTGGTGGAAAGTTAGCACAAAATGAAAATAACCAAAGATAAAAACTATATATGTATATTAGTTTAAGTTATTTTTTTTGCCATATTAATTGTATATAATTGAAAAAACTTATGCTTTTTTTCATATGCTAAACAAAAAGTTAGTTTGTCTCCTATATATCACCAGAAGAGACAAAATAATTCAGTTTTTGACACATAAAAAATCAATTTTAGAGATCTCCTGGAGCAGACACAAGCTTTAGCATCTGTGCCAACTTGGCTATAACTAATTAGAGTGGGTTTGCCTATATAAAATAACATCATTTTATACTTTCGCAATCAAACCATCTTAACTCGTTAACAGCTACAGTAAACAACTACCACGCCCATCTAGTCTTGTTATATATATATACAGATTTGTTGGTTACCCTGGTTATTATGTGTACAGCACAATTTGACCCTGGGTAAATAGTAGGGTCAATAGGACGAAGGAAAATTACATCACAGTTTCTTGTCCTACACATAGACAAATTACACGTCTCTATTGCCTGTCTATCGTCCAGTATAGCTCGATTCATTTGGTAACACAGCGTTTCACCTGCTCCATATGACTAGTATATACACCAATACAGAAATATAAAAGAATATACAGAAAGTGCTTCAGCAAACCAGGTGTAATTGGCAGTCAGATATTTTGAAAACTATGCTGAATATGTGTTTCATTGATCACACCACTAATAAGGAACAGCAACTAGGATAGAAGAAGTAAAGTATTCAGGGTTGGGTGTAGAAAAATGATGAAAATGACTGACAAATGGCTATTAATAAAATTGAAATTTTTAAACAACTAAATTTTGAAAATAATAATGCATGTACTCAAATCATCATCAAATTTTAAAACAGAAAACAAAAAACTTTTTGGGAAAATGACTAACATATTTGGATTTAATCAGCAAAGATCATAAAATATATAATTATAAGAACAGGATTTATTATATATTTTAAAGGTTTTAAATAGATGCAGGCCTATCAATAAGGGGAGAGCAATTGCTCATGCTCACGCAAAGGCTTGCCCAAATCTGAGAAATGAGAAACTAGCTAGCCATTAATTGCTCCCCCAATTCTAAAAAAAGTTTTTCTAGGTGAGCAATATCAATTCATCTCACATGGAAATCAATGTTCTCTTTCTTATTATTTACAGTAAAAAAGAACAAAAAGATATAAAAAAGATAAAATAACATAAATAAAAAAGACTTTGTGATAAAATATGCGTTTATAATCTTATTCTATTTATTCAGATTGCTCGCCCAGTTTAAATTACTTTAACCTTGGGGGAGCGATTTATTGCTCTGGTGTTATTTTCTTATTGATAGGCCTGAGATGACTTGCCAATGTTCAGTCTTGTCATTCTAGCGTGTGTGATTGCACTTGCACGCCTCCACACGCCTAAAACTGAATTAGGCTTGCAGTTTTTAGGTCTTAATTACACGCATTAGATCCAAAATCTGGTAAGATATCTGGTACGTAACACCCTCCTTCATTATGCTTATTATATATGATGGTGAGAAAATGCTAGCTAAAATGTAAAACTACAAGACTACTGCTAGAATAGTCTGCTGTATAGGAAAATAATATAAAAAAGAAGGCAGAATAAGCTTGTCGTAAAACCCTCCTCCAATATGACTATTACAGTACCGCCTGCGTGTAACTTTACATGTACGCGATAGTTATCACCTTCGCATGAGCTTTCGGTAGCGTCAGAACTTTCGTTGTTATTGTTAACCTATTGTTAAATACATGAGCTATTTTTGCATGTTGAAAACAATAGAGTTCATGTCTTGTTCGCGAAATTTAATTAGCTCATGTGAACTGCGTGTGTCCCATTGTTGTATTTAATATTTAATCAACGAAATAAAATAAAATTTAACAAAGATTTATTTATCTATTGTTTTTACTCACGAACGGCCATGTTAAACCATTTGTTTATAAATGTTATGTTTTCGCTGATGCTCGTGTTTTACGAAAGCGTGCGTGCAATTTAATTTTTTTTCACAAAAGCTAAATGTTTATACGTAACTCTTAAAAAAAATAAGAACGAAAAGCGGCGATAGAAATGCTTTTTTAGAACGCATTTTAAAAGTTTAAGAACAAAAAGCGGCGATAGAAATGCTTTTTTAGATCACATTTTAAAAGTTTAAGAACGAAGAACGGCGATAGAAAAACTTTTTTAGATCGCATTTTAAAAGTTTAAGAACGAAAAGCGGCGATAGAAACGCTTTTTTAGATCGCGTTTTAAAAATTTAAGAACGAAGAACGGCGATAGAAAAGCTTCGTTAGATCGCATTTTAAAAATTTAAGAACGAAAAGCGGCGATAGAAATGCTTTTTTAGAACGCATTTTAAAAGTTTAAGAACGAAGAACGGCGATAGAAAAACTTTTTTAGATCGCATTTTAAAAGTTTAAGAACGAAAAGCGGCGATAGAAACGCTTTTTTAGATCGCGTTTTAAAATTTTAAGAACGAAGAACGGCGATAGAAAAGCTTTTTTAGATCGCGTTTTTAAAATTTAAGAACGAAAAGCGGCGATAGAAATGCTTTTTTAGATCGCATTTTAAAAGTTTAAGAACAAAAAGCGGCGATAGAAATGCTTTTTTAGATCGCATTTTAAAAGTTTAAGAACGAAGAACGGCGATAGAAAAACTTTTTTAGATCGCATTTTAAAAGTTTAAGAACGAAGAACGGCGATAGAAAAACTTTTTTAGATCGCATTTTAAAAGTTTAAGAACGAAAAGCGGCGATAGAAACGCTTTTTTAGATCGCGTTTTAAAAATTTAAGAACGAAGAGCGGCGATAGAAAAGCTTCGTTAGATCGCATTTTAAAAATTTAAGAACGAAAAGCGGTGATAGAAATGCTTTTTTAGATCGTATTTTAAAAAAGTTTAAGAACGCAGAACGGCGATAGAAAAACTTTTTTAGATCGCATTTTAAAAGTTTAAGAACGAAAAGCGGCGATAGAAATGCTTTTTTAGATCGCGTTTTAAAAATTTAAGAACGAAGAACGGCGATAGAAAAGCTTTTTTAGATCGCGTTTTTAAAATTTAAGAACGAAAAGCGGCGATAGAAATGCTTTTTTAGATCACATTTTAAAAGTTTAAGAACAAAAAGCGGCGATAGAAATGCTTTTTTAGATCGCATTTTAAAAGTTTAAGAACAAAAAGCGGCGATAGAAACGCTTTTTTAGATCGCATTTTAAAAGTTTAAGAACGAAAAGCGGCGATAGAAACGCTTTTTTAGATCACATTTTAAAAGTTTAAGAACGAAAAGCGGCGATAGGAACGCTTTTTTTAGATCACGTTTTAAAATTTAAGAACGAAGAACGGCGATAGAAAAGCTTTTTCAGATGGCGTGTTTAGATCTGTCAAGAACGTCAAAAGTTAGATTTCTTCGGTATTGAAATTTAATTTGTTTTCGAAATCTTATCGTGAAGGGAAAAGTCCTGAAAGTAGGGTTTTTCCGTTTGCGCTGTTAAACGTTGCTTTTTATAAGAATACCTTTTAAAAGTTTTGCATGTTAAAAAATATGCTTCGATGATAAAGAATTATTACTAAAAGTTTTAAAAAGTAGCAACATTATTTTTTTTTAAATATTAAGTGTTATGTTCGTTCTTTTTTCTAAAATAATATATTTCAATAGCCTTCGTGATCTTTAACACTTTTAAACAATAAAATGCATGTTACATGTGACAACAAAAGGATTCATCAAATCTTATTGTTATGACTCGCGCACGACGATAACAATAGAAAGCAATTAAGTTCGTGTGTAAACAAAAGATATGTGAAGGTTCTTTATGTAGACATGAGATCGTTACATGAGGTCGTAAAACTCGCGTACATGTAAAGTTACATGCAGGCGGTACTGTAGATGTTTTTCTCATTGTTGTTGACAAAAATGCGCCATGTAAAATATAATATTGCAAGACTGTCGTTAAACAGACTACCATATGGGACGAGGGTGCTGATAAGCTGCATACGCCGTAAACTCGGGCGAGTTCGGCGTTTTGAAAAAAATTCAAGTATTTGCCCGAAAAACCCAACATAGACCCGAACAATGCCCAAAAAAAGTAACTTATTTATTAACTCCTCTCTCTTCAAGCGCCTTCTTCCAACTATCATCCGCATGGTATGTTACAAGGAATTGCATTTCGGGAATGCTCCGGGCGAATTCGGGAAAGTGCGGGCGGTTTTGCAGGACAACTGCAATTTAATTCAAAAAGTCGCCTGAACTCGCCCTTATATATGCGGGCGTTTGCAGCTTATCGGCACCCTCTTCCATATGGGAAAAATACATGAAAAAAAACAAGGAAGGATATACTTGCTGTAACACCCTCCTCCGTTATGGATTTAAATCATTTTAATGTTCCAAAAGACTTTAAATATTGCCAACTAAACTATATTCCCTGAAAAATATTTTTGGGCGTGTCCAACGCCTAGCCTTTCCTTCATTGACAGAACTGGGGTGTTTACAAAAGTTTAAAAAGTTTGCGTTTTTTTTTGCACATGTGCAAGCATTTCTGTACAGTACTGTGAAAAGGTTTGTTAACATCGTGGTTCATGTTTATTTCATGTTACGCACAAACCACGATAGCCCACGATGCGTATTTTTTTAACAATCGTGGACCTCACGATCATGTTTCGTGGATTACACGAACAAAAATTAAACATTACACCGTGGGGTCCACGATAGATAACTTCTATTGTAAAACAACAAAGACCGTATTAGTTTATCAACAACGGCAAAAAAATAAATTAACACTTGTTGTTTTAATTCGTTGTAAAAGCTAGCTATATAACAGATTTTAATCGTTCCTGAATCAAATTGCGATCTTAAAAAATATTTCTATCGCCGCTTTTCATTTATAAACTTTTAAAATGCGATCTAAAAAACATTTCTATCGCCGCTTTTCGTTCTTAAACTTTTAAAATGCAATCTAAGAAAGCATTTCTATTGCCGCTTTTCGTTTATAAACTTTTAAAATGCGATCTAAAAGAGCATTTCTATCACCGCTATTCGTTTTTAAACTTTTAAAACGCCATCTTAAAAAACATTTCTATCGTCTCTTTTCGTTTTAAACTTTTAAAATGCGATCTAAAAAAACATTTCTATCGACGCTTTTCGTTTATAAACTTTTAAAATGCGACCTACAAATTTAACATTTCTAGACAAATGACATTTCGTAAAAATACAATCGCGTCCATGACGAAAAAGTATACACCAAGCAAAAACTACAAATATGCTTTGTTAAACTTGGGAAAACCTGAAACAAACAAATTAACTTTAATGAAAGACTTTTTTGAAAAGAAAAAAAATTAAATTATACTGGTTATAAAAATCGTGGAGCTCGCGAAAATAATCGTGGGACACACAATCCTTCGTGGAGATAATAATATTAGCGTGGTGGCCACGATAGAATGTTTGAATGTTTGCTATACAAAAAGACCACGATTTTATCGTGGTTCATGTGCACCACGCTCGTTACACGAACTTGATGTTAACAAACCTTTTCACAGTACTGTAGGTAGAAAATGTAAACAACAGACCACAGTTAATCAAAGAAACAACAAAAAAATATATATTCGCTTAAAATTAGTGAAATTTTTTAGAAGAATTTGAAGAATACCGTATACTGTCCTAATAGTAAGTAAGTAAGTAAGTAATATTTATTCGGAATAAGAAATTTACAAGACTTATTCATTTGTAAGGATAACAGCAAAAATAAAAATACAATATATATAAATATAAATGATAACATGATAACATGATAATGATATCCACACAACTATAAAAATTAACCAGGAGACCACACTATAATAGCATAGCTAGAAAAATGCGAGGCCACCTTTGATTATTGAACTATGATCTGTGACAATTTAAGGATATTTGAAATGGGGTATCAACTAAATAACCAGGAAAAAATAAATAAATAAATAAATAAATAAAAAAACAAAACAAAACAACAAAACAACAATAAACAAAACAAAAACTGAAAACAATTGGACACACATTTTCACATACAGAACCAGCACATTGACACACAACACACACTTGAAAACAGTTAACATTTAATCTTCATTATATAATAATCATTTTACCCTGTGAGAGTCCTCTTTTTTACCTACACAAAAGTGCGCGCATGCCCATTGTTCTCAAAATAAAATCAAAATAACTACGTCACGCGTCTATATTTACTGTAGCTATTTTTTGGTCATTTTGGTTGAAATGATCAGAAAATTTCAAGCTTGTCAACACGGATCCGAGAATATATAGAAGTTTGACCCTTCCGTGCTATCGTATCATTTCGATATTAATATCTATGAAAAAGAAAAAGTTAACTAGCTAGCGAGGGAAAAAGAAAGTTTTCGACTAAAGCTGTTGTGACTCTCCACGTTATTGGAAGAAGGTAGCCATTTTGTATTTGTATTCTGCGTTATGTTCGTTTACCGTAATATGGGAACAGATAGAGTGAAGATGAAAGTAATCGAGTCAAAAGGAAGGAAGGTGGTCACCAAACGATCTCACAACTTTATATACCTACTTAAGAAGCAAACTTTATACACGGTGGATTTTCAAGACATGGTTTATGGATCATAAAGTTGTTCCATTGAGTTTTTCTTAGGGATTGCTATCTAGGTTTTCTTAGGGATTGCTATCAGCTTGCGTTTACCCAAGCTTTTTCTTTTTTTGGGGCATCCCCCCCCCCCCCCCAGTTCGGGAGATGACACTAAAAGGGAAACGGTTTCCCATGTTGTATAGGGAAATTCCCATGTCATATAGGGAAATGGTTTCCCATATGGGAAACCGTTTCCTAAACTAATTTTTTTGATTTTAATTTGGGTTTCCCTTTTGGGAAACCGTTACCCATTATCAAGACCATCCATTTAACGGAATTACGGAAAGAGGCTACGATAAATTTTTTTTTCTTCAGTGAAAATTTGCGGGAAAATATTCTCTTTCTATTGGTTAAAAATTTCTAGTGCGGTTCTTAACCAGCTCGTGTGCAGATTCCTTTCTATTTTGGTGGTTTCCCGATTGGGAAACCATTGCCGTATTTCTCGCCCGTTTAGGGTAACGGTTACCCAAATAGGAAACCGTGAAGTTTCCCAAATGGGAAACCGTTTCCCAGATGGGTAGTGGTTTCCCTTTTCGTCTCAACTCTCGAACTGCCCCCCCCCCCCCCCCACATATCATCATAACACCACATTTCCAAAGATAATAGACCTTTTTGAATGTTTACATTTTCCGCGGTAAGCCCCTCTGGCTCTAACAACGGCGTGGCAGGCAGAAAGATGCTGAAGCTTGCTGAAGAAAGGTATTTTTCAGCCCATTTCTTTCTACGGAAATATTTTTGAGGCTTTAAACTATTATCGAGTGTAGATGGGTAACTTCTGACTGACATAATATTCATATAAAGTTGTAATGATACCTTTGTGCGAAGAAACAGACTAAAAAGGACCTCACTTCACCTAGCGCCCCCATCTTTTTGCCTGCCACACAATTGTTAAAGCCGAAAGGGCTTACCGCGGAAAATGTAAACATTCAAAAAGGTCTATGTTGTTGACCATTTATTATCTTTTAAAAAAGGCATCGTCCCTATGGCTTAGAAATGAATCCTACAACATTTTAAGCTTATTTCCAGGCCAATTTTCTCAAGTTTAACTAGCACCTAAAAAGAGTCCATAAAAAAATATTGTTCTTCTAGAGTGGGTTCGCCCATATAACGGCCATCGCCCAATTACGACCAGGGATATAAATTATGTATAACTTCATTTATTTATTATACAATGCTAGGTTAATTCCTTGTTTGAAACACTTAAGAACCTTTTAGCTTCAAATCACTTAATTTGTCAAGAAATGTTGGTTTGAAGCTTGTCGCAGACTGCGCACATTAAAAATGGCTGAAAAAATATATTTTTGAAAATTCTTAGAACTCTCATTAAAAGTTGTGAATAGATAAAATTCAATCATTTCTCTGTGAATTACATACTTAGTGCTGTCCTTTAACCAACTCGTTAACAGTTCCTTATCCACAGAGGATGAGGATTGGAAATAATAGACCCAAGAAATTTCCACATTGAAAAAAAAAATATGGCGCCCTAATACGTCCACATACGTTTTACGTGAATTTTAATGCGTCAAACAATGAAGCTAAAGTTTCATTTTATTAATAAATATGTTAATAAACAACCTGTGGTTATTGTTTTCTTTGACATGGTTGGTCACGTGATAAAAATGAACCCTGGGTGGGTCACAAACTGCACTAACAGGGTTTAGGGGACTGGAAATGAATGTGAAGCATTTTGGGAAAGTTATCAGTTGGCATATAAGAACGTTTAATTCCCTCTATTGCAGATTATACTATGATGACCAGATTAGAGTGTCTATTAAGAAAAATAATTGGTGGCCGGTTTAGGGCGATTTTGGCTAAGTTGTTATTTTCTCTGTTTACCCAGGGTCTCTTTGTGTCGTACCCATGACAAATGGCTATATTGGTGCACGAACATACCTGTACTTACCAAGACCAGACGATAGTTGTTTATCATAGTTAACAAGTTTCGAAGGTACATGTAAACACTGGCTGTATATGGGCGAACCCACTCTACATCAGGTTCACAGTTTCAGTTCGAGCTGACCATTGCTTAAATAAATCTTTCTTTTGTTACAAAGAAATAAACTTTAAGACCATGAAGAAATTTTGAAAAGAAAAGTTACAATTACTTCACATATATTTTTAGGAAACACCATTGGTGTCACCAAACACATGAAACACCTATTACCCATGTTGAAAGCATTGTTTATATTTTTTAAAACTGAAATATAAATGTGTATGTATATATTTTCTGAAAGCTAGGTAAATTTCTTATTGAATAGTGTTATTTTTTTTGCAGAATAAAAAACTGGGAAAGACGTAAAAAATTATCGAACATCTTTTTCAAGTTGTTGACTCTCGAGCCTAAAAGGTACAGGCATTTAAAACTTATCTCATAAAAATCACACTATTTAAATATACTCTGCTTGAGTACTGAGACAACGAGAGTGTTTGCTTTTTAAGGTCCAGTTCCAAATTTTTATTAAAAGTTTCTTTTCGTGCTTCTCTGTTGTACTTTTTTTACCTTCACACTGTCATAAAATTTTAACAATTCATTTTTTTAAGAAAAAAGCAGACCTTGTTAGAGAGATCAATATGCCAATCATCACTGTGTTTGTTATTGTATATTTTCCCCTTTTTTCATTTTCTTCCTGTTTGAAATTTATATTTTTTATTTAAAATAAATAGTCTATGAATTATAAGCTTTCAAAAATTTGACAAAAATAACAATTTGGATGTTTCATGTATATCCTTGCAGGGTTATTTATTATTTCTTCAGAAAATGAAGAGCACCTTTAGAATCTGTAATGATAATTACTGGAGGCCTGCACTGCATTTTTCTGAGAATATCAACAAATTTAAGTTTATTAAAAATTGAAATTTAGTTCACAAAAACATCCATTGTAGAACAAAATGGCTGATTCACTACAGGGATTGAGATCCTTTTTAAAGAAGTACGCCAAAGTCATAGAGAGTAGGATGCAAAATACAGATGTGGCAGATGAGGAATTCCAGGTTTGAATAATTTTTTTGACTGTTGCTGTATTATTTTAGTGTGCAATGGAGTAAAGTCTTAAAAGTATGGTAAATATACCAAGGGTGTCCATCAAAGTTGAACATTCACCACATTACACTTATAATAGAAAGTTGACTTCAGTCTGAGGCATTTTGGTATTTCCACATGTAAAGCCCAAAAAATGTTATATAAAAATGTTATATATAAATCTTGAGATTTTTTAATTTTTTAACAGTACTTTTGCAATGCAAAATTTAAGTACAAGTTTTGAAATATCAGTGCAATTGATTCTGTCTGTGTATTCCCCTATGTTTATGGTTTTTGTTGTTGTTTTTTCAGGAAAGTAAAATGTTGTTTTTATTTTGTTCTTATTTCTGAACCAAGCCTTGCTAAAATAGCAAAAAATCAATTGTTTCCTTAAGGCGACTCCAATTTAATTAGTTGTTCTATGGGCGAAGTCGATAGTAGCTTATGGTCGGTCAGCAAAATAAAAATAATTTTATCGAGAATGTATGGTCGGAACAACAACAACAAAAAAAAAATATTTAAAAGGAACAACGGAGGAGGGTGTTACGACAACCATTTTTTCTATGTATTTTCGCATAACGCACGCAGTTTATATTTTTTAGTTGCGAAGGAAAAATAATAATAATTTGTCTCGCTAAAAAAAATGTAACTAGTTCTTAAGGTGAAAAGATAAAATACTTGCATGCTCAAAAACTTGTTTTTAAAAGTTATGCAGCAAGAATTATTCTTGTGCTGTTTTGAAAGTTGTACAGAATATACTGGTAATGTTTTGAAATTTATACAGCAAGTTCTTCTTCTCCCACTTATAAATTAATAAAACAAAAAATTTTAGTGTTCTTTTAATGTTTTTTGCACAGTTTTATAGGAAAATCTAAATTAAGTGCAAATTCTTTTTACAGACTATGGTTTAGTTGATAATATTTAAAGTCTTTTGTAGCGTTAAAATCATTTATTTAAAATTAATAACGGAGGAGGGTGTTACGACAATCGTATTCTACCTATTTTTTCTAAATGGCATCGACTGAAAGTCTTGCTGTATTACAGTTTAGCTAGCGTAATTTTAAACATCTATATAATAATACGCCAGTTCCGTGTGTCTGTAACAGGCAAAGTGGAAGTGTTGTTTTTTCTAAAGAAACAGCCGCGGTAACATGTCACTTTTGCTAAACTTTTATTTTTATTCTGTCTTTTGCGTGCTTTTTCAAATTGATTTAAAATTTTTGGTTTTAAAAAAGTCACGGTTAATTTATTTTATTGTTATCATAAAAACCTTTGTGTAATGATGTAAACTTTATTACACAAAAGTCACGGGTAATTAATTTTTATTATTCCCTTAAGCACGTGTCTATTGTCTACTGTTATTTGAAAAACATATTGGTTTTATTTATTCCCGCTTGAATGGAATTAACAACAAAAACGTTTTGACGAAAAGAACAATGAATTTCGCTGTTTGGCCAAAACAATTCATGTGATAAATAAAGTGATTTCATTAGTTAGGAATTTTATTGCATGCGAATTTAAATATACCGTGACGGGAGCTTTGTTATAAATTGTTATACGAGTAAAGTCACAGGAGATTAACGTTGTTATTATAGTGTTGTCAATTTCGTTCAAAAGTTTTAATTTTTAGCTTCTTTAAAATGAAACTCACAACAAATGGTTTTGTGATAAGAAACATAGAATAAATTTTAAATGTTTTTGAGTGGATATCTCCACGGGATTTCGTTTAAAACGTTTCTTTTTCAGCCTTCTTAATAAAATTCTCAACAAAGCTTTTTGTGATAAGAAGCACAATAAATTCTTCCACGGGTTTAAATAACTAGTATATAATAATCATAACGAAGGAGGGTGTTACGACAATAATAATCTGTCTTGTTTTTCACTTGTATTATAACTATTTTAGCGAAAGTAGCTAATTTTTGTTATAAATCACATAAAAATTTAAACTTCTGTTTTAACCACATAACTATTTTTGTGATTACAAAATTAGCGCATCGCGCATTTTAGTTTTATCGCAACAAATTACCATCAACAAAGAATCAACTGCAAGTGGCCTTACCAATGATGGTCCTAAAGTAACGTTATTGATTCACCTTGTTTAGTATAATTGTAGATTGACATTCAACCATGACATTCATGAAAATTAGGGTCGGCTGGCCCGTGGAACAACTAATTAAGCTGGAGTCGGTCTAACTAAAATTAATAATTTTTTATTTGAGGTCATTTCAGGCATTGAAAATTTCAGACTACACAATATTTTAGACTGTAATAGTTATTGTTCAGATCTTTTTCACATAGTGAAATTGCTTTGCACTTCTATTGCTTATGCAGTGCTCCAATAACAATTTCCATGCTTCTCTCTATAAAACAATCCTGGAGTCATTTCTTTTTCAATAAGGAAGAAAATCAACAGAATTAAAAATTTATATAAAGTTTATTTTTATCTTCACAATTCTCTATATGTGAAAAGGTTTACCTATTATACCTATAAGGTTACAAAAAATTCTCCATCCAGAGCCATCCGTAGAAATCAATGGACAAATATTTTAAAGTCCAGCCTTACAATCCAACCCAATTATCAGTTTAACCCAATCTGTATTGCTGATTTTGTTTCAGAGGATAAAGCAGCAAGCTATGGAAGATAAAAAGAATGTCCTTGCTATTGAAGGCTGTAAAGAGGCTAACCGTAAGAAAAACCGATACAAAGATATTTTACCTTGTAAGTTAATGGATCTCGATTTACCTCTTGTTTTCGGTGCTATAATGTTTTTTTCTTTAAACATTGTATTTTCACTTTAGATGACCATACGCGTGTTGTTTTACCAAAAAACAAATTTGTTGATGGATCAGACTATATAAATGCAAACAACATCATGGTAAGCTGGCGATGTTTCCTTGTTATTAATAAATAAAATTTTATATTATTGTTAAGTATATTCTTTGTTACTTTTAGGATGCAAATTCAAAAGTTTGTTACATAGCATCTCAAGGTCCGATGCTGAACACAGTTGATGACTTCTGGAGAATGATTTGGCACAATGAAGTCAAGGTGAGTTAAAAAATATTTTTTGCAAAAAAATCTAGAGTATTTCATTCTGTCTGTTGGGGTGGATGTCTGACCTGAAATAGCTGTCAAAATCTTAATCATGCAGATGATGCACAGAATAGAAATGATGTAAGACTTTGTTAAGTATTCTTTTATATTTACAACTATAACTTCACTAAGATCACAAGCTTCATCATACAACTTCATTGTAACATCAAAAAGGATATTACCTTTCTTCGTTCAGGATTTGTCAAAGAACAATGAATTTCTACGTAGTTTGATCATGTTTAAAATTGGTGTGATGGATCTTGCAAATTCAATTAATCGAGTAATGTTTCTGAAATAGAAGGGTAGAAATTCATAATGTAAAATTTAATATATATCTTGATTTTTGATTTGTTTGTATTTTTTAAAAGGACAGACTTGATACAGAGGAAGTTGAGTTTAGATCTAACACAGTCTAGATCAGGGTCATTAATATACCCCGTCCAACCCATGCTAGCATGGAAAACGTTGGAGTCTTTGTTGTGTCAAAATTATGTTTTTGATTGACTATCCCTCTTATAGACCCTGTCAAAATTTAGGAAGTTGTTAAGAAACTTTTTTGGGTAAAATGATCTTAGAATTTAAGAAACTTTTTTTAATTTTTGCCACGTTTTTTAAAGATTCAAAAAACAATTCAAAATACTTTTGCTTGTGTAAAACTTACACTAATTGATTTTGTAGCCTAGGTGTCAAAGGTACTGGCCATATGGTGATGATGTGGTGCAGTTTGAAGACATTACAGTGTCAATGGTATGTGTAGTGCGTCTGTGGAATGCATCATCCAGTGTTTGTCATTATTGTCAGCTACTTCTCATTATTTTTAATTTCTGATTTAGGATTCTGAAAAAACGTTTGCCCAAAATATGAAGATGAGAAAGATGAAAGTATCAAAAGGAAACGTAAGTGTATGAATAAATATTGTATTAAGAACCTGATAAATTGCTTCGTTTTATAGAATTTTTTGTTTTATTTTTAGAAAGAGCGTTTAGTGACTCAACTGCATTACATGGATTGGCCGGATCATGGTGCACCGGAAACTTCTGAAACCATCCTTCATTTGATTTCAATAGCACGGGAAATAAACCCTGAAGATGACCCACCCATACTTATACACTGCAGGCATGTTTCTAACTACTCAATATTCTGAACACGATGAATACACATGGATGTGATTAAATAGGTTTTTTTGGCTTTTCACACTAACCTTTTTCGTTTAATTTAGTGCTGGTTGCGGTAGAACAGGTGCAATCATTGCAATTGATACTGCAAGAAAATTAATTCAAAAAAGGGTACTATTAAATTGTTAACTTTAGTTAAAACTTTTTTTTTCTTTTTTCTGACTTTTATTTTATACATTCTTATGCAGGCAAAGACTATAAATGTTTATGATATTGTTTCTTGGCTACGAAAACAAAGACCGTCCATGGTACAAACAAAGGTAGTGCTTATTAATCTTTTTGTTGGCGCCTTGTCTAACTACCAGGGATATCCAATTGGTTAGGAAATTAGAAGTAAATAAAACAATTTTGCATCAACTTCCTTTTGTCTAATGTGCTACATTTACATAAAAAACTGTGATAAATTGTTAAATGTTTTAGTATTTTATTGTGTTAATGGTTTTTGAATATTCTTCACACAAAAGCATTAATTATTTGTGTGCCAGTCTGAGAGACAGAAAGAGTTCAGATGAGCTAAGAAGCAGGCTAAGTATCCGTAGAATTAAAGATGTTATCCAGATAAGAAGATTGAATTGGCTGGGGTACTTGGAAAGAATGGAGGAGGATAATTGGGTAAGAAAGTGTAGAGACTTGATAGTTCCTGGGGCAAAGCCCAGAGGCAGACCGAGAAAGACTTGGCAGGAGGTTATAAGGACAGACTTGATTGCTTATTGAAAACTTGCTACTAAGTATATATTTTTACATTTTAGGACCAATACGAATTTATATATGAAGTTATTCGTGAAATGGTTACCTCTGAATTAATAAAATACGATCCAAATTTTGAAGATGACAGTAATCCCACTTATGTTAACATTGGATTTTTGCCAATTGTAAGTAGAGAATTTGTAGTTTAGCTACAAATTTAGCTACATAGTTTAGCTTACGTTATGTTTTTTGCATGGCTTGTATCAGCTTTATACCTAGTTTATAAAATAAAGAAAAAGAATTATTGTTTTCATTCACAATGTACAATGCATTCTTTTATAACTTATATGTAAAATTATTATTCTTTTTTTCACAGGGAACAAGTTGTTCCAATAACGAAGTGTTTGAGGAACCTAAAAGTGAAGAAAAGCATACCAGTCTTCTCAAACAAGAAGATAAAGAAAACAATTCAAACTGCACAAGAAGACAAATACTTTTACCCACAGAACATGGGGACACAACCAATAAAAGTTTCCGTCGCAATCGAAGTCTGTATAGTAAAAATTCTCCAAGAATGGATCACAAAAGTATGAATTTCTTTCTCTTTAATGCAACTTAAATGCATCAAACTTTAAACTTATTTCAGCTTTTTCTCTTTTCACCAGTTCCTGCTTTGCCAAGGAAAGAATCTGACAGCAAATCTGGAACACGACCTAAAGGGATGTTGATAGATTTCAATGAGCAACCTAAATTTCCTGCAGCTGTACAAAAACAAACAATGCAAGAAAATTTGGGAAAACAGCCTAGGAACAACGTAAAACGTAAGTTGTGATTTGTTGGCTTATGTGTAGCAACTTACAACAACTCAAAAATTCACAAGACACATGTGACATGTGACATCAGAAATAAGATGTAATAGTTGTTAAGTTCCACAGAAATTCGCCTTTTGCTCACAACTACTATCTTTTGCACACAGACTAGCAAACGGTCATACAACAAGCCTTGCAATATAGTTACTTTAGGCATATTTTACCTTAATCAACATATATTTTGCATATGATATGTATGCAGAAGCTGATCCAGGTCAATTTAGACTTGGATATAGGAACATCTAATCTTCGATTATAAATTAAAGCTTAAAACTTAATTACCCCTTCATTCCTAAGAAACTTTGGGTTCTGAAATAAATCATTATATAAATAAGAAGCTTAAGGTGTGAGTAAGGGAAAAAATCTCATTTTTTTTCAAAATATTTTTTTTACACATTCGTATAGTATCGAATACGAGCTTTTTGATAGAAAAGATAAAAAATTATAAAACAATTTGAAAGAATGTCTTTATTCCAAAAAACCTACTTTACATTCGTAGCACACATAACTTATTATACTCACAAAAACACATTTCTGAATGTTCATAAATTCATCATTTTGGGAATAATTTTTACTCACTTTCAGACGAGCGAACTTTTATGATAATGTAATTACCTAATTACCGTCACAAAAGATTATAAAAAAAGCAATAGTTATTTTTATGTGGAACTTTGTTATATTTTTTTTTATTTCTTTTTCCTTTTATCTTTGTCCTTTCTTATTATTATTTGTTATCTTACCCATGTTGTTTCATTATGATCAAAGTGTGGAAGTAAGTAGACATGTGCACATCATACAGAAAGTGTTAAAAATACATTCGTTACTATGGCAACGAATGAATTATACAGAAAATAATGAACTTTTAAAAAATCTTTAAAACTCTTATTCACAGAGTTCATTTTTTCAGAGAGTATAGCATACGTTTTAAACTCCATTTACAAAACAATAAAAGCTTTGAGGAGGAGGGTGATTTTTTTTTGTAAAGGAATGATACATCTCGGGTGTTTTTTTGAATTAAGGTGTGAATGTAAACCTAACTCGAGTTATGATGCTTTTTGTGATGAAAGGCCATGAATAATTTTGCACTAAACTTTGATGGGAAATATCTCTAAAAATAAAAACATTCAAAGCATAATTCAAAAATGCTCCCGGGATAAATGTATAGCGAATACAAAATTGTAAACAAAGTGTATAAAAATCTTCTAGTTTTGTAAATGGAACAAATTTTCTAAACAAGGGGTCATTTTTTTAAAGCGTTTTTTTGTGATCTAAGATTTTTTTTTTTTCGAAAAATATTTAGATCATTGTCTAGATAATTTTATATGCTTTTGGAATATAACTATGTCAATGCATTGACCAACATTCAATTTTGGTTTCACGATTTTTAATACATAGCACTTCTTTCCCTTTCTCACACCTTAAAGTACTAGGCTTTTATTTGGTTTCTTCTAGAAAAATGTGTACAAATAATATAATGGCTAAACAAAAAGTTATTAACATTGGTGAACTATTTTTTGTAGTCCCATTTTGTGAGTTATAGCTAGCTGGCAAGTAAAAGCATTTTTTTATATCTGCTTTGCATTTTGCTCTCCTATTATCACCATGCAATGTTCAATTTTTTAATTATTATTTTTTTAGCAATTAATTTCATTTTTTTCCATTTATATGTGGTTAATTTATATTTTGTAGATATATTTTCTTTTACTCAGTTTAATTCAAGTTTTGCACAATTTTCTACAGCTAAACCTTTGTTGCCACCTTATAAACCAGCTGTAACAAAGACGTCAACGGAGAGTTATGCAAACGTGACGCCTGTATCTCCTGGAATGAAACCAAATGAAGAATTCATTGCTGCTCCTAAACCAACTGCAATTAACTCTTATCCTATGAAACCCAAAACTTGCAACCCAACTGTGCCAATGAAGCCAAATATTTTACAAAATAAGAATACTCCGATGCTACCAGCAAACGGCATGTCAAATTCAGATGCTTCAAGGGTAAATAACTTGCATACTGAAAATGGTAAAATTAACGTTTCTCACAATGCACAAAACAAGACTTCTAATAATATTCCTGCTCCTTTGTATACCTCAGTGGACAAATCTTATTTAAGCCACAGTTCCAAAGTTTGTAGTGCAAAAGATATAGACTTCAGAAATCCAGTACCTAAAGGTAAGATATTTTTGCTTTTAAATTTTAAAATTATTTTTATATTTATTTTGGTGATATTGCTTGTTTTTATTTATATTTATTGATTGATTTCAAAGCTTGTTTTTAATGCGCAAAATGCTGTGCTCAATTTTGTTAGTAGGAACAACGAGTATTATTCATGAATATTTTTTCTTTATTTTTTGATTTCCTTCCAAGTTTTTATTTTTTTATTTTTTTGGCATAGGTAAAATTATACCCCCATATGCAGTGACAGAGATAGGAACATATGGCCAAAAACAAAAGAAACCAGCAGAAGAACAGTCAAAAGTTACTAAGAATCAATGGAAATTATCTATACAGTCTCAATCTGCTGAAGCACCACTTCCAGAACGCACCCCTGAATCTTATATAATAGTTGAAGATGGTAAGTTTTTTTTGGTATGGTTAACGCAATTATTTATATTGTATTGTTAAGTCCTGTCAAACATGTCCATAAAATCCTTTGTCATACTTGCTTGTAATCAAGTTATAATTTCTAAACAGATACGGATAGCACAGAGTTATCGCATGTTGAAACAGCAAGCGCTCATCCAGTTTTGATGCATCAGTCAGACATAGCAAGTCAACCAATCTTATCACAACAGCGCGCTGTACCCCAACAAGCTGTTATGTACCCTCAACAATCACCTCCGGAAGAACGACCTGCACCTTCTTCACAAAGAGCAATAACTTTATATAATGCCATCAGCAAAATGAAAAACATAGCTAAAAAACCAATGATGGTATACTATTAATGTTACATGTTTTTCTTGTATTTTAATTTTGTGTTGATAGTTTGGGATTACTCAAAATGGAATAACATTCTTAAGTTAGAAAATATTTCAACATGGTATTGGTATCATTTTTCATTGTGATGAAAACTATTGTTTGTAGATAAAAAATTATGCTGAATCAGCAGTCCCCCTTCCAAGAAAAGGTCAATTGGTATGGGCAAATAAAATCTCTGCTTACTGTGGTTACACATTATTATAAATAAAAATATCATAAATCATGATTACATTTTTATATACTTACATGCATGCTTGTATTTTTCATTGCTATCGGTCTGGTATAGCCTCTAAAAATGTTCCAGAATGGCTGTCCAGAATTTTCATTTTGATTTCTTTCACTTTATGAGTTCGCACAATAAGAAATATATGTTTTCTGTGTTTTTTTGTTTCAATGAATTAACTTCTATAGTGATACTACCTTTTCTATTGTCAGAATGAATCACCAGTTGTGTAAGCATATAGCATCTCGCTTTGACGTGATTTTTTGCATCCTTAGCTGTCACTTATCTCAAAAAAGGGATATAACAACAACAACAAAATTTAGGTTTCTTCATCGCCACAAATTCGTGGGGGTTTTTTTAATCAAAGTGATTTTGTAATGTTTGGGGCAGTTTTCATAAAACCTTTTCTATGAGTTTCAGTGAAAAAAGCTTTTAGCTATGTCTTTTTAAAACACACATGTGACAATGTCCACACAATTTCTGTTTCCATTTAATGTCATTCCAGCGTAATAAGTGAGTTTTGAAACACCCCAACTTTAAAAAAAACTGGCACAAGAAAATCAAAATCTTTAATGTTTGGGTTACTAGTCTAAAAACCATGTAGTGTCATTGTACTGCAAAAAAATAATACCGCACAAGCATCTATTTTCTTGATGGTTTTTTTGCTGAAAGTATTCGTGGGATGACCATTCTGTATGAATAACAAAACACTTGAAGGTAAAACTTGTGTTTAACACTAGCCTTTCATAACATAGTTACATTTTCAAGTATATTAGTTTTGCATCCATATTTATGTTTGCTGATATTGTAACAACCAGTATGTCATTTCTAATCTATAATGTTTATTTTGCATCTCTGTAGAGGCTACCCAGTACTGATGACAGCTATCCTTCCAATGAAGCATTGAAACAGTCTACAGACATTGTGAATGAACTTCAATCTATTGGTAAGCTTTCTTGTAGCTGAAAGCATTTGCATGAAATACAGTTACTTATTTGCTGAAAAAGCATACCATTTTAGGGGTTGAAATTTGGTGACTTTTCATCCTTTGTAATTTCCTTCCTAAATCTTTTAGATGTCTGAACCCTATTAGAATGCTTTTATTTCTTCCTTTTAGCTTTCCCAAGAAGAATTAATCAAAAAGTGAAGGGTGCTCGTCCACAACCTTTTGAATGGCCAAAATTTCCAAGTTAATTTATGGAATTACACTAAGCAATAGCATGCACTGGTATACCTCGCTAAACTTTTCAAAATTATGCGAAACTATGTATTTATCGAAATACATCTATGCGAAAAAGTTAAAAATCCGTTTTCCACAAACAATATCATTTTCGTAGCAGACTGTGGTGGTAAAGGAAGTTATTGCAAATACTGTCGTTGTTTTAGGACTGGGATTCTCGTTCTCCAGTTTAAATTGTAAAGAATTAAAAACAAGAATTCATTGTTGGTGTTCAACCTAAGCTTTCCTTCATTGTACTCAACGAGAATAATAGGAATCACTCAGAATATATTAAGTAGAAAAAGATGTTAATTTTATTTCTCATCAAAACCATCTGTGTAAATTTTTTTTATGGAGTCCACAATACTCTGAGGCAAATACCCTGCAGATATTTTGAATGACTCGATATGTTTTTTATGAAGTTTTTTTTAATATTATTGCCATTTTTGTTATTGTTACTTGAAGTGTTTTTTAAAGTGAAAAGAATTGGCATGATGCTATTGTTGTCTTTGTTGTTGTTGTTGTTGTTGTTGTTGTTGTTGTTGTTGTTGTTGTTGTGGTTGTTGTTGTTGTGGTCGTTGTTGTTGTCCTTGTTGATATTATTATTATTCATAATGTTGTTTTTGCTTTTTTCATTTTTGTTTTAATTTCGTTTTGTGTTATTATAAAACCTACTTTTTTATATTTATTGTCATTTAAAACTTATGTAAACCAGGTTGGACAAAATACTGTGTATATTCTTGAAAATTGAATTATGATATGCAATGTTAAGATTTATAATTGCATTGACAATTATTTATTGGAGTTCAAATTCATTGGATAATACTGGTTCTACTGCTCAATCCTAAATTTGGTACTTCTCTTCTAAATCTGGTACTTCTTTTAAATAATTTAAAGCAAACACCCTGTCAATGAAGTACATTTAGATGCAGTTTTTTAGCCTTCACAGATGGCACAAGCACTTGAACGGATATTGACCATTTTTGATGCTGTACTGTGAAATACAAAGTCCAAAGTCAAAAACTACAAACTGAGGAAATCTGTTCTTTATGTGTTTACATTTTCATGTTACTATTTTAATAATGGCTTCCCAAACCGGTTAGTATGGCGCATTGAAAACCCCTGTTAAAATAAGCCATAAACCAATCAAATCATCAGATTTTTTCACACTAACCATTTTGTATTAGTGAATAACAAATAGAATTATAACTACAAAGACTACATTTACTCCAAGCGAATTTCAATTATTATTTTTTTGTAAATTTTATATTCCTTTATTATGTATGTATATATACAGTTTTTAAAGTATTTTTTTCTAATTGTTGTTAAAAGATGTACGCTTTAAGTAGTAAAATTTATGTCAATATATTCTCGTTTTTGTTTTTTGATGACGGTAAGTACCCACATGCCCACCAGCCCTCCAACAAGTATTATTAAAATTGGTGCGGGTGTTTATAAAACATGTCAGATAATGTAAATGTAAGGATAAATGTTAAATAATAGAGATTTTAAAATCGAAAAATAAGTCTACATATATACATACATTCATTGATAATATACCGATAAAAATTTATAATGATAAAAATTTATAATAATAAAAATTTATACCCTAAAAATATATAGCGATAAAAATTTATATCGACAAAAATTTATACCAATAAAAATTTATACCGATAAAAA
Organism: Hydractinia echinata; assembly: GCA_030067915.1. Lineage (NCBI taxonomy): Eukaryota > Metazoa > Cnidaria > Hydrozoa > Anthoathecata > Hydractiniidae > Hydractinia > Hydractinia echinata. The sequence goes on along the minus strand of JASGCC010000035.1, from coordinate 691,069 downwards.
CTTATACTGATAAAAATTTATACCAGTAAAAATTTATACCAATAAAAATTTATACCCTAAAAATATATAGCGATAAAAATTTATATCGACAAAAATTTATACCGATAAAAACTTATACTGATAAAAATTTATACCAGTAAAAATTTATACCAGTAAAAATTTATACCTTTAAAAAATTAATACTAATAAAATTTTATACCAATAAAATGTATACCAATAAAAATTTATACTGATAAAAGTTTATACCGACAAAAATTTATACTAACAAAAATTTATACCAAGAATTTATACCGATAAAAATTTAGGAGTTGTTGACATTAAGGGGTTACATTAGTCGTCACCTATGAACAATTTGAACTCTCGTTGTTTTTATGTACATATATATTTTATATTTTTAACTATCACAGTGATTTGGTGATAAAATATTTCATTAAATTCCCTGTCCCAATTAGCTCTCACATTTAAAGTTCACAGGTTGACAATGTATTATTCATTCTGCTTTTTTATTTACTACAAACAGACACAAGAAACGTGTTATTAATATTTGGAGCTTATTCTGTTGTTCGTTGCTTTACATACATTACAGTCATGAAAGACACCAAGTTTGTTTATGTGTGTATTTTTGTATTTTTAGTGAAGTTAATGTAGAAAAAATATAAGTAACGGCGAAACAATGTGGAAGCTACCAGACAAGGAAACATTGATTTCTCATTCCATTCGTACCAAGAAGTGACTGTTCTTGATTGGTGAGTGTTCAGTTATTTGGAACGTTTTTCTTTACACTGTAATTGTTCCTGCTTTCACGTTGTGTTCTCATTTCAGGACTTTTCTTCAAAGCTTTCTGGAGGTAAAGTAGTTAAGAATGGCACAGAGATACAGTCCGTATTTGTAAGTAGTGTTTACAATAGTTTTTATCGTTCGCCAGTAATGAATTTTAGTTTTCATCCCAACGGCCGGTCCTTTCTCCTCTCCGACATCGCCAGCGATACCTGTATTATTGCTCTAACCTCTTATCTGACGCACAAATCCGTTCGCGGTCAATAGATGCTTCCAAATAGGCTGACATTTAAAGTGAGTTGCGACTCAAACCTTGTCAGCTTAGTGCATTGCCATTACACCATCGTCGCTTTTGAATCGTTTTTGAATCGTTTTATGAACGGATTTGCTTTTCATGATTTGCGTATACAATAAGTTACAAAAAAGTGAACAAAGTTAACTTGGGAGTTAACATGGGATTAATGCGTCTTTAACGTGAAAAACTATTCGAAACAACTGACTTAGTAAGTCCGTTCGTATTAGGAGACGGCAGAAAACCCTTACAAACTTGCCGATTTGAGCCGTCCAACTACGTTTTCACATGTAGTGAGCCTTGCATAGACAGAATTTATTCAGTTTGTGTTGTGACTGCGTGTATTTTTGTATGTTTGTTTGTAGCCAGCGAGACAATACAGAGCTTGCTGAACAAGGGATGACCACAAATGGCGCATGCACGCCGAAGAAGAAGAAGTCGACCTCTAAGGAAGAGCGTTTACGCACACCTGATAAAAAGTTTGGAGGCCTAACTGAAGAAGATGTTCAAAAGTTTTTGCTTCCAGATCATCTTGCAGAGCACTTGGACATCATCTTTGTAAGTTTTTCTTGTTTTTCTTGTTTAGTAGACCGCCAACATATAAGAGTCATACCATAGATGTTAAAAAAAACTCGGTTTAAAATTTAGAAATTGCTATGTACAGTGTCCAGTAATAATTTTTATATTTCTGTTTGTCATGTCAAGGTTGGCATAAATCCAGGACTGGTTTCCGCGTACAAAGGACATCACTACTGTGGAAACAATAACCATTTTTGTAAGTAGCGTTATTGCTTCATCGGTGTCACTTGGTTGATAAAGGTAGTGACGACTTTATTATGTCTCTTATTACTTTGATTTTTATTACTTTTCCATGTTTCTATATAACTTTAAATTTGGTGGAACCTTTATCAAGTTTGTTAGCTACATATAAATTTTAAATATATTTGTTTTGAGTTTTTGAGCTAACTGTATCTGACAAATGAGAAATTAAATGGTGCTTTTATTTTCTGATACAATGCAGTAACTAATCATTTATAAGGTAGCAGTTTAGCATTTCCCATATATGATCTTTTGCGTTTGTAACCTGTAATTATATTGTGCTTACCTAAAATTGAAAGTATACTTTAGGGGAAAAAACTTTTGTGGTATTAAAATCACTGCAAGATTTTTGTTGTGTCTTTTTTAGTTTAGCATTTTTCTAAAAAATGACGTTTATAATTTCTTGTTACCTCTTTTTCCTTGGTGATATAAAACGTCCATCGTAAAACAGTTTAAGATAAATTCTTTGATTGATTAAACCTGACCAAATGCGCGCTTTGTTGTTATTAGGAGAATCTATAGAAGTTATCATGGAGGACTCGGTTAAATGCTTATCTTAACAAATTAGGGGAGGATATTTCTTTTTCTAAAAGAAAAATTAAAAAACTAGCAAGATCCTCTGAAGGGATGACGAAGGGAGATAGTGTTGTCAATCTTTGTAAATCTTTTCATCAGAGGTGCCTGCAGCTCCTCATCCACCTTTTTTCAACGGCGAATATAAGCTTAATTTTCTACAAAAAGAGAGGCTTAGAAGGCCTGTTAGTTTTCACAGTTTGTCTTTCTGACAACTGTAAATTTTTGATGTGTCTTTTTAGTTAGGCATTTTTTAGAAAAAAATGCATTTATAATTTCTTATTCTTTGGTGATATAAAAAGTCAATCGTAAAACAGTTTAGGATATATTCTTTGGTTTATTGAGCGTGATCGAATGGGATCTTTGTTTTTATTAGGAGAATCTAGAAGTTATCACAAGTTATCACAAGTTATTACACAGTTATCACACAGTTATTACACAGTTATTACACTTAATTTAATTTCATATTGTTGTTTAGGGCCGTTGTTGTATGAAAGTGGTTTGATTCAAGAAAAGCTAACATACGAAAAAGATTTCAAATGTTTACAGTATGGTGTCGGAATGACAAACATTGTAGCTAGAACGACACGGAGCGCAGCAGAGTTAAGTAGGTAGGTAGATAGGTTGGTAGTTACCCTGGTAGGTAGATAGGTTGGTAGGCACTCGACCAGTCTATCTGGTTTACAGTATTCTACCCTTTTTAGCTAATTTTAAATGCTTATGTGTTTTGCTTACCCGAATTCTCAAATTTAATTTAGAGCTGAGATAAAGGCAGGCAAGGATTCACTTCAGCAAATGGTCCGTACATTGAAACCCCTTATTCTCTGTTTTAATGGCAAAGGTAACTTAACCTATTTCTCACATGAATTCCTATAAAATTTTATAATTGCCCGGATTTATATATATATTTATTACGATTAAATAAAAATTTAAAAAAAGTGTAGATGGAAAAAACTGATTTGTATTATAAATCTTGTGAAGCTATTTTTTTTCTGCTAGGATTGTAACAAGCGATATAGATCCCTCTTCTCTGAATTCAAAAGTCAAAAAAAGTATATATTTTAATTTAGGAATCTATGAAATTTTCTCTGGTAAGAAATGTCAGACAGGCCAGCAGGAAGACTTTGAAAATGTGGTAAGGTTTTTTCTATTGTGTGATTTGTGACTTAAACTCTGGTCACTTAGGGCCAACTTTGTTTACAACAGCTATAAACGGGAGAATTCTACTGTTTACATTAAAGAAAATCAGGAGAATTAGTACGAATAAGGTATTGATGACACTACTTCGTCTCTTCATTAAGCTGTTATGACACTACTTCGTCTCTTCATTAGGCTGTGTACGTAATGCCGTCCACATCGGGGTTGGTTGCGCAGTATCCACGCAAAGAAGATAAGTTGATATTCTTTCAAGAGCTGAAGAAACTTCGAGATGAAGAGAAGAACAAGAAGAACAAAATCAAGGAAGAAAGTGTAGAAACAGAAAGAGGGAAAGTAGAAACACAGCCATAATTTTCCGGATTTTGATTATTTTGTGATGAATGGGAAGGTGGATCTCCACGAGGCGAGTTGTGGATTGCGAAATCGGCGCTGAATTATCTGTGAAATCTTTCTCTTGGAACGAAAAAAAATGCGGCGAAGTTAACATTTTTATTTGTTTTGTTGTTTCCAAAAATAGACACGATTGAGTTTGTTCTGACATTTTAAAATTTAAGATCGAAATGTTTTGTCACTAAAAAGTTGAAACTATTTCTACTTTTCTGCAAAGCGAAGATACGTTTTCTCGGCGAATTGGCAATAAATACGAAAAGCACCGTGATTACGTGTAACAAACGCACGAAGTTTGACATGGTTATTTCTACACACTTATATAATGAATTTTATATTTAGTACTTTATTCATTTTATTTAACATTTGTGATTTTTAGTGGAAATATTATATATATAATAATAATAGAATGTGACAACTATTTACATGTGTAATTTTTACAATCAACATTTCTTAGCTCAAACTTGTGCAATACTGTTTTAAATTCAGACGATGTGCTCTAGAAAAATTAGAAACAAACTCACTATAATGTTTCATTATCAAAACTTTTAAAAATTGGCGGATTTTTTTTTAGTGATCGTCAAAAAACGTTTCCGACACCGCAATTCTTTTTCCACGAAAATCTCTGACAATAAAGTAACTAAACGCTTGTTTTTGTGCTGCGTCTTTTTTTGCGATGATTTAATTTACGTATACCGGCCAATTACGTGCATCTCTATGATACCTATTTTGGTCCAAATAGCAGAGCCTAACCGGACATACCGTCCAATAATAGGCATAGGCTGACAAAGAAAGCGAGTTGTCACAACTCGTTCTGCGCCGACCACATTAGCGCACCTACTGCTCAAATGAACTGTGTCGTTACCCACGGTAATAATTCCATGATTGTAGTAGTATTGAAATGTTATGTCGACCATGAATATCTCAGCTGTCGCTTCCAAATCAATTAACAGCCACGGATAGTCTTCATGATCTGATGTCACTAAGGTGTTTAAGTTATTGTCGACGGCTTTGTATGCGTAAATATTATTAGCGGTTGTTGAAATTGTGGTGGGCTTCGACAACGATAACGTGGCCAGGTCTGAAACAAATAAATAAATTAATGTTGCAAGGGCGTTAACCTATAAGGGACGATCAACATGCTTGCGCGCGACCAAACTCGTCCCCAGCGCCTTTTGTCTCTTTTTTTTTTACTGAACGGCGAGACGAAAAGACATTGGAATCGTTAGCCGAAAATGGCCAATTATGGGGACGAGTTTGGCGCGCGACTGGATGTGTTTTTAATGCCAACATCGTACCCATGGTTTGTTAGGTTTTTATATTGCGACATTCCGTTCGAATATAAGAAATCTAAAATACCCTGGGAATGAGTTTGTTAAATGCAAAACTTTTAAGTGTCAATAAATTTGAAAGCCCTGGGGTCAAAAAGTTTAGGGTCGAGGTTTACTGAATAAAATTCTTAAAATTAAGTACATCATAATTTTTTTAGCTCGATCAAATACTGATTTATTTCGCACTAAATTATCGTAAAACTTTTATATAAATACCTGGGGGAAAAATTGTCGTTGTGGTGGTTCCAGCAGTCGTTGTCGTTGATGATGCTAGAGAAGTCGTTGTTGTTGCTAGAGAAGTCGTTGTTGTTGCTAGAGAAGTCGTTGTTGTTGTTTCAGGCGTTGTTGTCGTGGTTGTTGCTTCAGGAGTCGTCGTTGTTGTTTCAGGCGTTGTTGTCGTGGTTTCAGGAGTCGTTGTCGTCGTTGTGGCTTCAGGAGTCGTTGTTGTTGTTCCGGGCGTTGTTGTCGTGGTTTCAGGAGTTGTTGTCGTCGTTGTTGTCGTTGTTGCTCCAAGAGTCGTTGTTGTTGTTTCGAGAGTCGTTGGGGTCGTTGTTGTTTCAGGCGTCGTTGTCGCAGTTTCGGGAGTTGTTGTCGTAATTTGAGAAGTCGTTGTCGTAGTTTCAGGAGATTGTGTCGTAGTTTCAGTAGTTGTTATTGTTGGTTCAGCGATCGTCGTGGTTTTAGGAGTCGTTGTCGTTGTTGTTAACTTCGGAGTTGTTGATCCTATAGTTGTTTTTGCTGTTGTGAGCTCTTGTGATGCTTTCTTCGGTGTTGATGCTAAAAATGTTAAAACAGAAGTAATAAAAAACGTATTAACTAACACTGGCCATATTTCACTCGCAAATTATCTTCAAACCGATAAATAAGAAATTCGAAAAATACCTCCAACCTCCAACCTCATTCCCAGTGTTTTTTACTCTTTAGTAGAACAACTCGCGTTTCGTTGCTACGAAGAGATTTAAAGCCCGGAGAAAAAGACGAAGGCGAAATAATTTAAAATAACACACGTGATATTATTTGTTTGATAAATATTTCCTAAGATTTTCACCTCGTTTAAAGAGCATTTTATCGTAACGAATATTGATGATAACAACGCTCCATTCTAATCTTGGAATTTTGTTACTTGTATTCAAACAGGTTTTGACAAGAAAAACTTAACAAAGACAGGAGTTTTTAGGCAAAAAATCCTAGAAATAAAGTTGCCATGGATCAAAAATTTTGCTTAGTGCAATTGGATGATGTCCGTTATAGTCAGCATTTTTTAACAAAAACTAATTTATTCACTTCACCAATTTCATTCAATCTATAGAGGAGAATTCTCCATATGGGTTAAAAATTTATTAATTTTGAAAATAACACACCTTTCCCGAATTTAATTTTTGATTACATCATCGGCATGAAATTTTCCACTGCTACAAAATATTGTACGCAATATATTGTACAATTTATTGTAGAAACTAGTGTACAATGCTGTACAATTATATACAAGAAAGATATAAATAGTTCGCACTTTTGTTCCGTGTCCTGAAAAAGGAACGCAAACTTTTAAAAGTAAACTTACCCCTCCAAGCCATAATGCTTGACGCGTCTTTTTGCCCATTGTGATTGTCTAGTCGTTGAAAGCACACGCAACTACCGCGTCCTGCGTCAGTTTTTCTTTCAAATGATGCCACACTGTCGCGTTTATCGCAGTATAACACGCACTCGACCAACAATACGTTATTATAGCGTGCGTTGGCAATACCTCCCGTTGTCTCCACTTTAATATATTTACTACAAAATACTTCCACTTTTGTTTGTAAAACAAGAGATGCTATCACAAAAAGATACATTTTTATTCTGCATATTTTGTGATAAGGTTTTATTTAAAATTTATAGTGTTTTTATAATTTTTTTCTGTCAACATCGTCCCCAGGGCTCTTCTCGCCTGCGATGCCATAAAAGGCGTCGAAAAGCCCTGGGGATGAGGTTGTTTTTTATCATTCAACTTCGCCTCCAGGCTCTCACGCTGTCATAATTGGTCGAATTACAAAAAGAGATATGGTAACGAATTTGTTAATGATTTATAGTATTTGGTTTACCCCACCTAACGACATACTATATGAGTTATTTAACATTTAATTCTCATACATAAGAAAGGTCGCTATATCAACGCCAAGCTCAAATGTTATAAGGACGCGATCACGACCAACTTTCATGGTCAGCCGGTACCCTATGATGAACCCTGCCAAGCCAGTGGTGTGCTGGCGATATCATCCGTATACGTTCAGGGCAGCAACTACTACCCACAGGTACATGTTGTGGAATGTAGGTATAAAAGCCTGAATAAATGGTTGTTATAGGAAAACCATACATTTTATAGGCCCTACGGGGCCTATAAAATATACAAAACTAACGCTTGTAAACAGGTGGAGGCTCTAGATACTGCTTGCATACTGTACAGATTGAACCTTTTTTAAAAACTCATCCCTGCCCTCCTGTCTCCCCCTCGCAACTAGCTGAGCACGCTCCCGTTCATTGATGGAGTCGACAATCCTCTTTACACGCTGTCGCATCTGTTCCTTCAATAGCATATACCTTTGCTTCTCCTGTGTAATGAGACTAAATTTGTGGTTCTCAATCACCCCATTTTCTACAGCCTTTGAGATAAGATCGACGATGGAGTTCAATTTTGTTTCGGCAAGTAGCCTAATTGCCTCATGTTTCTTGGTTTTCACACCAAGCCTCTTATCGGCGTTTCTCAGACCTGCCTGTCCAACTCCCACGGCGATTGTAATACCCCCCATCGCTATACAGAGGGGAACACCAAGACCCGAGGCCAACGCCCCGATTCCGACACCCGACGTTACTATAGTAATACCCAGCAGTCCGTGGTCGCAGTATCGGATCCAGACCCCATGTATTTTAAACTTTTTTGCGAGCCTGTCCTGCTCTTTAATCTCATTTCGCAGGTACTGTTCAATATCTTCAATCTTTTTGAGTCTGTAGGCCTGGCTTCCCTCCTGCATGCTAGCGCTTTGTGTAGGTGCACTTTGTAAATTTGGGTACAGCTTGGTTATATCGCTCATTTATTATTCAATGAGCAAACACATTGTAATTCCGGTGAAGGATACATTTTTGTCGTGATGAAATTCGTCCGTCCGTCCGTCAGTTCGAGACGGTCCGTAGAGCCTTTTAGGGGTAGGTAGATCGGAGTGTCAAAACTCCAGGTCAGCATGTCCCCCCCAGGCATTCAACTCTTTGGTGGGGAGTAAAGCGAGAATTTTAGACTTTTTACCGTTAAGGAGGCAGTCGTCTTCATCCAGCTGAGGACAAACAAGCCTCAATCTTTGGTAAACATCAGTCTTGTAGAAGGAATCATAGTCTCCCTTTGTGTAATACTTACCACCATCTGGAGCAGGTAGGCCCAAGAGCTCTTGCAGTTGTGTGTTAATAACCAACGTGTACCCATCACTGACACGGAGCCTGCAGAGTCCATTTTTTAGGACAAAAAGATTGATTTTGTCCTGTGCCTGACTGTTGACGATAGTTGCCATATCCTCGATCTTGTACAATCCATTCATAATCTCGATTCGGGTAACCCTCTGATCAGGCCCTGTCTTACGGATGGTGAAATCATTGTCCGTGTAAATGTTCAGCCACATGGGCCGGATACTTATCGATTTCAGGGCAATTCTCGTGTCCTGTCCTAGGTAGTCCTCAAACATCGTGGGCTTTGAAATGTCGGTAATATAGAGTTGTTTCATTCCTTTCTTCTAACAACAAAGGAATGAACATGTACTTATACAACCGCAAGGCAAAGTACAAGTCCAACAGGGGAGAATGGCCCCTTGATGTAACAAACTTGGAGCATTAGGACCTGTATGTGTCTACAGAATCACACATTTCTGTGGTATTCCCTGAGTTTACCAAATACCCCATCAAGGTTCCGACAACCTACCTTAATGACCCCGTCATTCAGGGATGGAAGGGACAAGCTCTGGACTACTGGAATATTCAGGTTAACTTCGCCACCCATTGCGCAACAACAGCCCTGGGTATCTCCGCCAAGCACATGACGGGCTCCGTACCACTTGTCAACTCCATCTTCAAATTTCATATATACTACCACATGCGTCGCATTCTAGCAAGAATGAAAGTACCCATGCCTTACGACGATGGGTTTAGTCAGTACAAAAACCCCTACTCAACCTCTGGATACGCACAAGTGTGTCGTGAATACGGTGCGGACCCCAATAGCCTGTACAAAACCAAATCAGTATCGGTATCACTCACCAACGGAAGATGGTGGCCACAGGTTGATGGTGACTATGCAAAATTCATCATGCCAACAAGTCAAGGCCTAACGTCGGAAGGTCTTACCAAGCTGAGTGAAAGTATTAGAGTCTACGTGATCTTGTTCCTTGGCTCGCAGGCGGGGGCCAAGGCATCCCTACTCGGTTCCGGTGCGGACAACTACACGGCCCGGCAAATCCTGTTGCAAAAATTTGAAAGTATGGTGCAGAGGGAGGAAAATGTAGGGCATGATATAGGTCAATTTCAGAAGGTGCTGCAATATGCCCGAACGCCGGTCAATTTTGCCATCATGCCAAGTGTCTACATGTTGCCTTCCGATATGAACCTGCTCATAGGTAAAATTGATGGGTACAATAACAACATATTGATCGCACCCGCCAATGTAAATGTTGGGGCCCAAGTTGACGTGAATAGTGTGAAGCCTCCTATTGCGAAGCCTACGGAGCGGGGCATCAAGCATGTGGCAGCTATCAAAGCACCCCCTAAGCATACTACACCTCCTAGGCATACTATACCCTCTAAACATACTGCACCTCCTATACATACTGCACCTCCTATACATACTGCACCTCCTATACATACTGCACCTCCTATGCATACTGCACCTCCTATACATACTGCACCTCCTATACATACTGCACCTCCTATACATACTGCACCTCCTATACATACTGCACCTCCTATACATACTGCACCTCCTATGCATACTGCACCTCCTATACATACTGCACCTCCTAAGCATACTACACCCGAGCACAGGGAAGCCCCACAACAACACGAGGATGCCAAGGCCGCATTGATCACGACAGGGGTAGGCCTCATCATTGCCTACATCTGTCTTAAAAAATAGATAATATTAGGCTTTTTTACCCTTTCCGGCGTAGACCACAACAAACCCAACGACAGCCGTGATTGCCATGTACAGATGCTTGGCTGCATATTCGATAATTGTTGCCGCTACCCTCAGAAAGAACGACACAACCGTACCCATAATACCAGGCAATGCAGCACCTGCCTTACCTGCCAAGTATTTCAGGAATTTCCCAAGCCTTTCAAGCTGCTTCTCTACAAATCCTTTTCCTGCGGCACTTCCTCCTGCACCTGCTGCGGCACCCCCTCCTGTAACTGCGAGTACAATGGTGGAAATCAGTAGACCAACGGCCGACACGATACTTGCTAGGGTCAGACCCTGCTCTTTGAACAAGATTTTAAGCTTCTCAAGCAAAGACGTGTCATCTCCGACGATTTTCATCAGGGTTTCCTTGATGGCCTTTAGCTGGCTGTGGATGCCTGAGGATAATAGGCCGTGTGCTTCCTGTGTGGCCTCTTTTTTTATCGTTCAATTTTTTAATCTCCTCCTCAAGCTTTGCTATATCCCTCTCGAGGTTAGCCCTTTGTCCCTCGGCTGCCCCGGCTTTCTGTGCCTCGAGTTCTTTCACCTTGCCCTCCGCCTTGATAATATCGCTATCATATGAGATCATCTTACTTTCCAAGTTTTTCAAGTTACCCCTTACTGTCTGAAGTTCGAGGTTAAGTCCCCTTCTTTCACGTTCAGTGATACCTTAATCATCACCACCAAACGAAGTATCTTCGATAAAACTTTGTGTCTCGTCTATAACTTTCTTGAGTAAGGGTATCATCTCAATATCATCACGCTTATCATCGAGCTTCTCATCGATGTGATCAATCTTCTGCATGAGATTCTGGGCTACCGCTTTACTACCTTTGTTGGGTGTAGTATAGTCGGTAAAACCGAGGGCTTTCAGACGAGTACTACCTAACAACATTTTTATCTGGCCAACGTTTTTAATTGACCATCAAGATTTGTAAGCACTAGTTCTTTAAAAAATTTATTCCCTATCACCATTTCTTCGACAACAAGTTGATTACCTTCTTCCATCCTAAACACATCGTAATATTTCGCGTTTGGTATCATCCTCAAATCCCCAATAAGGATATCGTAAATGCGTTTAACCTTTGAATTTCGAAGTTCTTTCCTCTGCTCCGAAAGTCTATCCCCTGGAGCACCCTGTTGTTCTCCCTGGGTTGAAGGCCCTGGCGTTGATGGAGGTTTTGGCGTTAATGGTGTAGTATCATCAGGCTTATCATCTTTCCCACCATCATCATCAAGAATATCGTGTTCATATACTGGGTTAGTTGGCATTTATTTAAAAAAATCATTCTAAATAAATGAGTGCATTCGGAACTACATTGGACCCCTACGCAGAAACGAAACAGCTTTTTGGTATCAAGGGGAGGCGACAGTGCGTCAAGGTAAGTCATATACCCTCTACAATCAACCAGAATGAGTACCTCTATGTTGATATACCAAACCTAGGACAGAATGATGTCATCTTTCCGGGGAGCATCAGGCTACTTTTTAACCTGGAGCTTACAGGGACCAACACGAAGCGTACCCTAGTCAGCAACATAGGGAAGAGCCTAGTGCAAAATCTACGTATCACCCTAAACGGCAATGAAATTCAAAATATAAGCTACTATGGACCCCTCGCGGTCTACAGAGCCTGATTCTAGAGGGGATCAACCCTAATGACGGTACCATCAGGGCCCTGCAGGTAAAGGCCAGCGATCATGTAGGTACCGACGAGGAGAAAGCCATTGCTGCCGCCTATGGGAACACCTTTTCCGTCCCCCTCGGTAAAATGTTCGAACTAACGAGGGACTTACCGTACTATCAAGCGGGATTATATAACAGATTGCAGTTTGTCCTACATTTTTCCCCACTTAGCGACGTGATCAAAGATGGAGGTACGGCAGCCTCGGGAAGCACGGCAGCCAAGGCAGCCAAGGCAGCCGACGCCGCATATAAAATCACCAATATTGCACTGGAGTATGACAAGGTCAACCATGAGGGTCTGGCGAGCGCTATGATGTCGCGGTATAGTCGTCTCGCTTTACCCTATGAACGGATACTTCGAAGTAAGGTGGTGACCCTTAAAAAAGCAGATACCAGTTACAATTTACAAATTGATACCCCGGCAAAGAGTCTAAAGGGCGTCTTGCTACTGTTTGTAGACCCTGCAAAAGTGAAACCCTATGCCAGAAAGAATGAGGTCTTTTACAACCCCAAGATTGAGAAGATCTCGATCACTGTGGAGGGTGAGCCTAAAGGCCGGTTCACACTTCATTCGCCATAGTCGCACGAATAAGCGACCATGCATCTGCACATGCGCAAAATCTATTTTTAGTATACTATGTAATTTTCGCTCATTCGCAAGCATTCGTCGCAGTAGTTGAATCTTGTTCAACTACCACGGCGAATGAGTATTATCGACCAATCAGATGCCTTATTTTTTGCTGAGTTGCAAAAATCAAAATCAAAATTGCAGCTAAAAATAAAAACACACGGGGACAAAAATGGAGCAGCAGCAAACAATTAATTACAAAGAACTAATGACTTTGTTACAGCAACAGCCTTTAGCTTTGAAGGAAAATCATCTTAATCATTTGAAGGAAAAACTACATCAGGAAACTGTGGTTGGAATTACTAATGGCTCCCATGAAGATAAGAATGAATCCAAGTAACTCCTCCAATTTGGAAGGATGAGGGTGTCATCCTAAAGTGGCGAAAAAATATCTCTCTATTAAATAATTTAAGATCCTGAACCAGGAGATGATATTCTCCTTTTATTTTTCTCTCCTTGTAGATTTGACGAACCCAGAATCTTCTTTTAGCTACGCGAGTATTTTTACGTTTCATCCGCCTTCGCAACAAAAGCATTAAAATAATTTGCCTTGCTGTAAGCGCCATATTTGTTTTGGTTGAAACGATTTTAAATTTTACGCGCTAAGTGTGAACAGCATTCTTCCGTTCGCAGCGAATAGACTTTTTAAAAATCTCCCTATTCGAGCGACCACAGCGAATGACTGTGAACCAGCCTTAATGAGCTCTACTCACATGCCATGCTTGGTAAGGATCATTTTGAGGGGGCTGTAAATCTCTTCGGGAGTCACGACTCGGAAGTAACGATTGGGCAATTCTTCAATGAAAGATAATGTCTATTCATCGATTTCCGAACCTCTCCTGATCATACCCTGCATGGTTCCGGAAGACCTCTACAACGCCTTAGTGACGGCATTACCCTCCATATGACCAAGAAAGCCGACGGAGGAACGGGAGATATCCGATGCCACGTGTACTTACTGCAGGACGCCCAGCTGAACATCCTAGACGGTAGATTCCATTTGGTGGAGTATTGAAATAAATGGCAACTATCGCTGTTCTTGTTGCAGGGGCCGCGATTAACGCACTCGCGTTCAGTGGTACGAACTTCTTGTTTTCTAAACTTTAGGGGCACGGCGAAGCGGAACGGAAAAGGCATGATAAAGCTATGGAAAACTTGCAAAATGCTCAGGCGCAGTGGGTACGGGACAGACACGCAAAAATTGATTGGTTCAACAAACAGCGGCAATTACAACTACAGGCTGGGAAGAGCCTTCGGGAGCTGGAGGACGACATGTACAAGTATTACATAGCATCGAATGATAAGGGTCCAAAATTGTCCGATTATTATACACCCTCCAAGAAACAACAGGATGGTGAACTAACCTTTATCGTTGGATCCTTATCTCTGCTAGGGTTTGTGGCCTACAAGTATTTGTAGAACGTTTCTTACATGTAATAATAAACATGTTAAAAGCATCACATCTCATTACCGAGGAAGAGGCTGAAAAATTAAGCAATATATACTATACTCCAGAACACCTCTGGGCCGGACGCAAAGCTATCAAATTGCTGGGTAGGCAGAACGGTCTATCCAAAAAGAAGGTCACTCACTGGCTGTCCAGGCAACTGCTATGACTACGACACATCAGGGGTCCAAAGCGTATCTATTACCCTCATTTTACCATTACAAGACCCAACGAGATGCATCAGTGGGATCTCTTATATATGCCTCATGACAGGCTATACGGTAGCACCTACAAGTACATCCTGACAGGCATTGACGTGGCTTCAAGATACAAGGCGGCAAGGCCTTTGCGAACAAAAAAAGCGAGCGAGGTCGCGGACATGATCAAAGACATTTATAAAGCGGGACCTTTACCAAGATTTTTCAGTGTGATAATGGTAGTGAATTCAGGTCGGGTGTAACAAAGCTGCTAGAAGACAAGGGGGTGGAAATCAAGAGGGCCACCACCAAGTACCACCATACGTTTACGGCCTTTGTCGAATCCTACAATAAGGTACTCGCGGAAAGGCTCTTCAAGCCCCAAGATGCGCAAGAGTTGGTCTCTGGGGAAACTAGTACCATTTGGGTTAAGCACTTGTATGCTATCGTGAAAAATTTAAACAATACCAAGACTGCTATGATTGGCCTAAAACCTAACAGGGCGATTAAACTCGAAGAGGTACCACTTGCAAAAGGCGAAGAATATCCTAAGGAAAAACCCTTACCTGAGGATGGGCTATATCTCTATCTGCTACAGCCAGGGGAGGAGCATGGCGACTCTAAAAGACGCGCCACTGACGCCTTTTGGAGCAGACAAACTTACAGGATGGATCGTATTGTAGCAGGTAGCCGTTTGTTGTACTATTTAAAAGACGGTCCTGGTCGTAGCTTCGTGTCGGAGGAATTGATGCTGATCCCAGAAGATGTCGAAGTACCTCCAGGGCATGTTAAGGATTGGTGAAGAGTAATTTCAGGAGTACCTCTAAAGGTTCATCTTCCAACTCTCTACTCGGATCTCTTACAATAAAGGAGGCTCGGTATAGAACGGGTATCCATATACGATACCTTTGATAACATCAGGCTCACCTTGAAGATTAATGTCAACCAATGGTCTATCTGGTATAGGAAAATTAAGGATATCACCTATTATTGCGATATCAGCCAAATCCGACAGCTTCAAGTCCTTGTCTTTGACGACCTCATAACAGATTACATCATACTTATTCCTGGCCCTTTGAACAATATAGAGCCCCAGGCGTTGAATATAAGCCTCTAGATCCTCGTCGATCTCACTTCTTGCAAATGTTCCCCATGCTTTTTCCCCTGATGCTACCCTATTCAAAAGCTCTTCGTCATCTGGATCTTGAAAACCCTCATAAAAGAATCCATTTCTGAACCTAAAATTTTCTAGGCACTCAGGGCAATAACCAGTAACCGACTCTTTTTGGATACAACATCGCAGCACAGGTACCTGGATATTGTACATATTTTTCAGTTGTATTTGCTTCACATAGTCCTCCATCTTTTGATATTTCAATATATGGAAGCATGAAGCCAAATGGGTCAATATGATATTCTATAGGGAGGGGTTTAGAGCCCCTCCTCTATTGGGGCCCTTTCTGCTATATGATGTGGTAATTTTACTACCCACAAGAGTAGTAAAATTAGCGCCTCTCTAGTCTTCTAGTACCGGAACACCCAGGTCATACAAATCGTCTCGGGTAAGATCGATAAGCCTAAAGTGGCACCCGCAGCGCTCCACATGTCCATCCTCTTCAAACCGATTAAACGCATGCATGCCATTGGGATTATCGATGACGACAATCTCCTCCGCGCTTGGGTAGTTACCCTTGAACCACAACCTCTTCTTGTTAATGCTGCGCCTCTGAACACGCGTGCAGTAATAGGGAAGATGATGGTACCCGTCGTCGTCCTGTGCGGTATGCTTGCGATGAATTATAATGACGTTGTCTTTCTTTGGATCTTGGGCACGTGGTACATACCGTTCCTTGAGCACTGCAAGTTGTCGATCCCTGTCCTCAATTTCATCCCCAAGAAAGACAATTTCATCATCCCTATCCTCTAGATCACCCGCCAACACCGCCATGGCCATATTCCTGTCCTCAAGGGCTTGACGCTGCTCCTTAAGCTCATCCTGTAATTTTTCGACACCTTTTCGAGCCAGCCATTTTGTCAAGGCCACAGCCTTGTTTTTTTTCGATTTGACAACAATCTCCAGGGCGCCATCTAATGTGACGAAGATATCTTGTAGTTTTTTCGCCTTTCCCAAACATAGGGTGGCACCCCCACCACTTTTTCGTATAATTTCTTGCCTTGTTGTAGTTTCTTCGGCCAAATATTGAAAATTGCGCGCTATGTCAGCAATCCCTAGAAACCTACCAAGATCAGCACGTTTAAAACGAGGTTGATCTTGTTCATCGAATAGGGTCTCGATGGCTCCGGCTGGTACTGCGTTGAAAAACGAAATTTGTAATGACATCCTTTCTCTTATAGGATAGAATTTGTCATATCAATCATATCAATCGTCAATCATATCAATCATATCAATGTCAAACATCCCTTCGAATAGCTCCCGCGTATCATCATCGGGTAGAGTGAAGTGGTTCTTGTAGAAATTGTCCTTGGTAAGGACATCCTCTTTGAACCTACACCAGGCATGCACGGCATTCGGATCGTCGCATTCCGGCTTCCTCGCGGTCATATCGGGGTCATATCGCGGTCATATCGGGGTCATATCGGGGTACATAGCTTTTAAAATATTTATTCTTGTGCTTAGTTGTTTACGCTGACATCGGATCATGTAGTGTTTATGCCCGCCTTTTTCTCCATACTCGTGCGGATCATTTTTATCAACCACGCATAGCACGGTATCATATTGATATCGGTGTGGAACATGCCTATGCCGTAGTTCCGAGTTGTCCTGCCTAAGAACATCAAGCTGTTCATCCCTGGCATCAAGATCGTCCTCTAGGATGGCGATGGTAATATCTCTTTCCCCGATAGTTGCAGCAAGCTTTCGCATTTCCTTGGGCAGCACCTCTTCTACAACCCACCCCAAAAAGGGTTCTGCGTCAGGCTGACCACATCTCAGGAGGAAGGTATATAGACCGGCGTCAGTCAGTAAAACTGTGTTTGGTTGGGTGTACTCAGATCTGAGTACACCCCCAGGACCAGTAATAGCGTCACCTAATCGCATTTTATACTTGCCAGGAACATATCGCTGAATGGCTTGTACCCCAGCCCTTCGTTTATATCCTACAGCTCTCCAAACATCGGAGACTACAATACATTGACCTTTATCCTGGACATAAAATGATCGGACTTGTTTTCCTTGGAAATAATCAACCGCCGCAAGAGACATCTTTGTTCTATTTTCAGGTAAAATCAGATTTTCTCCACGGTCACTCGATAATCTTCCAGGTCCTAGGGTGTTCCAATCTCACATATAGGCATGCATGTTTGGATTTTTTCAATTCAGCCTTTATATCATCCCAGTCTGAAATCATGTTCGTCTCTTTGTCTATCATCTTCATATCGGGCCTTTCATGAGGGTACCAGAGGAAGAGCTGTTTCTTTTGCCTTCGAAGGTTTTTGGGGAGAGCTGTATAAGATTGCGTTAAGAGCCACAAACTATGCTTGCGATGCCTACCTGAAATAGACAATTCAAGTAGGGGTTGTCGACGCCTGTCAAGGCTCTCGTCAGCTATACAGTCGTCAACAACGAAAAGGGTCTCTTCTCCGCCCAATAAGGACGAAAGTTTTTGTATATATTCAAATAGCTCATTCCCAGGGTCTATCAGGAACACATATTCCTCCTTCCAGAGCGAGGCCCTCTCAAGGTAGGTCGTATTCCACTGTATAGTCGGGCATAGTATCACTATGTTGTAATAGTGTTTTTTATATTCGTTTTCAAGTAGGTCCAGGACAAGTTGCGTTTTTCCGCAGCATGTCGGGCCTGTAAAGATTGCCGTATGAAGTTCCTTCACAACGTCTAGCATTTATTCCACCCTTTTTTCTTATCTATTTTCGGGATAGTGGAGAAACAATCAGAACACATCCACACACCTCCATGGTTATTGACCAAAGACCCCGTACAGACGGGGCAGTCTATGATCTTGTAGACAGGGGGAAGGGGGTCAAACGATAGCTTACCCCGTAGGAAACGTAATACTTTGCGATATCGATCAGCAAGCCGTGCTTTTTCTTGCAAGACAGGGTAGGGTCCCGGGTGGAAGAATTGGATCTTGATCGGTGTTTTTAACAGCTCAATATACCGGGGTACAATGCCGTGGGACAATAGGGTGTATAAGCGTAGGTAATTCTCGTCCTGTTGGACCTGTTTAATCTCCTTATCGATTCTGATGGGATCTACGTCCATTTTATTTGGGCTTTGGAACAATACTCGCGGGAATCCACCCCTTTGATACAGCCATCTCGCGACTAGCCCTACCCGCTGCGAAGTACGCCGTCATCTTGAGGACATCATTCATATCCATTTTGGCAGAGGGTCTCGTTATCCCTAGAAATTTTTTACCTGCAAGGGCAAATGCAAAGGTGAAAGATAGATCCACGACAGTCTCATAGAGCATGTCCGGGATCTCCTTCTCCTTCGGGGTTACGTTGCTTGGTGTTGCTTTACTCATTTATTTATTGCATTTTGAAAATTTCAAGAGTTTTATCCTTTTTTGGGGGCTCGGGAGTGGGTTTGTGAGATTCTCCACCATTTTTTCCTGCAAATTGTACCATACTCCTACCCCTATCGCGAGCACAGCCAGCGTCCCCACACCATATATGTAGACATTATCCATAGACTTGTGAGAACCTGATACAGGTTCCTGATCTTCTTCTGAAGAACTTTTACCCACGTTCTTCTGCAAGTCGGCCTTGTTCTTTCGATTCCATTCCGCAAGTCTCTTGCCGGCAGCAACACGACCTTCGTTCTTCTTGGTTATTATTTGGTTAGGTTCCTCACTCATTTGTTATAAGTCCTATGGCTTATAACAAATTTCAATGTCCTCAAGGCTCCTTCTCTTCCACCTCATCCTCTTTTTTAGACATATGCCGCGCTGTATGACCCATCACCAGAATAGGAGCCAGGCACCTCCCGATTGTACAGTACACGAGAATACCGAGATCTGTCATGGCGTCCCGGATAATAGGGTCTTCTTCAATTTCCTTGCGTAAATCATCGACACTATCAATATCCACGACATTTCCAATCATGTTCGCGTATAGGCTGACCACATGAGTAGTTAACGCTTTTGCGGTCTTCTCCCCCTTATCTTGAAGCTCACGTTGAAGGTACTCGGCATGTACCTTGTCGATGGCTTCATCGGAAGCCTTGTCAACAAAGCCT
This sequence comes from Hydractinia echinata, assembly GCA_030067915.1. Classification (NCBI taxonomy): domain Eukaryota; kingdom Metazoa; phylum Cnidaria; class Hydrozoa; order Anthoathecata; family Hydractiniidae; genus Hydractinia; species Hydractinia echinata. The sequence goes on along the minus strand of JASGCC010000035.1, from coordinate 671,368 downwards.
TCTGTACATTTCTTCGGCAGGAGATGCCCCTTGCCTTTACGCAGGGCTTCCTTCAAAGCTTGGCGTTGATCGGTGGGTTTTTCGACATGTTCAAAAGATTCTGCGGCTGTGTCGAATACTTCTGCGAGCTCTGACATCTTTATTAATAGTCTTTTGTAACGAAAAAAGCAAAACACAATTAAGGCATAGGGTAGCATTACAGCGATATACAAACACCACACTTCCATTTAGTTATTCAAAAACAAGCGGAGAGGTATGTACCCCGTCGTCATGTACAACCCTTTTGTTGTAAAACGCCGAGAGCCCGAGCTTGTTTTGTTCATACGTAATCATACCCGGCTCATGTACCCTAAAGCCTACGTTTTTAGCCATGTCTAGACCACCCTTTAGCGCACTCATGTATCTTGACCAGGTCACGGCATTTTGTCTCTTTGACATACCCTTACATGAAAATTTCGTACCTTCCTTACCTTCGATGAAATAGTCCTTGGCCGTCAGGGCAATCATCCGAAGCCCAATGAATTCCGCTTTGAATGACCCCCCTGTTCGGCTCGAGTATTTATCGGTAACGAGCCAGTTTTTCACGTCTTTGTTGTAAGTGTCAAGCAGTTCGGGGCGAACGACATCTCGCATGCCTTGCCAAATCCTCGATCATTTTGCCATAGAAGCTGTTCCCCTTCAACTTTGCCGTATCTCCCGCAATACGTTTATCGGGGTCTTTAACAGCCTGGCGTCGTGCATCGGCAATCTCTTCCGGAAACCATTCAAAGGGCCTACCTCTAGCATACTTGAGAAACCGGTAAAAAGCAGTCACTTTCAGCCCATGGTCAAGGTACCATTTTAGCACGGGGTATACAGTAAGATTTTTTCAGCCTTTAGCAACCCCAGAAGCTTACGCGTACCTGGAACACGCTTGCGACCCGTAGTTTTCAAGTACTCGTGCATGTGCTCGGGGATTTGGCCGTCAGGTATTTCCTTGACGACAAACAGTGGGGCCATTTCGCCGAATTTTTCACTCAGATTTTCAGGTACCTCGATATCAACTTGGGCAAACCCAAAGAGCGATCCATCTAGCACACCTCGCGTTAGTATCTCGATATTGTGTTCCGATGTTGGTGTAGCCACCTTGATCAGCTGTTCCTTCCCACAAGGAAACTCTTGCATTAGGGTACTCGGGTATAGCATGTTTGCATCATACCCTAGAATAGTCCTACACTTGTGGAGGTTCTTATACACGTGAGATCTTATACCCGTCACGTCTCGTTCGTGGTATCTACAAAATACGATCGCGGTACCGCCAACCATCCCCGTCCGCAAGAGCTCGTAGGCCTCATTCCTCACACATTTTGTACATGCTTTCTGTACCTGCTTGCAACTCTTACAACTCTTGGTGTAGCAAGAGTCCTCGCACCCGTGCCTGCATGGGTCTCCTGGAGCGTATAGCTCTAGCTTGGGGTTCAACCGTAGGGATTTGTTCAACACGTACCGCATCGAGACACCTGGAATACTTACCGCATCCTTCAAAATGTCTATCTCGTCGGCGTAATACTGCAGCCTCGTCTTGGCTACGGCCTCGATAAACGGTTCCACATCGGCTAGGTTGTACTCGCGTAGCCAGTCCATCATGGTGACACAGCCTCTTTTGTAAAACTCCGCGCAGAATGTCCCGTACTCTTCAGGGGATAGCGGGTTTTTCCCACTTAGCCGGCTATAAAAGTTCTTGTGCGCGACAGGTCCGACATGGTCCAATTTGCCGTGGCTTGTTAGCCACTCATACGGAAACACGAGCTTTTGGAGCCTACATTCCAAGGACTTGCACCAATTGTCATAGCTCAGCCCGGGAGCAAGGAAATTTTTAATGTCTATAAATTTAAACCTCGGGGTGGTGAGGAACATATAGTCGTTGTCTTTCCTAGCCACCCTGATCTTATCGCCCTGCGCGATCTCTTCGTCAAAATACCGCTTGATCAGGTTGATGTCGTACTTGCCGCTGTTAAACCCAATTACAGCTACTTGGTTTACCCACTCGTTCCACAACTCCTGGTTCTTTTTGGATAACATATCAAAATCGTTAGGCTTGGGGTACATTCTCTCGACCTCTTTCACAATGAGGGCATGCCTCTTTTCCAGATGTTTGCTGGTAGTTTAAAGGTGCTAGGAGGGCTTCGAAATCAAATACCAGGTAGTAGGGATAGGGCCTGAATTCCTTCCGAAAGTACCTCTTAATCTTGGGTGGTTTCTCACATTCCTAAGCTGTGACGATGTTGTAGCCCTTTTCCCGTATCATCCTTTCCTTAGACAGGGTTGCACCGTACCGAGTCCTGTCCGCGTCAGTTCTCTCGGGCCGACATGGACATCCGTGCCATTTACAACCGTTGTATTCATAGACGGTCTTTGTGATAGGTTCGTAGCCATCAACCTTCCACTCCTTTTTACTCTCACGGATAACGCGTTCTCCTCCGTGCCCGCATAGCGCGTGATGAATATGTCTTCCGGTTTGCTTTGCCATGTATTCGATCCATTTTGATGCATCGTAGCTAAATCCCTCATCGTAAAAGACCTTCTCCGCTTTGCTCGGCATACGTTTTACCTTCCCGCCCTTGCAGATAATCGTCGTCTTGACGCCCTCGCATTCGTTCCTCTTATGCCTTGATAGGTTGGAAACCTTGGTAAACAGCTGTTTGCATATCTCACATTCCCATTTCTGTTGGGCTAGCACGCCTAAATCCTTGATGTAGAAACAGTGCCCATCCAGCATACCAAGATTGGTAGTGTCAAAACCCTTTTTGTACTGCTTTTGACCATAGACGAGTCGCCATGGTGCTTTCTCGGAGTTTGTCTTGGGCTCAAAAATTCTGATGTTGATCCCGAATTGTTTGGCGACGCCCTCAAGATCCACCAGCCTCGTAGGGCGCACGTCCTTACGCTTTAGCTTGGGGTCGTCGTAGTAATTCCGGGCTAAGGTGAGGGCTGGCCTTGTGATATGCTTCTCGCGCTGCTTTCTGCCTACGCGGTAGTGTACGGCAAGACATCGCCAAAAGCATAAGTTGTCCGTTCTGGCCTCTTTGCTATCCATGGCGTAGATGCACCTCATGCTTCGCAGCCAATCCGGGAGAGGGCCGCATCCTAGGAGGGGTTCACGCGTACTTATCACCTTGATCTGTACATGACTGAAGACGATTTTGCCCTCGTATGCTCCTGGGGTCTCGGTGGTCCTAACAGGTGGTAAATAAGCCTTAGTCCAAAACTCGCCATCCTCCAAATCGAGACGCTTCATCTCGCATTCTTCTACTAACGCTTCGATTTCCGCTATACTTGATAGTGACCCGGAGCTCTTGGTTTTGTGATATTCGGACACACCACCCCCACCTTGGTAAATATCACACCCGAAGCTGTACACAATCCTAACACGCATTTCCATGTGGGGTTCAATTTTTTGCATAATAGCGTCCCTCAGAGGTTGGTTCAAATGCTTGTTGAGCCGCCATGTTTTGACACGATCCCCATCCTCCAGCATCTGGATATCATCCTTGGTGCCCTGGATGTCCTCCGTGTAGTCCTCTTGTGCCTCCTGTTCAACCTCGTCGTGAAGCGTTGTCCCTCCCGAAATTTGTTCCTTTGCTTTGTTGTAGTAGAAAGCAACGGTATCCCGCACACTCTGTAGTCGGGAGGCAAGAGCGTCGCGAGTTGCCGACACCGGTGCCGACACGGTGTTGTATTTTTTACTGATTGCGTTCTTGAACCAACTCATTCTCTTTATTATAAGTACATTTGTCCAAAGATTGCTGAGTTTTGAGTAGGGGAATTTCCCTTACTCAAAACAGTTTGTTCACATCTTACTGCGCATGCGTTGATTTTTGATGACACTTAGCGGATGACTGTGTGCGGGAGAATTTACCTCATTTGCAGCATTGATTTTGATATGCATCAATAAACATAGCCTATTAGGGACTTTACCTTGATATGCATGGATAAACACGGCATGATAGCACTGTGTTGGTTTTTTTTTTGCGCATGCGTTGATTATTTGCTGATGGTCAGCGGATTTTGCGGGGATGGGGTGTGATGAACAGCTGTGACGTCACAAGCGTTTCTGTACTCGTTATTTTTTATGAGAGTTTGACCGTGGTTTTTGGTAAAATGTACTTATAATGACTCCCTATACTAGCTAAAATCTCGCCTCTTCGTGTAATAAAAACGTGTGACTCCCCTCTGTCCCGTCTATAATTTTGCGGAAAAGCCGAAGTGGTAACAAAAACTAAAGGAAATAAAAGACAATTTTTATTTTCAGTCATATTACAACTTTTTTTAAGAATATAAAGCTAGGATTTACTCAAAAATAAAGATTATCTTAATACCTCATGGAGGTTTTATATTAGAAAGGTGAGAAAGACTTTTGCTTTTCCACAATCAAAACCTGTCCCTAGGTTCTTCTAACAAATTTCCAATCTAATCTCGTTCCCAGAGCCTATTTTTTGCATCCTGGTTACCTTAAAAGCCCTAGGGACGAGGTGGACGTAAAAAATATGTTTGTGTAACTTAACCCTGACCCCACTGAATCGGACTGTCTGGACCCTCGACCCCTTGTAAATGGTCAAACACACGTACCGACATTGAGCTTGCAATTTTTCTGGAGGCTGACTGCTGTCTAACTGGCTAGCTAGCTAACTTGCAAGAATTAGCTATATGTCTCATTTTTCACAGATTATTGAAAAGAATATAGGACGCATTCTTATTGGAATACCAAAATTATATTTTAGTCAGTCTTACAAAAGGCATTTGTCAACAAAGATACAAGCATACAAACTACCATTTCCAGACGTGTTAGATGTATATTGGCACATACAGGCAGCATTTTTTATAAGTATTGTTGGTGGCTGGGGCAGAACCTTGCTTGGTAAGAAGTCTCAACTATATATTAGTATAACTGTAAATTCTAGCTACTACAAGGGTACCGTCTACTCTCACCAAAAAACAGCGCAAAATTACAGAGCTTTACTAACGACGATGCCGACTCGCCGGAAACGCCGAAAAAACCACGGGGCTGTCGGACGACTTCCGGTGTTTTAACAAAAACTTAAAATTTCGCCCGGAGAAACCCGAATCAACATTTATTACCATGATGTATAATTTATTCTTTTAATGTCGAGCAGTGGTAGTGGATGTTAGACTTAAATCTCTGGTTATGACAGAGGGTTAGTAAATGAAGTAAGAACGCGTATATTTATATTAACATAAATGTCTGTCTTCCTGTGTATTAACGAAGTCCGTATATACTTTACAGTACAGCTACCGCGCCATTATAGCGCATTATTTGCATATCGGTACATAGCGGCATGGTTAAGGTACCCAATACCAAACATAAACATAACGGTATTTATTCGATAAATATAGCTGTAATAAAATCCCACAAATAATAAACTGAGAGTAAAACGACAAAATAGCACCTTCCTTCTTCACAACAAAATTTATATGAGAAATGAGCCTAGTGTGCATTGCATTTCGGGCGCAATTCGGGTGGTTTTGGGTGGTTTCGGACGGGTCCAGGCTTTTCTAGGTTACAGACGAAAACCTTGAAATAAACCCGAAAAAACGCCCGCGGACGCCCTAACATATACGGTGTTTTCGGCGAGTCGGCACCCTTGTCTTTAGTATAGTAAAGTTAGACATTTCTTAAAAAAATTTAAAAATTTATCCCGAAAAAACCAGCATCCAACTTGACAATGCAAAAATAAATGCCTTTATGACTTTTTTCGAGTTTTCTTTAAGTGAGGTGTTACGAACATCAACCAATTAACTTTTGTTAATAAGATCATCCACAAATTTTGGCTCATAATATAAGCAAATTAGCACAAATTGAATTGTTGGGTGCATTTGGTGCATTTGGGTGCATTTATAAACACCCTAATATGCCAATTCCTGAATTTATTAATTTGTATCTTAAACCCTTCTTTGAAGTAGCTATTAAGCAAAAACAAAAACTTATTTTAATGGGAGATTTTAATATTGATCTTCTAAAATGTGAAAGTAACCATCTAGTTGATGATTTCCTGGATGAACTTTATTCTAATTTTTTACAACCATCTATATAGACTTAAAGTCAAGGATAATTTAGACACCTATTACAAGGATTGGAAAAATTTAAACATTAATGCCGTAATAAATGACATAGAATCTATAGATTGGGATTCTACTTTGCTTTTAAATGAAAATAATGTAAATAATTCTTTTAACCTTTTTTTTAATCAATTAGACCAAATTGTAAGTAGACATACCCTAATAAAAAACTATCAAAAAAACAATTAAGTAATAGAAATAAACCTTGGGTCACTAGAGCTATTCTAAAATCCATTAACATCCGCAATAATTACTATAAAAAGTTAATCAAAGCTAAAAAACAAGAAAAAAATTATATTATCAAAACCAATATAAATTTTATAGAAATCGTATAGTTAATCTTATCAGGAACTCAAAATCAAACTATTATAAAGAATTTTTCTTAATCAACAAAAATAACAGTAGAAAAATTTGGAAAGGTATAAAGGATATTTTAAATAATAAAGATAACAACAGTAGATCTAGCACTTCTTCCTTAAAAATAAATAATAAAATAATCTCTGAAGAATTAACTGTAGCTAATGCTTTTAATGAACATTTTACTTCTGTTGCAGATAAAATTAGAAATCAAATTCCACATAACAATACACACTTTTCATCTTACCTAAAAAATAATAATAGTAACTCATTATTCTTTAACCCTGTAACAATAGAAGAAGTTTTAAAGATCATAAATAACCTTGATTTAACCAAAGCATTGGGCCCAAACAGTGTCCCTAATCTTATCTTAAAACAAGCCAACATAGCAATTTCTGCAATATTAACCAAACTTTTTAATCTTTCCCTACAACAAGGTGTATTCCCAAACATATTAAAGATGGTTAGTGTCATACCAATCTACAAGAATAAAGGATGTCCTCTTGATCCAAATAATTATAGACCCATATCATTATTAAGCAATTTGGATAAGATCTTTGAAAAAATAATTAAAAAACAATTAATTTCTTTCCTAGATTCTAATAAAATTATAACCAATAAACAATTTGGATTTAGGACCAAACATTCAACCACCCATGCACTAATTAGTCTCACTGAAACTATTCGACAAAATTTAGATAATTGTAAGTTTGCATGTGGAATCTTCATAGACCTTCAAAAGGCCTTTGATACTGTATCACACGAAATTCTTCTTTCAAAGCTTGAACATTATGGAATTAGAGGTGTAACAAACTCCTGGTTTCGCTCCTATCTCAGCGATAGGGTACAATATGTCTCCCTAACTAACACCAAATCTAAAAAACTTTTTATTAAACATGGAGTTCCCCAAGGTTCCGTTCTTGGTCCTATTTTATTTTCACTCTATATTAATGATTTAATTGACTCAATAATTTTTTCAAAAATTTTTCATTTTGCAGATGACACTTGCATGTTATATGCTAACCATAATCTGAAAAAAATGCAGAAGCATTTAAATATAGATTTAAAATGTATATATAAATGGCTAACTGCAAATAAAATTAAATGTAGCAAAGACTGAAGTCATCCTATTTAGGCAAAGAAATAAAGCAGTCAACTATGATATAAGGCTGAAATTAAATGGAAAAAAAACTTGAATTCTCATCTCATGTAAGATATCTAGGTATATTAATAGATGAATTTCTAGATTGGGATTTTCACATATCTTATATTGGCAATAAATTAAGAAAAACAAATGGAGCTCTTTGCAAACTAAGATATTATGTGCCTAAGGATATCCTACTTTCAATTTACCATGCATTATTTTCTTCTCATATTTCTTATAGTCCGCAAGTGTGGGGTCTCACTTCAAAGTCGTGTAGAATTTTTCGCTTACAAAAAGCTGCTCTCCGAATCATTACTTTTTCTAATTTTAACTCACCATCAAATCCTATTTAATTTCTCAACATTATTTTAACTTTTAATATTATAAATCTGCATTCTCCAGGTAATATTTGTGATATTTTTAAATTGGTCTGCCATTCATCTAATCATTCAACAAGAAGTAAATCCATTAAACTTCTAGCTAGACCTTCTGTTAGGACTACCTCATTTGGTCTCAAATCTATACGTTACCAATCTATCATTAATTGGAACAATATCCAACAACACTTTCACCAATACGACCTAGCCTCTCTCACTCTAAAACAACTAAAAAAATCTGCAAAACTTATCTTCTGGATTGCTATAACACTAATCTCTCCACCGCATAAAAAAGATTTTACTAAAAATTTTTTTTTGTAGTGTCATACTGCTTATTGCAATCGTTTGATCTTATATAGGTGGCCATCACCTACATTAGTATTTATACTATCTGATGGTCTCCCCGTAGGTATTTATTTAATGTAAAATATACAGTTATCTCACACGAAATAAATACTACTACTACTAAATGAATTTCAACATATTTTAGACGGTTTTAATTTGTCTCCTATTTTGATAAATTTGTCTCAAATAAAAAAAACATTAATTTGAGAGATGAATTAAACAAAATTGACATAACTATTCCATATGATCATATTTTATTCAAATTACAGTGATATTTTCAAGCTCTTGTAATACATCTTTTTTGATAATTTAGAATGCAGTATATACAACAACATTTAACGTTTACAGGGGTGTTTTAGTTTTTTAAAACAAAGTATATATGAGTTAATACAGACCCGTTTTCATAAGTTTATAACAATATAAAGTTTTAAGCTTCATGCAACCTAATCCGTTAAAAATTATCGTCATACTTCATTCCATATACAAATTTTTTACTGTCATAGTGCCATTGTCTTCCATCCTACAACCGTTGGCTGTTTACATGTTAGATAGATAGATAGATAGATGTGCATATTTTACATGGCTATCCTCACAAATATCGAGGGATATACCCTGTCTATTATTTCCAGGAGGGGCCATGGCTTAGATGGAGAGTCCTAGAGTATTTAATGCTCATTTTGAGCTACGCAGACCCAATTAGGGCCCACGCTCTACTAGACAACTCCCGGCAACATCCAACGGCCCACACAGTGTGCCATCTCCCCAATTTCCCTCACATGGCTTGGGTTAATCCAGGGCTATGGTAACATTCACTCGCCCATGTTGAATTGCCGTCAAGAGGAATCGAACCCTGGTCTCCCGCACAGAGTATGAGAGCTATAACCACTAATCTACGGCGCCACTACAACCGTTGGCTGTTTACATGTTTAGCATCTTTTGAACTCCCTGCTAGGGTACATTATATAAATTCACAAACATTTTAGCAAAACTTCTGTAAAGTGTCCTACACTTATACTAAAGTTTTTTTACTACACAATAATTAAATTTGTGCTGTGAAACATGGATCCCACTTGGATTACAACACTCTTTACCCATGCAGTATGATTAAAATTATTGCAAATCAATAATAAAGGTCAGTTAAACAATTTAAAACAAAACACTTTATTAATAAAGTTGTTGCTATCAGGTAACTACATAAAATAAAACAAAACAAGATTGTTTTTCACAACAAACCCATATTAAATTTTGACAAGCTTTTAGTGGTAACAATCTACCATGATCACATCAATGTGTACAAAAAACCTACAATGCCGTTCAATATATCAATTTTTTTATAAAATTATACACATGAGTAATAAATTAAAATACATTTGTAATGCCGAACAATAGTGAATGGATGGATTAAAAGTTTTATTCAGTATAGGTTTGTCACATCTAATTAACAAGTTCTCCTTCAACATAATTCTAAAATCATTGAGTCGCTAGCTAAAACATTAAAATAAATTCGATAGAGAAGAGCAATTTCTAACGTTTATCTTATAACTATATAATAATATATAAAGTAAATTGTTAATATTTTAAATAGACACTAAGCGCAAAATTTTCGTTGAGTTTTCAAACGTTTTCCATATCAAAATAGGTGAAGCAAATTATTTGTTTATTTTTTGTTAGCTTCATAGCTTTTTAGTGATTTCCATAAAAGTTTTAGTTTTAAAATAAAGTTTACTTTGCCTCACGTTAGTCAGTCTAAAAATAGACAAGTTTAGGAGTTGATTTTGTAAGCTGTGTTGACCATTGGAGGGGGTTAAAGGTTGGGGCTTGCAGGGCACTACCCTGGACCTGTTTGGTTGCTTACAACGTTCCTCAAATCCCCAGTTGTTTTTGATCTACCTTACACCAGATAAAAAATCCTAAATCCGCCTCTGGTGGACTGACCTGCCTGGAAAACTTATACAATCTGCTGCTAATTCAATAATTCAATATTAAATCACAAGGAAGTGGTCTATATATTTTGCCAACACAAAGTCACACAAAATAGTATGTTTCTTTATTCAAATGGATTTGTGCTGGATCTCCAGGCTACATTTGCATTGCTATATCTAGACTGTAAAGGCCGGTTTCCATACAACTGCATTTTGCGCCCAGTCGTAAAAAGCGCCGTGACTTTTGATCTACGCATGCGCATTATCAGAATAATGCCGCTGACCTCGCGCTTTTGCATGCGCTGGGACGATTTAAAAAAAGTTGAACAGGCTCTACTTTTTGCGAGCTACATTTTGCGCTTCAACTTAACAGCCAATCAAAAGGTAGAAATCTACATGAATTACGAAAGAATTTTTAATTAGATCATTTCAAAATGGCTAGCAACATCTCGTTTCTGTATTAAATTTTTGTCAAAGCCAAATGAGTGTAGAGAATCAGAATATATATCAATCAAGTGAAGTAGATGAAAAACAAAATAACATTAATGAGTCTGTGGAGGCACAAAGAAACAACATTGTAAACAAACTTAAAAAGACTACTCGTGATCTGACAACATTAAATCCTTAAGCAAAACGTTGTATAGCCCTTTGATTCTTCTTTCTATGGAAAGTCGTCTCATCCACATGTTTTTCTTACGTATTTTACAACGTTGTTTATTTCTACGCCATAAAAATATTGCTAGGACTACTCTCAAATTTTGCAGCAACAAATATCGTCTGTTTACATCAGCCATGTTTTGCAAAAAACACGTGAGCAAAAATCGCTAAATGGAAATGGTTCGGTATATGTGATAAATGTTGCGGCGCATTTTACGACTGGGCGCAAAATGCAGCTGTATGGAAACCGGCCTTTAGTTCGATCTCAAATTCTGATGCATCAAGTCTGTTTTAATTACCTCCTGCCATTCTTTCTCAGACTGCCTCTGAGCTTCTTCCCATGAAATATGAAGTTTCTACACTTTCTTACCCAATTATTATCCTCAAAGTGTCCCAACCAACACAATCTTCTTTTTGTATAGCATCTCTAATGCTAACAAATCACAGTTGACAGAGAGGTTAAAAACCCCTATTTTCACACTATGCCTTGCTGGCAACATCAGCATTCATTATGGCTTGTAAAAAAAATGTTTCCTCAAAAAATTATTTTCTTTCTTTACACATTTTTTTATGTATCTTGAATTGTTTTCATATTTAGGCATTGGAAACAAGGTCAAGGTATATAACCATGACAGATTGTTGCATTTTATCAATAACCGTCCAGTGGGAACCCCATTAATCACTGTTTGTAATCATACTTCAATGCTGGACGATCCTGCTTTGATAGGTAGATTTCAGATTATTACATATATTTACATTATAGCCTATAATATTTGAGTTCCCTGGAGAAAGGTATTGTTTTTATGGTTGCATTATATAAATTCTTATTTTCAATTCGTTTTTAGCTACTCTAACCAACTGGAGAACGCTGTTTAATTCTAAAAAGATGAGATGGTATTTGTTTTTGTTAAGCAGTGCAGAGTCTTTTTCAACTAGACAGGTGTTGAAAGTAATTGTATAGCCTCAAGTTAAGAAACACTTTTTTATTTTATACTAAATTTTATAAAAAAGAGATGTAATGTCGTTTTTTGTTTTTAGGTCCCTGGCAGCTAAAGAAATATGTTTCTCCAATAGATTTTTTACATATGTTTGCAGTCACGGAAAGGTTTCTTTTTTTCACTTGTAGAGTATAGGCCTAAAAATTTACATTCTCTCTCAATAAAATAGCTTTCTTATTCTTATGTTTCGTTTCTCTTTTGTTTTGCAAAATTTTAAATTTTTTCTCAAATTTTGCTCCTTGTAAAAGTTTATGCTATACTCCAAAAATATATATTTTAAAATATGATAGCTGAAACGAAACTTGAGGCATATATATTTATTTCCACTTTGTACGAGCAGACAAATTTGTTTATTCTTTAGAAATAATATATTTGTCGTTTTAGGTAATACCAGTGGTACGGGGTAGGTTGTTGCTTAACATATTCTACATATTCTACCATCACCTATTTTTTGAAAACATTTTACTAAATTTCACACATCAGAAGTCAGGATAAATTTGAAATATGTAGTGCATTGTAAACTACTTTGTTAAGTAGTCCATTGTATTTCAGGTGCTGGTGTGTATCAAGCAGCTGTCGATTTTACTATAAAAAGGTTAAATGCTGGTGATTGGGTACACGTTTTTCCAGAAGGTATACAGCTACCTTTCTGTTTTACTGTTCTTCTTACAGGCTTACACCACTCCCGTTATCTTTTCTCCAATTTGTTTAGAATATGTTCTTCGATTTTCTGTTGTTGCAAATCTCTTGAGCTTAGTGTAATTTTTCTTTAATTATTTTTCTTTATTTTTTAACATGTGCTGATATCTTTTCTGTGTTTTAGGAAAAGTAACTTTGGAACCAATTCGACTGAAATGGGGTAAGTTCAGTGGCAACTGTGATGTACCTTCCCTCCATCAAGTGCCAAGTTTTAGGAATCACAATTTAAATCATATGTTTCAGGCTTCTCATTTAACATACATGTTTTTTTAAAAGCATAACGTTTAAAAGCATATTTATTAAGATGGAAATTTTTCAAGCATATTCTAAGCATATTGCCCAGCCTTGGTAAATCTTTCTGACGTGTGTTTTTCTTGTGTGTGTGTTTTAATTAGACATTACACTTAATTAACAGCACTATATTCTTTAATATTTCCTTGCAACAAAACTAAAGGTGTACTTATACCTTCAGTTTTGTAACTGTTTCTTTAAAAGTAAAAACGGAATGTTTTATTTTGTACACATTTTTTTTTTATAAGCAACTCGGTTGCTAAGGGCTCAGCCCTGAAAATTGCCAAAAAACTAAGCAACTGCTTAGCAACACCCAGCCCTGAACTTAGCCAAGCAACTTTTTTCCCCAGCAAAATATTTTATAAAATTAACCAGATGATGTTCAGCAAAACTCAAAAAGCAGAAATTTCAGTAACTGACACAGTAAATTTGGCATGCATTTTCCCTTGCATATGTATTTTTTTCTTCAACAACTACCAGTTTGGAGTACAGTAAAGCTATGGTAAATACAATATAAATAAATACAATACAATACAATATCTATAGAAAAAAAGAAATACAGTCGACAGACAAAATAAGAACACAGACACATGCAACTTTTAAAATGAAAAAGGCCAGACAATTTATCAAAAATTCAGGGAATGATACAGTGTTTGCGTGATCGCGTGCTTCCTTTCTTTTTCCAGGTTGATTTTTCCTTAGCAACCTACTAAGCAACTTTAGCCCTGAATTTCTAAAATTTCTCAGCCCTGAACCAAAAAGTGGGGTTGCTTATAAAAAAAAAATGTGTACTTTGTTTCTGCAATCAGCATATATGTAAGCATACTTTAAGCCTGATGGTGTTTTTCGCATAAGCATATCTCAGCCTGATTTTGAGTGGCATTAGAAATCTTAATTTGTGACTTCTTATATCTCACTTATATTTCAAACTAAATAAAGAGTTGCATCAACTTGTTTATTGTAATTTTTTTTTGAGGTTTTTGAATTATAATTTAATAGTACAAATTTAAACCGACTCATGCAGCTTATTGTGAAAAACAGATTCAGAGGAAGAGTGTGTTGGTACATTATGCCATTTAAATGTAATATTTTTATCTGTAATGTTTAGGTGTAGGTCGTATGATTTCTGAGTGCACCAAACCTCCCATTGTGCTACCGTTTTATCATACAGGTAAGCATAAAAACTTTTTTAACTAAAGTTCTGTGTACTGGATTCAAACCCATGCAACCAATATGGCTGAATATCCTTGAACTAAGAATGTTACAGAATAACAAGCAAAATTTAGTTAGTTCAATAAACAGCTTGCCAATTACGGAATTTAGTTTATCAGTACTTGTAATCTGACCTTCAGCCAAGTGAATTCTTGCTATTTAAAAGAGAAACAAAATCAAGTGGTGAAAGTTTGTTCCATTGTGGCAAAGTTGCCTTTTCTCTGTCATCTTATCACACATTTGTCATAAACCTCTTACAGCCCATCCCCTTAATTTTCACCCACTCACTTCCCACCTACAATTGACTTAATGAATGCAGAGTTATAATTTAATCAGCTTAAAACCAGTGTAACTTTGTTTAGGGATGAATGATTTTCTACCAACAAGCAAACCATACATACCAAGATTTGGAAAGGTAATGTCTGTATATTTTGTATTTCATTGCCTCTGTTCCCCACATCTTTACAAAACAACTTCCTACAAAATATTCTAGGATGTTACTGTTTGCATTGGGGAACCAATCAATTACACAAACATTCTCAAACGATGCCAACAACAAGATTGTAGCCAGGTATGTTCTGTTATTCTTAATTTAACGTGATCCTTTATGGCACAGGCTGTTCTAGTATGGAAGCGAGGAAGTCCTTTCCTCCATAACCTCTGCCTAAGTGACTGAGTGAATAAAATATCATAATTAAGTGACAATTCTTTTGTGACGTCATCTTGTTTTTCTCTTCTCTTCTTGTTCTTCTTTTATTTATTTTTTTAAATATATATATATATATACATATATATTACAAATATTTGCGATTCAATTATCTAGGTACAATTTTTTCATAGCCATTCTAAGCCTCGTTTTTTAAAAAATTATTTTATTAAAAGAAGTAATCAGAGTTTGCTGTGTGCATTATGCCATACACACAACGATAAAAACCAAACTTTCATTAATTAAAATTTTATGTACATAAATTCCTGGGTACGATCTTGCATATAAATCTATCGTTGCGTCATCTTGCCTTATTGCGGGTAAAGGGTTTATAACTTAGGCCTCTATTATATGAGGTTCTTTCGCTCTTACGTAAGTCCTTCGTGAATTAGAATAATATTTCTAGGATACCATAATGGAGGCTATGCACGTTTATTTGTGTGTGTTATTAGACTGTACCATCACCAGGATTTTTTAAATATATCTTTTTTTCACTCTAGACGGAATTGAGGAAATCATTAACAGACTTAGTGGAGCAATCGTTCGCAAAACTGAAATTACAAACAGAAGCACTTCACTGTTGTGAGCCAAGTTAATATAATGCACCTAGTTTCCCTTACTCAAGCCTTTATCTAGGCTTTATTTTTCAAGTTTACACAGTAAAACTCATAAATATTTATATAACGCCCAGATATAAAAATCAACGTCTTAAAGCTGGCGTCAAGTATGTACGGGGCGCCACTTGTTACAGAATAGCAGATAGCATAGGTTTTAAAAGACATTTGTTAAACAGAACGTTTTTAGCTTTTTATGGTTTGAATATTTGCAAAATTATTTAAAATTAATATAATTGTAATAGGAATTAGTGTTTTTTCAAGGTTTTTAGAAAATAAAAAAGTTTAAAAAAAACACGACTATTTACTTCCCGTTTGTATTAACCCTGCGCCCGTTTTTGAAAATAACTTTTTTTACAGGGGGAGTGGCCAATCAATAATGTGAGTTGCAATCGGTTGCTAAGGACGTGTTTCATTTGATCCAAGGGGATGACACGAAACATAAGAATTTGAAGGTTCCTATAACGAATCGGACTAAATTTTAAACATTAATTACGTTCACATGGTCTCCAATAAACGCGCTCAACCTGAAAATTAAATAAATGACAAGGGCGTTTATTGGTATTAACTATAGGTTTTACCCCAGGCGTTCAATCAAACAGGTGCCGTTTTGGTTTGTTAATTAGGCAAATACAATATTTCAATTTCAAGAACTAAGAAAATGAGTTTTCCAGACTTCCAGACACATTTGTTTAAATTAGTTCAATTTCCATTTACCAGTTTTTCAGCCGCTGTGGCGCAATGGACTAGCGCGTTGGACTTCTAATTCAAAGGTTGTGGGTTCGACTCCCATCAGCGGTGCTTTTTTTAATATTTTTTTTTTTAAAAAACAACAATAAAACATTTAATAATTCACGCTTTTTACCAGCTTTCGTTTAATGCACCGTATCAAGGATACGGTAACCCCCTTCAGGGTCATTTTTTAAAAAAAAATTATTTTTTTTAATTTTGATTCTTTGGCATATTTTCCTGATATTTTTAAAAAAAGAATCAAAAATATTTATTGTTAAGGGGGATAAAATGAGAAAAAATCTCTTTTATCTTTTAGTGTTTTCAATATAGTGTGCTCAAAGTTTAAAATTCCTCAAATATATTTAATCTGTATAATAATTAAAGAGAGTTTTGCAGAACGAATAAAAAATTGCATCTCTACATATAACATGGGAAACATTCACACTTTAATAATCTATACAAATATATTATTATTTATCATCTATACCTTTTTAATTTATTTATTTATTTTTTTCGTTTTTATCCTGTTATGTGATGTTATCCTGTTGTCTGTTTAACAATAACTAGACCCATAGTTCTGCGAAAACACTTTACCTTTAATTTTAAATAAAATATTCATGAGTTATTAATTATTCATAATGTTTAAGTGGGTGTAACCATGATTCTTGCAGGTAAAAGCAAAGGTCTTTGATTTGCTTTTTCTCGAAATAAAATTTTCAGTCGTAACGGTATATATTTTTGTCGAACACTCCCCTCCATCTTGTCGAAATTGTACGAAAACAAGTTTGTTGCGACAATTATATCTTTGGCTACAAAACTTTGCTTTTTCTAACGCAGAAAGTGAGCAAATATCGAGTTATTGAGCTATTATGCTTAAAAATAGATAAATCAGTCATAAAACAGCTATTGTAACACAAAATATGCTATATTTTTGGAACCACGTGTTGTTTTGAGTAAAAAAAGTAAAGTTTTTTAGAGCTGAATAAGAGCTTCGCAATCATATTTTTTTCAACGAACAAAAATTTTACTGAGGGGAGTGTTCGACAAAATGAACTGGAAGGTTGAATTTTTGTATATAATTTTTTTTCTACTTTTTGGATTTTTTTTATGGAAATATCTTATCATTATTCTAGAGATAATTTATTCGGCTTTCAGAATACATATATTTGCTAGGGTTAATATAGCGAGCACAGGGGATATTTTAAATATACTGAGTATGTGCCTCAGGGGGTTACAGTATCAACCTCTAAAGCGGATACCTCTGATACAGACAGTTTGAAACCTTAAACCGCAACCCCATTTCTATTTAGTTTAGATCACGCTTTTAAATCTCGAAAAAAGTCTACATTTTTTGCTGTAGAGGTGTGATAAAATCGTAAAGAAATCTAGAAAAATGAAAACTAATCGCCCAACGTGGGGCTCGAACCCACGACCCTGAGATTAAGAGTCTCATGCTCTACCGACTGAGCTAGCCAGGCTACTAAACAAGGCTTATTAAGAAAAATAAAATCTACCAATCTCTTTAAAATGGAGACTTCTATTGTTAAATTTGAGACTTTCTACGATTTTCATTGGTTAGGAATAAAAATTGAGACTATTCCCTTATTTCGCGCCGCACGCACAGGAATGGAACTTATTATAGATATAACAAGTTGTAACACAGAGATTGTATTGTTAGTACATAAACGCGAAATAAAAATACTCAACTTTACAACAGACACCCCCAGGACACCAATCAGATGGTCCCGCTGTAGGAAGCAGGATCGTTTTTTGGGGGGTGTTGAGTTGGTATTTCTTAGTATCTGGCTTTGGGGCTGCCAAAACATAAACAAAAGATAAAACATGAAAAAAATCTTACTAAACCACTTTGACAAAACCACCATGCAAGACAAAATTACACACGAGCAGCCACGCCCAACTAGCTTACATCACACGCATGAATGTACTATATATGCAACAGACAAAACAAAAACGTATTATATAAAAAAACAAAAAGAAGTTGAAAATAACACAATAGGTCATTAAAACGCGTGAAAACAGAGGAACAAGACAGCAACTAAACATAAATAAAAATTAATCAACTGAAACATTTAACATAAAACTTAAGGCTAGGAACATACAAAACAAATAAAGCTACACACAGACTACAAAAATAAACATAATCTTGCCTATCCACCGACATTGCCAGCAGCAAGAACATCGTTAAATTTGATTGGCAAACTTTGCTTGTTTGTAGTTTCTTATTGGCTAAGAATAGAAAATTGAGACTCTTTATTAATTTAATGACTCGTCATCAAAAAATTTAATTATTCATCTACGTTTCCATTGGGCGTTAAAAATTAACACCAATTAGCGCACTTGCGTAAACGCGAATTAACGCCAGATGGAAGCCAAGCTTAAATATTTTGATATATGACAGGAAAAATTTATAGGTTGAATCGAGTTTGAAGGTCCATAAATTTTACAATGCGGACACCTCGTAATAAAAGCTCTGGAGCTGTGAGTTACTTAGATTCAAGTACCTCACGGCACCCAGAGCTTATGGGGTGTCCACGTAAGAACGAAATTCCATTGCGGTTTGAAATCCCATGTACCTAAGGTTCCAGAAGGTTCTACTGTATTTTAAATAAAATTTATGGAGCAGCTCAAAAAACTGCCAGAGCGGATTTATAACTTATGAGAGGGCTTTGTTTTCTGCGCACAAGTACATATTTGAGGAGATATCTGACCGTAACAATATTGTCGCTAAAATAGTATTACTTCCTCTCAACAGATTTAGTTAAAAATTTACATATTTCAATTAAATAATGCTGAATATGATTTTAAAATGAAAATTAAAAAGAAAAGAAATAATATGTTTCCGCCCGGGTTTGAACCGGGGACCTTGCGCGTGTTAGGCGCACGTGATAACCAACTACACTACGGAAACTTATAAGAGTTGGTAATAAATACACTTTTAAAAAGGAACAAAGACTCGTCATTAAAATTTTAAAAGAAGTATTTGAGGAATTATAAAACTCAAGTACTGCGTTTTCTCGGTTATTCAAGTATTATTTATTGCTACAAAATGGGCTTCGCTTTGCTGAGTAAAATGTGGCTAGGAAGTAGAATGTAGACTGCAAATGCAATGCGTAATTGCGGACCAATGGTGACCGATTTTAGGCGGTTAATCACACTACTACAGTCTGTTTAGGTCCATGTACGCCCCATGTAAATTAAACCGCCAATGACGAAAGAAATAGATCGATTGTACGCCAATTAACCTGTTGTGGAAGGGTAGTCCATGGTGGTTTGAGAGCTTATGATATCGAGGTAAGAATCAAATAAAAGTTAAGAATTTTTATGAAAACTTTCTGCGAAGTTTCAAAAATTGTTTGAGCAGGGAAGGGGCGAGAAGGCCGGGGAAATTCAAGTAACCCAAAAGAATAGCCAATGATGGAGGGTAGAAAAATAGTTCAAGGTTTTCCGAAGTTTCAGTTAATTTTTTTTACTAGGTATACAGCTACAAAATTATCTGCGCGCGCCATCAGTTTTCGTACAGTCTAAAACATCAAAAATTCTTGATGAACATTCAATACGAAAAGGAGAAATTGACTTAAATTTAAATATAGAAGAAAAGAAGTGTACAGAAAGTTTCCTGTATCGATAAAAAATGAAATAAAATCACTTATGCAAAAAGGCCTGCTTGAAAATTAACGTCTAAATAAATACGCAATATTTCGGAGAAAGAAATGTTAAAATAAATTCTTCCGACATTTTTTTGACAGCCCACGGGGGTCAGGTAAAGTCGAGTCTTCGATTCCCCGATTTTTCAAACTTTTCTTGTGGTCCTTTCAACTTTATATTTCACCACGAATTTTTCGAACTTCTTCAGTTTTAATGAACAAACCTTTCGTTACAGACAAGCTAATAACTTCAATTTTTTTAACTATATATTTCATTAACCAGGAAGATTTAAAAAATACACCTTTCCCGAATTAGTTTTCTTTGATGTACCGCTGCTATTTCTAAACTTTGTCAAACAAAATGAATGTGATTTTTGAAATCCTCACCTGAAACTTGATAAAATGTGAAATCTTTAGATTCACACAGCAAACAAACAACCTGTTAAAACAGTTTTTTTAAATTTTGTACTTACTGACTGTTTGAAACAGAAGCTTATTAGTACAAATCAAAAATTAAGAAGACCTTGACCGTAACATTAACACCACCGAAACAACATTTTCACATGTCGGATTAAGTTGAAAATTTATACACACACCAATTCAATGATTCTGAATATGATCTTAAAGTTAAAACATCAAAATTCTAAGACTTTAAAAAACATGCAATTCGGGAAAAGTGTATTGTAGAGAACCACATTATTTTGCAAAGGTTGTGATTGAGATAATGATAAGGGTATGAAATGATGCGACGTTACGTCTTGTTTGATAGTTCTGTACTTAGCTAGTATATCTACAAATTTCACATCCTTTTACCTGTAGAAAGCAAGGTATTTTCATGCCGTGACCGTCACTTCGCCTTATTTTCGTGCAAGAGATACATGACATCTAGAAGTCGTGCATTTTGAACAAATTTTATTGCAACATCCAAAAATACGTGCTTACAAATATTGCCACATCATATAATAACACTACAAACTCGACAACCCGGGGCTGGATGAAAGCGTAAGCTTGTACAGTGTATGTGAAGAAACGTTGAAGAGTAACAAAATATATATACAATAGTTGGCTTCGATAGACGGACGTTCGTGCAAATTAGATATTGGAATGGGGATCAAGCGGGTCGCCACAATTAAATAGAATTAGCCAAAACATTTTCCTAAAAAATATCGCTTTAAAAGTGACTGGAAAACATCAATCATAAATAATGAAGAAAATAAATAAATACTGTTAACAGAAGAAAATAAATTTTAAACAAACAAAAACAAATTTAATGTCTCCTGTCAGTAATTATTCCCATCCTTGAACATTAAGGTTACTTACATAAGAATAATAAAAGAATTTCAAAAAATTTCCTGTAGCTGGCACTTTGTAGCTCGAATATGCTGCGCTTATTCTGATTGAGTTTTCATAAATTTCGTTTCAGAAACTTCACCTTATAAATACTCAATTCTTTCAGCGTAACACACGCTTTTCTTTATAAAAATATAAAAATTCTAAACAGGCTGGGAATTATTCTTATTTCTCTATTGTTCTAAACAATTGTTTTCAACATAAGCCCCAGCCTGATATTCTGATAAAGCATATTCTTATAAAACAAAAAGCGTGCATTTCGAGTTTTCGAGAGCGACACCTACAATTACGACAATCTCCCTTTAGATCTAGTATCGTTAATGTTCGAAAAAACTGAATTAAACACAAACTTTTTTGCACAGAAAAAACTTATTCCTCTAAATAAAAACACATTTAGAAAGCAATTAGCGTAGGTAATTCTACCTTTCCTCAAAAGTTTCACCACTCCCTCCCGAAATGAGGAAAAAATTGTTGAACAAAATATATATAAAAAAGACAAAATTAAACATCTTCTCATTGACCTTCATCCATTAGACTGGCAACATGATCTAAAAAGAAATATTATAATGTATAATAAAGGATAATATCAATAAAACTAATAATGAAAACTATTGCAATTTCAAGCACGGTGTATCAGGTGTTAGCAACTGGCAACAAACAGTGGTGTTATCAACAAAATTGTATTTCAGGAAATTTTACACCCATTCCCATTTATTAACACCCTTCTTCTATTCTTATGTTATTAAAAAATTTTTTTTGAGGGTCCACCCATTCTCTCTTATTAGAACCTCTTTAGCTAGCAAAAGATAAAATAAAAAATGTTCGACATAGATTTCAAATACGTATAACACAAGAAATAATTCAACTTTTTGGCAAATGAGGCCCGATAACACAATTTGAACGAAAAACTACCCTCCAAAACCACCTTCTAGCTATTGTTGACCCCTATATTTAATTTCTACTAAAATAAATATCCACTGACTTCAATTTTTTAAACCCTCCTAACGACCGATTTGAAGAAATTACCCACCACCCCTCCCCTTCTACTCCTTAATGAGTCCCACTTTCTTTTTTAAAATATGTTACCGAAGATTTGCTTAATAAATTTCCAAAATCAAATTTCCTAATTTCAGTATATACGAGAAAACACAAGTGAACAGGTAAAGAAGTGGCAAGAAATAGTTTCTCAGACATAATGTAAAGAGAAATTATCAGATCTAACAAAAATATGTAAAAAAACAGGCTTTTTATATACTTTTCATATTTCCTGTAAAATTCCTGATTCCTACTTTGGTTGTAAAGCCTGTTTTTAAAATTTAAGAGAAAAAATCGCTGCGTTTTCTACCTTACTCCCATAATTACAAGGAAACGTAAAAATATATGCACAACTCACATCGTCTTCCACGTCAGACTCATCTTTGAATGCACGATGAGTTTTTGGTCGTGGATCAAACGCGTCTTTACTTTCGATTTCATCATCTTGTTCATCCAATTGCGAGAAAGCAAATGACCCTTTACTAGACAAAAAACAAATACAAATACAAATAAAGAAATTACAAAAGCATGTAGAAACACCTTCATTAACTATACACTACGATTTCTGCATATTCTGTCTTTACTAAAGAAGGTTTTCCATTAAGGCGTTCATAATCGCATCTCCCAGCGTTTGGTACCTTCATATGTACATTAAAAAAAAATTTCTGGCCGCGACGTTGAGACGAGTCTACTTCAAAGCGTTTGCAGCCATAACGAATTTTTTAATAACTAATAAAAATTCAGAAAACGCTGCCATCTTCAATGTAATGGAAATTGAACATATTGAGCGCTGACGTTTAAACGTTGTGAGTTAATAAAACAAGGTTTTCAAAACATTGAATATTTTATAAAAAACAAAAGTTAACTTACAACTGCCTTTGTTTGATGTGTTTTCTGGCAAAAAAGATGACAGTGCAAGTGAGCCCAAACACCAACATAATCGCGAAAATGACAGCAAAGGTGTGCGACTGAAAATAAATATGTACGCATTATTGTGCATACTTTCAAAAAAAGTCAACATTCTATAGTTGGCCGCGAAAACCAGCTCAACTTATCACAATGCAGACTCTCTATAATTCGCGATGGAAAAACTGAAATGTGGGAATGTGGAATTTGAGTAGCTTTCCCCTAATGAACTACAAAATCACTTGTTCAAACTGCGGACGGGTTGTGGTATCGACACGATCGAGATATCGAAACGATCGAGATATCGACACAATCGAGATATCAAACGATCGATATCTACACGAACGAGATATCAAATGATCAAGATATCGAGACGAAAACTCGAGACGATCGAGACATAAACACGAAGGAGATATCAAACGATCGAGATACCGACACGATCGACATATGGACACGATCGAGACATGAAAAATGATTTAATAGACATACCGACTTCTTCTCTTTCTTTTTTCTGTTTACACTCAAGTTATTTTCATCATTTTCCTTTTGTTTCTTCTGCAACTTTTCTTGTGCTTTTCTTTCTTGCTCTCTTTCCCTTTCTTCTTTTCTCTCTGTAACAATTCTCTCCTCCTCTTTTTTGCTTGATTCGATACCTTCCAGATCTTCAATTGAGGTAACGCAAGTCTTTTTCTCGTCAATGAATTTTACTAAGTCGTTGATCGCTTGCTCTGAAGAGCAAACATCACCAGGCATACGACGGTATCTGTTTGTAAAAACAATCAGGTCATCTCTTTTATAATAACCGTATTTGTCTGTTTGTGCGCGAGAAAAACTTTGTGCTACGGAAACACGAAATATGCGATATATAAAGGACGACGGGCGGTTCCGTGGACTTATCCACGGGTTACCGTATTCCGTCCGTCCGTCCGTCCGTAGATTTTTCCTCTGGCCACCGACTAGTATCATATATTCCTAGTGTCAACAAGTTACAATGTTTTGTCATGTTTTTTGGAGTACCTTTTAGTTATCGTTCATGTCGTTGGAAAATAGCAGTGCTTATTTAGGGTGGCCACAAAAAATTTCCAAGAAAAAAAAAATTTTTTAGATGATTTTAAAGAAGATTTCTCACTGAATTCAGAGGAGTTTTTTCGCAAAAATTTTGAAGAAAAATAAAGCATTTTAGAGGATAAACTTTTTTATTTCCTAGGTTTTCTGAAGTCTATCAATTTCTGATGTCAAGAACAAATATGTTTAGGATAAAAGATTAAAAAAAAATGAAAAAAACTTTTGATGATAGACGTATTGCTAACATGAAGGATAGAACTAACAGTTTATATCACTATAACAGATGTAAAATCTATGTAACATAATAGCTAGTGAAACTATCAAACTATTATCAGTGTAACTGAAAAGAATAAAGGAGTTAAAGAGAAGATTTGGTAACATTTTCATCTTTTTAGAGGACAATAGAGGACTTTAGAGGAGGTTTTTCAAAAAAGAAGACTTTAGAGGATTTTAGAGGAGGCGTGGTCACCCTGTTATTGGAAAAATGCTAAAAGATGTTGAGGACAGTAGTGAAGACAGTAGGAATAAATAGCGACCGCGACAGATTGAAAAAAAGATGAAAGAAATGAAAAAAGAGAACATTTAAAAGTCGAATATTTAATTATTCAATCGCCAAGACGCAAAATTATAAAGATTTGTTTCGATTCGACTGCATTTTCTACTAAAGAGAGCAATAGTGTCACGAGATTTTTTTTGTGTTGAACATATTTTGCGATTTGAAAGTTTTTTATGCAAAAAAACACGGAAATTATTTTCGCAATTGGAAGTACTCATGATAAAAATACAGAAATGTTCACAATTAGAATGCTGTTAAAAAAGAAGAAAAAAACATGTCTATGATAAAATAAATTGTATATCACAACAAACATGGTATAATACATTCTTAAAGCAACACTGTCTCAGTTATCCTCTGAAAGAACTTTCAAACATATTTGCAATCTTTTGAATAACTGAATTTTGCAAATAGGGGCCAAAATCCTAAAAATCAATTTCGGAAATAATTCCTCCCGCATAATTTCTCCACTTATAGTATTCTATATGAGCACTCGCGAATCGCTTCATATCAACATTTTCGTCACTGGTAGATACTTTATCAGCAGATGCTAGAGGTTCAAAATCATATGATTGTAGCTTCGTAAAGTCGTTTTCAAGAAGTGAAATAACTGAATTTGAAATAAGTTACTATCTTTACAAGCAACAGGACATTTTAGGAAGGAATGATTAAAGAAATCAAGAGGATAAATAAAAATTCAAAAAACAAGCTGAGCTTCCCAAACATGATAATGGAATTTGGCCTAACGGAAAACGTAGTAAAATTAGCATACCCTTTAGAAAAGCCTTCTTTTTCCAATCTTCCGTTCTTACAAACTTCAATGGGTTTAATGTCTTTGTTTCGCGCACATTTACCAGATTGTCGCTCGTATCCGTAATCACTACAAAAAAAACTTCAGTTAGTACTATGAGAAATTACTGAAATATTTAAATGTTAATATCTTAAGAAGGAGAAATGTCAAGGAGCTAGAATTTTAACAAGAAAGCTGTTTTATGGATACATACTACTGAAGCAAATTAAGGAAATTCTAAAGATATGACCTGACATGCAGCTGTTAACTCTGGCTAAAACGATCCTTTTCAAGAAAGTTGTTCTTTGATATAACAATATTAAATATAACTTTAAAAAAACAAATCAAAAATTCAATCCTTGCCAACATTCTGAAATACGATATAACCTAAAATTCCTGTCATTTTCCTGACCTTTCTAAGGAATTCCTAGCATTTCTGATAGAGTAGAAGCCCTGTAACACACAGGTAAGAACCGCTAGTATCACATTCCTGCGTTGTTAAACCAAACAATAATACACAATTTTTAGCATTGATACAACACACGTCTTTTTAAATAAGGAACATACTGTTTGGGCTCAGTTTGGATTCAAATTTTAATTTAGCATAATTCCTGTAAATCTATTAATTTACTTTATCAGACTTTTCTATATTTCCTGTGCTAGCAGTTAAAAGTACTTTTAATCTCGTCCCCTAAAGGCCGATTTCCATACAGCTGCATTTTGCGCCTAGTCGTAAAATGCGCCGCGACTTTTATCACATATACCGAACCAATTTCCATTTAGCGATTTTTGCTCACGTGTTTTTTGCAAAACATGGCTGATGTAAACAGACAATATTTGTTGCTGCAAAATTTGAGAGTAGTCCTAGCAATATTTTTATGTCGTAGAAATAAACAACGTTGTAAAATACGTAAGAAAAACATGTGGATGAGACGACTTTCCATAGAAAGAAGAATCAAAGGACTATACAACGTTTTGCTTAAGGATTTAATGTTGTCAGATCACGAGTAGTCTTTTTAAGTTTGTTTACAACGTTGTTTCTTTGTGCCTCCACAGACTCATTAATGTTATTTTGTTTTTCATCTACTTCACTTGATTGATATATATTCTGATTCTCTACATTAATTTGGCTTTGACAAAAATTTAACACAGAAACGAGATGTTGCTAGCCATCTTGAAATGATCTAATTAAAATTTTTTTCGTAATTCATGTAGATTTCTACGTTTTGATTGGCTGTTAAGCCGAAGCGCAAAATGTAGCTCGCAAAAAGTAGAGCCTGTTCAACTTTTTTTATATCGCCCCAGCGCATGCAAAAGCGCGAGGTCAGCAGCATTATTCTGATAATGCGCATGCGTAGATCAAAAGTCACCACGCTTTTTACGACTGGGCGCAAAATGCAGTTGTATGGAAACCGGCCTTAAGTCGAGAAGCAGTCTGTTTTTACAAAAAAAGGCGTGTAATTATCAAAGTTAGGGTCATAATAAGTAGATAAAAAAGTAGAAGAAAAAGAAATAAAAGCGTGTACCGTCTACTTATCATCGTTCTAGAATTAATCTTTGATTCACCATATTTGAATAAATCCCTTGGGCATTTATTTGATCATTTAATGACGCGAAACAAATATTTTTTAAGAAATTTATTTTATAGAAAGAAAGAATAGGGCAGAATATCAAGTGCCGTTTAGGCATGACTTAAAGTGTAAATTAAGGCATTAGTTGGAGTGTAAATTGGCTACATATTAGCACTTAAGCACTCAACATAAAAAATGATAAACACAAAATTTATAATAAACTTAACAAGTACTCAAATAACGGTTTACCATTCGATGTCTTTATCCGTACATGTGCAGATTTTTTCTTTGGCGAATGGTTGAAATGATCTGCCAAGGTAGCATCTTAAATGAGAAGTGAAAAATGACAATATTATTTTCTTTCCTCGTCACCAAAACATCTATTTTGTCGCCCCTTTTATGGCAGTTAATAATGGCAATAATTTTTGAAACAGGATATAGAAAGCCAGCATCTAGTTTTGCCCATGGGAAGCTGGCAACAGGCGTAAATTTATAACTGGCGTAAAAGGGGGCGTATAGGTAGTAGTTTTGTTAAGAAGTGGTTACACCTACACAGCATCAAGTTTAGGTCGTTTATAAACAATCTGCTTGCCCAGAATACACCCTCCTTTTCCATTTGAAGCGTGTGGATAAAATTCTTCCAAATCTTCACTACTACCTGAATAAAATTAATCACTACAATTAACACAACAACAAACAAATTAAAAAAAAAACAAGAGTGTAGTTTATGATGATCTTCGGGTTTGACACTAAAAGTGGTTAACATGTCTAACGTAAAAACTGAGACAGGCAACATACATTGTTTTGAGAACATGTTATTAAAGTTGATCGTAATAACAAGCCATTCCTTCTTATTTTTTGGTGCGTCAGTCAAATAGCCCCACAAACTAAAAACTCGATCCTGTGAATGTGGCTCGGTGACAAGTCCCCGGATTGTCACTTTGTTGTTACTGTCAGTGAATTTATATTCATTCCAACATCTGCCCTGATCAATCGAATATCTAAATAGAGTTACTGTAACTTTTCAGAAAGACGCAAAAACACAAACAAAAAAATGGAAATAAAATGGAAATAAAATGATGAACCAACATAATGAAATAAAACAGAACTCAAGTCAAGTGATAAACCAGACGCAGATGTTGCAGTTTGTGACTACATATTTTATTAAAAAATAACGAAGATGAGATTCACAAAATTTACGAAACCTTTACAGCCATTAGACTGTTTTTCACTTATTTATGGACTGAAGCAAAGCTTTGGAGCATTTGTAAAAACAAATATAAATTAAAAAAACGACTTGAAATAAGCTCTTTAATATTAGGATTAAGCATATAAGTGTATAAAAGCAAAGAAATCACCAAACGTAACATACTTCAAGACGTTTCCGGTAGAATTCAGCATCGGTATGATCACTAAAAGGTTGCCTCGATCACCAATCGCATAATGGTGAGGACCATCTGCGACCTGATAAATAAACAAGATAACAAATAGAAAAAATATGCCCAAGCCAAATAAAAATAGTTCAGTTGATATGCCTGATTTCACTGAATTCAACTTTTTTGTGCGAAAATAGAAGCCATATATAGTTTCATCCATGTCTAAGAGGATAGTACGCAATACTAAGAAAAACTTTTCATATTAAATAACCAGAAATGTGAATGAGGGATGTCTTACCTTGGTCCAGTTGTATCCACCATTAGTTGACAACCAAACAGATGTCAAGCCAACCAAACCATCACCAGCATTACCTAAAATTATTTCACCGACATCATTAGGTTGGTATTATAAATAGCTTAGCAAAATATCTTTTTGTTAATTCATGTTCAAGTATGACCACATAGCGTTTCAATCAACCTTCGTAAATATGTATTGTTATTCACAATCACCGTTAATATTTAACAGCAACTGCATCAGTACAACTAACTTTAAAAAATTTTATTTAGAACTTAACAAAGCATGGCCACTAATAAATTTCCCCATCTTTAATCCTACTTTCGTGATATGTCTTACCATGAACAAACACAATTCCTGGTGCACTTGGAGTGGAGAGTGGTGGTTGCATTGGTACATGTTTCTGTTGGCTGTACTGGCTGTGAAAGTGCAACGAGCAAGAATCCTTAGAAATCTAAAACACAAAATACGACGGTGCAAGAATTGTTTTTATGCTCGCCTTTTGTACACCCAACATTTGTATGGAAAAATTAATGCTTGAAGCTCAGGTGTGAAGACACAAAAATATATCTGACAAATTGACACAACAGTAAACCAAACAAGTCTCTTTTAAAGTTAGTAAGCAAAAGCACTTTATTTATCTATCCCTTTATTTAAGACATAGGTCAATAAGGTTATGTCAACAAATCATTCCATTGGTCACACATACCTTACAGTCATTTGGCACATACAATGGCTGCCATGTAACTCCACGATTAAATGTGATGACAGAGGTTAATGTCAAATCTAAAAAGAAAAACAACAATTTGATAACACCCACAATAAAATGAATGATTCATAAATAAGAACTCTAATTCACCTTTCGCTAACACTTGTGTTACATAGACGCCTTCCATGGATTCAATCTTCACAAAATCATTAAAACCACTGTTTGTGTACTAAAAGTTATGGGACATCAGTTAAAAATATTAAGATGCACTACAAAGTGCCCTTTTTTAACAACATGCTACTTTAATAAAGTCAACAATGTACCACAATTTCTAACTTTTAATTCTACAATGAAGTCTTTGAAAGGTTTTATCTTACAGAATATCTAGAGTTCAAGATAATTCATGTCGTAATTTTAATGCTAAGATAGAACTTACAAAGTGATTATCTAAAGACTTTGTGTACACAAGACCATCCGCACCAGAAATGTATAATGTGCCTTTGCCGGTGTCTAGAAGAACATCGATTAATCAACAATCACTTTCTAACGTCAACAACAACACAAAACGAAAACCCTAACAGCACTAACAACAGCAATAACAATAGCAATAACAACAACAACAATAATGTAAACAAAAACAGGAGTTTTATATCCAACATACCTCCCGATTCATCAACATGCAGGAAAATTGTTCCATTGTACATTTCAACAACAGCATAAAACTGAAAATAAATTACCACAATACGTCTATATGTGAAGCATGTTTGACATTTGATGTATCATTTAAAAATGTATCATTTACAAGATGTAACCTAACAAACTCACTCGTTCTGCTGTTATCTCTGGTACATGTACCGGATGAAATGTGTCACCACTGTCCTTCGATACATGCATTATTCTTTTCTCTTCTTTACTTTCCGTATCTTTCTAAAATAACATGGGTGCAGTAGATTTTAGTTCACCGCAATGCAAAATATAAACTAAACTTAACTTAAGTACGGAATGAAAATGGTCTTTATGACTTTCTTTTGCTGTTAAAACCATTTTAACTTTAACTTACAAATTCAACTGAAGCAAATACAAAATCGCCTTGGACACCAAAGTTGAAGCATTCTTGAACAATCTCTAGAAAAAAGAAAGAAGAGTAAAACAGAGGGTGAAAGATTAAAAGTGAAAAATAATTTTGCAAAACTAATTTGTGTCACAACAAGTTAAGAATTTGAAATTCATGTCCTGTTGATGTAGAAATTCACTAAAAATGTATATATAGTTAGTCAGAAATTCTGAATAATGTTTTTTGCTGTGGCTAGAGTTGGAACATGGGGGTGCTTAGAAGAGGGTGAGTTTATTCAAAGCATTACAGCATTTGAATTTGCAATCAAGCAAACATACACTTCTAAAAATTTAAATAAAAAATCTCAGTTTGTGCAATTGTGAACATTAAATATCATAAAATAAAAACCACATTTGCCAAATAAGTCAAAACATGGTAGACACAATTCCATTCTCAATACTACATTTCTATAATAATAGCCATATTCTGTGTTCGAAATGGTTGCACTGCAGCTCTAGTTCAGACCCTCTGCAGAGTAATTCTATTACTACGTGCTAACAAGAGGACAAGGATGTAGGAAATATGTATCACTCGTCCTGTGGATGAAAAAACTATTACCAGAAATATTTCAATGTATGGGTAAAGGAGCCAATCAATCTGCCAAAATTTCTAGTTTATTCAGTTAATGAGCTAAAACGTTCTCGCTATAATTGACTCTATTTATGCAAGTGTGATAAAAATAGTTAGTTAAAAAGCTTCAATGGCACTGATTTCTCTTGTGCATTTAGTGTGGGCTTATGACTGTAAGTGTAAGTTTTGTAAGTCAACATGCTTTTCTCCTAGTTTTTTCTTCTAGCCAAAATTATTATTTCTTTTTCTCCTTCATATTATTCTTTACCAATCTGATTTCTGAGGTGCATATTCTGGGTTATGTTAACAACTAGCTAGCTATGACTACTAACTACCTAAAAAGTAAACAGATTTCTGTTTGTAGCTAGCTAACCAGCTGTAGCCTGTCTTTTGGGGGGGAATAAATCGTTTTAGTTGGACTTTTCTGTTTAAATTAAAGTAGTGAGAAATTTATTTTCTGAAAATGACATTACGCTTAGCACTCCACATGGATATGTGACATGGTTTAAATGTACTAGCATTCATCCTGGTGTCACTCACAATAAATTTTTGAACTTTTAGATACTCATTCAGCATAAAAAGTCAGCTGTAGTAAAGTTACCTTTTTAAAATAATACATTACACCTGAGCATGCTGGCATTCAACACCAAACACCAGGTCTTCCGTCTACCCCCATAATAATAGCTGTATTTTGTCTGTTCAAAATGGCTGTGTGTCAACAGAGTAATTTCTCTACTTCATGCCAACAGCCAAACAATGATATATGAAATATTAAGGTGGGAAATGGTCAATAAACTTTAAAGACATACCTTCAAACGCATCTCCTCCATTACTTGATTTCCAAAGTGTAAGTTTTGATGTACTTGTAAAGAAAGATGAGAAGGGAGTAGATGAATCTAAAAATAAATGCTCGTTATTCACTAGGAATCAGCCATAATTTCCATTTTTGATCAGCTAAATCATAGGAATAACATGATAACAAGGTTAGTTTACAGTGGAGTGTTGCATATATATTGTTTGTTACAGAGCCAAACTTGAAATGGATAATGTACAGGTATTTATAGGCCTGTCGTAATAAGCGAGGTATCTTAAAGCAGGTAGGCGAGGCAAGTCTCCTATCCTGTATTGGTCAATATTGTTTCAAGTAAAGTTTTCCTTATATGTGATCCTAAGAACGTTAGTAAGTATGAGGCAACAGAGACATTACTGCAGTCACCACAATTAACGTGAGCTAAATGTTCATTTAGCTCCATTTAATTGTCCGGGTTTCTCAGTAATAACACATCATAATAGTAGAGAACATTGTATTATGAAATAAATTTATACAACATCCTTTGCATTGGAACGCAATTGTATATTTGGGGCATGGATCGGGATGCCAGGCAATAAGATTAAACAATAACAGGATACATGTGCAGATACAAATCATCATAATGCACTTCACTAGTACGACAAGCTTGAATGTCCCCCACGGCATTTTATCATAATTTCATCATATGCACTTCAATGGTACAACAAGCTTGAATGTCTCCCACGGCATATCTCATTATTCTCTTTGTCATAATGCACTTCAATGGTACGACAAGCTTGAATGTCTACCACGGCATTTCATCATAATTTCATCAAAATGCACTTCAATGGTACGACAAGCTTGAATGTCTCCCACAGCATTTCATCATATGCACTTCAATGGTACGACAAGCTTGAATGTCTCCCACGGCATTTCATCATATGCACTTCAATGGTACGACAAGCTTGAATGTCTTCCACGGCATACAGGCCTCGTCAGGAAGAAAAATGCTGGCGTGCGAGCTTCGCACGTCATGATACTTTTCAATCATTTTGAGGCGTGCGATGTTCGCACAGCATAATGGCGTGCGATGGCGTGTGCTCATTTTTGTTCCATTTTTTTTCTCGAGTAATCATAGAACTCGCATACAGCAACACTAATTTTGCCATGTTTTGAAAAGCAGGTAATTTGTTGCGACGAAACTAAAATGTGCGATGTTCATTATTCATTATTTTTGAAAAAAAATTTATACGATGTAGCAACAGAACGAAGAAAAATTGTAAAACATGCATGTCATAAAAATTATAAAACATGCAAGTCATAAAACTCTTTCAGTTAATAACTTTTTTGTAAATATTTTTTCAGATGTAAATATTTTTTATTTTTAGATTTTTCAAAAAAAATATATCATTAAATATTAAATTGTTTTTTTTATAAAAAAAATCCCTCACGTTATTATTGTTGCTTCGATCTTAAAACATCCCCCCCAAAAACAAAAAGATAACAAGCTTTGTGACGTCCTGTTTCTACGCGATATTTTAAAATTATACAGGTTGTTGTCTGAGTTATAAAGCAATGTTTGTTGAAAAATATTCAGAAAGCAAAGTCTGCATGTGGCAATTGATCACCATAACTATAATTAGATATCATGCTGACTCTGTGCTTGCGAAAGAACATGCTGGAAGTGATTTCATATAACGAAAGTATGCATTTAAAGAAGTAAGAGACGGAAAAGTTGAACTTTAAAATTTATAACTCGCGAGTAACATGATATATTTTTTTAAAGATTTACGTGCGAGTAGTTTAATTATTGCGTACTTGCGTTATTAAAAAGATTACTCTTATTTATTTTACTCGCACTCACATTGTACTCTCACTCTGAATTATTTTACTTGCATTTATTTGTACTCGTGCTCTCAAAGATGTGTAGCTTTACTTGCGATCGGCACTGTATATTATTCTCCTACGCCTTCATTGAACAGAATATTATTTATAGCGCACGCCTGAGGTATTTAGTGGGTTTTTTTGTCGTGCGAAGATCGCACAGGAACATTCAAACATGGCGTGTGTGGGCGTGTGCGCGTGCGATCGTACGCCATTCCTGACGAGGCCTGGCATATCTCATTATTCTCTTCGTCATAATGCACTTTAATGGTATGACACAATCATAATGACATGTACATCTTGGCTGCACTGCAATTGTGAATGTCTCCCATTTTAAGATGGCGAACAACAAGAAAATACTTGTCCACAAATGTTTACACAACAACTTTGAAAGTTGCTCATCTAATTTTTACTTTCAATTTTAATTGTCTTTCTTGAAACAAATTATATATTTTCTTTTCTTAAATACAATTTACCTGCACTTTTGCCATTTTAAAAAGTTAGGTCGTTCACAGCAGCAGAATTTTATTTTGTACGGGAGAAAATTAAAATGCAAAAGAAATCAATTTATGTTTGGGAGAAATTGCAGCCAAATGTATACAGGTCAGAATGTTATCATTTTACCTATTTGAGTTGACAGATATATTTCTTTTCCTTCTTTCCCTTTTGCAGCTCCCCTATTATAAAAGTATTAAAACATATACTTAGTAAATAAATGTATACAAGCACAAACATTTTTGAAACCCCTGATATTAACACAAGCATGCTTAAAACAATTTAAACATTAAAAAAGTGATTATAAAAAAATACCATTTAACAGTCTCCGCTACATAACCCTTCATCATGGCTTTCCAAGTTTTACCGAAGTCTTTCGAAATCCAAGCAAAGCCCTGAAGAGATTAACATAGAAAATTTATAAATGGCTTCCAATAAAATGAAACACAAATTGTTGAATGAGTAGAACAACCTGCAATTGCAATCAAGATTTTTTAAAAAGAAAAAGAAAATATTCAAAGATAGTTACATATTTCTCTGTTTTTCCTTCACCTATGTGCATGATTTTTTTCTGTCTTTCCAGTGCTATGATTGTGTTTTCTTCTGTTGGGTGGAACAAGAAAGGTTCTTTCTCTCGAACCACAAACGGTATTTCAACTGTCAAGAAAGTTTTACCTCCATTTTCTGTTATAATGAGAAAGGTATTTTTCTCTTTCCGAGATGTAAAAATGGAACTAAAGAGTCCCATCGAAGTTGATGTGTAAGATATAAAGATAACCTGAAAGTTTGAGTTTAAATTTTTTAATTAAAAATTATATATACTGGTGCAACATAGTTTATTAAAAAAACTGACTATATTGTTTGTAAAATGTTTTTTTTTGGGGGGGTGACAATTTCTATACAATTTCTATACATTTTTTAAAAATAAAAACATGGGACATATCATACAGTTTTGTAAAAATAAAAAATAAAATAATTAGTGTATTAGACCATTTCAAGAGATCCTGTAGCCATTTTGTTTTTATTTGTTGACAGCTTGTGCGAGTGAAGTACAAGTGCATTGTTTATGTTTGTTGCCACAAACATAAACAATGCAATTGTTCTTCACTTGCTTACTTACTTACTTTAAAGCGAGCGTTAAAATTGCAACAGTTTTAATGTTCTTAATTTGCAAATACTAATACATACAACAATTCTTCTATCTTGTTATTGTAAAACTTAGTTGTGTGTATTTCATTAAAAGAAAAGAACTCCTGTACAATGACTGCCTTAATAGCAATATGAATCTAAAATTTTTTTAGAAATTGCTGCCTTGAACCTGATTCACTACAGTAAATAAAATCAATGTCATTTTTGCTCGTAATTCTACTGTTTTTTTTAGCGTCAGCAATTTTGTACCATAGCATTGACAAATGCTGCTGCTGATTCCTGATGCTGATGTATTTATATAATAATATGGAGACTGTGTCTGTCTGTAACAGGTGAAGTGGATGTGTACATTTTTATTTAAAGCTGCCGAAAGATTTATGTCTTATATGGTAATTTTCCAGACATTACGGCATGGCGACTGACGTCAATAGCATTTTTAAAACTTATTGCATTGCGTTTTTATGTTTAAGGCCTTATATTCTTGAAACAGTTGGAAATAACTGACGTCTTTTGTCATGTTGTAACTAGGGGCCACTGGGATGAAATTGGATTTTCTCCATACTACCCATTTTAGAACAGACTGGTTGATGACCTTTAAATCCCAATATCTCCTTATCTGTTTGTCAAAAGTATGTGATCCTCTACATTTTCTTGAGCAGCGTTTTAGTGTCTTTTGTGCCAGGAGTGGTCGTTGGTAACGTTACAAAATTGGAATGACAGTAATTTCTCATTGTTCTTCGACCTAAGTGGATTTTATCACGGGCTTAGCGACTAGTTAGTAATAGTAAGCAATAGTAAAAAAAAATACCTTATTGTTGTTCAATGGACTTTTCATGATACCATATGAACTGCGTATTTCTGTATTGTTAATCTTGTCTTGTGCGTTATCAAATGAAAACCCATAATCCTCACTAAATTGAACAAACAGTGATTTCAAAGTCGAAACAGAAATCACAAGAAAAATCAAATGTCATAATAATGGAACATACCTTTGATATAATTTGGAGGGTGCATGGGAGTGAAATAAAAAGAAATTCAAGTCTGTTGTTGTGAGAAGAAATAGTTTCTAAAGAGGAAGTTTTGATTATTTATTTGTAACCTTTACCAAAATCACAATTTATGTACAGCATATTGAAACAATATGCAGAAGGATAACAAAGAGATATAATTCATATACTTGAGCATTGTCTCCAAGCCAAACTAGCTGTAAATCGTAATTGTTGTCATCTTTCAGTGGAAACTATGTGAAAAAACAAATTATATAAGTTTTAAATTATTGTATATACAGATACTTATATTTCTTTTCAAATAGTTTCCAAACTACTTTCCTGACACGGTCCCTTTTTTGCAGTCAATGTTTTGGTATCCTGTAGAAAATCCACAGAAATTCATCTGTTGCTATTGGGAGCTATACCATCTCTGGCTCAAAGACAATGGGTATTCATAATATAGAAGAGAACGTCTCCTTGCAAGTTTAAATTAGGAATATTTCACTCTAGATAATTAAAGTTATTGTTTTGTGGCGTATTCTATGTCAAAATTCATCAAAAAATACACCAAAAAAATTAAAATTTTAAGTTGTGTATAATTTGTTTTGAAGGTAAAATTTGAGTAAAGAAAAGCGAATTTCGATCACCGATTTTGAAAAAAAAAAACTGCAAAACATTTATAAACTTTTTAAGATATTTAGATTCCACTTTGCGAATGGCTGTTAAAATTGCAGGGTTTTTCTTGTTTCATTGGCAAGCATCTTAAAATAATTATAACATACATCACACATGATTTCTATAGCGAATAGGTATTCACAAAAAACGTGGAACACAGAAATAATTAAACAAGATAAATAAGATAAATTTCAGTTCAAATGTTTACTACATGCAAAACGCGCAAAGGTAAAGAAAGTTTGTATCACAATAACAACCTAAATCATAAACCCATAAAAATGCAATTCTCACTTGGTTTTTCTTAATTTTCTTTTTTGCATCTTCATCAAGGACATCCTTGGTACAAGTAGTACCAACAGGAGATATATCTCTTCGAGCTCTTTGTTTTAGAGGACCACCATATTGCACATAATCTCTGTGTGTATTGCTTGTGAATAACTGTTTTGACTTTGAAACTATTCCACACCAGAGTAGAAATTGAAAAAATGCTAGTTTCATAATACTTTACCCTAAAAAAACAAGAATCCTGATCGCTTATAAGCTCATTCTGGACTTGTAAACTGGGCAAGAAATACAAGGACCATCAGGGAAAGTTGGATCAAATAACAAATCAGGTTATAGTTCGAAGATTGATATTTATGTCAACATTAAGGTAAGGAGGACAAAGTTGATCAAGCCTTTTTTTGTGAGTCACATTGGATGTAAGATTAGATTGGTTCTCCTAAGACCATATTCACATGTTCCAGACAAAGATCACATTAAAGCCAATTCTGTACTGGAAGGGGTGTCTGTTCATGCAGGATCCAGGCTATCTGACAATGATTTTGGAACATCATGTAAAGAGAAGAATTGACACGAAATGACCACTTTGCACACAAACGTTAATACTTTCACTTTAACTAGTTAGGGTTCTAGTAACTTGTATAATTTTTTACACAAGTCTGATACAAGTTTAAAAAGACTAGGGTCAACAGTATGTGGTAACAACGTTGTTTTAACTTTGCCTTCATGCAGTTTGCACTCAAATCGACTGCGTCTTCTCTATGAAAGTGATCAATGATAGAACATAAAAGAGATGGTTGGAACATATATAATTATATTTATATATGTGTCTAAGAAGCTAAAATACAGAATATATATATTTATATATTTTTTGTTACTATGGTATGATGTCAAAAAAAATTTCCCACCTAGCATTTTAGGGATCCACTCAGGTAATGATAAACATAAATAATTTTATTTGTGTTTACATACGTATGTTATTTTTCAAAATTTATACATTTATTTTACCATATATTTATATTATTAGGTAATCATAAGGCAAAGAAAAGACCACTGAAGAAAATTTATTTAGTAAAAAGTGTAGCAGCAATTTGAATACTTTAATTGGAGAAACTTTCGCGCGAGAAACTTTCGCGCGAAAAAAAATTCGCGAAATTTTTTGGATAAACTTTCGCGAATGAAGAAATTCGGAAAATTTTGCGAGATTAACATTCGCGAATGAAGAAACCCGCAAATTTTTGCGAGACTTTCGAGAACAAGGATTTTTCAGTTAGAAAAAACTTCAAAATTCTTAGCATAATTGAAAATGTTATAAATTTTCTTT
This sequence comes from Hydractinia echinata, assembly GCA_030067915.1. Taxonomy (NCBI): domain Eukaryota; kingdom Metazoa; phylum Cnidaria; class Hydrozoa; order Anthoathecata; family Hydractiniidae; genus Hydractinia; species Hydractinia echinata. Next base: position 632,610 of record JASGCC010000035.1, on the reverse strand, counting down.
CTTGAAATAAGATTTCTAAGTATTTTGTGCGTTTTTGGTGAAAAATGATAAAATAGCTTACTGGATAAACTTTCACGAATGAAGAAATTCGGAAACTTTCACGAGATAAAGTTTCGCAAATGAAGAAACTCACACATTTTCTCGAGATAAACTTTCGCGAAAATGGCGAAAAATGGCGAATTCGCGAAAGTTTCTCTCGCAAAAGTTTCTCCAATTAAAGTATAATTTGGCGATGATTTCTATCCACACAGTGTAAACAAGATAAAGAAATTGTTAGTGGCACAGCCGTCAATTCCAGAATGTAATTATATACAAGCAAATTATTTTGCTTATGCTCAAATCAAATGACGTTAAAGCAATCACATGCCAGTCCTGGTCATATGAATTTTAGCAGCTGAGTGATACTTCACTCGCCTCGATTGTCGTAGGTGCGTGATGAATTTCACGCGTCTTGCCTTAATTGATGAAAGTGATTATTCAGTTTTCACAATTTGAGGTGCGTGATAACACATATGAAAAGTGTGGTCGTCTGGTAGGCCTACTGAGTAATTGAATGTATTTGCATCTTTATTAAAGGACCGTCTCAAAATTTCCGTAAGTAATTCGTATAATTCGTATCAAAACTTTGTATCAATTATTCAGCCCTTGAAATTAGTGTCGGCATTCGGCACTATTGACGTAATTGCTGACGTAAAATACGAAGATACAGTACTGGAAAAAGGTTGTTTAACATATCGAGCGCGCAACGTGCGCGGACTCCCTCGATACGCGATGTACCGCGTTTATAATAATAAGAAACAATTAAAATAAATTGTCGCGATCTATCGAGAATCTAGTATCGTGACAAAATCCGTCTCGATGTGTCGCGATGGTAGGTGATAATGAGAATAAAGAGAAAGTTTTTTTTAATGAGAATAGAGAGAAAGTTTTTTTTATTTCAAACACATCTCTGCTTTATCTTTTTTTTTATTTTAAATAGGTGTATATTATAAGAAAATTTTTAACTTTCGTATTTATTAAAGTAATTCTAGCGCATTACTTTTTCAACGTATTTTTCTTCTAACGCTGCTTTTCGTTTATAAACTTTTAAAATGCGACCTTAAAAAACATTTCTATCGCCGCTTTTCGTTTTTAAACTTTTAAAATGCGATCTAAAAAAACATATCTATCACCGCATTTCGTTTATAAACTTTTTAACTTCAATCTAAAAAAGCATTTCTATCGCCGCATTTCGTTCTTAAACTTTTAAAATTCGATCTAAAAAAACATTTCTATCGCCGCATTTCGTTCTTAAGTTCTTAAAATGCGATCTAAAAAAGCATTTCTATCGCCGCATATCGTTCTTAAACTATTAAAATTCGATCTAAAAAAACATTTCTATCGCCGCTTTTCGTTTATAAACTTTTAAAATTCGATCTAAAAAACATTTCTATCGCCGCTTTTCGTTTATAAACTTTTAAAATGCGATCTTAAAAAACATTTCTATCGCCGCTTTTCGTTTTTAAACTTTTAAAATGCGATCTAAAAAAACATTTCTATCGCCGCATTTCGTTTATAAACTTTTTAACTTCAATCTAAAAAAGCATTTCTATCGCCGCATTTCGTTCTTAAACTTTTAAAATTCGATCTAAAAAAACATTTCTATCGTCGCTTTTCGTTTATAAAAACTTTTAAAATTCGATCTAAAAAAACATTTCTATCGCCGCATTTCGTTCTTAAGCTTTTAAAATGCGATCTAAAAAAACTTTTCTATCGCCGTTCTTCGTTCTTAAATTTTTAAAATGCGATCTAACGAAGCTTTTCTATCGCTGTTCTTAGTTCTTAAATTTTTAAAATGTGATCTAAAAAAGAAAGATTAACGCTAGCTGTATACCCTAGATTGTTATGCATAAGTTAAAAAAATATAACACAAAGGAAGTATAATTATATTTAAACATCCGCGATCATTGTTAAATACACTCTTATTTTTAAAATAGTTCTATTATGAAAAAGTGTTAATGGCCTCGATAGCTTCGAGAATGATATTGAGACGGATGCATCGCGAAGCCCTCTTGATACAATTTTAAAGTAAAAAAACGTCTATCGCGGATCGAGAATACCGTCGCGATACGCGAAGCTAAACAACCTTTTTCCAGTACTGTACCGTAGTTGCATCTGCAAAAACAATTGCCGACGTAATTTTGTTCTGAAATTTGAATTAATGCCACGATAAAAAACGGTCAGTGTTATTATGAAGAACGTAAGGTATAGAGAACATTAAAGTCGGCCCCTTTCCTTCATGCTGACACTCTTATGCTTGGCTGGTGCATTACACTGAGACTCAAACGAAAGACGGAAGACCATTTGGAACCATGCCACAAGTCAGTCTGACCTTCATCATCACAGAGAATACTGCGAGAAGAGTGCACACCCATGCAAGTTAAATATAACCAGAACATAGGAGAGGTTAGGTGTCCTGTACCTTAATACAGCTTTCGGACGAATGTTCTCGTGATGTAATACCAAAGAAAAAACATGTTGAATAAAGTTTAAAAAATCTTTTTAAAAGGGGAAAGAGAAATCAAATATGTTTAGTAATAATAATCAAAAAAATTGTATATCGTATTAAAAATAAGTCCAGAAGTTCTGTCTCCCACACGACACAGCAGGCAATAAGTCAGCCCTGCCCTCGGTTTTGTGAGAAGAGATGTTCTGCGAAGACTCTAACAATTGAGTCTTCCTGTACAGTTTTGCTTATGTTAAGCTGTGCCAGTGACAAGCATTTTCGAAGCATGACACCGGCGACTTCTGTGATATACAACCTAATGATGCCCTAACCTAATGAATTCATCTCGAAACATAAAAAGCCAGTAACATTCGAAAAGAACAACAGGTGTTATTACGCAACAATCTTTCACTTCACGAGCAAGCCAGTCCTTCGTTATCACCTAAGACAACCACATATTCACAAGTTACAAACAAGTCAATTCTCAATAACCCAGTCCGCATTACATTCAAACAGAAGTCAAATTATTCAAGCTGTTAATACCAACCAATCAAGCTGTTGATGTGTAACGTCCAATGACAACACGAGGAAACAGGATCAATTATAATCTACTGAACAGTACAGGTCAAATCGTTCCCCTCGAGGAGGAAGTTACTGCTCAATTCAACAATCTTTCACTTCACGAGCAAGCCAGTCCTTCGTTATCACCTACAACAACCACATATTCACAAGTTACAAACAAGTCAATTCTCAATAACCCAGTCTGCATTACAACGTATTCAATTTCTAAATATAATTCATTTTTAAACGCGCATGTTTTTCATTCAGATTCCGAACTTTAAGTCATTTTTTTCTTTGATTATTAGTATAGTAAATAATTACTATATACAAAAGACGTTTCAGGTGCACATTATTGAAGTGACTAAAGTGTTTTTGGTGCGTGATTGAAAACACTGCTCCATTGTTGCAGGAGCATGCGGAGGTGCGGGGGTGCGATTGCGCACCTCAAAAGACCAGGACTGTGCATACCTAACCATCTTCACTTTCACGATTTAATTTTTTTTCCTCAATACGATTTCCATGCTCTCTTCATAACAAAATCCTGGAGAAAATGTGTTCTTTTATGTTGCAAGCTATTCTGATCTAGTTATATCTTTGCAATCCATGTTGAGCATATATTGAAATGATTCGTTTCTGGCAATAGAGTAGTAAGGCAGGTATTATTTTGAAGTGTTTCTGACATGTATTTCATAACTTAGTGTCCAGGACTTAATTATTATAAACTGTTGTTGAAAATATTAGAAGAATGCTAAAATGTGTAAATGGAAGAATAATTAGCTAGAGTGGGTTCGCCCCATATACGGCCATCGCTCAATTATGGCCAGAGATATAAATTATGTATAACTTCATTTATTTATTACAATGTTATGTTAATTCCTTGTTTGAAACACTTAAGAACCTTTTAGCTTCGAAAAAAAACAAAGTTCATCAATTCAATCACTTAATTTGTCAAGAAATGTTGGTTCGCAGCTTATCGCTGACTGCGCACATTAAAAATGGCTGACAAAATATTTTTTTGAAAATTCTTGGAATTCTCATAAAATGTTGTGAATAGGTAAAATTCAATCAACTCTGTCTAAATTACATACTTGGTGCTGTCCTTTAACCACCTCGTTAACAGTTCCTTATCCAGACTAGAGGATTGGAAATAATAGACCCAGGAAATTTCTAATTTAAAAAAAAATATGGCGCCCTAATACGTACATTTTAAGTGGATTTTAATGCTTTAAACAATGTAAAGTTTCAGTTTCATAATAAATATTGTAATAAACAACCTGTGTTGTTATTGTTTGCTTTGACATTGTTCCTTTTCCTATCTTTAATCGTGACAAAACAACCACATAGTTGTTCTCGCGATAAAAATGGGCCCTGGGTGGGTCACAAACTGAGCTAGCATGGTTTAGGGGACTGGAAATGAATGTGAAGCATTTTGGGAGTGTTATCAGTTGGCATATAAGAATGTTTAACTCCCTCTATTGCAGATTATACTATAATGACCAGATTTGAGTGTCTATTAAGAAAATTAATTGGTGGCCGGTTTAGGGCGAAGTGGCCGCGAATGGGCGATTTTGGCTAAGTTGTTGTTTTCTCTGTTTGCCCAGGGTCTGTTTGTGCCGTACACGTGACAAATGGCCATAATGGTGCACGAACATACCTGTACTTATCAGGACCAGACGTTAGTTGTTTATCATAGCCGTTAACAAGTTTCGAAGGTAGATGTAAACACTGGCCTTATATGGGTGAACCCACTCTAGCTAATGAAAGGTAATCACAATAGAAATCTGTCTGGAAATGATGCTTAAGCTATCTAGATTTTGCTCCAAAAAATATCTTTGCTCAAATCTTCTAACATTGCTCTTAAAAATCCAAAATGTGTCTAACTCTACTCTCTTCACCAAAAATATGGAAACATTTCACCTCCAAAAAATTGTTATGACGTCAAACTGAATCGCCGAATTTGCGGTTATCTCTGACTGTTTGTTAGTTCTACTTTTAGTTTATAATACGACGTTTAAAACTTGATTAGAGGCATCAAATTCTGTAAAATGTGAAATAATATCTGGTGTGGATAAACTTTTGCCAATAAGGATCATTATAGGCTTTACCAACAAAAGATAGATCACCTCCTATCTTTTAAAAATATTATGACCCTTACATCATAAGCTAGCTGGACATGTAATAAAATAAACCCATTTGACAAAAACTAAGTATGTAAAAAATTCAGGAAAACGGAAAAATAAATAAAAGGTAGGTAGCTAGTAAAGTAGGGTAGGATACAAAAGATGGTAGGATTTTCACAACCAACTTTCACTTCCCGGTCAAAGTCTTGTTTTGCAATACGTCATTAACTCTTTTGCTCTCTATGTAACGAGCACACAAATACTGGAATGATTGTTTCGTGGGGGGAGGAGGGTCATGTGATAACAAACAAAAACGAACAGGGGGGGGAAGGGGTCTTTTTGTTTTATGTGTTGTTCGCTTCCTGGATTTTTTTCTTTGTGATTGATTGACTACTTTTGGTTATGTGGTTAACCCAACTTCGCCCCAAGTGCTTGATAAGGTATTTTATATTTAGATGAAATCTGAACAAGAGTTACCCTGGGGACAAAAAGTTACAAGCTACCTGAAAAAAAATTGAAGCAGTGGCCCCCAGTGAAAACAACCATACGTCGACTGAAGGTTGACAGTTTAAAAGATCCAACCTCGTCACCATGACTATTTGCTTCTCAACGGCGTTGTGCTTTTCCATATTCTAGCGCCGTCAACGGTAAAAAGTGCTGGGGTCGAGCTTGCAAAAGATCAGCATGCTTTTCCCACTTTTTTTTTGTTCTGTAGATTTGTCATTTTAAAGCATCTGAAATTTCGGCGACCAAACTCTGCCTGATAATGTTGAACGTAACTGGTGACCTTGCGGTAGAGCGTTCGCTTTCAGTGCGAAAGGTCTTTGTTTTAACCCAAGCCGAATCATGCCAGATACTACAAAAGTATAAATTTATCCTTTCTTCTTAGTGTTCAGCATGAGGATAAGTTCGATATCTTAGGCCGTTGTCTACTTGAGTGATTGCTTTGCTTGCACGGCTTTCGTAGCTCAAATGGGAGATTTAAATTGCATCAGGATCCCCTTCCAAGGACCCATGTTGATATAACAGACTTTATAATGTCTGAAATGGCCATCCTTGCAAAACATTCGTCAAATAAATAAATAAATAAATTCGCAAGACCCTCGTCGGTAGTGATACCAATAGGAACTGAATAGGTTTTACCGGGTAAATACTAATTCTGATTGATATAACAACGTTTATTGGAAATCATCTCAGTTAAAGACCACGGAAATGACAAAAAAGTTTGGAGCGCATTATATCGTATTAATTTTAAGACAACAAAAGTAAAAAAGATATCAAATAACTATGACTATTTGCGCAAAGAACGCGGATTGGAATTTTAATATATATATAATACTGACCATATAAAACACGGAATATATTGTGTGTGTATTATGTTGCATTGCAACAAAGTCTGAAATGCGCATGCGTGTATATTTACATTAGCTTGAATGTTATGTCAATGTTGATATAAAAATTCAGTTGTAGTTCGAACGTAATTCGTTAGCTCTCCGTTTAATTACTCGTGCAGCATATTTATACTGGTTCCTCGTGCTGAATATTTGTGCGGACACACGTGTGGCGAGCTTTCCTTGAACCGGGTTGACAAATATTGCCAGTTTAAAATCGTTTAACATGTCGATAATCATCCGATCAGCATCTTCTGTTTTCGATCCATAGTGTTTAGTAAACACCTCAGGGAGAAACACAATACGCATGTAAGGAGCTTTCATGCTCTCTGGAACGGAGAGTTCTTCTGTGTTCCATTCTCTCACGTAGAGTTGGACAGCCCACTCCACCAAGGGAGTTATGTAGGAATGCAAGTGCCCCTAAAAAACAGAGACGCGTGTCAACTAAGAACACAAGACTTCAATGTTTGTCCGTACAGAAACTAGACTATGTGAAAATATTGTAAAGAAAAAGAAAAAATCCTTTATACTGAAGGATTAAAATTCCTAATTCAATTTGGATCAACGTTAATCTATGGTGTGAAAATATGATAATCTTGATTTCACGTTCGAAATGTTTTTTTTTCTTCAAAGTAAACATTTTTCTGAAACTTTGGGGAAAAACATTCCTCTAAGATAAACACAAATTTTTTTTTGTTAAACAGAGTTTTGGCAAACAAATCACCATGCAAAATCTTTCGGAAAAGTGAAAGCAAAAACATATTTTAATAGGAACAATGGTGCTTATGTGAGATATTTGGCTTTATTTTAGTTAAAAAAAAAGAATGAGAAAAGTAGCAGTTCAAATTGACATTTTATGCATGGTATCAAGACCACATATATCATAAATGTTTTTAAGATGACAAAATAAAAAAGTATGACCAAAGATAACACTTACAATCCCTCCTAACTTCTTCATATATTCAACAGCGTAACCAGCAGTTACATGTGCCGAATAATTCTTCGTTCCTTGACGACGAAATCTTTCGTGTAGATCACCATAACAACCATGTGAGACAACAGTGGGCTGCATTTTATCGTGTAATCTTTCATCGATGCACATTATGGCACAACTTTTTGGAGTATAATACCATTTGTGAAGGGTCCCTAAGTAGCAAGAAACCATCGTAAAGCAAAAGAAATTGAATAATTAAGTGAACTGATATTGAAAAACTACTGACTTCAAGACCGAATTTAAAATGAGGCATTTTTTTATACAACCATTTTTCACCTAGTCTTGGAGAAAATATTCGTAGAAAGATTTCAAAAAACGTTCCCACCATTACTCTCCCTCCCTGCAAGTTTTTCACTTCTGATTCTTTTATCTAACCTATCGCGTTCGACTTGAGAAAGTGAATTGGCTGGATATATTTAAATACCCAGCATGCTCAATAACTTTATAAATAGGGGAGGGGTTGGAATGAACATAGGGTGGGGGAGAGAGAGGGAAAAATTAAAAAGCGGGGAGAAGAAGAACAATTACTGTGTAGTGGTAAAGTACGAACCTATGTAAATATCAATATCGTAGCTTTTAATATCTAAAAACAACTGGCCAGGAGCATGTGCTGCATCTACAACAGAGATAATACCAAATTCTCGACATAAACTTGCAATTTTTTTGATTGGAAGTTTAACTGCAGAAGCGCTGGTTATGTGATCAAATATTGCTAGTCTAATATTTCGATGTGTTGCAAACATATTTCGAAATGCATTCACAAACTCCTCTTCAGACACAATAGGAAACTCGACATCAAGCTTTATTACTTGCACGTTATTTTTCTTTGAGTAAACAGCTACCGTTTTCAAGACAGAAGCATAGTTAACATTCAAAGAGAAGATAGCGTCATTATCTTCAAAATGCGGTAGAAGTGAACGTAAGGTACAGTTCATTCCTTCAGTTACATTTTCAACAAAAACTAAGTTTTGCGCATCACAACCAATTTCTCTTGCCACTATATGTCGACTTTCTTCATATTTCATTTGTAATGTGATACGGTTGAATAAATCAGGACAGAGTTCCAACTCTTTCTAAAAATTCAAATTGAGTATACACTAGGGATTGTTGGTATGGGCTAAAGCGACAGGACTTTTTTTTTGAAAAAGACATCCACAAGAAGTTTCTCAAATAGAGTTTAGTAATATTTAAGAAGTGAGCAATAGCAAAAATGTTCGTTCAGGCAACTTGCTGTATGACAGACCCATCACCTCCTGTATATCCATCTACATTTATGTAAAGACGATAGAATTTTAGTCTAGGAAACTCATGTTTCTCTCTATCTATCTCTAGGTCTGTAACTATTTCAAAACATGATTGATGACTACTATTTTAAACAGTTTCAGGTTGACTTTGCTAAATGGCAACCCTGAGATTTCTGAGCTAAAAATTACAAAAATATGTACAAAAAACATTGAATATTCAACTGGATGTACAAAAAGCTTCAAAATGTTTTACAAGATGGTAATCAATCTAACCTGCAAGTTTTGCTGATGTTCCAGAACACGCACTGGAACAGTACCATAAGAACCATAATTGACAATAACATGACATCCTGACAAAATTACCATGTAATGCCACGGTAGTTTTGCAAAAAATTCACCTCTGATCAGTACACCACAATTCAAGTGTGTGCGTACAAGTTTATGAAGATACAGTAGCACTGAATTGTTTGAATCACCACATAGACTTATTTTACGAAGAAACTTTAATCCACAATGGAAACCAGCAACAGCAATACCAACAACACGAACAATCTTTCCTTTCCCTGCAGCTTTTTCAAGTAAACTCTCAGGTAGATATTCTTGAAAAAGCAGCATTGCCATTTTTTAAATAACTCTAGCTAAAAATTGGAAAATAGCAAATAAACTGATAATAAAAAAAGTTTCATAAATAAAAGATTCAGTTTAATACAGCAAAGTGGTTCATAAGCATACTTGCAATATTTTATTGGTTATTGAGTCATTGGCAAAAAAGAAATCTGGGACGAAGAAAAAGTGGCATCTTAATTATATATTAATTATTTCATTTCTATAAGAACTACATATTGAATTTAAAATTATGTTCCATTTCTATGACAAAAATTATTCACTACACCTTAAGGTTACTGTAAGGGAAAAAAATGATTTCTTTTCAAAAAAAATTTTTCTTTGCTTATGGGTATAAAAAAAAACAGATTTTTTTAATGGTGAAATTTTTATTCTTAAATTATATCTGGAAGTATGCTTTTATTTATAAATAAACAATGTTTACTCATTAATAGTTTTCGGATCAAAGTGTGATCTCTTTATAACACATATTCGGTATCATACCGACTATGTGTTATTATACCAATGAATGTTTACGACTCGGTGTCTCTACTCTCCAATGTGTCAATCATGCCACAAAACGAATGGGGACCAACCTGAGAAAACTTGTCAAAGATCAATTGAAGTGTCTTTAATTATGTTTGTTTTCAGTCATATTCACTTATAAAATCGAAACACGTGCATACAGAAAGAAAAATAATATTTGACTAAAGTTCATTATCATTATCAAAATAAAACCTGCAAGCAGTGCGCTTGATCGTTACTATGGTGATTTTAGCGAAGTCATGCAGCAAGTTGTTTATGGATGAAAATTTGTAAAGCTCTTTTTCTCTGTGTTCATTTTTTAGTGAAGTAGTGCTTACATTTTGACTTTCTTTTACATAACCAGGTAACTTCTGCGTAGGAGAGTTGATTTAAAATCAAGCTGAATAATATATCCCGAATAGTTTTTCGATTTTTTTTGCCTTGATAATTCTGACGAAAGTTATGGTGTAAGTTATGAAAAATATGAGTTACAAAAAGTTGAATTTCGAAAAAGGCAAATTTAAACAAAGCGACTTAAAATTAAGAAAAAAATCGAAAAACCATTTTAGATACATCCCTCCTGAATAAGATAATCGAAAAAGATGTGGAAAAAATTCGGTGATTTTGTAAAAGAAACTTCGAACATCCACGTTATAAATCCTTGTATTTTTAATTTTAATACTAGGTTGTACCGGATAAATACTAATTCTGACTGATTTTACCGTTTATTGAAAACCATGTCAAGTAAAAGATCACGGAAATGAATAAAAAAAAGGTTTGGAGCGCATTATATCGTATTAATTTTAAGACAACAAAAGTGAAAAAGATATAAAATAACTATGACTATTTGCGAATTTTAATATATATATAATACTGACCATATAAAACATGGAATATATTGTGCGTGTATTATGTTGCATCGCAACAAAGTCTGAAATGCGCATGCATGTATATTTACATTAGCTTGAATGTTATGTCAATGTTGATAAAAAAATTCAGTTGTATTTCGAACGTAATTCGTTAGCTCTCCGTTTAATTACTCGTGCAGCATATTTATACTGGTTCCTCGTGCTGAATATTTGTGCGGACACACGTGTGGCGAGCTTTCCTTGAACCGGGTTGACAAATATTGCCAGTTTAAAATCGTTTAACATGTCGATAATCATCCGATCAGCATCTTCTGTTTTCGATCCATAGTGTTTAGTAAACACCTCAGGGAGAAACACAATACGCATGTAAGGAGCTTTCATGCTCTCTGGAACGGAGAGTTCTTCTGTGTTCCATTCTCTCACGTAGAGTTGGACAGCCCACTCCACCAAGGGAGTTATGTAGGAATGCAAGTGTCCCTAAAAACAGAAACGCGTGTCAACTAAGAACACAAGACTTCAATGTCTGTCCAAACAGAAACTAAACTATTTTATATGAAAATATTGTAAATAAAGTAAAAATCCTTTTTACTGAAGGATTCAAATTCCTAATATAATTTGGATCAAGGTCAATCCAGGGTGTAAATCTTGATTTCACGTTCGAATTTTTTTTTTTCCCAAGTAATCATTTTTATGAAACTTTGGGGAAAAATATTCCTCCAAGAGAAACACACAGATTTCGTTGTTAAGCAAACAGTGCACCTTGAAAAAATCTTTCGAAGAGTGAAAGCAAAAACATCGGTTTTATTAGGAAATACGGAAGTGCTGATGTGAGATATTTTTTATTTTAGTTAAAAAAAGAATGGGAAAAGTAGCAGTTTAAATAAAATTACAATCGACATACTATGAATAGTATAATATATCAGGGGCGGATCCAGTGTACGTCAGCGCCGTCACGCGACTGACATAATTTTTACTAAGAATCGTAAAAAATAATAGGGTACCGTGATCCTGCAGTCCCTGCGACCGTTGACCTTTATTTTACGGACCTTTCTCTTGTGTGACTGAGTTGATGGATACGGCAAAAAGCGACTGACATCCGAAGAATTTTCATGCAATGTGATTGGCTTGCCGGCCGAAATAACGTATTCTGATTGGTTTACAAAAAACTGACGACTTTGACCCATATTTACGGCATTCGAAATGTGACAGAGCATGTATTTTTCAATAATCATTGAATTTTTTTGTAACCGATGCCGTGTAATTTGAATTTCGGACCAAACGAAAGCAATTAGGAGGGTTTTTTCGGACCAAACGAAAGCAATCAATGACTTTTCGGACCAAATGAAAGCAATCAAGGACTTTTCGGACCAAACGAAAGCATGCAAGACTAATTAGTAACCAGGCATGGTGACTCACGACATGTGTGCTGCAATGAGATGCAATAATTTTTTAAATGTGCAAGAAAGATACGTAAAGTTAGTCTTTATGTCAAAAATATAATTAGAGTTGCTTAGCTATAGATATTGGAACATATGTAGCTAGCTAGCTAGCTAGAAATTTAAATGCAGAGTGGGTTATTTTTTAAAGTTGTTGTTGTTGACCAAAAACTTAGAGAGTTCTGCAATTGCTTTATTTTAAGAAGATAATGCTTTATTATTCTTGTTATCTTAAACACTTGTAATAGCTAATAAAAGCACCACCTAACTTTCATATGAAAAATCCTTTTTATACTTAATTTTTAATTTTCACGAAATAGGCCCAGAGCACACGTCCTGATAATAACTTCCTGCAGATGTTAATAGCTTACTACTAGGATATATCATCTTAGGAATTTTGATATTGGTACAAGTCTGTGAATTTTTTAAAAAAATTAATAATTCCTAACCAATTATAGTCAAAGTGGCAATTTTATGTGGGGTAGTATAAAAAAGCATACTTTTCGCTAATGGTAAGAGTCCAATAACTTGTGCAAAAATTAAAACAATGGCTTAAAACTTGATATGGTATAGTTTTAGACCAGATCGATGAAAGAGAGCCCAATATACATTGACCTATCATTGTAGTTCTTAAGTTTTTTAATTTAGGCATTTTTGGGGACGCCGATAAGGCATTTTTTACAGCATATCTGTTTTAACACAGATACACGTGCAAAAACCATTAAAAGCAATTTTTCTGGTTGAAATAAGTCAGATAGGAATTGATAAAACTAGTTTAAGCCCAAATTTTTTAACCAGTCCAAAGAAATTGTAAAGTACCGGAATGTTCAACTTAAATTATGTTGGTACAAAGGCTTAATCATGATTACGACTACGGTTTAAGTGATAAAATTTTGTTTGTCTTTTATTTATTATGTTATCAATTGAATAATATTTGAGCAAACGCATTTTGCAGAATAGGCAGTGACCAACCAAAAGGGTGCATATATGTTTTATTCTGTAGTGCTACATCCGACATGTTGTATAATACAGAAGTTAGTTTCGACAATTTACTTATTTCCTAGGATAATTATTTTTAGCTCTTAAAGTCACTGGAGATTTGTTTGTACAGCTACATGTCCTAGCTACATGTTGGTGACAATACACTGGTTGACGTGCTGCAACATTCCATCATTAGGGTTTTTCCTTTACCCTGAGGTATATATATAGTAAGAATTCTGTTTTACTTTCTTGCTAAGAAGAACATCAAGGTAAGTCATTTATTTATTCCATCTTACATATGATGACGCCTCTTTGTACAATTAAACTGGTGTAACACAATAGAATTTGTGGGGAATGAAGCTGTTTTTACTTGTACTATCAGGCTTGGTTTAGTTTGTTTTGGTAGACTAGTTGCAGTACCATGGTTAGTACTCTGAACACAGAAGATTTTTGCCACCTTTCGCCAAATACTTTAATTTCCCAGTGGTAAGAAAAATTATGCTCTGTCTCCAGACTGTACAGATACATCAAAAACCAAAAACCGAATTTCCTATTTTCCTAACTGTGGTGCAAAGTGCAAAGTTGAACCTGTATTTACATCATTAAATGCTAAAAATACTTATGCTCAGGGTTATATTCTGTTTTGTCTGCAAGGTGTTGATGAAGGATGTGATGATAATTTTAAAGCCAATCATTTTTGTAATTCTGGTTAAAACAATTCAAAAAGTAAATGCAAAACACCTTTTTTTGAATAAGCTTAATGCGCATAAATGTCTTTTTTCTTTCTTTATGTTATATCAATCTATTTTATTTAATTTCCTGCTTCCCCTAGTTAAGCCTACTTTAGCATATAGCAGACTGTCCATGTCTGGAATAGCTAACATTACGTTATTAGGCATTTCCTAGACATGCTGACGAGCCCTGATATTGGGCGAAACAGTCTTAAAATATTTGAATTTAAACTGTTGTTTTTAATTTTCATACACTTTTTTGCAACCCTTTAAAAGATGGTTTGTTATTTTCTTGTCCATTCAAATCTTTAGAGCAAAAAACGTCTCTAACAAAGCTAATAATTTGGACATTATTTAGGCCGTTTATAATGCGTAGAGGCTTAAATAGCGAAAGTTTCCGGACCCGCCATGGGGGGCTTACAGCGCCCCCATGCCCCCAGCTGTTTTGGGCGCAGCAAATTGCTGCGCTTATTTTTGCTTCACAAAAAAAGGGGCTGACATGTTAAAATTGTTGGAATCTTCTAATCTCTACAACTCGGTTCGTACATACTGCTTAAGAGGCTTCTCTTCATTTTCAATCCAATGTAAAACGATTTGGCTGTCAGTGAACTTTATTGATGACTGATGCCATTTTTTCAAAGCGCGTCTTACGGTTTCTCCTGTATGAGTGTTGATAACTGCAGCATACAATTCTGCCCTTGGTTGGGTGAAATCTTTTGGCACAGATCTTGTTCGGCCAAAGAGGAGTTGACAGGAGTATTGCCCATTACGTCTGAGAAATCTTCCGTAGATGGCGACACAAACCATTGAGTGGCTGGCATCTGCGAAGTCAAGTGTTTCAATCTTCAAACTGACAGCATCTTCAGGTACTATGGCACGCTTGAACTTTATGGTACCAAGCTCCTTGATAACTTTGAAATTTGATTCCCAGATTGGACGCAAATTGTCTGGAATGATGTCATCCCAGTCAAGTTTCTGATGAACAAGTTCTTGGAGGTCAATTTTCATCGCTGCCAAAATTGGTGCTGCTTTTCCTGTGATATCGAAAACTTCAGCCACCTTTGATGCGCAATGTCTTCGAGTGAGTTTAGCAGGAATTAGGTTGATTGTTGCTTCCGGTTTCTTCCCACGGACTTTCTTGTTGAAGTTTAGCTCACCAATGTTGAGTGCAAGCTTGTCTTCTTTTGCAAACCATACCATGCCCCCAACATGGATTGTTTTTCCATCTTCGCTGAGTGTGCTTGGTGGGTCTTCCCCGGAGAATGCGATTCCTTTGAGTTGAAAACCACCAGTGTTGAGGACAAGTTCTAGTTCGTCAGCACGTCGGTAGGCGCTTTCTATGTCGTCCTCCCCAGATACGCAGTCGTCCACAAAGATGTCATTTTTCACTATTTGGTGAACTTCTGGGTATTGTTCCGTTTGTGCTTCAGATGTCTGACGTAGGGCGTATTCTGCTTGATTGTCTGATGACTTGACCCCATAGATAAGGGTTGTGATGACCTTCTCTTCTGGCTCCACTGTTGGCGTGAGGTTGCTTTCCCACAAGTAGCGTTGGTAGCACCAATGAGTCTTGTCGAGTTTGATTGTGTTATACATTTTCTTAATATCAGTGTGTATTGCAACTGGTCGGGTATACCATCTGATGAGAATTTCTTGCAGTTTATTTAGATTGTTCGTACCCTTGGCTAAAACATCATTCAAGCTGAATCCAGATGCAGTTGGCTGAGATGCATCGAAAACGATACGACATGGAGTGCTGAATGAGTTGCATTTCCAAACCGCTCGCCATGGAATGAAGTAATGCATCTTTGCGTTTTGAAGTTGCAGTTGAACATCTTGGGGAAGGTTGCGCACGTAATTGACATAACCAAGCTGATGCAACTTGGCTTCCGATTCAAGCACATCTTGCTTGTCCTTCTGATTCTTTGGTAAATTGAGCTTACGAACTTGTTGTATGTAGACTTTCATTGCCTTGTATCTGTTGTTGGAAAGTCTTGTTTCTGGATCTGCTACAAATGGAAGAAGTGCTGTAGCGGTGCTGTTTTTGAAGTTTATTGTAATTGAAGAGTTGATGATGCTTTGTTCGACTTCCTCTTTGCAGCTGATGATTTCGTTTGACGGATGTTTACACATATTGCAATCTCTGCAGTTTGGACAGCGGTATACGATTTCACTGCCTGAAGCCTCAACCTCCTCAAAGACCCTCATCGTAGTTGAAATGTGGACTGATGCATCTGTGAGGTTTGATGGATGTAGGTCTTTCAGGTTGTGTGACTGACTGTATCCCAAGAGTGGAACGTTTGGTTGATTCATGTTGTATTGACTTGAGAAGACAGTGGTGGCCATGGTTGAGTTAAAATGTTGATGCAGTTTCGTGAAGCTGTAGTGTGGACCACCAACAACGCCTCTTCCTCCTGATGAGTTTATAAACTTTGATTCATACAATGTAAGTCCAGATGGTAATTGGGTTACCATCTGTGGGTGGTGACGAAGGTACTTTATCCCAATCATCAAGTGTACCTCTCCGCCGATGGTTGGTGGAAGCTTCGGAAGTGGATTTGTTCTTCCTTTTGCTATGTGAAAGTCGACGATGTCCCTCTCAACGTCATGCAGCGGATAACTTGGGAATCTGGACGTAATTTGATCAAGGCATGGTCCAGAAAATACAACTTCCTGGCCATCATGTGACGGGATTGTGATGCTGTAGACACCATCCGACTCCGCTTGACACTCTCCGACACCTCTGATGGTTACTGGTTCGGATGTTATCATCTTGGCTCTGCTTCCGAGTAGCTGGATGCCTTTCTTGCTAATAACAAAATCACTACAACCGGTATCGTAGAAGATGAGTAGGTTGCTGCCGTTGATTGTGATTTCTTGTAGAAGATACACCCCACGATCATCGCATTGCTGATTAGTTGCTTTGTAGAGCTTGATGTCTTTTGCAAATGATGGTAAAGCTGGGTTTTTGATGAATCGTTTGACAAAGGTTTGCACGAGTTTTTGGTTCGTCTGTAACATCTTGTGGTCCTCGCATACCAGAACATGCCTTTTGACGATGTCGCTCTGGTGTGATGGATGAGTGCATACAAAGTCACGTTGACACTTTCCTTCAGCATGTTTTCCGAAGGATGCGTCTGCTCCAGGGAACAAGCATTGCACACAGAAACCTTTTTGTTGAAGAAGTTCGAGTCGATCAGCAGGTGATTTGAAAACAAATGATTTGCATGTGTAGTACTGCATGATCTTGCTTCCTCTTGGACCGTTTGTTGAGATGTGGTCTGATGTCCGGTCAGGTGAATTGCAGATGCAGCATTTTGGTTCGCTTGTGTCTTGATTCCAGTGGCATAAGGTGCTTCGTTTGCCTCCATACTGCTTCGCTTCTTCTTTCTTATGTGCATCAGACTGCTTGAAGATCAGGAGGCGTTTCTGCTCATTGACTTTCCTCTCTTTGCTGAGAAAGTCAATCAACTTCTGCCAAGTTTCTTTTGGGCTGAGGTTGTCTTCACAGTTGTGTTCAAGGAAGGTGGTTGAGCGTCGATCACCAATGAGTTGATGGATTCTTGTGATTGTATCGCCGTAGTAGAGGTATTCTTCTATCTTGTGCTTCTCAGCTAGCGTTGCAACTTCTTTCATTAGGCTGATGAGTGTGCTCATGCTAGAAATGAGCCTTTCAGGATCCCTTTTGTTGAAGTCAAGATTCTTCAGTTTTTGTAATTTTTGTGTCATCATTACCTTGGCATCACCAAACGACTCTTTGAGACGTTTCCATATGTCATCGATGTTGTCAATGTTTTTGACCATTGTTAGTGCAGGATCTGCCAGGTAGTTGTTTCGTAGCAAGTCTGGCAGAAGTTCTGTTGGTGTTGTTGACAGGTGCATTTTGTCGAAATTGCTTCGGAATGTATAGTAGTCAATGTTTGAATCATATCCGGAGAACTTCTGTAGTTTGATGTTGAGGTTCGATTTCTTGAAGTCTGCATGTTTGTTAAGCTCTCTTTTACGTATCTCCGAACTTAAGTTGCTGACAAATGTTTGTTTCAGTTCATTGAGTTGCATGTAGTTTTCACCAGTCTTTTTTATATCGGTTAGTAGGCCAGCATTGGTTGATGTAGTTTCAAGGCATTCTTTGTAGTTGTCCTTGATCTTGTCTAGCTTGGTGTTATGTGAAAGAAGATCTTTTCTCAACTGCAAGAGTTCATTTGAGTCAACTGTCTTAACGTTTTGGCTGAATATGATTTCTAGCTCTTTGATGGCTGCATTGGTGCATTTGAGTAGAAAGGTGACGGCTTGCTCTTTCTGTCTGGTTTCATTTACGGTGACCATCTGCTGTTGAAGCCTTGCTTTTGTCTTCATATCGTTCACCGTTTTTATAAAATCCTTTATCGAGATGATAGCTTGATTGACTGAGATCTTCGTATCCTCTCCAAGCTGCTCCCTTTGGATGTTGACTTTGACCTCTCTTCTACGAATGGAGCTTCTGATTTGTTCCAGCTTGGTAATGATGATGTTTAGTTCTTCTGCACCCAGATCCTTGATAGGGCTTTCGTCGATGATGTCCATTGCGTCCTGGGCTAATACCATCATGTCAATAGCATCATCACTTGGTTCAGCCATGGTTGGTGTGGTTGTTGTAGTTGAAAACGAAGGACTGGCTTGCTCGTGAAGTGAAAGATTGTTGAATTGAGCAGCAACTTCCTCCTCGAGGGGAACGACTTGACCTGTACTGTTCAGTAGATTATAATTGATCCTGTTTCCTCGTGTTGTCATTGGACGTTGCACATCAACAGCTTGATTGGTTGGTATCAACAGCTTTGAATAATTTGACTTCTGTTTGAATATTTTTATATAAATAGACACATTTTTTCTTCACATCAGTTGTAACATGAATTTCAAAGAGTACATTTATGATCAAAGTCAATTTTATAACATTTGTCAAATCAACTTCAAACAAGTTCTATTTAAAATTTATATGCACTGGGTACACTCAGTACTATTTACACTGACTACCTGGTAAGTTTTGTTTTGTTTCAGTGTCAGCCATTTTTATTTCTTAAGTGTGTCTTCTTAGGTTAAGTCAAATTTAATATTTCAAACTCAATATTATTGTCACCCTAGAATTTGTCAGTTCAATTTTTTAGTTTAATTAAAAATTTTGTAAAAATTTATTTTAGTTTGAACATATTCACAAGTTACAAACAAGTCAATTCTCAATAACCCAGTCCGCATTACATTCAAACAGATAAAAAAGTATGACCAAAGAAGACACTTACAATCCCTCCTAACTTCTTCATATATTCTACAGCGTAACCAGCAGTTAAATGTGCCGAATAATTCTTCGTGCCTTGACCACGAAATCTTTTGTGTAGATCACCATAACAACCATGCGAGACAACAGTGGGTTGCATTTTATCGTGTAATCTTTCATCGATGCACATTATGGCACAACTTTTTGGAGTATAATACCATTTGTGAAGGTTTCCTAAGTAGCAAGAAACCATCGTAAAGCAAAAGAAATTGAATAATTAAGTGAACTGATATTGAAAAACTACTGACTTCAAGACCGAATTTAAAATGAGGCATTTTTTTATACAACCATTTTTCACCTAGTCTTGGAGAAAATATTCGTAGAAAGATTTCAAAAAACGTTCCCACCAGTACCCTCCCTCCCTGCAAGTTGTTAACTTTTGATTCTTTTATCTAACCTATCGCGTTCGACTTGAGAAAGTGCATTGGCTGGATATATTTAAATACCCAACATGCTCAATAACTTTATAAATAGGGGAGGGGTTGGAATGAACATAGGGAGGGGGGAGAGGGAGGGAAAAATTAAAAAAAGGGGGAAGAAGAAGAGCAATTACTGTGTAGTGGTAAAGTACATACCTATGTAAATGTCAATATCGTAGCTTTAATATCTAAAAACAGCTGGCCAGGAGCATGTGCTGCATCTACAACAGAGATAATACCAAATTCTCGACATAAACTTGCAATTTTTTTGATTGGAAGTTTAACTGCAGAAGCGCTGGTTATGTGATCAAATATTGCTAGTCTAATATTTCGATGTGTTGCAAACATATTTCGAAATGCATTCACAAACTCCTCTTCGGATACAATAGGAAACTCGACATCAAGCTTTATTACTTCCACGTTATTTTTCTTTGAGTAAACAGCTACCGTTTTCAAGACAGAAGCATAGTTAACATTCAAAGAGAAGATAGCGTCATTATCTTCAAAATGCGGTAGAAGTGAACGTAAGGTACAGTTCATTCCTTCAGTTACATTTTCAACAAAAACTAAGTTTTGCGTATCACAACCAATTTCTCTTGCCACTATATGTCGACTTTCTTCATATTTCATTTGTAATGTGATACGGTTGAATAAATCAGGACAGAGTTCCAACTCTTTCTAAAAATTCAAATTGAGTATACACTATATTAGGGATTGTTTTGGCTAAAGTGACACGGACTTTTTTTTTGAAAAAGACATCCACGAGAAGTTTCCCAAATGGAGTTTAGTAATATTTAAGAAATGAGCAATAGCAAAAATGTTCGTTCAGGCGACTTGTTGTATTGCAGCAGACCCATCACCTCCTGTACATCCATCTACATTTATGTAAAGACGATATAATTTTAGTCTAGGAAACTCATGTTTCTCTCTATCTCTCTCTAGGTCTGTAACTATTAAAACATGATTGGTGACTACTATTTTAAACAGTTTCAGGTAAATGGCAAGCCTGAGATTTTTGAGCTAAAAATTACAAAAATATGTACAAAAAACATTGAATATATATTCAACTAGATGTACAAAAAGCTTCAAAATGTTTTACAGGATGGTAATCAATCTCACCTGCAAGTTTTGCTGATGTTCCAGAACACGCACTGGAACAGTACCATAAGAACCATAATTGACAATAACATGACATCCTGACAAAATTACCATGTAATGCCATGGTAGTTTTGCTAAGAATTCACCTCTAATCAGTACACCACAATTCAAGTGTGTGCGTAGAAGTTTATGAAGATACAGTAGCACTGGGTTGTTTGAATCACCACATAGACTTATTTTACGAAGAAACTTTAATCCACAATGGAAACCAGCAACAGCAATACCAACAACACGAACAATCTTTCCTTTCCCTGCAGCTTTTTCAATTAAACTAACAGGTAGATATTCTTGAAAAAGCAACATTGCCATTTTTTAAATAAATCTAGCTATAAAATTAGTAAATAGCAAACATTCAGATTAATACAGCAAAGTGGTTCATAAGCATACTCGCAATATTTTATTGGTTATTGAGTCATTGGCAAAAAAGACATCTGGGACGATGCAACAAAAAGGGAAAGTACTTCCAAGTGCGTCAAGATTCAATTTAGGAGGGATATATACCACTATTCTCAAAGTGAATTAAAGAAGATAATTGAATTTTGTGCTCCCTAATGAAACAAAATGCAAAGTAAGACACAAGATAATTAAGGCACGCTGCCTGGTCAGGAATAGTGTGCGATTGCATGCGCATGCCTTCGCACACACCTGAATTAATTATGTTGTGCTATCTTTCGCTTGCCTTAGCTTTGCCATAGTATGTTATAAAAAGTGCTCCCAACCTGTTTTACGGCTACATAATAATGTAGTTCTCACTCACAAACGTTTGGTTGAAAAATACATGCTTTTAATATAAACTTACGTTGTTAACATTTATTCTAAGTAGCAAAAATGTTACATAAATGGAAAGAGAAAGATTACATAAACAGCAGAATTTTTGTAACTGCATGCCTTTTATGCTTTTTTACACGCCTTAACATAACTTGGGCATGCAATCATCATTGCACGCCATCACTAATGTGGGAGAGTGATGTGTCGCATGTGGGTGATTTTACTCTGAACTAGGCTTGTTAAGAAGTTTCTTACATATTACGCTATATCGATTATGTGCTTGCCTATAAAATATGCATGTGCATATTCCTCCTCCTGAGAGACCTCTGCTCAATAGGAATATCACGTCAGCATCATTATATTTATTCAGAACGAATTGTAGTATGCTTATTATCATTGGAATTTCAATATTTTGTGTATTTGAATTACTTGAAATTTGTATGAGCCGAAAACTTAAAAGAACATGTAGTATATATATGTTGTTGTTGTTTTTATTCAACTCAGACATGTAGTCATGAAAATAATGTATATTATGTGTACATATATCAATAGAAATTCAACCCAGCACATTTTGAGAAAGCACCCAGGGAAGGTGTTTGCATTTTAGCGAAATATTTTTATGAAATTGCAACAATAAAGGCTTTTGGCAAAAAATTTAGTATGTCCTCCCGACTAGATTGACATACCCTAAATCCGTCACTGCCATATCAATAAAATATAAAATTCAAGTTTACCACTTTTAATTAGGGGCATCCATAAATATGTATGCACATTGGGGGAGCGGTAGTAAGGCATAAAGGCGCGTTGTGGCACCGTAGATTAGTGGTTATAGCTCTCGTACTCTGTGTGGGAGACCGGGGTTTGATTCCTCTTGACGGCGATTCAACATGGGCGAATGAATGTTACCATAGCCCCGGGTTAACCCAAGCCATGTGAGGGAAATTGGGGAGATGGCACACTGTGTGGGCCGTTGGATGTTGCCGGGAGTTGTCTAGTAGAGCGCGAGCACTAATTGGGTCTGCGTAGCTAAAAATGAGCATTAAATACTCTAGGACTCTCCATCTAAGCCCTGGCCCCTCCTGGAAATAATAGACAGGGTATATTCCTCGAAATTTGTGAGGCTAGCCATGTAAAATATGCACATCTATCTATCTATCTAAAAAAGGGGACGGGGAGGGTTTAATGGCATTTTCCTTTTTTTTTACATTTTGATGTGTTTCACATTGGCAATTTATATTTTGTTTTGCAATTGCATCATGCTGCCATACACAATTAAAAAAACAATAAATAATGAAATTTTCCCACATGGGTTTTTGAATGTGTCTAGAGGCCATGAAACTACTGTGATGTAACTTAAGTGCACTAAAAACAAAGGAGTAAATACCTTAGCTAGAGGTGGTGGTTTTTGCATTTTTCGTAGGTAACCTTCGTGGTTCTACTAGGCTAGTTACCAGCTACAAAATGCGGAGAAGATCAATTAAGACTGTACAGGGAGAAACAATATGTATACGCCATTTGAATCGTCTCCCAGACAATACACCTTTACGATAATTCAATTGTACATGCGTTCCTACGGCTCTCCATCGTTTTACAATTTTGGAAAAGAGGAGGTAATAATCGTGTTTTTATGAGAGTTTGTTAGAGACGAAAGCGTGTTTTCTCCAGTTTTTTAACTTCCGTCGTATTAATTTCTTTCAAATTTTCAGGAAACGTTAATAATAATAAGATACAACTTATGTGTACTTTTCATTAAAAACAAAACGCGGCAAGAAAAGTTATCACGAAAAAACGTGTTTTCTCCTTAATAAACTCTTATAAAAGTGTGATGTTTACCTCCTCCGATCGAAAAATAAGCTGCGATGGAGTGTTAGTTTTCCCGAATTATCGTAAAGGTGTATTCCTCCAATACACCTCTGATCCCACTCGCCTCCACCCACAGTCCCTGTTCCGGGGGCGTAAAGATCAAAATTTGAAGATCATTTGTTCTCAACGCCCGCCACACTCCCTCTTCATTGTTGTTGTTGCTACAGCTCTTTGATATAGGTTGGTGAAGGTCGCCGGCATGATGTAGAAAATTTTAACAAATTCAACCTTTAAGATTCAACACGGCGGAACATAAACTGCAGTCAATAAAGGAGCCCCAGGATTAACCAGTTAAGAGAACATTTTGGGTGTAACCTAATAAGATACAAGATGCCCTGGGGACGAGGTTTATTTTCCTATTTGGAAATTTTTAATGAAAATAATCTCATTTTTGAAATCTCGTTTTTGCAAGGTCCGCAGCATCATCATGAGCAATCATTTAGCTCTTAAAATTGCGGATCTTTTCTCTGCATTGTGTAGCTGTTCTGCCCAGATTGCGAAAACGGCCTGTTTACAACCGGGACAGCCGGATTATGTACGCATGGTCCGATTATGTTTTTTTTGCACTGGTTATGTCGTGGTGACCGGATTATGAACGCTGATATAAATGGCTGGCCAGGCATGCTGTGATTGGCATTTTCTTCGAACTTTTGTGAATTAAACATTCTCTGGAAGATAGAACACCCCTAAAAACTAGACATGGCGAAAGAAAAAAGTCTCGACGCGACGTAATTCTTAGTATAAACTACTCTTGTAGTAAATACATTTCAACATAATATACTTTGAAGTAACTAAATTTCACGGAACCTAAATTATTCTTTTTGCGGGAATTAAGTTTGGTGAAAAGTTATTAAACTTGCGAATCCCAAAATTTAGTATTTGCCACGAAATTTCGTTTCATTTGAGAACAACAACAACTTTGCCACCAGGGCTATTGCTTGTCAGAAGTGATGACGAATGATATAAAAGCGGTCGGCCCCGATTATATTTGTTCTATAAGTCTCGAATAATATTTGACTGTCATACATAAGTCGGCCTGCCCCGATTATGTTCGTTCTATAATAAGTGAGAAATAATATTAGACTGTCGTATATAAACTGGCCTGCCCTGATTATGTTCCTTTTATAAGTGCCAAATAATATTTTTTGAGTAATAAGCCGGCCTGTCCTGATTATGTTGCCCTGATTATGTATTTTCTGCCCTGTTCTTAACCGGGGCAAGCTGCCGTACTTAATCAGGGCAGCGTTTATTATCCGGGCAGAACATAGCCACACTGTTTACAGTCTCGGTTTATTGGCCTATGTTTTTTGTAGTCAGTTTCTGTGTGTCATATACGTATTCTAAGACCGTATTGTAGACCAATAATGTTGGTTTTTGAGTTGATAGTCCATATTTAATGCCTTGTGTCTGGCAGGGTCAATGCTACCATGAACTGAATTTTGAAAAGTCCGTTATCTCGCCATATGTCAATTGACGGAAAACACTAGTTTTCTCTCTTATTATTGAGTAGTACTATAAGCATATTTTTTTTGTATTTTTTTTTGTAAAGTTAGGCCATATCAGGGTATAAGTTAGTCTTTACATTGCATGTTCTTTATCACGTTGACCTTCCAAAATTATGTGTCCTATTATATTCTGCCAGGCGCAACTAGTTCTTGTACACTGTCTTTTTTACAGCGCTGTTAAAGGAAGCTGTCAAAAGAAAAAAATCTGAATTTTCACAACTTCGACCTTTATCGAGCTCGTTACAGTAAGGTCATCATTTTTTAACCCCCTTTATCTGTTGCGACTTCTCAACCTCTTGTGTGCCCAAAACATCACTTAATTTTGTTTTTTAATATATTTTTATATTTATTCATGTATTTCATGTATACTTCGACCTTTATCTCTTGTTTTCGCTGCCCCGATATAAAAAAAGAGTTGTTGTTTTTCCGCATATTTGTTGGTCTCGCCAGTTGGTTCCGCCATATTGTTGGTCTCGCCAGTTGGTTCCGCCATATTGTTGGTCCCGCCAAACTTGTTAGTCCGCCAAGCCAAGCCAAGCCAGGCGGAAACTGCTGATATATTTGGAACTACGCCTCATTTGTTAACCAGCGTTGCGTACTATCTTCCGTGTTTATATTACTGACAAAATAAAACTTTGCTGTAAATGATTTTCACTGTTTATCTCACGCAATGAATTATCTGAAGAGATACCATCTTATCACAGTTATCTTATGTATGACAATCTCTTGTGTTCATGGTGGAATAAAAGGAGAATTCTTTGAAGATGCTATTGTATGTCGCTTTTTCTTTGCTTTGATTTTCTATTCCTTATTTAGCGGTGATCTTTTTCTGTTCA
This sequence comes from Hydractinia echinata, assembly GCA_030067915.1. Taxonomy (NCBI): domain Eukaryota; kingdom Metazoa; phylum Cnidaria; class Hydrozoa; order Anthoathecata; family Hydractiniidae; genus Hydractinia; species Hydractinia echinata. The sequence continues at coordinate 606,813 of JASGCC010000035.1, read as the reverse complement.
ACCAAAGAGAATAGCTACGTTTGTTTTAATGGCGGAAGAATAATGGGTAGAACACCTTGTACATGTTAAGAAACTTTAACTTTTGATCTAGTACTTGAGTTGAGAAATTGTCTGCAATTTGATAGAGAAAGTTGCTTAATGTGGTTGCTTAGCAAAATAATGAATTTTTTTTCAAAAGATGCAGAAATTCTGATGCACCATACATTCGTTTTATAGTGGGATATAGCATATATTTTTATCTAAAATATATAGTTCTTCACTGCCTTAAAGGTGTCAACTTATGCGGTTCTAAATTTGCAGATGTTAGAGGTTTAATTGTATAGACGTTTTATCTGAAAATAAGATCCTTATATGAGCCGGAATGTCAAAAAAATTTATTCGTGGTACAAGTTGGACCAGAATGGTTTTTAGGTGGGGAAAAAGTACGTTTCTTTTGTCCAAAACGGGAAGATATTGGGACGAAAATAAATAGTACTTTTTGTAAAGCATATAACGAAATCAAGCTCCGAAGGGTAGTAAAAAAAATATTTTTCCTACAAATATCTGGAGCGGTTCGGTTACCTTAATGTAAACAAAACTTTACCGTCCGACGAAACATCAGCAGAAATAAAATACAACGAAGAATATAAAGATAAGTATACGAAACAAGTTGAAAGTGCGCTCTCTGATTATCAAGATTTTCTAGGACTTCCAAAAACAGGAGAATTAACCAAAATCACCATAAATACAATGTTAAAACCAAGATGTGGAGCAAAAGACAAATCCCCTGAAAATTTTAAAATCACTTGGACAAGTCGTGGGCAACGTAAAAGACAACAAGTACTTCAGAACCTCAAGGACCCGTTTAGTAAAAGTCTTACTTTAAGTTGGATCGTTTCACCAGATCATCTCTCTTCGACGAGCAAAATTACAAAAAAAATTTACGAATTAATGGAATTTGCAATGAACATGTGGGCTGGAGTTTCAAACGTGAAGTTTCGAAGTCTGGAAGGTACAGACGAGGCAGATTTAGTCATATCATTTCGAAAAGGTACAAAATATTCGTTCGAATAATCCTTTTATAACCCAAAGCCCTTTAACAGAAAATAATCCGTGCTATTTGTGAATTCAGTAGCTTTCTATTGTTATTTTCTAATTCGTTGCATTCAAATGAAAATAACTTGATTTATTAACTTTATATAACCTTCGTATATGCGATACAAGTGTAGTAAATCAGACTAGGCAGTATGCAGTCGAAATACAATAAAACAATATAGTTCTGATATAACAAAATATATATAATTATTTTATGCGTAGACTCTCACTGAGGACGGGTGTGTGGGTCTGCAAAACTATCTAACGATGTGTGATATTTTCCCGCTTATTCTGCCCTTTTTTTTTTCTTGGGTACGTGACAAAGCAAAGTGGACTTGTATCTTGACTTACCTGCTGTTCAATCTCGTCCCCAGGTTTCTTCTACGCTTATGATAGTCTGCTGGGAACGGCTTCTTTCGAGGTTTATCTCAAAGAGCTCTGGGGACGAGGTTGAGCCATTCCATGGTAGGTAAATGATATTGTGGCTGAAGTTCACAACGTGAAAAGTCTCAATAATTCCGCGTAAATGTTGCGCTTTATTTTCCAACATAATTTGATGCCTACAAATAGCTCAGTCACTTCGTTCCCAGCGCATGTTGTCTCTTTTCTATAACCGGGATCATATCCCTGTCCGATGTCAGAAAAATACAAAATGCCCTGGGGACGAGGTTGAACCTCAGTTCTATCTGTAGTGGAACCAATGTATTGCATTACGGTGATAATGACAATCTTTTTTTACGAGGAAATTATAACGGTTATCACCACAAATCTGTTATAACATGTTGTTAAACTTACGAAAATATGGTAGCTGCTTGCTGTGAACAACAAACAGGACAGGTGCTACAAAAAAAGTTTATGAGAAAATATGTTTGTTTTCCTATATTCAAAACAAAACCTCACCTTTAGGATACCATGATGACGAAGAACCTTTTGATGGACCTGGAGGAGTTACCGCGCATGCGTCACGAGAGGCCATGCAGATTCATTTTGACGATAATGAGAGTTGGGATTACAAAGAGAAGAATGGTTTTTTTGTTGCTACACGAAAACAAGGCGATTTCATTGCAACTGCTATTCACGAAGTGGGTCATATCCTTGGACTGCCGCATTCTGCTATTCCTTCGTCTATCATGTATGCTTTATTAGGATCACAAAGCATTTACGCTCTTCATTCTACTGACATGCGCGCTGTGCAAGACAGATACGGTAAGAAAAAATATTTTGCGTATTTTTTTTAACCCAAGGACAAAAATTCTTGGTAATTCACTGTTTACATCCCAATACATACATCCCAATAAATCCCGATAAAATCCACTTTCAGAATATCACATTATTATTGAAGCTTAATGGAGCGGAGCATGTTGCCAATTTTGTAATTTTTGCATGTTGCTAATTTTCTTGGATTGCTCAATTTAATTCTACTTGGTTTTATATTTTGTATTAAATACTTATGAAGTTTTGCGGTGTAGAATAAATTTCCAGGGACTTGTCTAAAAAAGGGGTTGGTGACAAGGTCGTAAATTTCAAAGTACATGTCTTAACGCAATACGGATTTCATAATAATTACACATCCTTTTCTCCAATAAAGATTGTTTCCGAGAGTACGTGGGAACCCTAACCTCGTCCCCAGGGTCTTGTGGCCCCTGAGCCATTATCAACAATGCAAAATGCCCCGGGAACGAGGTTGTGGGGGAACCATTCTCGACCTCAGAGCTCTTCGAGATTAACGTGTTTATCTCAAAGATCTCTGGGTACGAGAATGCTTAGGGGTTCGCTTATTTTCGCCATTTATCAATTCTAGGTAAATGTTGGCCAGATCGTATAGACTCTATCTTCAGCAATCACAAGGATGGTAGAACTTATATCTTTGTCGGTCCGTATGTTTACCAACTTAATGACAATGCATTGCAAGTCGAGCAAACATGGCCGCGCCCATTTCAAAAGGTCTTTCGAAGCAGTTTTAAATATATTGATGATGTTTTGATTAATACAGACTGGAAGCTGTATTTCTTTTCGGTATAGTTAAAATATTTGAAATTCTTTAACGCCGCTGTTAACGTGACAAACATTGAGGTATTCAAAGAAGCAACCTCTTACCCAGCGCATTTTGCCTTTTTGATTAATTCGACAGATTAGGAATTTCAAAAATGTCTAGTTTGTTTGTGCATTTTTGTATCGTGCGACCAGAGTGTACCTGGGTCAACATTGGCAGCTACGTAATAACGGCTCAGGAACCAAGAGAGTCTGGGGACGAGGCTATAGAGAAAGATCATCATTCTTGAAGCAAGCCTGTCGCTCCAAATTTTAGTCGCTACACAATACTATACATTTCGATTCTTATATTCTCATATTGTGGACTATTTTAATGCACTTTGGTTAAACAGTCCACCTAGGAACTTTTTCTCTTTCTAACAATCTCCGTCCGAGATTGTCAGAAAGTGAAACAGAGCCATGGAAACGAGATTATCACCCAGCTTGTGTAAGAAAAGCCATAGAAAAACTTAATCATATTTTTAGACAGTGGTTCAAATAACTTGTGATTTCCATCTTTTTCGGGGCGGTGAATATTATCGAGATAGTGGCGGTGCGCCCAAGATACTAAAAATTGGCAAAAATAAAAATGGTAACGTGGGTTGGAATAAATTAGAAGTCGATAAAATCGATGCTGGGTTTTTGCACACGGATGGCAAGGTCTACCTATTTAGAAAAGATCTGGTTTATCGTTGGGACAAGCTTGCGTCGACACCGAACCTTCCACATTACCCGGTAGGTGCCGTTGAAATGGGTTGGCCTAAGAAGATATCTGAAGTGTTTCCAGGTGTGCCAGACAACATCGATACGGTATTTCGATGGTATCATGATGGCGGAGTGTACTTCTTCAAGGGAAAGTACTTCTATATCTGGAATGAAAAAGACAAGAAAGCTGTGGGGAAATATGCGACACACCAGTGGAAAAACATATGCGATGTGTACATGTGCAGTTCTGGCCGTTGCACAAGTTGGGCCGACAGAGTTTAAATCAACCTTATCCCCAGGGTCTTGTGGCCCCTGAGCTGTCATCAACAAGGCAAAATGCCCTGGGAAAGAGGAGGAGGTTAATGGAAAGCGTGCTATGGATGAGTGAGGCTGCTAAATTTAAATTAATGATCAAAATGTTTTATTTACTTATTTATTTCAATACATATTTACCTCCCAATATTACCTATTTTAATTTTTAAATCATAAAGCCATTAATAAGTATGATGGGTTTTTAGATAATAGCATGAATCGTCCCCAGGGATAGATAAGTGGTCGTGACAACTCGTTCATGCCAATCTCGTGCCCAGGGATGTTTGCCTTTTCGATAAGAGATAAGGCAAAAATCCCTGGGGACGACGGTTACATGTACGCGTTGCCACGACTACTTATCTTATTTCGTACCAGTTCTGTTCATATGCAAATAAATAACAATCAACATTAAAATTAGTTCAAGAAATCCTGGGAGATATTTCAATAATATCCCAGGGAAAATAGCTGCTTTAATCGCGTTGGCGAGAAAAATAACCCGTTTTAACTGCTCAAACAGTGACTGATTCGTATCTTCTTGCTGGAAACCAAGGTTGCTCTTTAATAGCCAATCAAAATCGTCGGTAAGAAAATGGTAAATGTGCCAGGTCCTAGCCTGGGTTTCTGAGTGCAGGGAAAAAGGACCAAGAACCTTTTTACAGTGCATTCAGGCGTATACCGCAAGATAGTTGATTTCGCAAAAAAAAAGATGTACTTTCGGTGATGGTGGTTGTACAACCTCAATCCCAGGACCTTTTTATATATCGCATGGCGAGACGAACATTCGTCAGACCAATTAATAAACCCATCGTTGATGAGAGACAAAAAGCTCTGGGAACGAGGTTGGGTGCTTGTGATGTAATTTATTAACCAAGAGTGTACAAAGTGAGAAAGTAAAGATGAACGGAAAGAGATTGTCTATTTAAAAAACAATAAAGGAAAATCAGTTGTGAAAACGAAGCTGAGCCTGGTCAAAAAAAAGGAACAAGACGATACGAGTGTCCCGAACCTCGTCTTTGTCTACCTATAAGATTAGGGCTCACTTGACCAAACCACAGATATATTTAGTGGCCTAACACACTGACATTTGTTCCAATATAAGTCCTCTCATCCGAGCATACACCAATATTAGCCTTATACCGTACGAAATTGGAAACAAAACAAAAAAAACACAGGCTTACATTTGTATTCCCAAATATTTACATATTTTCAAAATCGTAATCAAAATAACATAATTAATAATTAAGTGTAAATTATGCATGGATAAATTATAATAATTAGAGGAGAAAGCATAATAAAGAGAATGCAGTCCATAATGGCGACAATTGTTACCTTCGCCTGAGTTTTATGTGTTGTCTAGTTGAGTTAATCAACAACAACAAGGAAAAGGCTATTAGGAGGCAGCATAATAAGAATTACAATCCCTTCGTAATGTAAAATGGAGAAATGTTTTTCAAAAAATTTTCAACAGAGGGAAATTTTAACAGATTTTTCCTTTTATAAGAATTTACAATTACATTTTTTTTATCGCCTTTCTTTTGATACATTACACCCTTTTTTTATAAGAATATGGCTTATAAGAATATCAGGCTGGGATTAAAAACAATCGGTCTATTGTTTAGAACAATAGAGAAATAAAAAGAATGACCAGTCTGGTCAGAATTTTAATATTCTTTTAAGAAAAAAGCGTGTATCTTCTATATTGTCAGAAAGTTTTGCGGGAAAAATATTTCGCGAAATAGACCTGATCCTTCGCAAAATTTCTGACAATTAAGTATACTCTATTATATACATGTTGAAGTATAAAAATGTTAAAAATAATACCATGCAGTAACAAACACAATCAGAGACTGTGAAAGCATCACCCAACATGTTCAAGTTGAGACAGGTATCGGAAGAAAAAATAACCAAAAAAATATAATACTCAAAACTGTATAATTTTACAAAACATAATATATACAAATTTGTATAATTTTTATAATATTTCAATTTGTGTGTTATACCTAAGATTTTTGTGTTGCAGTTTGAAGTTCCTTCGATAGTAAGTCGACGTCCTAAAATTGAAGCAGATATGAGAGCTGTCAAACTAGAAGAAGTTTTTAGTGCGTTGCTCTTACTCAGGAAGGGGATAGTGTGGTTCGTATCACCAAACATCAGAACTGTTTACATCATGTTAGGAAAAGAAAATAGCCTCGTATTATCGTGTTAGATTATATCCGTTTTCTAGGGTACTCACCACTGCTGTACAGGTGTAACCACGACAGACAATATACACGCACTTTTTTTAAGAAAAATACATTTTGGGTTCAGATTTTCTAGAATGTTTACAGAGTCCGACCCCTGTTTATACCCTTAAAATGCTCCTCAGCAAGATTCCTGTCTATCTATCAATTTACTTCTTGAATGATCTCAATATTTTCCGAGTTAGCTATTGAAAATACCTATAATCTCAGCCTTAGAATTATATCAAATCCTGCTACAATAAATTGTATGTAATATTGTACAATTAATTATAGTACCCTAAGTAACGATAAAACATTCACAAAATGGGACAGCACAACATCAGTAGCTACCTGCTGCAATTGGGCATTTCTAGCTAGCGTCTCTTCCAACATCCTCTGCATTTTAGCGTTGATTTCACGGTTTAGTTCTTCGTTATTATGTAACTTCAACTTGTCCATCATTTTTTCTTTTAAAGTAAGAGAGCGACGTCTTTGAGGTGTAGTATCTATAACAACAAATAAATTAGATAATGATGAGTATTCAGGATGTTAGCCAGTATATATTGAGAAGAACTCACACCTCTAACACATCAATCAGTTATATTAAATTTGTTCACTGTCTGAAAAAAAATGGATGTACGAGCAACAAGTAAACAAACGATATCTCTAAAAAAGGGACGTAGAGAGGAGGGTGAATATTTGAGTGAACATTCAATTACAACGACATACCAGCCTTGTTTTCCATCACATAAGCTTGAATAACAAGTGATTTCTGCATCAAATCGTCCGCCATTGCAGCACCGTTCTCTTCAAGATGACGTACCTAAAGACATTTTGTGACGTCATTGTGTGCAAAGAAAATAGAAATTGAGACACACAGACAGAGACAGACAGACAGACATAGACAGACATAGACAGACAGACATAGACAGACAGACATAGACAGACAGACATAGACAGACAGACATAGACAGACAGACATAGACAGACAGACATAGACAGACAGACATAGACAGACAGACATAGACAGACAGACATAGACAGACAGACAGACAGACAGACAGACAGACAGACAGACAGACAGACAGACAGACAGACAGACAGACAGACAGACAGACAGACAGACATAGACAGACATAGACAGACATAGACAGACATAGACAGACAGACAGACAGACAGACAGACAGACAGACAGACAGACAGACAGACAGAGACAGACAGACAGACAGACAGACAGAGACAGACAGAGACAGACAGACATAGACAGACAGACATAGACATAGACAGCCATAGACATAGACAGACATAGACAGACAGACAGAGACAGACAGACAGACAGACAGACAGACAGACAGACAGACAGACAGACAGACAGACATAGACAGACAGACAGAGACAGACATAGACAGACAGACAGACATAGACAGACAGACAGACAGAGACATACAGACAGAGACAGACAGACAGAGACAGACAGACAGAGACAGACAGAGACAGACAGAGACAGACAGAGACAGACAGACAGACAGACAGACAGACAGACAGACAGACAGACAGACAGACAGACAGACAGACAGACAGACAGACAGACAGACAGACAGACAGACAGACAGACAGACAGACAGACAGACAGACAGACAGACAGACAGACAGACAGACAGACAGACAGACAGACAGACTACGACGCCTCACCCTTTCTTCCAGTAACCACTTTTGTTGTTGCAAATCCGCAATTCGTGATATCAAATCCATCGTTTCGTCACTTAAGCCAGACAGATTTGTCGAACTTTCGACAGGACTACTTGTCTAAAATCAGAAGTGATTCCATTTTAAATTTAAACAAACAAAACAGTTTATACTTTCGGTAATTCGATCTATTGTTACACTTCTTGTAACCAAAACAAAAAGTCAATACGATATAAAATGTTGAAAGCTATTCTCGTTTTGAAAATTTATTATGCTTAGAAAGTTTAAAAATCTATTTTCTGGTATTTTAATTTCGTAGGTATAATATTTCGTGAGTTAAAAACATTCATATTTCTTAAGGTATTTAATCTCGCGATTATTTTAAAACAATTTGTAACGCTCAATTCCGAGAACTTATTGATTTATACTCGATATTTTCCAAAAATTGAATCTCGCGGGTGCATAATTTTGCAAATTTTAGTAGCCAACCAAGTTACTGTATTACTTTATCCGTAACTTATAATTTATTCGCAAGAAAGAAAACAAAGATGCCGTTTTGCAGTTCACATACTTTCAGTGATCGGCCTGCATCTTCATTGTCTGCACCACTTATAGATGACACCAATGATAGATGGCTCCTAAAAAAATATAAATGTTGAGAATAAAATAAATATTGACTGATCTAGTCCCAGGAAAAAACAAATTATCTATAAAGGGGCACCAAATTATATATCAAGGCAAAACAAATTACCTATCAGGGCGCAACAAATTATATATGAAGGCGAAACAAAATATATATCAATGCAAAACAAAATATTTTTCAAGGCGAAACAAATTATATATCAAGAAGCAACAAATTATTTTTTAAGGCGAAAGAAATTACCTAAAAGGGCGAACCAAATTATATATCAAGGCCACAAAATTAGTTTATTGACATACCCACTGTCTTGTCTTCTATGACCAGCTGCAATCTTTAACTGAAGTGATTCTGGATTGAAGATCTCATCGTATGCTAAAGAAAAGGTCAAAAGATGGATCCATATTTGAAATAAATTTCTGCATGTCGAAAAAGATTCTGTATGAGTTTAAAAAGAATTCTATATCACAAAAAAACACACTATATATGTGGAAAACTTGTCAAAAAAACCCTGCTTATGTCAACTAGATTTGCTACACAGCAAAAAACTTAATGCCTGTTCAAGAAAATGAACGAAATGTTTCTGTAGAAAAAAGAAGTGTTACTCAGAATAACATTTTGGCTTGGTGGCATTACTATTTCATTGCTGAATTTACGGAAAAGACTGAAGAATTTACTTGAAGCAATGTTACTTTGTATGTGACACACGTAGAAAGCTTATTTAGATGGCATGCATATATAGATGAAGATTTATAATGTTAATAAAAAAGAAATTCTCAAAAAAACTTATTTTAAATATCAATTTTTTGCACATGATCAAATGCAAATTGAAAAGCCTCGAGAAAAGAGCATCACAGTAATCTTCTATGGTTAAAATAACCAATCTGTGGACATCTCTGATAAATCGCTCCTGTCTATTTGTCCAGAAATGCATAAACAACGATACTTGTTCAAATTTTAATAATTATTTCAACGTTACTGACCACAGCATAAATACAAGAAATAACAGAAAGATGCTAAAACTTCCGAAGTGCAAAACAGAATTCGGTAAGAAATTATTTAAATATATGGGAGCAAAAATTTACAACGATTTGCCATTATGGATGAGAGAAAAGGATTTAAAAAAATTTAAACCTATTTTGAAGACTCATTTCTCTTAAATTTTAAGCATCATAGCGTATTTGTGTCTATCCATTCATGCCTGTATCTTATTACCTGCTCAATGTTTTTTCCTAATCTCATCTATGTTTGTGCTTTCAGTGCAATTTATTTTTATCATTTTATTTATTAATATTTTAACTTATAGGTATGTGTCATGATACTATAATTTATCTAATTTTTAACATTTGATTTTAAACAGGACCACTTGGAAAACAGTGTTTTGATGCTGAAGTGTATATCCTGTATAAATATTCGAAATAAATAAATAAATTTTAATGCTGAACATGTTGAAAAATGAAGTATTAGATTAACAGCTTTTAAGATTAATAAATTAATATAAAGGCAGAGCTGGTTTATTAAAAGTTATTTTTTTAACTTATATTACGCAATTACGCAATTCTTAACAATGAGGGAACTGTATGTTTCTATTATACCAAACAAAATTGTCACAATGTCACAATTCAACAATATTGCTTGGGAATACTTGCTCAAATATATTTATCACCATAAATATGTGATACGTACTTTGTTTTACTTTTACTTCTTGGATAAAATCTTGCAATTTCATCTGCAACTGATCAGCTCTTTTTCGCTCACCATTCAATTGTCGCTTCAAATCTTTGATCTGAACGAAACACAAATAACCGCAAACTTGTTATTTCAAAATTTTTAGAGTTGATTACTTCATTACTTTAAGTCATCAGCTCGACTTTCGTGTCCTAATGGCAGTGAAAAGTATCACTAAAGTCTAAACCAACACAGCCCGTACCCGTTTTTTAGCCTCCTTCCCGCCCTTCAAGATAGCCTATGAAGTCTCAATGGAATTCCTGACAAGACCAACTTTTATTTTGGGATACTTTGCCAATTTGACAAAATTTCCTAAGATTCCTGAGCAAGAAAACCCTGCAAAAACATGTCAAATGTTATATCTGTAAGTGTTTTAACAAAATACAAGCGTGAATTCACGGCTTGATGCATTTATTATTTAAGGCTCAATCTGAAAGCTTATAAACTCCTTTATAAACAACAAATGTATAGGGAAAACCAGCATCATGCTAACTGCATACCAAATGATCAGTCTTTTTGTTCGCAATGCGATATTCGACTTCTCTGTCTTTAGCTGCCTGTTTTAAGTTCTCCGCGAGAGATAGCTGTTCGTTTTTTTCTATTTCCAGCTTTTTAAAAGAATCTTCCAGTTCCTACAATAATCATAGAGAATATGTGATTTTCCGTTAAATTTTGTTACTGCTACAAGCTTAACACAACAATAGAGTGTAATACACCATCAATATAAAATATGACGTCGTTTCTAATAAATACAATATGTCATTACAGCAGAGTTCATACATTTAAAAAAAAACTTATATCCCCTGATACATTCCTGACATTTAAATTACAAATCATTTAGTTTATGTAGGATCCAGTCATACACCAAACCATGCATACCTTTATTAAAGTTGTATGGTGTAGATTCAATTCTTCTTTGTCCGTCTTCATATTTGCTTCTAATTTATCTATTTGTTCTTCGTGGTCTTTCTGTGACTTTTCCATTTTTTCCTGTAAAAACAATGAGCAAAACTTAGTAAGTTGAGAGGTCATATAAATTAATGTTCAGAAGTTTATGAGATTTTACGAAATATTTCAACGAAATTTTAACTCCGTCTTTATGGGATTCTCAAACATCATTTTTTTAGAATTTTAAGGTGAACATGCAACACAGATTTATGAACATTATTCATAAGAACCTTTGTGGGCCTTTAACACATTTAGTAAGCAAACACTGTTTACTCGTTCTTTTAAAAACATTATAATCCTTGTGAAGTGAATTACTATTTACAAGAAGACCAGTTGCTACTGCTAACTACTATATCAAAATATGATTTGGGATTATGCAAATGAAAAAAAGCAGGGTGACTACAATCAAAAATAAATAAACCAATATCAGGTGATTTAACTGCTATATCTATCATGCTCCATTACAACAAAGATGTTTGGTATGCTTGAACCACAACGGGATTAACAATTATTTTCTTGTAGTTGGTTAACATTAAACTAAATTTAACGCAAACTTCAATACTTTGAAAGCAATGGCTCACCTCAGTCTCTTTTAAACTTCTCTCCAACCAACCTGTTTTTTTATCCATTGATTCTACTTGTTCTTCTAAACTTATGTTTCGTTGTTTTGTTTCTTCTAATTCTTTTTTTAATTTCTAAATACGAATATGAAAAAAGTTAACCACAAATCAATGAAATTTTTAGTTGGAAAATATATATGCATAACAGTTTAATAGGTATTTACGAATACTTCTAAACCTTATCAAAAAAGCATAGTATGTATTTCAGTAGGAGTATGTGGTCAAATTGATGTTCGACAAAGGCAAGACGTTTTTAAATAAGTCAAATAAAAACATATCTTCAACATCAAAAGTTTTATTTACAACACAAATTATTGAATAATAAAAAGTAACCACAAAAACTTCTTGGATTGAAAACATTAGGAAAGTAAAAGTTCTTCTTCTTCTTCTTCACCAGATACTAAATGCCACAGCTCTTTTAGCAAATTATATTAAAAGTTATACTTTGTAAAGGAGCAGTTCAGTTAAATATTGATGTGGAATAAAATGACAATTCAAATATCAGTGTGATCATGCCAACCTGAGAGTTGGCGAAAGCTCGCTTGCAAAAAAATAAATAAAATATATGGATATTTGAATTGTCATTTTATTCCACATCAAAAGTTATATTATATTATATTAAAAGTTATAGAAAACACTGTCTTTTTCGGGCCTTTTTAAACTCAATATACGAATGTGTAAAACATTTTGTAGCTTAAAACGAACGAAAATGATGAAAATTAAGAGGTTTTTAGGGAATGGATCAACTTCTGCTTTAGTTTTAAAAGTAAAAACACTTTTAACACTGGAAGAAGCGAGAAGCAACATTCACAAAATATACAATTAATTAAAACTATGCTTGTGTGGACAACAACAACACAAACAAATTCATGACAAAAAATATAAATTCATCCACTACAATGGCCTACCTTGTGGTTTGTAATTTGTTTCTTTAAATCTTCTATTTCTTCCTATAAATTAAAAATAGTGCAATTTAATTATCAGATAGGATATTGAAAAGAATATATATTGGTTTACAAGGAATAAAGTAGAATAATCTAATACAACCCATGTAGGTAGTCGTGTAGGTAAAAATAAAATCAAAGTTAACGCGAGTGATCGTTCACTAATTTTGACTAAAGCGACCCTTTTAATAATGTAGTATATTAACACTATTTGAAACAGAGAAGAATCCAATCAGAATTTTAAATTCTAAGCATATTAAAGCTAAATGATAATACTTTTAATTAAAAATAAAAAAACAAAAAACAAAGTCATACACCTTACATTGTGTTTTGTCACTAAATTCTGTATCTCTTTTTCAAACCGCTCTTTCACTTCCTGCAATTTTGCTTGATTGTTTTCAATATCTTTATGACGTTCAAGTGAAGATTCATCGAGGAGCTTTTTCCTTTTATCTGCCAACTAAGTGGAAACAAAATTAAAATGTTAAAAGAGTGATTTAAATTGCGGTTAAAATTAACAAAAGATATGCAATCCTAATAAAAAATTTCAATACAGCACATTTTCTTAACTTTTTATTTACAGCACAAAAATAAAGCAGCATTTTTAAACCAATAATAAAACACATAAGATCTAGTGGGAAAAGCAAAATTTTTTAACAATCTTTAAAGAAAGGATAATAAAGAAGCTAGAACTATCTACAGGTTTTAGATATCAAACTTAACAAAAATTAAAAAAAGACCAATATGAAAATGACCGTAAAAATATACCCCGTTTTTGAATATGTCAACATTCCTCAAAACAGTTGGTATAGAGTGTGATTTTGAATCAAATATAATAAACTAGCTATTAATCCATGAAAAAATCAATGGACATTGGCCTGTCATAAAAAATCCACGGAATTCTTCATTGCAGTTACTGTTTTTGGAGCACAGACATACGGCAGTATTATAATATTGAATAATAGTTCTGGTCCTCAGACTTTTGTCTGTCATACATAACTCTATTGAATAACAGTTCTGGTCCTCAGATTTTTGTCTGTCATACATAACTCTATTGAATAACAGTTCTGGTCCTCAGATTTTTTTCTGTCATACATAACTCTATTTAATAACAGTTCTGGTCCTCAGATTTTTGTCTGTCATACATAACTCTATTGAATAACAGTTCTGGTCCTCAGATTTTTGTCTGTCATACATAACTCTATTTAATAACAGTTCTGGTCCTCAGATTTTTGTCTGTCATACATAACTCTATTGAATAACAGTTCTGGTCCTCAGATTTTTGTCTGTCATACATAACTCTATTTAATAACAGTTCTGGTCCTCAGATTTTTGTCTGTCATACATAACTCTATTGAATAACAGTTCTGGTCCTCAGATTTTTGTCTGTCATACAAAAATCTATTTAATAACAGTTCTGGTCCTCAGATTTTTGTCTGTCATACATAACTCTATTGAATAACAGTTCTGGTCCTCAGATTTTTGTCTGTCATACATAACTCTATTGAATAACAGTTCTGGTCCTCAGATTTTTGTGTGTCATACATAACTCTATTTAATAACAGTTCTGGTCCTCAGATTTTTGTCTGTCATACATAACTCTATTTAATAACAGTTCTGGTCCTCAGATTTTTGTCTGTCATACATAACTTCTTTTAGCGGATTGTTAGCACGAAGCAACAACTTGGCTACCATTTTGAACAAAATGAGGCTATTAGCATTGAGATAAACAGATTTGCGACTTTACCTAGAAGTGGGCGCTATGCTCTACTGAATAGCTTTGTATTCTCTTATGTTCCTTTCAGTGTTATAAACTCTCTTTTCCTCAACTCAAGTGCACTTTAAAATATCAATTTTTATATATACCTACATTTTTTTGTTTGTTTATTCACAGGACACATAATGAAAACAGAATTGTTTATTTTCTGAAATGTTTATCTTGTACATAAATATTCGTCGAATAAAAATAAATAATAAAATAAATAAATTATACCTCATTTGCTTGAGATAGTTGTGTCTTTATATCACTGGCATTCTTTTGTACATCCTCTATCGAGCAGGATAATGACTCGTTTTTACTAGACAGTTCCTGGGGTAAAAGAGAAACAACACACTATAATGTTTTTCTTAGAGCATTGGCAACAGCAAATCTAGGTTTTTTGACAGCTTAAAACACTAGTAGCTTCAAAAATGTGATTGAAAAAATTACTTATATAAGAGTGTTAGAGTACCTTTTACCTATAATTTTTTAGTAAATACCATGTTAACGAAATCAATAGAGCATTGTGTGAAAGACATACCTGAATCTGTGATAAACAGTTGTCCCTCTCGTTTGTAACACTTTCCAACCGATTCTCAAGATCTTTTATCTTCTCAGACTGATCAATGCGATGTTTCTAAACACAAATATGTTTGATATATAGCATACAGAGAAGTATAGACTTGCATCACAGTTGTAATCATAAATTAAAAATAGTTACAATCACGGACAAAATTAATAAAACAAGGGCAGCTTCTTCGTCATTTTTTACAGACAGACAAAAGTGTGAAATGGTTACTACTCTGCAGCGACTCTAATATAAAAACAACCATTGTGATCACTTGTGGCAAATGCAAAATTAGCTGTCCTGTTTCATTATATTTTATCCATAATTGTAGAGCTGTTTAAAAACAGTGTTTACAAGTGCAAAAACAACAACAAACCTCTTTCAATGCTATAAGTTCAGATTGCATGGCTTGGTTTTCACTTCTAAAATAAAAAACATTTCACACATCTATTGGGATATGCACTTAGAAATATGAAAAAGCAGCTCATTGCCACGGTGAGGTTTTCACCTGTCATTTGAACAGAATTCATCTACATACTATACCTTATTATATCCAACTGTCCTTGAAGATCATCAATTTTGTTATCATTCTAATATAGAACAAAGATATTACCATAAATATTTAATTTAAAAAACAGTTAATTCACCTTCCTGTTACTCCGATGTCATCACAATAACAAAATTCAAGTCATTATATTTAAATACTCTTACATTTTTAGACTTTAAAGTCTCTTCTAAGTTTTGGATGATTTCCTGGAGTTCCTAATAAAATTGACATCATAAGTTTAACATGCACTGACAGGAGAACCATGTAGCTAAGGGCAGGAAAAATCTCTAATAGCAAAATAGGTCTGTTTGTGCATCAAAACTGAGTGGTGCTACATAACGCACAAAATTATGTTAAATGCAGGGAATATGTATGAAGGTAATACTTGTGGTTAATGACTAGTGATGTAAAACATATAATATAAAACATACAAAACATTAACACTATAAAGATATAACATTTTAAATCAATACCTTCTCCTTTTTTATACTATCATCTTTCAATTTATTTTGAGCTAGTCTAAATAAAAAACACATCTTTAACCAGTCTTGGACCAAGTACAACCAAAATAAATTGATAGTATTTAACATGCACACACCTGTTTGCCTCGTACATTTTTTCTTTTTCATCTTGCAGCTTGGTAAAGCTATAATGAAACGGTAATACTAAATTAGAACTTTTACTCAGGAGTGACTTTTTTGACCGAATTTCTAAACGTATGTTGAAAGTTCAAATGAGATTTATATTTTACTCCCTCTATCTTTGCTTTAAATATTAAGAATAAAATTTCTTTATGGATTGTGAATCAACTGCATGGTACCACCAAGTATAAAGCCATTAATTTGTTGGTCACCCCTTACTGAGAAGTATTAATTCTTCTTTCCTTTTACTAACAATGCTTGTGACTTAGTGTTGGTGTGGTTTATACATGGAAAACCTAAAATTCATCTCTCTCGTGCTGATATAAAAAGTAAACAAAACCTTTCTTGTTTCTTTCGTGCCTTCTCTGACCACTGAAAAAAAGTAAGAAAAAATCCTCATAATTGCTGTCTTTACCTTACACGGCTGCTAGTTTGTGATAATCTATCACAGAAATATGATAATTTATCACAGAAAGGCTCACCTTTTCAACTTCTTGTCTTAATTGTTGTACTTCTTGCTTTGAAGAACTCTACAATCAGAAAGGTATTTATGTTTTACTCCTTTAGCATATTTATATATATTATCTGTCTGTGCAAAATGGTTGCATCACAGCTTTATTTTAGGCCTTTGCAAAGTAATTTGCTAACATGGATGCATGAAATACCAATATGGGAAATATGTAGGATGAAAAATTTCTATGGATTTTTCCACAAGGTAACAATTGGTCAAATACTGACTTAATTTTTCTTCATTAGATAAAATAACTGTGACAGATTCGGTATTAAGAGGTTTACATTCCAGTTTCAGACAGCAAGTTGTAGGCATGTTGGCTCTACTAATACCACTTTCTATTTTAATACAATTGGATTGATTCATTGTGATTTATCATCCCTAGATTTTAAGTGCTATCACTGTTTTATTATTATATTTTTTTTGTTGAAAATATCAAGTTTAGGTTTACCTACAAAAAGAACAAATTGGTGATTTGATATATATGTAGAATTAAGTTACCTTTACAGAGTTCAATTGTTCTTGTAACATTTGTGTTTCGTGTAAAGCTGTTTGAAGTTTGATTTGGTGATCTAAATAAGACAGAATAATTTCTTAACCCTAGAAACACATCGTCGTTATGCATTCTTAATTTTACATTTAAAATTAGCAATCAAGTATCTTTTCATTCGGAAAAGCTATTGATATAATAGAAAAAAAAAAGATTTTTTCCCTCTCACCTGTGTTGTTATTGGAATTAGCAGGTAAAGTGCATTTCGACGAAGTTATTGTTTTCAAATTGTTTATACATTTATCCATGGATTCTCTAAGCTCCACCATAGTATCGTCTTTGTTAACTACAGGCACAGAGTCTGTAACATCTTTTTCCAGATTAATCTCCAGGGAACTAGTCTTTGGTAAATTTAATACATTTTCAATAATCAATTGCATTTCTTCATATGTGTTGTCAATTTTTGAGTAAATATCAACATTATCATTGTCAGCAATTATATCAGGCTGTAAAGATGGTGAGGTAACTGTCTCTTTTTGAAGTTCTAGACAAACGGATCGTGCAACCACAACATTAGTAAACAATTTATTTAATTAAATTTTTCATATTATCAGTATCAGGCCATGTGAATTGCTTTTAATAATTTTTTTAAAAAAATAGTCAAGGCACTTTTTCTGTGTTTTTGTTATGCAAAATCAGTAAAAGACGGGCTTAATACAACTTTCTTGTCCTGACTACACTATCTTCCTTAATTTTTACATCCCCCCCCCCCCAGACAATGAAAGTGCAATTTCATATGATTCTCTCTAAAACAATCCAACACTTTTCTAAAATCCCCAGATATTCCCTGACAAGTTTTTAAATAGCATTTTTTTTGACTGTACAGAACCTAAGTGTTCAGAGACCTTAAAAGGAACACAAAAGTTAAAAATAGGTGTGGCATTATTATAATTATTATTATAATTATTAGCATTGACAATATTTATACAGGATAGCTACCTCAGTGTTGGAAACACTGTTATCAATGTGGGTCCTGTGTATTATACATTACACAAGCAGTGTCTACCCAATTTCCATCACATGGCATGGGTTGACCGGTAACTGTGGTAAAGTCCCTTGCTAAACAAAACCACAGCCCTTGTAAATACGAACAACTGCACAACCCTTACACAACTATGCCACTATTGTATGGTAGCGTACAACAACAGATTGAAATATAATTGCAAGTAAACAAACAGATTATGAATAACCTTGCCACTCAGACATGCTATACCTTGAATAGTTTGTTGCAAAACAGAATTTTCAGCTTTTAAACGCCTGTACTCATCATTATCTTGTAGGGATGTTGAATGAGAAGATTTCTGCAGCTCTTCGTTTTCAGCTGACAACTTAAAATCATAAAATTAAAATCTGAGGATATTTTAATTTTTTTGTCATAACATCAAAGTTCGAATAAATCTTAGAAAAAAAGAAACATTTCAGGGTGTTTGATTATTTATTTATTTTCACAGATGTTAATGCTATACAAAAGAAAGACTAAATGAGTAATGGAAGGTAAAAAGTAACTGAAAGCAAAGGAATACATTTTTGTTGTTCAGAAATAAATCTAAAACATAGTTTATTCTATCAAAGCTTGCACAATTTCCTAAACATACCATTACCAAAAAGATGTTTCACAATTTGAAAAATTCATGCCAGAATAAAAAAGTAATTCAATTATTTTTATCAAGCAAACTTACTCTAGATACTTCTTGCAGCAAAGTTTGATTTTGCAACTTAAAATCTTCTTCATGTCTCTACAGAATAATAATGATAAATAAAATCATATCATTAAATCAAAAATGCAAATGTAGGGTTAAGCTGAAGGTTCCAACTTTGAGATGTTTCACGCAACTAGAACTCCAATTGTGACAAAAGAGTTAATTGATTAGAACTCAGGTGACTTATGGCATGATCCCATAAAGTTTTTGCAGAAAATAATGACCTTATTAGAATTTTTAGGTGCTTGGCTTTAGAGGAGAGGAAAATTGCTAAAATTCCCGCGGTTGGTTATTTGTGTGCATGGTAAGAAAAGTTCAATTTGCAAATGTGTGGAAAAAGCGCATTTTGGCAATTTAGCATCACATGCAACATGGAAACAACATTTTTCAGCACCTTGCAACTTTTTTAACATAATAAACCAAAACACATCAACACCTAAGGCTGCAATGACAATGTCAACATTTTGTACAAACCCTTTGTGATTGTGCATAAGTCACCTAATTACAGCTGTGCTTTTACCAGTAAAAGTCGCATACCTGCATTTGTTGGTTTAACCGTTCATTTTCTTCTAGCAACTCTTGCAAATCCTGAAGAAAAATACAACTTTAAAATCTTTTAAACTGCGGTCTAATTAAAAGAAATAACTACTGTTGTGTAACAGAATTAACTTTGCTTACCTTTTTTGATTTACTTTTTGTGATGACCTGTAAAAAAAATGCAAGTGTTGGTTTCATTTTTTCCTGACACAAATTTTGATCCATATCAAAAGAAAAAATGTCTCAGCAGGGGTTACGGATACAAAAACAAATGGGGACATATATGGTGGGTCAAAACCACTTACCTTCCATTAAAGATGAAAGTAATTATTTAGTATATGGCATAGGATTTATTTACTGCATAATAAAGGTGTTAGTATTGTTTCAAGCTACCCTGGGAATGCTGGAATATTGAGAAACAAATTAATTTACCAAAGCATAACATAGCTGCAATTTGTTTGCTTATGTGCTATTTCAAAACTACTTACTTGGAAACCAGGAAATTTCATCAGTTTGGAAAGTTTCTGAATTTCTTTCTCTTGACTGTTGCATTTTTCCTGAAGGATAGCCTGGTCTAAAAAGTTGAAAAATAAAAAGTAAGATAGGATTTTGGTCCGGGCAATGTATTTTGGTCTGAGCAATGCATTCTAGAGTTAATACGTCACTCACTGAAAATTATGGCTGCACTTGATATAAACAATTGCAAACAATTGAAAATGTATACAAAAGAAAAAAACATGCACAGGATAAAAAGGTTTGGTATACACCTTTTGTAAATAATTAGTTACCAGGCATGCTCAAGTACAGATGAGTCAAAAGTGAACTTGAGCAAACCATGTGGAGGAGGGGGGAGGGGAAACAATGGCGAATATTTGAGTGAGCATACACATTTTAATTGCCCCTTCGGTGTTGCAAATGTATTATGATTGAGTTTTCTTTGTATGTATCATAATAAGATCTTAAAAAAAAAACAGCATTCAAGTTACTTACCATTTTGCGATTTATGCAGCTTTGAACCTATCTCATAATTTTGTGTACGAAGCTCTATCAATTGGTTCTGAAAAAACAAAACACCAATGCAAACCATGTTAAATAAATATGTCAGCAGTAAGAGTGTAATAAAAAATACATGTATTTAAAAAGTTTGTTATAATTAGAAATTAAAGAGGAAAATGCAGAAATAAAGTATAGGCAGTCCTGGTCTTTTGAGGTGCGCGATCGCGCCCCCGCACCTCCACACGCTCCTGCAACAATGGAGCAGCGTTTTCAATCACGCACCAAAAACACTTTAGTCACTTCAATAATGCGCACCTGAAATGTCTTTTGTATAACCAAAGAAAAAAATGACTTATGAAGTTCGGAATTTGAATGAAAAACATGCGTGTTTAAAAATGAATTATTTTTAGAAATTGAATACGTTGCATTGCGTAATAACACCTGACGATGAAGGTCGGACTGACTTGTGGCATGGTTCCAAATGGTCTTCCGTCTTTCGTTCGAGTCTCAGTGTAATGCACCAGTCGAGCATAAGAGTGTCAGCATGAAGGAAAGGGGCCGACTTTAATGTTCCCTATACCTTACATTCTTCATAATAACACTGACCGTTTTTGATCGTGGCATTCATTCAAATTTCACAACAAACAAACAACTACGGTATCTTCAAATTTTACGTCGGCAGTGCCGAATGCCAACGCTAATTTTAAGTGGTGATCATTGATACGAAGTTTTGGTACGAATTATACGAATTACGTACGGAAATTTTGAGACGGTCCTTTAATAAAGATGCAAATACATTCAATTACTCAGTAGGCCTACAAGACGACCACACTTTTCATATGTGTTATCACGCACTTCAAATTATGAAAACTGAATAATCACTCTCCTCAATTAAGGCAAGACGCGTGAAATTCATCTCGCACCTACGACAATCGAGGCGAGTGAAGTATCACTCAGCTGCTAAAATTCATATGACCAAATTAGCATCATGCTAATTTCAATTCATCTCTACTTTATTTTATTTTTGAACTCTTGAGTTGTTAGGCAGAGGAAAAATAGGTTTTAGTTTTTAACATACAATTGCACACACACATGCCCACACACGTGCAAAACTTCTAAGTCGTGCACATGCAAAATCTTATAAAAAATCGTATAAAATGTATATAAGCCAGCATAACTTCTTTATTTACCTTGCATTTATTATTTTTTACTCTTAATTTTAAGCCCACTACGAAAATATAATTTACATACGAAAAAGTAATTTAGAACAGGGTGGCTAGTCAATTCTCACATTGAAATTTCCTCCATACTACTGCAACATTTCCCCCAAATTAAAATATATTGCAAAATTGGATATTGACTGCGTAGAAAACCATTCTTGTTAATAGATTTTGATCTTGGTTTTTTTATTATACTTTTGTTATCGAAAAACACGACCCTGTATGCTTGTCGTAGTCCCTGTATGTTGAATGTGTAGTCTTTGCATATGAACTCAATTTTGATTTTCACCTTGACAAGTAGTAATGCTCAATGGTATTTCCAATAAAAAAAAGGAAAAAAAAAAGGATTTATCCAAACATTATTAAAAGCTGAAAATGGAAGAAAAATAAAATAAATTCTTATTTATTAATTTTTTTCTTTTTAAAAAAGATGTAATTCACATTAATTTTTTAAAGCCACAAGCAGAAAGAAACTGAGTTTAAATAGCGACAACAACTAAAAGAAGAATGGGTTACTATTACCCAGGAGAATGACTTAATGCCTGATAATGATAACGGGGTTCACTGCCCATGGAGCATGGTCTGTGAACGTCAACCGCCCCTTAAAATAGCTGTAGCTTTGTGTGTTACACTTCAAAGTAATGGAAGTAATTACAGCGCTGAATCAATGGGGTAAAAAATTGCATGTCATCACACGCTGATGGTCTTCTTGGCGTGTGATCTGTGACACTCACAAAAAAAATCATGGCAAGGCCTGTAATACAGGTCAGTGTTTACCCTGCCGAAAACAGATCACAGTTCTCTTGATCACCATAAATCAGAAGTATATACACTAATTTTTAGAAGACTTTTCTATGAAAAGACTTTATTGAAGAAATCAACACATTATCATCTAACTCTGCTGCTGGACCAGAGCGTTTGCCTGCAATTTTTTTAAGGAAGTGCAAAGCTTCTCTCAAAATGCTTGAAGTTTAAATGGAGAAACAACTTTAACAAAGGTATCATACCAAAGATTTGGAAAACAAGTTATTTTCCCCTATTTCCAAAGGGGGAGGTGAAAGTAATCCAGCAAATTACCAATAAGTTGCTCTCACATCCTTGGCAACAAAGTTTTTGAGAAGATATTGAGAAGGAAATTGCAAATGCATCTTAAAGGAAATCAGCTATATATATAAAAACTCCAAACATTGATTCAGGACAGGTTTACTGTTTACAAATGGACTGAAAAAAATAATATGAAATCGAATGGAACGAAATTTAAACATCTTCACTATGGGAAAAATTTAGAACTGAAGAACCAATCTATCAATCACTCTGACACTGGTACCGATATAGTTACAAAAACCTCAGAGAAATACCTTGGAGTGATAATGTCTATAGATACAAAAAGTTAAAAACATAAGTGCATGAACAATGTATATACTGATGTTATGTACAATGGCCTCTATGGCTCACTTCTCTTCTTGATAAAAACACTTCTCTTCTTAGTCAAAACACTTCTCTTCTTTCTTCCAAAATCTTCTCTTCTGTTTGAAACACTTCTCTTCAATGAACTCAAAAAATTCCCAGACCCAATCTTGGTCCAGAATTTTGATTGAGCTGGATTTTAATAACTCACGTTTTTGAATAAATGACCAACCACCCTCGTCCTAAGAGCTTTTTGCCTTTTCGATATATATAAGAGATGATGGCGATAATCCCTGAAGACAAGGGTGAATAATTGACATTCTGAAAATTTTATGGGTAGTGGAAGATAAAGTTAAGATAAAAATACGTTGTGGTATTCCGTTTTTTATTAAGATTACAAAATTCTAACCTGACTGGTCATTATTCTTACTTTTCTATTGTTATAAACAGAAGACCAATTGTTTTAATCTAAAATCCCAGCCTGATATTCTATAAAGCACATTCTTTATAAAGAAAAAGCATGTTGTAGTTTGCTTGGTGGACACTCCCATGATTTTGAGGACTCTGGGCAGCCATTTATTTTGTCATTTATTGTGTCTATTGATGAATAAAACCATGTGCTAACTACTCTGCTACTGATCTGAATTGACTCGTGATATTATTTTATTCATGCACATGCACCGGGACCTGCTAAAATAAAGCTGTTGGTAAATTGAGCATGTGTTAGCCAAGTGTACTTCTTGCGAAAAGTAAAAAAATATATACAGACCATGGGTGTAAATTTGCAGACCAGATTTTTAAATTTAGTTGTGAAGAGAAAGTTTCGGACCATGTACAGAGAAGTGTCGAAATACAGAAGGGAAGTGTGAGAATACAGAAGAAAACTGTTTAAATCATAGAAGAGAAGTGTTTTTAAATTGGAAGAGATGTGAGCCATAGCGGCCATCGTAGTTATGGACTTTATGTAAAGTTCTCTGTTCTGTCCAACAAAACAATATTTTATGCAAGATCTAGAAGCCATGAGAAAATCCATTTTGAATGAAATCCTGTCAATCCAGAACCTAAACTATTAGGAAAAACTAAAGGAGCTAAAGATCTACAGTCTATATTATCTACCTGTGGTGTATCCTTGAAAAGCACAGTTGCAAATTTTAATTTTGACTATGAAAAAGGTGGCATCTACTCTTACACAAGCCAGAAACTCAGTTGAAAATATCAGTATATAACTGTGCTAAAATGTGCTTTAGAATTTAATTTAGAAGTAAATTAGACCAATTTCTACATAATACAGTCAGGGTAAACACCTAATTAGGCGGCATGACCTAATTAGGCGAGTCGTTTAGTTAGGCGACGTGATGTAGTTTAATTAGGTTACCCGTAGTCTAACTAGGCGAACGAAAACTTTCTGTTGTAAATACGTCGAAATCATTGCGTTTCGCACTACAATTTTTATGTGAATCAAATCTGTCCACTTTGCAGACAATTTTGACCAATTATCGTCTTATTTGCATCGCGCATTGGCAACTTATGGCCCAAACCTTGTGTGGCAATATTTGTTGTTTTAAATAATGGATTTCAGCCATCCACGCCACAGGAAAAAAAAAATATGGCGGACGAAAACGTGGTATTGTTTGACGAAGATTTTAACGTTGTTAAAACAGGATGTGAATCAAAAAGAAATGTTACAGAGCAAACAAAGTAATTGTTACCACATCCATCTTAAAAAAAAACAATTTTTTTTTGCGTTTTGTGAAAGAATATCTTCATTAAATTATTGCGTATTTTACTATCGTCACCTAAATAGGCGACACGTAACCTAATTAGGTTATATATTTCATTTTAACATAATTCTTACTTGCGCGAACATATCGAGGCACGAGTGACAATTTTGGAATCATGGTTGCTTAGACTATCCATTCTGGACAAAGAGTTTTTGCGATTTTTTCTTAGGAATGTGTGAAAAGCCATTAAATATTGTAATGTCTTAACTAGGTTACATATGGCCTAACTAGGCTACAATGAGTCGCCTAAATAGGTGATATGCCCTAATTAGCCTACCGTCGCCTAATTAAGTGTTTACCCTGACTGTAATATATATACCTGACGAACCACTCCCAAGTTAGCTTTCATTTAGGAGAGCGAACTTAAACAGCATCATAGTAGTGGTCAAGCATTGGACTTAACGAGTTATATAAGTAAAGAACCACAGCAGAAGTGGATTTAAAGTTGTTTTATGGTCTTGGAAACAAATTTACTTTTACAGATCAGGAAATCCCAGGGAAAAATCTAAGAGGCAACGAACTGTGTTCTCTTTTTTGCATAACATCAAAATAGTTAAGTTAGGCTAATATTCGTAAATGCCGTGCGTTTTCACTAGAAACACGGTCACATTGCAAGAGTTTTTTTGGGAGTTGGTTGTCTTCTAACTACCTCTGCTGGGATAAGAACACATTCTGAGTATTTGAAGGCTCAAAATCTCCAACTTTCCTCCTTCGCCCCAACTGAGGAAGAACCTCACGAAGTAAGTAGAATAAAAACTTGTACATCCTGTTATATAGAACTTTAGTGTTGGAAGGTATGCAAGTTTAATGTGTGTGAATTGTCGTAAGTTAAGTTTTATACCTGAAGTCTGTTGAAGTCTTCGTCTGACAGCGCAGCCGCCATGTTGTTAGAACGTTTTCGGTTCCCGTGTAATCTGATGTATAGCGTAGCGTGAAAAAAAATGGCTGAATCTTGTTGCACTTTTAAAATTTTCAAAGGTGCTAAAACTTTATCTACATTTACGGCCGTTGCTCCTAACGTAACATGTATTAAATCCACTGCTTTGCAAATAAAAAAACTTCGTGAACATTCGGGAAAGATTCTAGGCGATATTGTAGAGGATAACAAGAGAAATAAGGTAAATACTAGCGAGGAAGTGATGGGAGATGAATATGATGACGAAGATTCTGAAGAAGAAGCGGACGATGGCAGTTGCAAACCACCCGAATTAAAAAAGATAAAGAACTCTGAACCATAACAAAATATCTTAACTGATCATTTCAGGCTCAATTGTAGGCAGGAAAGCAAAATGAATATGTTTGTCGTCAAATCAACCTTTCTTTTGTAAATCAAGCTAGCTAGCTAGTTGTTTGCACGTTTGCTATAGCTAGCTGTTTTTTTTGTTGAATATGTATGTATGTATATCATAAGTAGATTTTTAATGTTAAAACTATCTACACATACTGCAGACACCAATACAAGTTTCAGACAGAAATATATTGTATTTCTACCTGCTATGGAATATTAATTTTTACATGCTCAAGTTTGAGAATTATTGTAGTTAGCAGCATTCAAAGTACACACAGCCATGTGCAAAAATGAATGAACAACCATGGCTGATTCTTTGCTTGTTTAACATAACATTCGTTGTCGTAGTCATTTGACACTACCAGGGAATCGGTCCATAATTTTATTTATTTGCTATAAAAATCATTTTGACAGTCCTGGGTGGCACTAAGTTCAAATATGTGGAATAAGAATGTCCAGAATGTACTCTCTCTCTCAGTCCTCCGTTCGTGTTCAGAAAAGCTATATGTTGTCAGCAGTTCTGGGTCTTTTGATATCGAAGAAATAAATTCTTAGGCCCCCCTCAATAATTTTTTTAAAATGACTTTTGTAAAGAAAAAATAACAATATTGTTAACCAATCTGTTGCACCAAATTTACTGTATTTTTTTATTTTTTACATAGCAACGATTTCCATTGGCAACACATATTTGTAGGTAGAAAAAAAAATTTGTGGTGTTCAAAAAAAGAAACACAAATTCTTTAAAAATTTCTGGCCAATTTTTACTTTTTACATTTATATTTCACTAGTGAAACCGAAAGGTTCACTAGAACGAAGCCTTACAGTGCTGCTATAGGCTAATTATAGCTTTTTACATGTTTAAACCGTCTCAGTTGGAAAAATGGACATTTGCGTCAACGGCCATTTCTGGTTTTTTGATAGAATTTCTAGTTTGTCTCAAAGATTATGTGGATGGTTGTAGATATTGTCTAAAAATTAAGCAACTCGAGATTTGACCAAAACCAAAAAAGTTGTTATAGAAAAAATTTGTATTGAGGCCATCAACGAAGAAAATAAATCCACTCGTAGGTCATCCAACATACAAGAAACTTATTTGACCCTTCTTTGAATAGAACCTGAAACGCAGACCACGACAATTTGTAGGTGTGCATGTTGTCCCGCTATTCTTTGTTATTTATCAACACAAGCTGTATTATATTTCGTACATGGCGTCAAAGAGGAAGCCTGTGGCAGGAATATCACAACATTAATGGTATATTTCTCTGATAGGTCAAGACAAACGCTTAGAAGAAGGTGGAAGAACCGCATAATACTATGGTGCCGCAGAATACCAGTGTTAAGGCCGTTAGTGTGCAAAATTTAGTATCTATATAGTATATATACAAAAATGATTTACGAAACATTTTTCGCGAAAATTAATAGTCACAAAAATATACTTTTTCTCAAGAAACAAAAGTGATTCCAAAGAGAAATTTTAGGTGTCAAATTCTATTGTTTACGTGAAGTAAAGTAATCTATATTTTGTCCAAAACCTTGAATTTTACATGTTTTCTTGTTATTTGTGAAGATTGATATGTGTAACTATTCGGACGAAAATTGAAACAGGAGAAATAGATTTTAGATAAACTTGCAAAAATTCATACACATAAAAATAAGAATGAAAATTCATAACTTTAGGAGAATTTAAGGTTTCGGGGTCAAATTTTAGGAAAAAACACTAAAAATATATAAAAACCCATTCCATATTTTTAGAGATTTTGACAAAACCTTAGGAGGAAATAACTCATTCATTTCAAATTACAACTATTTAAATATAATTCATCACTCCTGTTGCAAAATAAACATATGCTCAATTTTTCGAAACATAAAACGCAATAACAAAAACTTTTGGATCCAAATTTTAGTTTTTAGAGTTTAGGAGAAATTAATAGTTTTGGATCCAAATTTTAGTTTTTAGAGTTTAGGAGAAATTAATAGTTTTGGATCCAAACTTTAGTTTTTAGAGTTTAGGAGAAATTAATAGTTTTGGATCCAAATTTTAGTTTTTAGAGTTTAGGAGAAATTAATAGTTTTGGATCCAAATTTTAGTTTTTAGAGTTTAGGAGAAATTAATAGTTTTGGATCAAAATTTTAGATTTTAGAGTTTAGGAGAAATTAATAGTTTTGGATCAAAATTTTAGATTTTAGAGTTTAGGAGAAATTAATAGTTTTGGATCCAAATTTTAGTTTTTAGAGTTTAGGAGAAATTAATAGTTTTGGATCCAAATTTTAGTTTTTAGAGTTTAGGAGAAATTAATAGTTTTGGATCAAAATTTTAGATTTTAGAGTTTAGGAGAAATTAATAGTTTTGGATCAAAATTTTAGATTTGAGAGTTTAGGAGAAGTTAATAGTTTTGGATCCAAATTTTAGTTTTTAGAGTTTAGGAGAAATTAATAGTTTTGGATCAAAATTTTAGTTTTTAGAGTTTAGGAGAAATTAATAGTTTTGGATCCAAATTTTAGTTTTTAGAGTTTAGGAGGAATTAATAGTTTTGGATCCAAATTTTAGTTTTTAGAGTTTAGGAGAAATTAATAGTTTTGGATCCAAATTTTAGTTTTTAGAGTTTAGGAGAAATTAATAGTTTTGGATCAAAATTTTAGTTTTTAGAGTTTAGGAGAAATTAATAGTTTTGGATCCAAATTTTAGTTTTTAGAGTTTAGGAGGAATTAATAGTTTTGGATCCAAATTTTAGTTTTTAGAGTTTAGGAGAAATTAATAGTTTTGGATCCAAATTTTAGTTTTTAGATTTTAGGAGAAATTAATAGTTTTGGATCCAAATTTTAGTTTTTAGAGTTTAGGAGAAATTAATAGTTTTGGATCCAAATTTTAGTTTTTAGAGTTTAGGAGAAATTAATAGTTTTGGATCCAAATTTTAGTTTTTAGATTTTGGAAGGGTCTTCATTTTTTTAAGTTTAGGAGATTTTAGGAGGTGTGTTCACCCTGTAATCTCAGAAAGATTATTTAGTACATTTGATAACAAAATTATCATAGAATCACTATAGAAAACACAGTTCAATGAACTCGTTTTCTAGAAAATCGTTTATAATAACTGGTATTTTGTAGTGCATTTGAACATCTAAATTCGGTCTAACTCGGAAAATATTTTTGCAGTAAAGGAATTATACAATGTTAAAACCGCTTAGATTTTCTACACTGGTATTTTGTGGTACCTGGAGATTTTTTTTCAAAAATACTAAAGCATGCCAGGCAAGATTTATAACATATAAAGCTACAATAAAAACATAAAAATAATATTAGTTGCATATTATGACCAAAATATATGGCCAATGCGAATTTCGGTGGTATTCTGCGGTACTTTTACCTGTAATGCAATTTGAAATCGACCATAAACCCGGTTATAGGCATGATGGTGTGACGGAAAGCTTTTTCAGAAAAAATCTAAATGCTTTATACGTTAAAAAATATGGCTTTTTATAAAATATGGATTTGTTTACTTTTGGTAATTTAAAATGATTTTTGGTTTTCAACAAAATAGAATAAACAATTATAACAAGAATACAAAGTATTTTACATATTATATATATAATCCCAAGACGCAACATGTGCGACAAAATTTAAAGTGAAAATAAAATAAAAAGCAGCTAATTGTGAATAAATAACGTAGATAAGATATCAAAACATGTATATTACAACAGTGAGAAAGATATGAAACTATTAGTTGTTTTAAAATGTGCTAAAACAACTAATATCACACTGATAAATATAATACAAGAAAACAAGTATAGTACAAGAGAAACAAATATAGTACAAGAGAAACAAATATAATATAATATAACAATAAAGATTTTTAAATAACGGTAACAATTTATTTTCTAAATATATACATGCATATCTTTGAAAGTTAATATTTATCTATACACTTAGAAATGGAAATTCCCGCGGATTTTAAATTTAGTACTTTAAAAGTAGGACTGTTTTGCAGTTAACGTTTTCTAATCAATTAAAAGTGAGACTAATAATTAAATGGAATAAAAAAATAATTTAAAATGTGCGACAGTACAACACCTTCTTATGCTTTTATTAAAAAAATTTTTGCCAAGAAACATGAAATTTCAAAACGTTCACAATCACGCATCAAGGCCGAGACGAAGCAGCAATTTCTCCAACATTTCAAATTTTTGATCAGCAGAACTTCCGTAACAAAAGTCGGCCGATTGCATACCTGGTAGGGCGGAGTTGTGAACTTGAAATCGAATATCATCAATCACCGGGATGGAATCAGTTTCCTCGCGATTCTTGATCTCCGTCGCGTCGGCGAGAACCAGCTCACTAAACTCATCGCTATCGATAACCTAAAACGAATTTTGACGTTTTTTCATTTTGCTAACAACTTTTACAAGACCTTTGAAATTACCAAATCGGGAAAATTATACCACACCTTGATGTTCATTTGGCTAATTTTGCAGCTTTCGACCCTGTCCGTATCCCATTCTGGGGTTCGTGACATATAAGTTGTTAAGGCATACTTTGAAGGAGCATACATATGATGGAAAAATCCACTTTATAGGAGAAAGTGCAAGATATACCCTCGTAGGCGGGATAAGAACATGAATTTGGCGAGTAAATTATGTTTTCGAGTTTCCGTTACGTGACTTATGCGAGTCGTTTGCCCCCCTTATTTACAGAACAACAAAACTAACCTCGTGCAAATGATTAGCCATAAACTCACAACAAGACGTTTCCAAAGACGTTAAATTATACAGCCTCGACAGTTGATAGATGGCCACTACATTTTCACAATCCAACATGGCGGACAACTTATTAGCGCACTTCTTCTTTAGTGTAGGGAGTAAATACAAGGAAGATAAATGCAACAATTCCAAAATGGTTTCATCAGGTATCTATACAGAAAATAATATTTGAAAAACTTTTTATTAACACCGCGCCAGGCGGTCTAAAATAAAAATAAAAATCCCAAAATGTCTTGCTTTCTTTCTGGAATTTCCCTGTCCAAGATACCGAAAGAAGAAATAAAGCAATTAAAGAAAAGAGAAGAAGGAAAAGAAAATTTAAAACGAATGTCGCTGCTTGGAAGCACACGCAGTAACATTCTTTGTAACTTTCAAAAACTCTTCAAAGTCATTTCTCTGTAGAAAAATAAAAGAGACTAGGCGTCGGCCTGTGAAAGAAACACAGGTTTTGGATTTTCGTCTGACGTAAAAATATTTTCAGGGCATTGACTTTTCTTGCAGGCCTAGCACCACCTAGTTTTGACACACAAACAGGCAAAATACAACATGGTAAATACACTTACATCACATTGGTTTGTGTAAATAAACGTTGTTATGACGGCAAACGCTTCCGGTGTGACGTCATTTAGGGTGATTGTAGGTATATGACGTTGGTTATGCAGTGAGGATAATTCATTGAAGTGCGCGAGCGAGTTGAAATAATCACTTCGTCCACGAAAGAACAACTAAGAACAACGAGGACGTGTAATTTAAACAAATTATTTTCTAGATAGAAAGAACATTTAAACGTAGTGAAACTTTTAATAGTGAAATATTTTCTGTTCGAAATTAATACACACATTAGTATATGAATAAGTGTAACGATCAGTAAACATTTTTATGCCCCAGTTTTACACCTTTTTCAAGACTCTTTTGTTCTGGGTGTCTAAGTGTACGGTAGAACAAGGATTTTTTAAATAAAATTTAATTTTCGCGAAGTTGGCAAGTCTTAAAATTTCGCGAGAATTAAATTTCACGAATTTCGCGAAAAATAGGTTCAATGACATTTTGCTTCACAATTTATACCGTTATATATGTAGTTCTAAGCAAATTAGAATATAAATAATAGTTTAAACAAAAAAAAATAATCTAATTTTCGAGTGAATTAATTTTCTTCGTGAATTTTGAGAATATCGATTTTTCCAATAATTTTCGCGGCAACTAATTTTCGCAAAATTGAAAGGTTTGGGGATCAAATTTTAGGAGAAAACGCTAAAAACGTATACAGATCGTTCATATTTTAGATTTTGACAAGATTTTAGTAGGAAATAGGAAATGCTAATAATAAAGCCAATCTTTTTTGAAAACGTAATAAAATATACCGAAAAAACAACTGTACATTGCATAAAAAAACTTTAGGAGATTTTAGGAGGGCTCTAATTCGTTAGGTTATTTCGGAGATTTCAGGAGGTGTAGCCACCTTGCTATTGTGAGCACGAGTTTTAACCTTAAATGGCAAAGCTTCTGGAGAATGGTATTCATGCTTTTTCTTATAATGGAGAATGCAAGCTATGACGTAACAATTAAGGAAAATCATAATAAGGATAAAAAAAGCGCTTACTCACCTGATGGCCATAGAAAGTGTGTCCACTGACTTGAAAACAAATATCAGTGTAAGGAAAACTATTTGTTTCAGTAACATCAGTCTTTCCTTCTAAATCAATAAAAATGTTAAAATGAAGCACGGGGTCAAAATTACTGAAAAATAACAAATAGGATATAGGTGTTAAAAGTTTTATGTAGATCCTAACTATGACAAGGTATACAGTGGTTATCTCATTTTTTGGCGCACCGGAAGATTCGGAAAATTAACACCTCGGAAAATTTAAATTTATTAAAATCTGTGCAACAGATAGGTTTGCAAAACAGCGATATTATTTTTTTTGTTCCTCTGTGAAAAAATATCATTTTTATAAAAAATGATAACGTGTGTGGAGGGGGCTAATCACAGACTGATTAACATGGAGTAAAGTAGATTTGAAATTTTAGAATACCGTAAATCCTCTAATATACGTCTTCTTTTATAAGCCCCCTCTAATACACGCCCCCCCCAAAAAAAAAATATATTTAAATAACACCTTCTCTAATTGGATCCCCGTAGAAGGGGCGTTTAATAGAAATATATTCCAAGATATTACATATTAATATTATATGGACTTTTGTAAACTAAAACTAAAAATTGAACTTTTTTGAAAAAAAACCTCCCTTTTTTAAACGCCCCTTCAATAAACGCCCCCCCCCCCCCCTCAAATACTGAAAAATTAAATAAACGCCCCGATTGTTTATTAGAGTATTTATGGTATATAAATTTCAGATTTAAAACATTCTGACTTAATGTATTTTCTAACAGTAGATTCGTCCAGTAAAATTATTCCATAAACAAACCTGGGGACGAGTGTTGTTCAAACTCTGGCAATTCGATGAAAAATATATCGGGTAATTCCTCTGGATATCTCTAAATGATAACATGAGCAATTTATGAACTTCATGTATTCAGGATTGATTTGAAACGGAAGTAAGAAAGAGAAACAACAGATTTCCTTTAACATTATATTTTTGATATTTTTTGGATGAAAATGTATATATAAAAACTGGTATGTATTCTTTCATTTGATCATATTTTTCTATCAGTTATAAATTTGCCCATCCAATCATTCATAGAAAATTGTTGCTCTATCGATCAATCCTATCGGTCACAATAACTGTTGACCAATCAGATTTGCTCATGCTATCAATTTTAACTCCTATATAATGTTGATTATTCAAGGACATAAAAAGCAAATGATTTTGTCCAAAGAAAAAAATTACGTCTCTTGTGTATATATTATGGAGATTGTGATAAATTCGGGAATTATGTATATTAACCGGTAATTATGTCTTATAACAATAACCCCCTAACCCTTATAAAAGAAAATAGGCGAATACAATTTCCAATTGATCATATTTCCCGTCACATATACATGTTAGGACTAACAAACTTGTAACATTTATTGACCTGAAGATCACATAAGCATGTATATGTTATGGAGATTGTGATATATTCGGGAATTATGTATATAACCAGTTTTTATGCCAAATAACAATAATCTTAACCCTAACATAATCCTCAACTGATCATATTTCCGTAACATATACACCTAATAAATATTTATTAGGATGGGGTGTGGAAGCCACCAAAAAATTGGTACATTATGTAGGTTTAAATTCGGGGATTATGCATATTAACCGATTATTATACATAACAACAATAACCTTAACCCTTATACAGAACACCAGAGGGATATGCATAATCTTTAACTGATCATATTTCCGTAACATTACCCCTAAGAAATATTCATCAGCACGGTGTATGGAAATCGTTGTGTAGGTTAAATATTTGTCCTGCCTGAATCTAACATTCTTTAGAATTACCGAATAAATGCTCCGACAGCAAGGTAGACTAAAAGCTATAATAGACTAGACTATAAATCTTCCCTTGGTGTTCTCGTAGACTATAAACAGTACTTACTTTTATATTGATTCTTTGAGGAATACAATAATGCATTAAATACATGTAAGATTCACTTAAAGCTGAAGAATTGAACTCTGGCTGTATGCTCAATATAGACACATTATCTTTCATCATCTTTGGTTTGGTACCAGCTAAGAAAGAAAGGGTAGCGGTTCTGTTATAAGTAAGGCGTATATTTTCACCTACAGTTCGAAAGACAAAACTAGCTAGTTATCCTCTTTTCTTATGGAAAACAAACCATTAAAGGTTTTATTTAAGACTCTTAGACATCGTTCTTTGTATTTGTTGGTCACTCCTTATTATTATTATTATTATTATTTTTGAATATTTAAAAAACTGTTTTACAGACGAGTTCTGTGGCATCTACAAAAATAAAAAAAATAAAAAAAAATACAAATAGAAAAGTTAAAAATCTTTGTGCTTGGTGATCTGTGCTATAACAGCCTTTCTAATTCATGTCGGAACCCCGGCAATTGCCGAATTTTAGCAAAAACTCTTGATTCACGTCGGCAAATTTTTTGTTGACGTGTTTTTTTTTTAGTTTTAGTTTTATTTTTATTTTCTCTCTTCATATAACCGTTGTTCGTATATAAGAGCTTGCTATCGCAAAAGAAAGTATAAATTGTCGACGTGAAACACAAAATTGCCGACGTGAAGCAGGCAAATGATATGTCATGTCGGCAATTTTTGAAATAAACTGAAAAGGCTAGATAATACACACAGGTATACTTTCGACACACTCTATAATAAATAAGAAAACGATCTTACTATAAAAGTAACAATGTTTGTGTGCTTCATCCAGCTTCTTTTCCAATTCGAAGAGATGACATTGTCTACTCAATCTTTTTAAATCACTTATTTCACATATTGGAACATCAATACGGTCTAAAAGACATGGATGTAAACGTGTGATTCCATTATGATTTTAATTTGTTTGTTTTTTAAAAAAAAAATTTGATGTCTTTACTCTTTTTGCCTTGGTATGAGATATTTGATTTTTTTGTAAAAGTGCTGTTACAAGTAACTTTTCTTACTGTTACAAAATGTTGAGGAATATTTAGGTAACAGGGAAGGACCTACATTTTGCTATTATAAACAGCCAAATAAATTTCCTCAAACGGTGTGGTCACACTAACCTCATTAAATACTAACCTGTGTATACATACTGTAACATATATTGGAACGATGAAATCGTTACCTGAAAGATATTATATTTATAGTATTTAAAAACAGTTTTTATAGTATTTAAACTGTCCAACGGTTAGGCTGTGAATTATAAAAAAAAAATCCTAGTAAGAAATGTTCGATTGGAAATAATTTTTAACATTGTACTGCAAATGTTATGTTCTGTTCATGTCATCAATTAGGTATTGCCGACATTTTGGATTCACCTTAAACATGATACCCTTGTGCGTAGATCTTTTCAATCTTTTTTTTACTGTACATTAAACAAATAGTTTGCAAAAGACTGGAAAAAAAGGCCAATCAAATGGGTATTTTGCTTTTTTGCAATTTAATAATCCAATTATAAGCTTGTTACGATAGAGATATTCGACAGGAAAATTTAACCTTATCAGTGTAACAATAAAAATAACATATGATGCTTTATGAAGTAGAAAAAAACCAAAGAGACTTTATAGTTGTGGATATCATTACTTAGAAGAGAATACAGCATTTGGTGCAAAGTTTACATCAGAAGCTCTAATGAGTAATATGTGCTGTTCCAATACTTACGAGTTCGTGCTTGATATGGAGATATTTCTTACATTTCCATTTCGTTTCAAACATATTTAGGAAATACGTTGATCTTGATGCCAAAATAACTTTGTGCACAAAGAAATGACGACCATGGACAACAAAACAAAAGTCTTTGTAAGCTTGGTTGTCTAAACATCTAGGAAAATTTAAGTATTGAATATTAACAAATTTCATAGGGTATTTTTAATTTTTAGACTCGAGATAATAAAAGAGATAATGTATAGAAAGATATCACCAAATTAGCGAGAAATCAAAATTAATATAGGATTAGAAATTTTTACCAGAAGGAAAATTCGCTTGACATTTTTTACAAGCAAAAACTTTTGTGAATTGAGGAAAATATTTTTTTGAGCACAGCTGTGTCACTTGCAATAGCAGAATTTAAAAAAATAATTCTATTCCGATTTATTAGTGGAGGCCAAGGTTAAACGTTTCTGCTTTTAAAAGTAAATAATACCGCTTTCTTGCCAAAGATGCAAAAAATAATCGTAAGATTTCTAGATCTATATTAATTTAAAGGAAATGGCTATCCAATAACCCTCATGTAGAATTACTTCAAGGAATTCTTGCATTAAAAGAATTACTAAAATTCTACCGTGTATGATCTCTTTAAGAAACTCTCTTTAGCCGCTCCTTATTTGTATAAATTCAAGAAGGACACAAACACAGGAACAAAAGGTAATTTTTCATACTAAAAACTTAAGTAAGATAGTCTTAATCATGTCTATTAACAGTGTCTTTCCTCAAAGAAATTTGGAGAATTTTCACCTTGTGATTTTTTTAACCAGCTGTGCACCAACCTAACTTATACTCATGTAACTTAACTTATTTCATAAAAATTAAGCTTGTAAATTAGCCTTGTTTCACTCAATGCAAAAAATTAAATCATACACAAGGATGAATTGTTTATTATAAAAATAACTTGCCTATTAAAGAATCCAACATAATTGTCTCTTCGAATGCAATCTTTAGTTATTGCTCTATAATCTTTTAGAATCTCCCTAATCTTTTGAGTTGGTGCTGCATACAGACAACGTTCTCCTGCAAATGTGTTGGCTTGACATTTTGCCCCTAAAATATTAGTCCAAGAACATATTTATGCGTTCCTCAAAACTGCATTCGAAAGAAAAATCGGCATGACTGTGTATATCAGACTTTCTAATACAGGATTTAACAATTGCTGGCAAAGAAATTGTTTTCCACTTATATCCACATAAAATTACGCCATCTTCACGTTTTGTATTCATAAAAAGTTATTTTAGATACTGAAGATGGCAAGCTAAAAATCCTTTCACTTTTTAATTAGGTGTCTAAAACGAATAAATATAAAAAAATAATCATACCGTTTTGTAACAAGTATTCCACAGTTTTTTCATGACCACACAAACATGCATAATAACTATGAAATACAAATACATAATGTTATGAATAATATCTGGCTAATATAGAATAGAATAATATCTGGCTAAAATACTCTGCTTGAAAATATTCAAAATGTCACAAACAATGCATAAAGAAACGT
Source organism: Hydractinia echinata (assembly GCA_030067915.1). Taxonomy (NCBI): domain Eukaryota; kingdom Metazoa; phylum Cnidaria; class Hydrozoa; order Anthoathecata; family Hydractiniidae; genus Hydractinia; species Hydractinia echinata. The sequence goes on along the minus strand of JASGCC010000035.1, from coordinate 568,821 downwards.
GGGCAACGAAAGTATTATAGACCCTTTTGGATAACGTTAGAGCTAAATTTGTGTTTTTATTTAAATTAATGCAACTACATAAAAATCGCATCACTGTCAAAACAAGATTAAAATGTTTTAGTAGGAATATAATATAATTGTCTTCGTCAACAGGTCACTTTCTAGTTATTACTGAATCAAGCACTTCATATTTGAGTTGGAAATATCAACTTACAGTGGAGTACTGTCCCATTGATCACATATATTCAATTCAATATCACCATCTTCAATGAGCTGCCTAAGAAAGAAAAGAATAAAAAAGAAGTTTAATACACAGGTAACATGTTTTGAGACTTTGAACTCATATTATGGCATCAAAGCTTGAAGCTGTAGTTCTACACTGTGATCAAACTTTCCTCAGTATGTCATAGAGATTTTTTATACAGTGTATAAACAAATTAAAAAATTTCTATGCCATAGTTTATCAGTGCAATATTACGGCCTACTTACAAAAAAATAGGAAAAGGCCAAATTGCAAAACAAGTCACATATGCTTATGCAGTATGCTATAGGTAAAACACAGATGACCAGATTCACAGTCCAAAAAGTGGTCAAAAAGGGTTATAGGAATTCAGCAAACTGGTTTCAGTAATAATAAGCATAAAAAAAAATATCTCGAATCAATTTAGCTCTTTGATGCAGAGCAGTATGGTTAGTTTTAATAATTATTAATTAATAGACAAAATAAATAGCAAAATGACTGTCAAAGCCTTCAAAAATATGGGAATGCAATATATGTAATCTACTGAAAAAAGGTATACCTTGAACACAATACAACGATGTATTTTTATCTGTTTATGGTCTGATATTTGAAGGGTTATTACTAAGAACATTTGATTCATTTTCATGGTCTGGGGCCAGTATGTTGTTACAAGGGATACTTGTCTGACTTTCCCAGACTATTATGTTATTTATTTACAAAATCGAGCTCAATCAAAATTAAAGACCAGAATAAAGTCCAGGAATTTTTTGAGTTTATGGAATAGAAGTGCTGCACACTTGGAAGAGAAGTGTTTCAAACGAAAGAGAAATTATCAGAGGAAAGAAGAGAAGTGTTACTGGTAAGACAAGAAGTGAGCCATAGGGGCCATCAAATTATGACTTTAAAAATTAAAAATACAACAATTTTGTGTTCTTGACTGTTCTTGACCATTAGACTAGCAAAGAAGTCTGTAGTGTCATGCTAGCATAATAGTTAAATGCAGATCCCTTTTTAGTCCTACAGAGACAAAAATAAGCTAAAAAACCCATTTCATAGTGATTAGACACATGTAAAATGATATATATTATATAGGTGAACAAAAAGTTAAATACTGTATTTGCACGCCATATGCTCACTAACTTATTATGTCATGCAATTGCCTATTAAAAAATTCTAATGGCAGAGAGAGTTGATGCACACAAAACTCTATAGGCATTCTTGATTAAGCCTGGACACTACATCTACACCCCTTAGATTTTCGGATTTTCCAAAACAAAAGAGAAAAAATATGGAATTCTAACCAGTGATATAATTACATAGTTATGGAGAAAACTAAGTGCAAATACATTACTTACTTCAGTTTATTTACTTTTCCTCTTCGACAATAATTAAACAAAGCTTTAATGTTTGTTTTTTCCATGACTGCTGCATCAGTATTTCATGTATATTATGCCTAAATATATATACATAATATAGAGTAAAGTAAATTGTTTTTTCTTCTACATACATAATGCAAATCTCTATAATAATAGCCGTTGTCTGTCTGTCGGCCAAAACCTGGTCATGCCAAACCACACACTAAATATTTAAGCTAAAAATAACAAATGTGATATATTTTTATCATGGATTTTCTATGTGCTAACAGTTAGTATGTCTTATATTGATAGAAAAGCAACATTACTCAACAATTTTGCTATAAACATTATACCCATGTTTTTATAGAAAAACAACCAAGTCAGAGTCTCGATTTTCTTATTGTCAAAAAAATAAGAAAATTCATTCTTTTAAGGGCCAACAACTGAATTTGTAATTTAAGCAGTTAGCTCAACTTTAACCATGGCAAGTGCATCCTATTTTTTGTTTATGTGTGCACAGATAATAGAACTAGTGTGGAAATTAGGGTTTTAAAAAAAATAACAACTCTATTATTTTGCTCTTTTGTGGGGTTTGAGCTGATCTTTCCTTTCCTAATCATTTCAAATGTTTACCTCTTGATTGCTTAAGAATTAGTAAAAAACTCCTATAAAAACAACGGAAATGTATATTCGTACTACGCACTTTAATATGGTGCGTACGTATATGTTCATCCGCTATTCATACGTAAAGTGCGTATTAATAGTGCGTAGCGCTATTCGTACGTAATGTATGACATATTTATGCGGGAATAAAGGAAACACACACCCTAACCCTAAAGCACTTTACATACGAATAGCGGATGAACATATACGTACGCAAAAGTGCGTACGAATATACACTACGAAAAACCACACAGGATAGGAAAAGTTTTTCGTCAAAATATTATTTTGTTGTCACTGAGTTTTAAACAAAAGAAGAACAGACTCAAAGAAGAGTGTATTAATTCAAATTTGTTTCTAGGTGATATTGTTTAAGGCCTGGTTAAATGGTGATATATTAAAGTGTATGTGCTGGAAGTCCATGTTCTATAGCTACAACCCAAAGGTGCTCAAGCTCAGTAGTAGCAGTGGTAGATTATTGGCCAGTTGGGCCAAAAATTCAGAGATTTCTATAGCTCAAATGGGAACTTTAATCACTCTAAAACTACCTTGAAATTACATAACCACACAAAATAAATCACTATTAGCCAAAGGAACATGGACAACTTGTCTGTAAGAATTTGTGTGCAAGTCAATGCTGCAGATTTAGCCTGGATAATTGATAAAGCGAATGCTAAATTGCTACTGATATTATGGATAGCTAAAGACCTTAAAAATGTAGTAGACGCACAGTCCTATCTAGTAATTTTACAACAAATCAGTGCGTTTGACTATAGCTAGCTAGCTGTCTGAAACAAGCTAACTGCGTTATAATACATAGAAGTGTGCTAAACAAAGAATAACTAAAAAAATGAAAACGCATTAATAGGTATAGGGAAAAAACTGTCAGTTCAGTCAGTGCAAACTTTCACATTTCGCTCATGAGCTAAATTTTTTGCAAGTTTTTTTTGTGGTTTGTTTACATATTTTTACGCATGCGTACTTAGTTTGGATCTACAATTTCCGCCCCTTTGCCGCTCTTGTTTATGAACTGGCGCTAATTCTTCACGCCTCCATTTTTCTCCTCCTAGCCCTAGTGCTTCGATTACTTTGTTGTGTTTATTCGGATGCGTTTTAAAAAAAAGTCTTTCACCTGAAGACTTTGTGAAATTAAAGCCTGGTTATTTAAAATTTGATCTTGCTCCAAAAGACAGTAACCTGTTTTAACTGGAAAGTGCAAGTCATTTGAAGATTGGACGACCGATGTAAAAAAAAAGACGAACCTGGCCTCTTTTCACACTTTTCTTCGACACAATAAAGAAGTTACGCGCACTCTGTTCGTTGTTGCAACGAATCTAAACTTGACATGGTAGATTTATTACTAAAATCTGATAAAGACACAAAAAATAATTTTTGAATACCCAGAAGATACAGTCCGGTTGAGCAACGCCTATCACCTTTAAACAAAGTCACTAATCATCATAATATTGACCTTTATTAGGCTGTGACTCTCCGGACCAAGTCAAAAGATGAACCAGAGAAACTATGGTTGGAATTCAGTTAACCAACAGCCTCTTTCTTAACAAAAAGTTAGAAAAAAAGAATAATCAATTTAACAGATTATCGTGCAAAAAGGGATTATAAGTGAAAATTGGTATTGTGGAGTGTGAAAAAACAGAAGAAGCCAATAAATACTCATAATTTTTTAAAAGACCCCTAGGAAGGAGGATGAGAAAAAAATTAATTAGACGAAATGAAAGTGTTTTGTTCCAATTCGATCTGATACTTGTGATCTGAATTTTGATTGTTTGAAATACTCTGCATTATTAAGGACTATATGGTTAAAGAAGCTCTTGAATACAAAAAAATTACGCATGCTTTAAACTTAGTTGCTTAATAATAGAGTTTTTGATTTCTGAAAACAATGGCAATGAAAAAGCTGAAAATATCGCTTTCTGCTGATCAAATAAATTTGGCGAACAAATTAAAAAAATTATTCTTATAATTTAAGTCTTGCATTTTTGACGTAGTTCCAGTAGTTTTTAATTACCATTGAGATTTTACAGATAAAACTTGTTGTTCAGTGTGTTTTATCACTCTGTACAGATTTTCAGCAAAAATACCTGATTTGAAAGATCGGGAATTTATGATCTCAGTTGTCAATTGAACATTTGATTGTGATTGTGCTATTAGATAGTTCTTAATAGTTGTTATTGATAGCAACTTAAAATAAAGTAAAAGGGATGGATATATTGCGGAGTAACACTCCTTTCTAATCAGGACAATTAGAGAGTCACTTTCGAGTGAAAATACAGTTGCGGAAGGCAAATGACCAATAGAAATCGCAAAATGTAACTCGAATACAATGCTCAGCAAGATTTTTATCTTATTTATCGACACATTGAAAATACGAAGGCAATGCATTGCTGGATAGAAGCACTAACAATTTCACTTTTGAAGTCACTTTAGACCAACCTCGTCCCCAGGGTCTTGTGGCCCCTGAGCCGTTATTACGGAGTAGCCATCGCCGCTATCAACTTCAACAACAAATGCCCTGGAAACGAGGTTGATTTTAGATTTTATTCAAGAAAATGATGATTGGGCTCAACATGGCTATTGTACCCCTACTATGCTGACATAGAACGAGAGCCATTTACTGGTCTAGGTTTGTTTAAACTCTGAGAATGCCCAGTTCAAAAGGCGATCAATTTCGCCATCCATTGAAGGCGGCCGCAAATCGGGACTAACATTTGGGCCAACATCGGTCGCCAACATTTGTGTTGGCCAACATGCTATCTCCAGTTGTTGTGGCAATATGGTGGCGAAGAAAAAAATGTTGGCCAACATTTATATTTTTTTATAAAAAAACTGTTGCCCAGCAGTATTGGTATATTCTGTATGTTCCTATGATTTGCTATTATACCCATATACCCAACATTTTAACTAATATTTTAAAAATTTCGAACGTGTTTTCGAATTCTTTTTTACATTTTCGAATGTTCCTGTTCGAATGTATATGATTTATGTAGGAAAAAGTCAAATACTCCAGCTGGAAAACAAATATTCGAATGGGACGATGATGTTGTCGAGAGTGGCTTATTGATTCATTTAAAGAACGGCCTTGTCTATGAGATATATCAGATCGAAACTATTCAAAAAAAAATATAAAGGAAAAAGCACTCTATGATACAACAAAAGAATTAAACATCGCGATTAAAAATCATACGATCAAAAGCCAAGGCCAGCATAAATGCGGCAGCTATCTGTTCCGCCATGTTGAAAAAAGGTAACGAATGAAATGTTGTGTTTGCCGCCGACATGTTGTCAATGTTTTTATTGGCTGAAATGTTGGTGAAAATGTTGGCTTAACATATTGTCTTGAGTTTGCGGCCGCCTAAACATTGCTTTTTATCAATTTAAAAGCTTGTTACTGAGTTTCTCAAGCATGTTTTTACATTTTATTTGAGAGTATTACAGCTTCGCTTTCCATGGTCACTTCTTCAAGTCTCATTCCTTTGCTCTTGGTTAAGTCTTTGATCGTATATAAAAATGGTGTGATATATTTGTTTCTGTTTAGAATTTTTTGTTGTACGTTTTTCACAGATATGAAAGGACATAAAGATTTAACAATTTCAAAAATTATATATCTAGCTAGCTACCACAAATCTTTCTCAAATTGGAGCAATTGGAGAACACGAGACAGGCTATATAGAAATTGACTGGGCTTTACATCACCAGCATCATCGAATAACAAAACATTGCTTTCTAAATATGCAAACCTGCACATAAAAATTTTAATAAATAAAGAAAATTGTACAAAAAATATTTTCTAGAAATATGTTTGTGTTTCATCAAAATGGAAATACCATTACTATTATAATGTATAAATTTATATTATTGGTACAAATTAGGCCCGTTCATACCCATCGTCCTATTTTCTTCTTCGTGTTTAGCTATTATAGCTGTTATAGGTATTAACTGACCAAGATTGTTTGAAAAATGTTTCTCAAAGCGTTCCCAATTACCTGAAAAGTCATGCTCAAATAGATCGACTATTTTTTTCCATCTTGATATTTTGCTTTGTTGGACAGCTTTCTGCTGTGGACTCCATTGCTTTACAGGAGGTATTTTGTTTAAGCCGTGATACCATAACTGCAATACATCTTTAGCGCTAACCTTTCTACCGTTAATTTTTCGCGGAAGTAAATAAAGTGCGTCTGTACTTTGCGAGATAGTCCTATGGTGCGAGAAATCGAAAGTCATGGAACTTGCAGAAGTCGAGCTTAACGTGTTCGTCTCGACAGTATGCTGCTCTTGAAACGCTTGATTAAATTTTGAGAATACGTCCTCGAAACTCATTGGTTGTCCATCTTCTTTAACGCATGCGTCGTTAAACGCATTCATGTCACGTTTGAATGTTTGATCATAAATAAAAAACAATTTCTCAATATCTGTTATGAACTCTCTTTGGCTATCTTTCTGTTCACGAGTCCAGGTTTTGATTGGTGGAAAGTCTGTAAAGCCTTTATCCCAAAACCGGATGAGATCAGCTAACGATGCAGAAGTCGGTATCGTATAAACTTCGTTAAATGAGTCACTCTTACTTCTCATGTCACTTTCATTTACCTCACTTTCGGAATTACTTGGTGAGGACTGCCCATCAAATGAGTAACCACTACTCTTTGACGACAATTGCTGTCCAAAAGGATGGAAACTAGATTTATCAACTTCAGCCGCCACATAATCTTCGTCTACCACTTCCACTTTTGGTGTAACAGTCAACTCTTTCGTGTCAACTTCCGATGTTTTTTCTTTCTCAGTGAGACTCTTTTTCTCCAGCAGGGAAGGAGGCGAAGTACTTTTTCGTATTAAAGATGGAGGACCAGGTAACGAATGTCCTTCAATGTGGAATTTATTACTAATTTTATTGGCTATTTCATCTTCTTCTGATTGGCTATCAATACTGCGTTTTAGATTTCGTCCTCCTGTGTGTGTAGGAGTCCCGGGTAGAGTTGATACAGTCATTAACTTACTGGTGATGTTCAGCTCATCCCCGTATATTGTCTCAAATTTAGTGGTGATGGCCGCCACTGGGAGTAGGCAGCCATGACTGTCAGTGTATATTTCTTCAAATTTCCTCATGTCGCTATGACATTGATATTTAAAAATGTCGACTATTTTTTTCCAACGAGAGATTTTACTTTGCTGTTTGAATTTTTGAGCCTTGGTCCAGAGTTTGATTGGAGGTATGTCTCCCATTCCATGCTCCCAAAGTTGGATAACATCTTTAGCAGACACTTTCCGTCCGTTGATTTTGCGTGGTAGAATGTAAACTTTGGTGCTGTTGGGATCATGTGGAGTATCTGCTTGATCTTCGACCTCTCGCGAATGTAAAAACATTTCGCAGCTGGCAGTAACATCGGGACATAAACCGGCAACATGGGATGCAGTCATCATTTTTCCTTTTGAGTCTGTAAACTGTGAAATAAAACGACCAATGTCACCGTGACATGACACGCGAAATAAGTGATACACCCGAAACCATTCTTCTAATTTATTTCGGTGTCGTAACTTTTGCTCTGGCGGCCAACTAATAATCGGTGGAATATCGTTCATTCCTCGTTGCCAAAGCAGTATAATTTCCGCGATATTAATATCATCGGCGATAGACTGGAATGATCCAGTATTTGAGTCCCTGTGTATCACTATAGCATTATCAGAACTTGAACGAACTCTTTCGGATCGAGACGAGTTTGAAACAGGTGAGTCACTTGAATAATGTGAGTCATGATCTGATTTCGATAAAACTTCGTAGGGAAAGGTTCTTGGTCTAGACAGGCGCGATTCGTTCTCGTGTTCGTGTAGAACTCTTTCATCGTGCCTTCCATACGTCACACTTGAATGTGGTTGCGCCATATTTTCGCGTTCCTGCATATTCTCAGGATAATTTATACTACGCTCGTAATAACTTGGAATCTCCCTCGTTTCCACTCGATCATGTGGTGTTGCTAGTCTTTCTCTAGGCAACCGCTCTCCTCCACGTTGTTCATAACGTTCATAATTTAAGCGCTCCAACTCTCTCCTCTCATACGATAATAAAGTTTGTTTTAAATGTCGCACTTCGTCCACTAACCAGTCCACCTTCCGCGAAAGCTCTGCAAAGGCTGACATGTCCACGCAACTTCGCTCGTTCCCTAGAGAAGAATAACCCAAAAAGTAAAATATACGAAAATAAACGAAATATAAACGAAAATAAAACGAGAAACTACATATAGTTGACTCGATTTTTAAAAGGTCCATGCTGTCTGTGCGCATGTGCATGCACGCATTGCATTATGCTATCATTGTTTGCACGAGCTTAAAACTGTTGACTTGACTGTTGTAGTAGAAAACACCCGTACTAAATTTACGCCCCAAACATTGTAATCGCAAAGTTTAGTCTTTGTAAGTTATACTTTTTAACTTGGTTTAAAAAAAATATCAGGGAAGACTAGGAAAACTTCCATGTTTTAAGGTCTGTTTACACACACCCATTCGTAAAATGCGCCGCGACTACTTCGTCAATATTTTTAAGGCACAGAAATAAACAATGACGTAAGATACGCATGCAAATATGGAAGGTAAGCGGCGTTATTCTGACAATGCGCATGCAGTTAAAGTCGCGGCGATTTTAACAGGCGGAGGCAAAACGTTGCTGTATGGAAAACAGCCTTTTAAATTAAACTGAGTCTTGATATTATACTAGGTCACTTGAACTCAATATGTGTTGCTAAAAATAAATATATGCGTATAGTACAGAAAAAACTCTTAATTTATAACCAGTATTTTGTTGGGTCAAAATAAATGCGCGCGGCTTTAATTCCTTTCCGCGCAAAGTGAATAATCTGCTGACGAGCGCACCCGTGGAATTATTTTACGGGTTAACGACTTATCTTATATATTAATACCGAGTAGTGACGAGCGAATTCGAGTGACATTTTTCACGAACTAGCTACTAGTCTGTTATTCGTAAAGTGTGGCGTTTCTGGCGGTCTCGGAAGAATGATTTTAGAATGATTTTAGTTCCAGTGCTTTCAAGAAAATGAAAAAATATATATTTAAACACGGGTCATACCAGAAACAAAATATCAAATCAGTTTGTTGTGCATAATTTTAATGTTCAAGATGCGGACGAACGCTAGGAGAAAGACTGCCACAAGGAGTGTGACCACAAAGATTAAATGGAAAACTGAATAAACGTTCATCAAAATAAGAACTGGTTTTAAACACGGTAAATCATTTCTTACTGAAAAAAATAATTTTAAAAGCAAACAACAAAAATAGCGCTGTTGTCCAAATAATAGCACATGCGCAGTAACAACACCATTATTCTACACACAATGAGGATATGTTGTTAGTTAAAATCTATATTATAATGTCCGTACACGTCTGTCGGTCTGTCACGCTAAATGGTAACCGCAGTAGTGAGACACACGAATTGCGGTAAATAAAGGACGGGCGAACACTAGTAGCGTTAAAAAATCTTTTTATGACGATGAACTAAGTCGCATTTTTAAAATGTATACACGATTTTTTTGTTATAAGCAAATGAACTGGATTTGAAAAAAAATATGCAACTTCAGTTCTGTACAAATATAAGCACAAATAACACAAAAAAATTTATTTGTTGCGAAAATAGAAAGAGACACGTTTTCAAAACAAAGGAAATAAAATTCCAAAAAAACTACAATAACTTATTTGTTGCACACTTCAGTTTATTTTCAAGAACTTTCTTTTGCCAAAAATATGACTTATTTTTTTCTTTTCACACTTCTTACATAAATTACGAAAATTGGTTAAAATTTAAGACACCATTAAGTAACTTCGGATCTAGATATTGACTAAATAATTACTTATTTTATTGCTTGATCAAGTTTGCTTATAAAAAAAATTCGGGTAATAAGTATATATTTATTTTCCCGGGGTTTCTGAGTGCGCACGTGTTCTTATTAGAACCTAGTTCTTTTATATAAATAAAAAAAAAAGTGATGTGTTTATTGATTTTGGTGAATTTGGCGCTTTATTTCAATTTATTTTGTTGCAGAAATTATTTTTCGCGAGTCTTGTCAATTTCGGAAATGTTTATCTCGCAAAAATTGATTCCTCTAAAGAGAACCTAATTGGTGAAAGCAAATATACAGAATTTTGATGATAAGGCTAAAACTTTTTATAAAAGCTGTTGTTAAACATAAAAATACTTACCAGATTGTGTGGTTCTTTCTCTCTCTTCATAACTTCGAATAAAATTGTGATTCTTGTACGGTAACATAACGGAATGATCCTCAAAAAAATCTCTCAGTGTGGTATAATGTTCGCGCATCTTTCGTTACATTAAGAAGAACACAGGAAACGTCTAGAAAAAAATTACTTTCAATAACTTCAACAATGAATTATTTTTTTTTAACTGCCTACGAAACTAGAAGTAAAAGGTTGAAATTCCTGTGTGCATTTCAAGCAGTGTGAAAAACAGTTGATGTGCAGAAAATAGACATGCGGAAGATGATTTCTCTATTTTCTGGATAAATAATTCAGCATTTTCTGTTTCGAAATGCACTTTCGAATTTTTTTTTTTTTTAAGTTAGGCATAATGAAAAAGTATAATAATTAATAATCAAATAACTAACGCTTAATTCATATTTTGCGAATATTTACTTTTCTCATAAATAAATAAATGAATCATTTTAATTAAAAAAAAGTAATAATAATAAAAAAATAATAGCAGATTCAAAATCAAATTTTCATTCTTTACTCAGTTATTTATGTTAAATTTAATGTTAAAAAGATAAATTAGTTTGAGTAATCGATAAATCAGTATAAATAATCCATAAATCAGTTGTAGTAATCGATAAGTCAGTTTCATAATGCAAGGAAACAGGTTAATACATCGCATTACATCAATTGTCGTCGAGTCAGTTTGTAATGACGAGGCGGATCGGCACAACGAACTGATTACTTGTTTGCCGAAACTCATTTGATTAGACATTATTGATTAGCTTACTTGACAAACTGATTCAAGGATTTATGCTGGCCTTCCCGACTGGGTAATTTCAAATTATGGCATTGATGCCCCTTCATATTTATATTGACAATTTATTCAACTAACAAACTAAGCTCATTATCTCGGTGAGACTACTGGTCTAGGTCAGCAGTCTGCGTTTTCAAGTTTTGCTTGCCGTGTGTTGCTATAGTTACAACACTGTAGTAAACTTTCAATCTTGTTTTTCAATATACACGTAGAAATCAGTGGTAAGGTTGTAGTAGCTACTGGAAGTTTCTTAATTTTTTCGGCATATATATTCGATATAACGAATGAAATTGACATCGACTTGTATGTTAATCAATTTGGTGTAGACAAATTGAGCGAAAAAGTTTGCTTGTAAAAGTCAAGTACTTGTTGTTTAGAAAATGATTGCTTATCTAAAAAAAAGAAGGAAAGAAGGCAGTCCTATGAAAGTATGTTATCTTTAATTTCCGTTGGCATCAATTGCTCTTAAATGTCTTCTTTGTTCAGAATTAGCTACCCTGTTTTAAAAATAGAATAATAAAAAAAATATACAAAAAACAGTTGGACTATAGTCCAATGTTCTGTTTACAGTTTTTGGTTGTAGGCGTTTTTAATTTAATTTTATTCCTTTTTATATTCAAGCCTAAGCCAGTATGAAATAACTACATAAAGAATATATAATAATATATAAATCAGGTATAAAAATTAGAATAAGTTAGAAGGGAATTCTACTTAAATTTGGAAATTCATATAAATAGATTTTTTCCTTTTAAGGATAGTTAAATGTGGTTTTTAGGGTTTTTGTTGCTATAGATGAATCATTAGATCAGAAAGTTATTTTAAAATCTAACTGCTTCATATAATCGAGTCAGATATTAACAGGCTGTAGCGCCACATTTGCTTAGGTTAAAGTACCACTTGAAAGTAATTCTCAATCCTTAGCACCACTTAAAACAACTAGAGACGAGGGAAAATATACCGTAATTCTTATTTCTTAATAGCTATAAAATAAAATATCGGTCACAAGATTGGGTTGCCTTCATAAAATACTTTGTACACTTTAGCTATCGTAGTTACACTTTTATTAGTATACAAAATATTTTCACAGCGGCTTTTACCATGTAGATTTCCCGCCGTTACTGTGAACATACCACAAAGCATTACTGCGTTTACCTACCGCAAAGCATCGATGGTAACATCAACAACAAATCATTATAGCCAAAAAAAAAATATCTCAACTTACCAAACAAATATGAATGGCGAAGCTGATTTGTGCAAATGAGATTTTTTTAGCACTTTTGCCATCTCTGGTTGAGAAGCATTAGTCAGAAATGGGAAGTCAACGGAATAAAAACATAGACCACGTCAAGAGGAATACAGAACAGTGTCGTCTTTGTTTTAATATCCTTTGTGACGTCATAAATGACAGTGGACAACTTGTCAACGCTTTAGATTAGCGATAGGCATACTCTCAATTTTGTGGATATTTTAAACAGGTTATTTGGTTAGAGCTGACAGTTGTTTATTTTTGAAAGTCATCTCGAAATGTCGCGGTACGTCAAAACGAGATGATCAAAACACGATGTTGTAATTTACATTGGTAAGTGAATTGACGCAAAATAAATGAACATTTGAATTATTTAATGTGCATTCTGCGGAGTTTCTGAAAACCACTTTTGTCTGTAATATATTAGTAATTAATTTACATGGAATTTAAAGCACACACAAGTGTTGAAGCCTGACAGGCTTATATGCTCCTAAGAACAGTTTGAAAATATCATTTTTATATAAAGTTACGTAATTTTTACCTTATTTATTTTTGAGGTGGAGTTTATAGAGCTAGGAAAGAAACTTGTCATGCTACGTGTTTAATCCTATCAAAATCCAAATAATTTTGGAAAATCATTTTTTTTCTCATAACTGCAAAAACACGATCACGACGATGAAAGTATGCTCAAAATAGTTATCATACAGATTCATCATTATATAGCAATTAAATGTAAAAATTATAATATAAAACAATGACAACTGTCATTAGTACTTAATTAATGTTATAGGGATATGTTATTTCAAATCAAGGGTGTTGGAAATTTAAGAAAAAAGAAAAAAAAGAAAAAAATTATGTGCCACGTAGCATATATTTTCACGTTATATCAGAGGATTTCACAAATTTTAATGTAAATTTAACAACTGCATAATTTTATTAATTATTCATCAATTATTTTTTTTAACTATTATTATACCTGTATATAAAAAAAAACATGTGACATCATACTGGTTCATTGAGTAATAAATCAATCAATCAAATTAACCTCCTGAGAATTGTTTCCATGGGAGTGAATGTTCATAAAAATAATTTTTGAATTCTGCCTAACTTGAAAATGTCAAGGTTATTGGACACTGATTGTTTTGCTTTACCCTTATAGATTTAAAGTGTAAAAAAAAACAAGAACGATAAAAAGACGTTTTAGAACTGGTGGTAACTGGTAGTCCCTTACAACGAGTCCTTTACAACGAGTCCCTCACCACGAGTCCTTTACAACGAGTCCCTCACCACGAGTCCCTTACAACGAGTCCCTTACCACGAACAAACCAAACCGTGAGGGAAGAAAACTTGATCCTGATTTTTGTTTCAGATTTCTTGATTTTTTTTTTCATTTAAAATTCTTGTGATTGTTCATTGGGCTGAGCATGCTCTTGATTTTTTAACTGGTACTAAGACTCGATGTTCTTTTAACGTGAATTCATATAAGGAGTAATCGTCTAGCATTTCTTAAATCACGCCTTTGCAAAAATGTCCAGCCTCGTCGCTGGAAAGAGGCTAGGTTCGTAAAATACAATAAATAAAGGAATAAAGGAATAAATAAATTAAAAATATATGTGAAAAAATATATATGTGAGAAAATATAATACCTGGTCTTAAAACGTGTGTATTGAAAGTGCGTTGAGAGAATACCATCGTTGTTTTCACACACCTCTCAAAATATATAGCATTGATATCTATATTTAGCAGACTTTATGAATACAACGGAGATGTTATAAAGAGATCTTTATCAATACCACCAACCAGGGTGACTATTATAGCGCTGCATAAAAGGGCTTTCTATGCAGTAAAAAACAATTTAAAATGACTTTTAATTATAGATCTATAATTAGATATGCGCTTAAAAATGAAAGTTAATTCTGGAAGCTTTTTCTAAAAAAAGGGATTTGCATTCATAAATTAAAAGAAGGACATAACTTTTGGTTTTATCTTAATCATAGTTCAAAGAGAAAATGCGTTCGCCAAGGCAACGCGATAGCGAGTAACACCACATCTTAGCGACGAATTAACATGTAGAACTGACAATGGTTGTTTGACGGCTTTGTGGAAAGTCTTGCATCAAACAGAGGCTGCTGTGTTGTTATCTCGTTGTGACGGCAACCATTTTATGGAAGCAGTTAGGATATTTATGTATTTTTAATCGAACATCTCGAGTTTCTTTGTGTGTGTGACACGCAACTTTAATATCAAATCTGTTCTGAGAATAATAAAGAATATAGTTCTAGGTTGCAACGAATAAATCGACAGAAGAGAGAAAAATGCGTCATACTTCCACAGAAAAAATAGATTGCGGCTTTATTTTATCATTACTGTTAAATTTCTACTTTTTTCCTCTTTGACTATATATTTGAAAAATTCCAATCAAAGCAAAATCGAATTAAAATTAATTAAGCTGTTTCGTTAAATATCATATTTTCCGCTATACGCTATCTCCTTTAGGCGTTTCTGTGAGTGTTTTTTGAATTCTGAATGACGAAACAAATCGAAGCTACTGACAAAAACAGTCATTGTTTTGTCACTTATATTTCCACACTAAAAGTCAGCTGAGTTAAGACCTCGCTAAGAAAGGACACAAGCCAATAAAGCTTATAAATCACTAGCCAGATCTCTAACCAAAACTTATGCAATTTTTTTAAAGACTATTGAAAACCATAACAATCTTAATTAAGATTATTTCTAAGTTATAAGTTAGTTTCTGTTTTCAAGATTGCTTTAGATTGAGTTAACTTATCGATCATCATTCTGTTGCAAAACATATTAAGATGATATAAAATTTAGACAATTTAAACAGTATTTCTCCATCGTAACATCAGAATTACCATAAAAAATCACCACCTACTTTCTGGATACCATTTCTGTCAACAATGTTTTTGTTTACATTAAGATAATGTGTAAACAGTAAATTAAAACGATAATCAACCCTCAAATTCAAAACAGTGAGCAAAAATAGATTAGAAACCCGATTGGTTAAAGTTTGGAGACAAGACTAAGGAGACATTCCTTAAACCCCTATTGTTATAATAAGTAATTTCTTGAAAGCAGACGTTACTACTCGTATATAAATATGTTCTTCATAAATATGTCTTTCTTTTTGTCCTTCAGAATATTGCGGAATTATCGCAAATGTAATTCTCTGCGAACGTGGTGATTAACTCCAAAAGGTTTAAGTGATGATCAATCAGAACGCAATGTTTTCAGAAACGATGTTTATTTACAACTCTTTTAGAAATTGCTCTCCCTGTTCATTTCTTACTAGCAAAATAATAGCTTACTGTTTAAAGTTTATTTGCCGTGAAAAAACAAGTTATTTCATATGAAAGCTTGGAAAGTTGTCTAATAAATTGGTATTTTTTTTCGAAAATCTTTGTTGGTTCTCGCGATTTTTTAATTAGAAGTTTCACTAATTATGCGTGAGCTGTGAGTAATGTTTTGTATTTAACAGTTTTGTCAAAATATATAGGGATAAAAAAGGTTAATAGCTGATAATTACAATTATGCTCGATAACAGCAGTTGGGTGTTTTAGAGCTAGTTGATGACTTAATTTTGCGCAATTAGCAAGACGTTTAAGACCTATATCTCGAGTGATGAAGACTTTGCAAAAAAATAAGATGATTCCTAGACAGTTTTTAAAGTTCTTTCTTACAAACACGTTTTTTCGCGGTATGTAAGCTTTAAGACAAATGCAAATTTTTTGGGACCAAAAAAAAAATCCCTAATTCAAGCTCGAAGCGTTTGGGTTTTAAAGTTCTATGGGCTTCACCAAAAAAACATCTCAATTTTCAAAATTTTATTCACACCAGTAACTTGCTACGATACATAATTGTGAAAATTATTTACTTGAATAAGCTCACATCAGGGCTGTAGTAGTCGCGTCCTCTCCATCCAAAAATGTTTTCGATCATGGTTAATATGGGAGAGAATTTTGTTGAGAATGTGTTCCTACCTGATCTAGGAGGTTATAATCTTAAAATTTAACACCTGCCATATCTCTTCTCCTCTACAAAAATTCGTATCTTTTACTACCATGTTACTTCTCTGTCGTTGCAGTTTCATTTCAAATTAGTTGTCCAGGTATTTTTTTTCTCCTCAACACCAGCGATTTATCATTCACATTATTACATTTTTTAAGTGAACATGTTTCTTTATATATAAATTTACTGAAAACTTTAATGATTTCTTTTTTTGTGAATTATCTTCTTTTGTGTTTCTTCCCTGGTGGCCATATTTATATCGAACATCAAATTACAAAAATAAAACACTTGGCGACCTGAGGACGCTAACAAGGATTAAAAAAAATTATCACTTAACCCTATAATTTTCGATTTATTGTTAAACAAAAAAAATGAATACATATAGGTTATTTGTTATGCATTTTCCTCGAATTTAGAAGAAAGATGTGATTTTTAAATAACATTCTAATTTTTTCGTAATCATCGAATTAAAGTAATTAAAAAGAAAATGAAAAATTAATAACCCAGATTTAGCGGTGAATTATGGTTGGTGAATCTGAAGAAAATATATCTTAAAATGGTAAGGGAATTTCTAGTTCGTTTTCTTTTTCTTTTAACCAAAGAAATCACAAAAGTTTTCTAACTGACCAATGATGAACCCCATCCGACAAAACAATGTCGGACGAAATCGACGCAAATATTCTAAAATTTCGTCAGAAAAAAGGTTCTTCCAATGAGTTAGCAGATATTGTATTATAAAATAAGTAAATAAGAAAAAGAAAAATACGGAACAAGAACAAAAAGATGAAACATCAAAACACTACCTAGTTGACCTGCTGACATTTGAGTCCGCCATTTATTATTCTTTGTTTACTAGTGTTTTAAGTTATTGTCTAAAACTACTTCTCAAGAAACTATGTCACTACGTAATACGTGTTTTTAAAGCTTACCTCCTACAAAACAAGTCAGGTACGAATAAAAGAACTTGTCTGGAAATCTTTTCCTTTTTTTAAAAAAACATTACCGGTTTTCGAGATGTAGGTCGTCTTGGTAGTTTTTGTTATTCGCGCGAAATTATGACATCATAAGTTCGATGCTGATAAACAAATGCTGGTATAACTGATAATCAGGATAAAACAATTAACATTCATTTGAAAATATGTTCAAAACATCAAGCTAAATGGCTAAAAACATATTTCACCACGTGCCTTTGTAAACCATTAAATGCAGCCTCCAAATATATCATCAAATATATGACGTCATGCATAATTAGTCGAGTTAGCAAAACAAAGATAAAAAAACTTGAGAATAAATGAAGATTTTTACAAAATTAAAAAGATTCGTGAGCAGGTTTTCAAGCTTTTTCATAGGTAAGAAGGTAAGCAAAGTTTAATTAGGTACTTTGAATGGATATCAATGTTATGTTAGATGACGTTGTTGTTGTTGTTGTTTTTGTTGTTGTTATCCATTTGGACTAATCTGATACGCCTTCCTACCTTTCTCACCTTAGTCTATTTGCCTTTCAGCTTCTTTCTGACTTTGCTAAGATTGATTCCAGGCTCAAGAGGACTCGATTGTTGATGCCTTGGGGAGATTTTGGGACAATTATTTAACTGTTGTTTGTTTTTAACTGTACTCCTAGTGTTGTGAGGGAAAAAACATTCTGTTGAAAATAGACATGGTAACACCATATGCAATGTTGTAATGGAAACGCCTTAATATTATAATTAAATATGCTGACTCATGCTGACGATTTCCTGGATATTATGTTTTGTCGTTTACGGTTTAGTTTCTATCTAATTTGTGACCCAAAAAATTGTGAAACGGAAAAAAAGCGTTTTTTTATTTTAATTTAAGATATTGTTGTTTAAAGCGTTCTTTCTATCGTCTTTTTCACTATTGCCAAACCAGTAATTTTATTGACAATTAGGAAGGGGAGTGACAAGGACATGAACTTTTCTATATTTCTATATTTTATATTTATTATAAGACAAATTTATCATTTTTTAAATTCTGGCATTAAAATTAACAACAAAATTATTTAGAATGCAGCCATCCTTACCAGATAAGTTTAAATTTTATTGTTTTTCTTCTTCTTTCTGGAAGATGCTGAAACATGTGAAAGCGTGGAAAAGAATCAAAGCATCAGTTAGTGCTTGGAGAAAAGGTTGCTGCGAATTTAAACTTGTACTTCTTATTTTTATAATAAACAAACTCATTTTTTGGAAGCGTCTACAATTACTGTAATAGAAACAACAATGCTTCTTTTGTCTTTCTTAACCATAAACGGGCTTGCTTGCTTATTCACACAACAGAAAACTCGCTGTAAATTTTTTCAAACAAAACTTTACCAGTGGACTCCCAAAAAGAGCCAGTTTATGCTTTAAAGTGCAGGTAACATTGCTTGGTTACAAAGCCATGTGAAGAGACAGGTGACGACGAGTAATGAGGAGGGGTGACAGTGATGGGTCATGAGGACAGCTGACAAAGAACCAAAAATTATGTCTGCTGTTTTGATTGGGATCAATAAAATTAGTTCAAATATACGAAAGCTAATTGGAACATCACATATTTCTTATCTGACGTCTTTCTAGGAGATTTTTTATATGTTACGGAGGATTAACATATGCTTATCAAGTCTTTTGAAATTTTTGAAATGGCTCTGTAAAAATGCTGTTATTATGTATTTCTACCAAAGGTAAATATCATTAAACTTCTAAACTTTATTTATGTTGAGATATCATCAGGAGAAAAAGTCCACCATGTAAAATAGTTTTAATTTAAAAATAGACTACTGTTCAACTTATTAAATAATCAATAATCGTGTCATAAGGTCAAATGGAAATCTTCGAAACTAAATATCTTAAGAACAAGAAGAGATTTTTCATTTTTTATGTTAGAGTCCCTAAAGCAGAAACATGCTAGCTTACTATAGCTACACGTGGCTTAAATTTGTAGGTTTGAAAAATCAAAAACATCTGTGATTAGATAAAGTCAAGTTTTACGAAAAAAATTAATAGTTGGATTTAGTTTGTTTTTCTATAAAGTTCTCTCTTTCTCTTTTTCATTTTCACTTGCAAACAAAAAAAAAACGCGAAATATATTCTAGACTTCTGATACGAGCTTAATTAGGCGCTAATTGTTTTTGAAGTGTATAAAAGCATCTTAGAACAAGAGTTGGCTACAGTAGTAAAGCTTTGGAACTATATACACCTCGTGCTCAGAAAAATCAAAATGTCAGTATTTCGACTCGTGGTGTTCAGTAAAACTCGTTTTTATAAATATAACACGAAAAGTTTAAAAACCTTACCCTGTCCAACACTGAGAAAAAAAAATTGAAAAGCAATAAATAAATGAACAAAGTTTTTATAGCAACAACTTTTCCAAAAAAATGATTTTTCCAATTAACAAAAAATCTTTGTTTAAAATAATGAACATTTAAGAACTCAAAATAGGTTTCCAAACATGTAATGAATCTTAAACATAGGCTTTTTAAGTGTTAAATTCTTTTAATTTTATTATATAGGATAAAAAAAATAAAAATAAAAAATGAAAACCTACCATGAAGCAACGCAAAACCAGACAGCAAATGCAAGTTAGATATTTCAGCATGGAAATCTATTTTAGTTTGTTGATTTTCAAAAATCAGATTGCGTATAAACTTGTAACTTCAAAAAAACTACATTTTTTCTTTTTGTTAAAAGTATAAAGTTTTCTGAAAAAAAAAACTGAAGCTAGCAATTATAATGAAATATAAAATAAGATGAAAAAATAATATTTTTTTAATTCTACTTTCCATTCAGGTCAGGAGCCTGGACGCTAGTCTAGTGGTTTGTTTACTGTCTATTCAACTTAATACTAGCATATTTAATTTTTTTTCTAAAAAAAAATCAATTTTTTAGCACTAGCTGGGTCAAAAGAGGTCTGGATCTTACGATTATTTTTATGCATGGGTCGTCTTTCAAAAATATGTTTTAATTTATAGAAATATGAAAACAAAAACTGAAAAGAAAACATTTGCTTAGTTCTCTAACGCAGTGGCTTTTCACAATTTAACACTTATGCTTTTTATGTTTCTGGTATTATATTTCTTTTAATTATCAAAACAAACAGGAGGAGAGTATCTTTAATGTAAAAACCCCTCAAAACCTTAAATCTTCATCAATGGGTGGTCTTAGGAAGATACCGTAACAATAGAACATTCTATGACCTAAAGTAAAAAGATCAATTTCACAAAAGAATAAAAAAAATATGTGATTAATACCTTCATCTTTTTAGCTTGTTTAACTTGAATTTTTTTCAAACCAGCGTTTTAAAAAATTAAATTGTAAGTAAGTAAAGGAACTCAAGAACACGAAGTATTGGAAATATTTTTATACCTGGTTTCTCACCTGGAATACATTTCAACAGTAAAAAATTAGATTTCTCTCCTTCTAAAATTTCAACTTCATTCCGTACCAATAAAATAAGAATTAAAAATTGGTAAAATATGTTTTTTGTATGTTAACAGAGTTGTTAGGACCATGAGATATTTAATTTTATACTTCTTGCCTTCATAGTATACAAAAACCATGCTTTCAAAAAAAATTCTAAATAAATACGACGTGATACGGTATAACTTTAAGAATTAGAAACAAAAAATTATGCCGAACTCTTGCATCCAAGAAAGAAACGGGAATGAATTAGAAAGAAAGAGAAATTCTCACTTAAAAGTTTTGCTTGCTTTTGAATCGCCATTTCAACACATTTTTTTTTGTTTAATCTTTACCACAACAAGCAGCTATTTTTCTCTTTCTCTCTTTCGGTTAAAATAACCTGTCGTGTCTACCTGGAATTTGTAATTAGCAAGATTTGATCTATTTCAACATGATTCCAAAAAGAAAGTTATAAAATACTGAATGCGCCTGATAAAAAACAATAGATCAATTCTCTCACCAAATTCGCAGCTTCTAGAAGGTCCCAAAGGTTCGAATACACTTTTTTATTTCCACTTTTTTATATAAGAAACCACCTTATGAGAATCTGACTAGTCGCCTTCCGAAACATTACGAAACTTTTACTAGTTGCAAAAATGTAAATTTTTTAAGTAAGAAACTTTTTTAAACATGCCTCCCATCACTCAATGGCATTCGAATGGCATTCATAGCCCGTAGAAAGCAAAATCGTTTCGGGGAGAGGAGGGGAGGGGAGGGGTGGGAGGGAGGGGTGGGAGGGGAGGGGTGGGAGGGAGGGGAGGGAGGGGTAGTTTCAGAGTCTTCAAGAGTTTAGATGATGTAAAAACAATGCAAATTGTGTATTAGAAAATCTCATTGTTAATTGTGATAATTATTGCGGATAAAAAAATTGGCAAAATTATTGGCGGGGAGGAGCCCCTGTCCCCCCCAACCCCCAGTTGCCACGGGCCTGATTTAGGTATTATCACCTAGTATAACAAGAACTTGAATAAATATCTGTTATTCTGACAAATCCGTAGACATCATTTTAGAGGATGAATAGAATGCGAAAATAACTTTTTCTTGTATATATGTTGATAAAACTCTCTTTGCTGTGTCAAAATCGTGTAGTTGATTCATGATCCCTCTTATAGTCCCTGTCAAAATTAAGAAACTTGTTAAGAAACTTTTTCTAGGAACAGTTTTGTATTAAAATTTATGAATTGACCTTTTCCTTGGTTATATGGTTTTATATAAAACATAAAAAGTGTAAAAACCATGGAATGTTTGTTTGTTATTTTTCACATTTTCAGAGTGATTTTTTTTCTTATTTTGAGAATTTTTTATTTACTTTACAAATATTATTACAAATATTTGCGATGCAGAACCGAGTTTCGCAAAAATGTATCAATTTATTCTGAAAAACTTTCGCCTCAAATTAGCTATGTATTTCTCTACAAAAAGATATCAGTAAAATTTCAACTTCATCATTGTTCTTAGTTTGTTCATATTTTTCAGCTATTCTCAACCTCTTAAAAGGCAAGGTTTTAAAAGCATTATAAACTTTATAATTAAGACAAGTTTTTTGAAAATCTACAATTCTTATTTTAGGATTTTCTATTCTATTTCTAGTTATGACCATCACAGGGTTGAACTTTTCTTTTTAACAAACTGCTTAAAAAGATACTAATACTATAGGCTATCCGTAAAAATTTAAAAATAAATTTTGAAACAAAAAAAAAAATAATACATAAATGAATAAATAAATAAAATTTAAAAATTTTGTTGTAAAGAACTTTACGGAGAGAAAAAAATATGTTTCCATTGACAATCTATAATGGTAGCTGTCTGCCTGTCTGTCTGTCTGTCTGTGAGCCAAGATGGTAGCTGCAAGTAGTGATGGACGAATTTCAGTGAAGTTCTCCACAGGCATAGGACTAGTTTGTAATAATTTCTAGAAAAGCTACTGCATTATCCGTTGCTGCATTTATTTGAAATTCAAAAGACATTTCTCTTCACACAAAAACATTTAGCTTTTTTCACTAAACCTGAAATCAGTTAAGAAACAAGAAACTTCTGGGACCAAGATTGTGATCAAAATTAAGAAACTTTTAAAGCTAAAATTAAATTAAAAATTAAAAATTAAAAATTAAATTAAAATTAAAAAAACCACACCGTATTTTTTTAATTTTTTCAACCCCCCTTGTGCTCACTTCAATCCCAAATTTATTTATTTAGTAAGATAAGCAAAGTATTAAATTCATTTGCAGCATCTATAAAATACAGCTCTGAGTTCAATGTTCCTCACTAAGAAAGACTCACATCGTCGTGATGGACTCCCTGTGCCATCCTCCTAGGTGCCACAGGGAGTCCAATTAATTTTATGCTCATTTAACAGCCAAGAATATATTGCATCTACATATGTGAGAATATTTCAAACAAAAGCAAAAATTTCCACTTACTAAAAAGTTCGACACAAATTGAACCATAGCACACTAACATTTGTTCCCCGTCACCTTACAAAAAGTAAAGTCCAACAATAGACCAGAATTTTTTATTGTCAAAATAAAAACTTAAAAACTCAAAATAAAAAAGGGAAATCAATAATCCTTCCTAACGCCTTTTAAAAGTCACCCTACTCCTCTATGTAGAAAAAAATGCAGATAATGTTTCATTTTGCGTGGTAATGAAGACAGGAAAAAATAAACCACTAAGGATAAAAATATTCCACCCAGGGTCTACAGAAGTAACCTGTTGGTCAGGCTATGTTTGTATATGTGTTGATATGTCGTACATTTTTAAGAAATTTAAGTCACTAGTATTTGTTTTTTTAAAGAAACAATATCTCAGTTGAATTTGCTCTATGATAACATTGCTTTTAAGTGGTTTGACATTGTAACATTTTTTTTTCACTTTTAAAAATAACACTTCAAAACTTAATTGAAACTAAGCAAAGTCGACTGAAAATTAAACAAAAAACAGAACTGCGGCAGTAGCAAACAACAACAATGACAAAGAATTCGACGTGACGACAACGACGACGACGAAGACAATAGCGACGACTACTACTACGGCGACGACGATGACGACGACAAAAACGATGACGGCAAAAACAACGACAAGAGCGACGGCGGCAAAAATTAACGACGACGACAGTGTCAATGGCAACGGCAATTAGAGATAAACAGAGGAACGTAACAATAACAAAAAGATGTAAAATAGTGCGAGTACCTAGAGTTATGTATAAGAGGAAAAATAACATTCAAAAACAAGATATAAATGTTGAAAATAAAAATGTTTTGTTCATTGGATATATCTGCAAACTTAGGATGGTGGAAAAAATGTCTAGTTTTACTGTTTTTATGTTTAGACTTCCAATGGAGAAAAGAAAAATAGTTGCAACGGCTTTTATGCAGAATAACCTTGTTCGAATCCACAAAACATTTACCTACTTATTGCTAATCAAAAAATGTCTAAATTTATTTTTACAATAATTCCATTGGTTCTGGTAACTCAAATCAAAGCAATGTACAGTTGCTAATAAAACTGTCCGAAAATAAATGCAAATACAAGATGTTGACTTATAGAATGCTAAAAGCTGAACTAAATCTCAAGGTTGAAGACAGACGGACTGCAATTCCAAATCTAATTTTTAGAGCTTCCACTAACAAATGTATTTTCTTACGTAGAAATAATGCTGCAAAGTTAAGAGCAATTTGTGTTGCTTGCCCTTACAATATTATCCAATTTTAAATTTATCCTTAAGTCAGATGAAAAAGGAATTAATTTTTTGTTCCACGATAAGGAATAAAAATCTTAAATGTGGTGAAGACAGTGGATATAGAATTTGATTAACACAAATATGATGCAACTAAACCCAACTCATAAATATATTTATTTACTTATTATCATATAAAAATGAATTAAACTCAATAGTTACTGTCCCTGGTTAAGAAATCCTTCACATTTAACTCAAAAATTAGCTCTAACAATGTCACTGCGAAATAATAGGTGCAGGCCACGCCTAATTTCATTGTTACGATTAGGACCTCATTAAGACAGAAATTTTTAAATTAGTGATCTATCTACCTACCTACCTGCCTACCTGTCCACAGGGCTTCTTCCAACATATCTACTGCCACAAATGCCACTTTCCGAAAATAATATTGATTATAGAATTTTAATTACACGTTTTTTTGACAATAGCATTAATTAAATAACACAAAAAGCTAATGCTTTATTCCATCACCTTGGAAACATGTCATTAAATTCGGAGACAAGTATGTGTGGCATACTTGAATGACTAAATTATATTGTTTTTCTTGTTTCCATGGTTTCATACGATTAAATGTCTTTTTTTTTGCATCGCTAAGTGCTATCAAAATCAATTTCTGACAAACGATAGATAATTATAAATTGCTATGGTCAAAGCAATTTAAAAACCACACCCGGGGATTTTGAATTGGTCTTAATTTAGAATTAAAAACTCGTAAATATTAATTTTTCCTTTCATATCTGTCATTCAACCTGGAAACACATGCAATAGATCAATGCATTTCCACATTACTGTTTTGGTAACGATAAGAATGTTGAAGTTCTTTACTCGCATTCCTTCGTGACAAAATACTTGAAATTACGTAACAAAAAGTAAAATAAAAACATGTCAATTTTCAGACAAAAAGTCTTTATAACAATAAATGAAAACCAATTTGACATTACATTCTAATATTTCAACACCAACAAGGCAATGGAAAGGTTAAATTTTAAAAACTAATGTCATCTGCATTCGATTTTCCAGCAAAACAGTTTCAGAATATGACTATTTCATCACTCAGCAAGGTCGTTAAAAGGTAATTGCTGTCAAGGTTGCTAAGAAAAAATGTGCAATTAAGCCATAAATAAAATCAACAACGAGGTCAATCTGCAAATGCCAAATGTTAGCAGGCAGTTTACTACGTATCTATGGTAACTGCAAAACAAAACAAACGCGATAAAGTAATCATCGCATGGAGATAGATGCGTAAACAGTACCTGGTTGCCGACATTTGAGGTCTGTACGAAAGCGTGTGGCCTTTCAAATTTACCTTGTTCAATTGAATTACCATTGTAGCTTTCTTAAAAGTGGTTTTTTAGTGGTTTACACTCATACGAGTAGATCGATTCTCTCATCTTTTTGTAATCTCGTAAAATCTGTTATTGTGGTGGTTATCACATCTTCATAAGCATTATGATTATTATGATTATTTTCTCTATTATTTAGCATAGCATATATATGAGCATAGCCACATCAGTGTTTCAAAGACATACGTGGCATGTCTTCTGGAAGTATAGAATAAGTAGATACACCGGTATTGTTTTCCCTTATATGGGATAGGTTGACCCCATGGCACTTAATTTTATCAACTGCTTTTTAAAATAAGCGACGTGGAGAAGTTCACGTCAACATGATTCGCATGACGAAAATCACGAAGGAGTAACTGTTATTCCGTGTATCCGTTAGTCTCTAAGCAAATAGTTTAATAAACGATTTTTCAGGATTTCCTACGCCTTAGTTAAAAACGAAGGAAGAAGGAAGGAAGGAACGAGAAGGAGGGGAATAAAGGATACGCCTTTCTTGTCTCAACATATAAATATTGCATTAAAGTTCAAGTTAAATGCAGTTAGGTATATAAGTAAAAAAGTAATGTAGATCTAAAAAACTTTTTCAGACAAACGCAATCACCATCCTGTTGAATAACTTTGGGTTATTATATCATGTTTTCAAAGAATTGACAGACTTTACAGGATTATAGTGTCAGTTGTTAACAAGCTAGTGATAAAAAGTCATGCAAATTGTTTTCGTAGTTTTAGGATTTAGGAGGTAAAATCACGTCGAGGATTTGCAAAGAAATTCAGTAAACTTTCACCTAACATCCTCTTGCATACGTTTTTCACTCACATTTTCATTTTGAGCTCGAACAAAAATTTCACTTCCTCCTTGGTATCACATTTTAATATTGTTAAATGCCACTCTTTAAAAAAAGAGCTTTATCTACGGTACTGGATTCAAGCTAGCTAAACGCTCCTACAAGATGGTTAAAACATTAAAAATATTTACGGTAGCAAACAAGATGCTGCAAGTACCCTAGCACTTCGTATTGTTTAGAAAAATTAGCGCCATTGACAAATGTATTCCGGGTTTTTCATTTGTTTATTTTTTTCTAGCAACTTAGCAACTGTATTTAATACCAGAATACTTTTATGCAACAAGGAAGTTCTGCGAGGTGTGAAGTAGTGGCGAAAACTAGCTACTATGTTCCTTCGTATTTATTTTATTGATTGATTTGAAAGGAGTAGACGCTTTTTTTTTATAAGAATAGTGTTTTTTCGTTTCAACATGAATTTTCTTAACTTCTGGGTAAAAATTATTTTAAAATGCAAATTTGTGTCAAAATTACCCCTAGAGTGCTATTGTTTAAGCACTAACAGACAGATTTTGTGGGGCAAAAATATTTCAAAATGAAACCTGAGAAAGGACATTTTAAATCAACGATATGATACAAGTTTATATGAGCTAACAAAGAATCAAATTCAAGCTGACCATATTTTTACGATATTACGATACTATACGATGTTAACTTTTTGTCTAATTTCATCTGGAATATCCTTATAGAGAATATTATTATAAAAAAAAGCGTGTATCCTTTTTTGCTTATTTTTTTGGGTGATCAATATTCTTGTTGATGTTGTCTTTTTTTTTTATCTCAACCATCCAAGTCATGTTAATTTTGATCGAGAAAGAAAAAGGACAATTTTTTTAGCAAGCAATACTTATTCCTCGAAAACTGTAGTATAAGTTGTTTTCAGACATCAATAAACAAATGAAATACAAAAAGAAATAGTGAAAAGTATATTTATATATATATATTAAAAAATAGGCAAATACTGAATATTTCATCAGAAAAAATTAGGATACCTTTCCACGCCATTGTTGGGGATTGTTTCGATTCTCACCCTGTTGTCAATTTCTTCACTTTCTTATTATATATTTTACAATACTAACTATATTTATTTACTTATATTGTATTTCTTATTTTTCCTGCAGTGTTGGTCCAAGTGGATAAAAAGGCTTCCCCTTGCTTGCTCCTCAGCATTTATGAATAATTCATTTTGAGTTGAGTTTTTGAACGATCACAAAAATCAAAGATCAATTTTTTTCACGGAAGATAAAATTAGTTGAACCATTGTCACGGTTCATAGATCGCAAATATCATACTGAAAAAGATAAAAGGGTTAGGTCTAAATCGTAAACATTTCGCACCATTTATATTTCCGTTTTATTAAGACTTTAAATTTTTTTTTGAAATTACTTTTAGGCTATTTTATAATCAATCAATCAATCAATCGCTGTTTCAGTAATGGATTTCATACCCTTTCATGTCCCTGTTCTATTTCCTTACAGCACCCTCCCCCTTTTTTTACCCCTCGCACTCCACGATCTTATGTTACGCAATGCAAATAATCCACTTAATTTTAGTATATATCACCTCATTGATTCACAAGATTATTTATTTGCATTCAGATTCCTTTCTAATATCGGATTAATAAAATATGGTATGGTTGCTAGGCAATGCAGTTGTTTTACAGACTTCCCAGTGTTTCTTAAACCTCTTGAAAAACGGATAAGAACGAATGAAAGAAGGCATTGTTCGCACTGATGCAATTTCGGGATATATGAGAAAAAAAGAAAATTAACTTTAGATTACATTAAATAGATTTCTACGATAAATACAAGATAATACACAACGGTTTGTTGCCTCGTAGACCATTTTTCGTGTCCACAACGGGAGAGATAAGTACTCATCGATAAGGAATTGTAATTATTTGATTAGCTGAAACTCAAAATTCATATCCCCGAACGAGAGAGATTTGAAAATCATGCTTCATGTGATTGTGATCAGAAGCATGTAAGTTTGGTTCCGTTTATTGGATTCATTCTCAAAAAGAAAGAAAAACAAATGAATTCCGCATGGTTACATCGCAACCTCAATGCTTTTGTTTTCACAAACAAATACAGCTTCATATACTACTCGCTTTTTCTTCTTATCTAAGAAACATTGGTTGTTCATTTAAGCTTCAAGCTTTTAAAATTCTTAGCAGCAAAAAAAAAACTCCAGCAACAAGAAGAAGCTCGTTTAATTGTTGTTTTCTGTACTAATTCAATATTTTTAATAATGATAGAGCTTTATTCAGCTTGTATATCCATAAAAGTTTACTATTCAGTTTATTAGCTATTTTGTTTTTTCTATTATTATTATTTTTATTATTATTATTGTTATTGATAGAAGAAATAACAATGTAACTTCACTTTCTTTTAGAAGAAACTCGTTTATAAAAAACCAAGTACTAAGAACAGTAAAATTTAAAAAAATTTCTATTAGTACAGTTTATTTAATTTAGTTCAGAAATTTTTAAGAACCTTAGATTAGCACTGCCCTTTTCCCTACCTCGATTTTGAATCAAGCGTAAGCTTTACCGGAAATTGCAGTTATTTTATGCTTGTTTGGATATGCACAAATCTCAACTAAAAAATATGATAATACCTTTAAATAATACCTTTAAGCTCAATATTTATTATTTCATAAAATTATCCATTCACTCTTAAGTATCCACATAAGAAACTTTTGGTACTAAAATCACGAAAAAAAAACAAGAAACGAAAGTAGTCGCATCATTCGGTTCCTTATAAAAAAAATATGTAAATATTCCATTTGACTTCCTGTTGTTGATTTGATTTTTTTTCTTTCTTTGCTTCAAATTTCATATTGCTGATATCGTGTTCAAATAATCATTGGCGTTAATTCGTTTAGGTTGAAATATTTGGCAAGCAAGTTGGTAAAATATGTCGACTTAGAAGATTGTGGAACCTACTTTTTTATGCACCCAAATGTGCATTATTTTCCGCCTTTGTTGCAAATTCATTTCTCATATGAGAATAATACGAGAAGGAAGTACAATGCCATTCAGTATGGGAACCTACTGGCAATATTGAACTCAGTTCTAACCCTATTCCTGCTGATTTGCCTCCATCCCCTCCACTCTGTAATTCTTAAAGTTGTTGCACATTATGAAACTTACCACAAGCCTTAAGTAACAACTTGGTCAAAAAAATAATAATGTCGGCATCTTTGCTAATGACGTCAATTTTAATTTAGTTTAAATACAAAATTCTTAGATTATTTGTATAATTCTTTGATATTTAGTCATACTAATGTAAAAAAGCAAAAATAATGCAGCAGTAGCTAGCTATATACGAAGAAGTCTTCTAAAGCTTCTAAACATTTTTCGAAGAATTAAAGCTGAATAAAAGTTAGGAAAAGTAACAAAATCTCAGGGTGTGAATATAAGCACATTAGAAGTTATGGGAAAAAGTTAAACCCTGTTCAACTTTTTTCCCATAACTTTTAAGAGCGGAGATTTAGCAATGCATAGTTTTCTATCATTAATTTCAGAATCAGAATATATTCATTGGTTTGCACACTTCATCGTTACTTTTCGAAACAACTGAGACTGCTATAACTTGATCATATTCGCAAAATGTATTTGTTGACTAACTTTCGTCTGATTCCATACATTTAGGTAACTTAAGACTAATTCCTAAATGTTTAATAAAATAAGGAAAGAGAGTCATGCTTCTTATGTTTCGCATATTTTTGTACTCAAGGTTAAGATCAATTTCTTAAACACCGCTTTGTTAGCTAAGGATATATTTTGGCTAGTTTCCTCTTGTTTCACCAGCTGCTTTCCCAACTATTTATTGCACTTTGATTGGATTTTTTAGATTTCAAATGCCAGACCCACATATGGCTATATGCTGTTATTCATTTTTTTCTCTGCTAGATACCTTTATATTATAAAATAGATGTTTCGCTACATTACGAACTGTAAAATTACCTAGCTGGCAATAATAAATTTAAAAGGCTTTTTCCATGTACACACTTTTTCATATGAAATCTTACTAATGCTGTGATGCTAAAGTTCATTATTTTCTTTCAAAACCTCAGCCTTAAAGTTTCTTAAATCAGTTCCTCAAATATATATATTTTTTAAAACTTCTGTAAACTTTAAGGAAGTTGCAAAAATAGTTGGTTTTGTGGAATGATTGATTATTTTAACAATGTATCACAAGAGTATAAGACTAGTTATAGTCCCAACAACACTGTCGAGTTTGCTCAAAAGTTGGATGTTGATGGTAAGTATTTCCTACATTGGTAGTCACTTATTTTTTTTGGCAATATACCCTAAGTAGCAACAAATGATCATAGAATAACAAAGACTTCATGTAAGCCCACAGTTGGAAATTTCAATCCAACGATCTGGCGTGTACAAAAAAATTCTGATATTATTTTCGATTTGGCGCTGTCTGCTGTCGACATCCAAAATCGACACAATTGACATTGTTTTGATATAATTTTGCTGATATTGTTTCTGTATTGTAAATACGACATAAAATAAAATAACTGCTTCATAAAAACACACTAAATTTCCGAGTTAACAAACCCTGTATATTCTTAACTTCTTCAACGACCTAGTACTTTATTGTGGACTGCTTCTTTATAATTAAAAAATCTTGTGTATCCATTTTTTGTGTCATTTCTTTAAAAAATTTTCATCAAATTTTCTTGCACTTGTTGTGGAACTTCTACAGGAACCTCCTTGCGGATGCTCTCTTTAAAAATCTAATTTTACAGATATTTTTGGCGCCTACTAGGAAAATAAAAATAAAAAATAATAAATTTGAGCTCACCATTTTAAGGATTTGGTCGAATATTTTTACTGCATGCATGATCATGTACTACACGTTTTTTGATTTTTTTGTCACTCAAGATAATTTTTTTTTTTATTGCAAGATTCATCAAAATAAATTTGACATATTGGCATATAGCAATTCCTGAATTTAATTGGTTGAAAAGGAGACTGATATTACTTGAGGTGAATCCTTTTGCATCATTGTTGCCACAAAAGGAACAGTTACCAACATATCTTTGTGACCGCGATTGTTAATACTCGTGGCATATTTTCATTTTGTGCTGCATTCCAATCACTTTAAATCAACTGAATGACCACGTATTGGTTAATGCAGAACGCAAGAAAGTTAGAACTATGATCTGGAAAATTAAGCAGGAAACTAAAGTTGTGTGAGGTGAGATGAATAATAAACCTGCAGGCAACAATATTGACCACAAGACCAAAAATCCTTTCCTGATCGTCTTCTTAAGTATTTGTTTAAAAACAAGCACACCAAAAGAGGACAAATATAGGAAAAATAAAATAAAAAATCTAAGAGTGTTAATGAAATAACTTTAAATTTGTAAAAAAGTATTGTGGAAAGAAAATACAAACCTTTAATTTCCTTCTTCATCTCCTAAATGTTAAAATGTTAGAATTCTTCCAAGTTTTTCTGAACAGGCCCCATTTTCTGTTCATACATATAACGTTATAAGATGTTTTCTATAGATTATGACGATTGAGTCTAATTGAAAACTGACCCAATAATGTTTTCCTTTGTTTTGTAGTGGCGTGTCTATTTTATGCTAATGACCTCATTGTAATTTTTAGGCTCTGATGAAAATCTCTTCGTAATAAAACCTTCTAACAGTTGAAGAACATTTTAAAGGCCTCATTTAAGGTTCTGTTAAAAAAAATAGAGAAATATTCTCTAAAATCTCCAATCTTTTTTTATTTATATTAAGTAACCATTGGGAGAATAAAAAAAATTGCTTCAAAAAATTTTGACTGGCAAAAATTATTATCACTCCTAAAGAAAAATAAATTCCTTATTAGGTAATGATATCTGCTGACTCATTCACCTATAGCCACATTGTGACAGTTACTAAGGTTCAATAATTAATTCTTAAAACAGATTTCCTTCCCGAAATCAATTATTCTTGTTTTTTTAACCAAAAAACAATCATGTTTTTCTTGGACCAACGAAATAACATAAAATTTATTAACTTCCTGTTGAATGTAATGAAATACTTATTTACCTAAAAAGATTTATTCGCCCTGGCAGAAAATTTTCGTTCATTGGTAAAAAAAGGCATTGTCATTTTTCAACTGACTAGAAATTCTTTCTATAACGAGAATCTTTAAATTCTACTATAAATTAAAGTCCTACAACGATATTTGTCAACGACATTCCTTGAAAAATTTACCCACGACATCCTTTGCCAAACAATAATTAAAGTAATATCACCACAGTATCCCTTTTATTAAACTACGCCAAATTGTATTTGACCAGTGAAGTTAATTTTCCATAATATAAAAATGTAATTTGTTTGAAGATCTCATGGCTTTGGAATATATGTTTTATTATGATGCAGCTGTGTGATAATTGGCGCATGGTTCCAAAATTCAGCCTAATTTGTTTTTTTCTTGTCACGATAATGGTATACATTTATGATGGTATAAATTCAGATTAAATAATTATGAAAGAAGCACGTAACTTTCAAAAGTTGTTTAAGCTTGCGAGAGGGACACTTCACAACGTTACATCACCCTAAAAAAGCATCATTCTAATATTGAAAATAAGTAAATATTATTTCAAATTATCGGAATTTCTTCTCGATTTTGTTACTACTTTTCTGCTTCTTTTGGAAGTGTGTTAAAATATTGAGCAAGACGCTTTTTTGTAGATAGAGGAATAATATCATGCCCAAAAAGTCAAAGCATAATTTTACCATTCATCTCATACTAAAACTGAAATTAATATCTTAATATCTTAATTAATATCTTAATATCTTAATTAATATCTTAATAGTATATCTTATTATTATAAGGCATTGTAATTATTGTGTATTTTTGTATTATTTTATATAGTGAATATTCACATAGGAATTGCAAATTTATATACAACACTTGTAACCTAACCAAAATTTTACTGTATCATGATTATGACATTTGTAATATGTCGAAACTAGTCGATAAAATTCAATATGAAACTTAAAAGTGTTTTTACTTGTTTCAAGTTACTAATAAACTTAATCATACTGAGAACATTTGAAAATTAATATCTATATTGCAATGCTTTCTGTCTTTTTGTGAGACAAAGAGGGTAGTACAAATTCCCATGGAATTCCATGAAATTACAGCTAGTTGTATATATTAATATATCTTTTTTTGTGAAAGTATAATTACTGAATTGGGGAAATGAATAAAGTATTTAGTAAGAAAAAAATATACCAAAAGAAATGTTCAAAAAAATAAGAGGGAATTGGGAATCAATTCTCTAGTGCATATATTTTTATACCCAACACTAACTATCAATTTGTCATGATGCAAATATGTTTTAATTTTAACATATCCTTTTTTCAAAATTAGCTCTATCGAAAAACAAGCTTTCAGTTTTTTGAAGCACTTTATCCACAACAGTTATCAATTTTATTTTTTAAGCTCCTCTGTTATTTACGAGTGACAAAAACATCATTGTTGCTGTCCATCCAGAAGTCATCATTTTAAGTTCTATTTTAACTTTGGGCATTAAATAATCACATTAAGAGTCTTGCATCATTCTGGTTAAATTCTTATAAATGAGCTATTTTTATTCTGTTGCCAATGGCGGTAATCAACTGAATAATTCTTAAGATGCAATGGACTGTGAAATTGACTCCTCTGAGTCGAAGCAAGCACATGATTATTGACAATTTTAAATGGCAAAAAATTGGTAACACGACTTAGTTTGAAAAAAAATCAAGATATATTCTGAAAATCATTCTTTCTTCTTACTTAATTCGAGGCCAAGAATTAAAAAGTCATCAGAGAAAAAGAATCTTTGTAAATAACTATAACTTTCCAAGTGGTAATTATTTTTGTTGTGGTAATTTCTAATGATCCTGTTAGATACTGATGCAACTGTTAAATATATATATATGTGTTCGTTTATCCTGCGATATATTTATCGTGACTGTCAAGCGATATTCTTCGTGCAATTCTATTTGATACACTAGGAAATTAGAATTTAAAGTGTTTTTATTTTTTCAAATGCTTGGACTAAAACTGCTCTTATTTTGTTCTGATATCTGAGCATTACAAACACATGCTATGTAAAATCTAAGCACAAGTTTGGCAAGATCATAACAATTGATTCTGCAAAAACTTCTCTTTAAATTTAAAAGAGATTTTTTCCATGTTTTTTTTTTATTTCAAAAAAAAAACATATCAGTAAAATTTCAACCTAGTTTTTTGTCTTATTTTGTTCTAATTTTTCAACTTTTCTCAGCCTCACTATTCTGATACAATTGCTGATATAAAAAATTATATGCAATTTCCTAGTTAGGTCACCACTATATTTCCAACACATGGTCGAGATATTCATGGACATGTGGATGTACCAGAAATATTCACGAACCTTCTCCTTTCATTACGATAAGCCTTCATAAACCTTTTTACTGAGAGTATTTTTTCAAGAGATTTTCGAAACGTCCTTCTTTCAACATTAATCTTCAACTAATGATTGGCACAGCAAGGTATACTATTATTTCTCAATCTATTTTTAGGTAGCAATTAAACTCTTATAAGCATAAAGTTAGTGCTGCTATGAGAGTACGATTATCTCGATTATCACATCTGAATACGATTAAGCGAACCATTACAACGTTATAATGCTCGTCACTTAAGAGCTTGAAGGCACATAAAAATATATAAAAGCTTAATAAAACGAAAGTCTAGACTAAGCTTCTTTCAAAAGTGTAATGAAAAAAAAATTCGGCTGATATTTTTTTAAAGTAAAGGCAACAGGGTATGTGATTTACCCAAGATAACCCCTTCCGTTTTTAATGGGACTGTTATCAACGAGGGTCCTGAAAAAGGGGTCCTAATGCATTTGAAGCTCCTACTTGAGCTGCGAAAGTCATACATGTACAGCAACTGCTCAACTATAAACACCCGATATCTATCCTAGTCTCGTGCTGTACACTAAGCAGAAAGGATAGATTCACACTTTTATAGTCCTGGAATGACTCAGCTAGAGTTTGAACCACTGGAAGCGAATACTCTACCACAAGGCTACCAGTGGGTATTCTAGTGATCCTCTAGTGTGCATTTATATGCATGTTAGTTTAAAATGGTGGAAATTTGAAGCCATTTGAGTGTACTAACTTTCATATTTCTCATTGCTTATTTCACTTATTAGGACAACATACCACCATTAAGATTGTCACAGGGTTGAAAGATGATTTACAATATTACAGTCCTAAATAAGAATTTGCATCAATAATTATGGGAATACCTGTAAAAAAAAATACCTTACTGTCTTATCCTTTCTGTCAACAATCTCCATATTTTTCCTCGAATCTGAAAGAACTCCAAGGCTAACGTGAAATCTAATCCGTTTAAGCTTATTTTTTTAATTTCAATTTTCCTACTTTTCACAGCAACCAAATTTACAATGGAAATTGCCAAGTAAGCAAATAACTTCATTAAAAGATATTGTCGTAATATTTTGCATAAAATATTTGCATCACGTGTCTAATCAAATAAAAAATGTTGTGTGAGTATCTCTATCTCTATAATAAAAGCCGTATTTTGTTCAAAATGGTTGCGCGCAGCTTATTTCGGAAAATCCTGGCAGAACCCGATTTTTACGGACTATGTTTTGGTTCCACGCCGCTTAAATAAATAAAGTTTTTTTGGAAAAGGGTATTACGCCTATACGCCTGTGCAACACCATTTGACTGTACTAAGCGCTCAGCCCAGTGTTAACAACGGACTGTTTTATGTGTTTTTATTTAAACCGAAGCTGTAATAAAGTTTTTTTGAAAAGTGTATTACGACTGTACGGACGTGGAACACGATTCACCTTTTTATAACCGCTCAGCCTGGTCTCGCGATTAATTTTTTAACTTTCACTGGAACTTATTCCGTAAAATAAAAATAATATTGACCGATTGTTTTTGCTATGACGGGATAACAGCGGTTTGTAAATTGTGTTTTTATTTCAGCTAAAGTTGCGGGAAAGTTTTATATTATATTTAGGTGTAATATATAAAATATAATACACCTAAAACACTAATGTTGTGTGCGCTTAACTCGATTTACGACATACTGTATACTTGTACAAAAGCGATCCACCCGAATGTATGGCACAGTTTGCAGCTTAATTAAGTGCTTTATTAAACGCTTAACGTGGCGTTTAGCACCGGTTCACACAGTTAATTGTGGAATAACCCGGCGTTTCGACGCCGGGTCTTCCGGCTAGTCTCTTTAATAATAGCCGTATTCTGTCTTTTTGTTTGTTACCGGGTTAACGAGTTTTAATTTATTTAGGCTGCACTATTACGACACTTTAATAATACGGTGTATTATACAGAACTATTTTGTTATTTCACACTGGCCAGAATTGATGTTATTCGTCATTATCCGTAATTATTCGTTGAAAAAAAAAAGTTTTTTATGAGGTCAAAATATTATAGGGAACTGAGCCGATGTTTAGGGTAAAAACATTGAAGAGTTCTGGGGACGAGAATAAGGGTATCACTTTCAGAGGGAATTTAAAATATTTCACTCATTGTTTGTAAAGAAATTACCAATTATCCAATCATCTGTCCAGGAAATTAATACTATTATTTACCCAGGTCAGCCTCTTCAGTTCCTACTGGTACTGTTAATAATGAGGGTCCTGCGAAGGGGGTTCTAGTGCGTTTAAAGCTTCCATTTGAGCTAAGGATGGCGTACAAGCACAACAGCGACTTAACTAGACAACCGCCTAAGATATCAATCTTATTCTCGTGCAGAATGTTAAACAAAAAGCATAGATTCAAACTTTTATAGTCTCTGGAATGACTCGGCCGGGGTTTGAACCCAAGTCCTTCCGCATTGGAGGGGAAGGCTCTACCACAATGCCACCAGTTAAATGGATAGCCTCTTCATTTCGTATTAAGTGCAACTCTTTCTAGGTTATAACCCTTGATCAAGATGACATCGAAAGGAATTGCCTTTTCTAAGTTATTTCATCAAGATATGACGGAGTTGCTGGTACTATACTCAAAAACTGGGGAGGATTTGACTGCATTTTCCGCTATGGCTTAAGTATTTTGACAAAATTAGAGACTCTTTTCCAAGCACGCATGTGCAAACAAAAAAGCTCGTGATCTTATATTGTGCTATGGCGAAAAATGCCGTCAAATGGAAACTAATCTTTGGACTCCCAATAATATAACTCTGCATTGGAGCAAGGCTGTCGGTAAATATCATGTAAATTTTGGGTTTTTCCAAAAAACATCGCCGTCAAAGGGTTAAACTTTTTAGTTGCAATTTTTTTCATCTTCTCCTTCAAACTTTGGAAGAAATTAAAATGTAAACAAAAACAACAAAGAAGAAAAAGAAGAAAACACAGTTCATGCCAACCTCGTTCCCAGGACATTTTGCCTTGTTGATAAATAACGGTTTAGGGGCACAAGACCCTGTGGACGAGGTTAAGTTCATGCGGACTAAAGTGGAGAAGAATCTATTGTTGGGTCACCCTTGTCCCCAGGGTTTTTTGCCTTTTTGTTATGAGAGAAGATTTTTCGACGTCATCTCTCATATCAAGAAGGCAGAAAACCCTTGGGACGAGGGTGATTGTTGGGTAACATAAAGAAATTCAGCAAATCTTCAATAAAATCAAAAATAATTGGACAATGGAAGAATTGCTAAGGGGGGGCTAAGTTTGAAAATCTTTGTGTGGTACAATTTTTTGGGTTTGGCAAAATTCATTGACCGTTAAGCAAGGATAACAAAGGTATCAAATGTAACAACTACTACCAAATGTCCGAAATAAAATAATCCGTCAAGACCATGTCTTATTATTTTAATTTTCCTGCAAGTAAAAAACAAATCCACTACGTTAAATGTCTTGTATAACAAGATTTCAGCCACTCAAAGTTCACGTATTCAATAATTTAGCTGGTACCGTACTTCTTCTATTATTCTCGCCTCTTTAGAAAACCCGTTCTTATTTTGAGGTTGAAACATTAAACCCGTAGCAGTAATAATAGGATAAATACGGGATTTTGTTAAGAAAAAAGAACAATTTGTGGATAAAAAATACTGGCTAAATGGAGTGTCTGCTAGTTTTTCGTCTGCCTTTTTTAAAAAATTTTTGTAAAAGTATGTTTGTGGCAAGAAAATGGACCGCTAACTATAGACTTCCGCTTGTGATAATCTTTGTTAATTGGAGATCCTGCGCACCTAAATAAGATAACACAGCTTTTAAGCTATGCGACTTTTATTATACACCTTCCCAACACTTTCGTTAATAGCTTATAAGTAAGTATTCTTTGTTTATATAGTTAACATTGGTTTTATCAAAATATTATTCTCATGTTGTAAGAAGTCAACGATTAACACTTTAGAGTATGGTTATATAAGGTACTCTATGTAGTCACAGGAGGGGCGAGGGGGGGGGGGGGGGAACTTGGCATCAAACATATTATGTCCGGTGGAAGAGAAAGGGATTGCGGGAGGGCTGATTTCTCCCCACTCCGTTACTTCTGATAGGGTCTCCCAAATAGGACAAGAACAAATTGCGGTTTTAACGGTGGTGTCGAGCAAAACTTGAATAAATCGAGCAGAACGTTTTTTCTAGCCCTAAAACAAAAAGAATACAAAGTTGACGAGAAGCTATAAAGTAGCCATTAATGTTTGCGAGCTATCTTCTGGCAAAAAAGTCATGTGACTTGGCTTTTAAGGAAAACAAACACCGAGGTCAAACGCTCCTAAAATATTATTCTATGCAAGTCATGTAGTAAAGTACGGTGAGTGTATTGTTTGCTGTTAGATGTGATGTTATTATTGTTAGCAGAATGCAACAGCAACAACAACAGTAAAGTCTACTTGGGACTTTATTTCGAATGCAGTCCACTCACACTTCGGCTTTGATGCCTTTAAAGGCTGCGAAACGATTTTATAAGCTCAATCCCCGCAATATCCGAAGAAAGGCGTGTAATAAACGGACCACTCAAAAGGTCAAGTTGCAAGAAATTATACACACTTTAGACACCTAGACAACCTGTTTATGAATACATAATTTTTTATGATGAATTTCCTATTATTTTATTTTTATTTTCTAAAAAAAAAATTACCCTTAGTATTCTTTTTGGCGGTAAAATAACCTACGGTCTGTAAAATATACTAAATATCAGTAAATCGAAAGTTTGTTTTTACGAGGGAACAGAGACAACACGAGAAGCTGTATTTGTTAAAAAATGCTATGTTACTAGCTTTAAAAAGGTAATTAATACCTATATGCTTCAAAAATATTTTAAAATCAATGAAAATGGTTTTATGTGCAATGATGAACTTATATGTTTCTATGCAAAATTTCAAAGGAAATAGCCAGTTATATTTGGATACCCAATATGATATTTAAGATGGTTTAAGTTGTTGTCTTTGTCCTCAGTGATCACAAACTTTTCCACCGCCATTTGCTCGACTTTCGTGTAAGTCACTAAAGTCAAAAACCAACAGCCGTTCCGTAGCCCCTTTAACTTATAGCTGGCTAACTGAGAATATAGGACAGTCTAAAAATTAGTCAATTACTTATACGTAGTCAAAAAATATATACTATTCACTCATATGCTAACTAGCTAGCTGTTCTTAGCCAGATTTTAGGAAAAGGAATAAATAGAGTAATTCTCATCTCATAGGTTTGTTTGGATTGTCTTCTTTTCTTCAGAAAGTATCTGTTGAATTTCGAATATGTTCTGGCTTCGCAGAACTTAGCCAGCCAAAGCATATAAAAACGTTTCGGAAAGGTGAGTCCACAAATACAAAAAATATCATGATAAAGTGTCATGATAAACGAACAGACTCAATTTTTTTCAACGACAAAGAAAGATGAAGCCAAACACCCAATTCTGTGAGTTGTGTGCATAGAAGTTCCAATAATAATTTTGTGATTAACCGATTTTTAAAATTGGATATTTTAAAAGAAAAAACATTACGTAAAATTTTGTGGCACAGTTCAACTGTTTGGTGGTCCAGTGATTTAATTTTTCGCTTGAAATAAAAAGTATAGACAGTAAATTATAATCCTGTTAATTTGTTGCATTTACGTTGAAGCCATTCATTTTAAAATCATAGATGCATGTCAGAAAAGATAAAGCTTTTAACTACGGATTATCAAGAGCTAGACGTCTCATTAAAAACTGTTTTGGTATCGCAGCAGCAAAGTATGGAATTTCTTACAGACTAATAAACATTCAAGTTATATGAAATCAATGAAGAAGCAGTTGTTTCCTTTGTTTAAATCTTTATTCGGAACACACGCAGATAAAATGGTTTTTTCCCGACTGAATACAATGGGTACAAGAATGCAGACTTATATGATATGGCGATTAAAAATCTGTTAGTTACATCGACCTAATATACATCATAGTGCAAGGTTCAAATTATTGTGAGGTATGATTTTAAGATTTTTCAGTTGGAAATAAGATTATGTAGTACCTAGAAAACTGATTAAATAATTAAATTTTGATCTCTATTTTCGGGCAAAAATCTGATGAACAAACCCTTGAATTTTGGGTTAACAACTAATCGATTATTTAGACCATTTTCCAATCTTTATTACTGATTTAGAAAATTACCAGGTATTTATTTCTTATTGATAAAAATATCTAAAATATTTTAAATAAAATTATTCAATTTATTCGTCGGTCTAAATTATTTGTCGAGCCATATTTTTGTTACATTTTAAAATTTCATTACTTAGGTCCTGATAAGGTCATTCTCGTCCCCAGAGCTCTTTCACATAAACGTAGGAATATCTCAACGAGCTATTGGCACGAGAAGGTGATAAGGTATCTTGCTTCAGCTTTATTGGTTGATTTATATTTTATTATGTTGATAATTTAAACAGAATGTTGAAACAAAGCCTTTTTAATGAAAGCAGGTATAAAAAAGACGGGAAGGAAAGAATTCGGTATTATTACTGCCTTCTGATCGGCTGAGTACAAAATTGTTGACTCAGAATTGTAAAAATCTTTTAGTAACAAGATTTTTTTTGTTACCAGTAACATTTTTTTGTTACTCCAAAATTCATTGCATTTTGTATCTTGTTACTGGAAAAAAAATAAATGTGGCGAGCAACAAAAAGCTACTCTGGCGGCACAGGTTTATCAACGTAAACTTTTTACTATCGCCTGAAAGGTCGCCTCATATCTCCGTGGCATAACTGTACTGGCAAAAGCATAGTTCTCCACAACCACTGAGATAAGTAATGCGTGAAATTGAAAGCGGAATCTCCATTACCGATCATATTCGGGGACCAAATGTAAATAGCTGTTGGAGGGCCGTCGATTAAAGAAACCGCTGGAAGAAGGTGTTCTGTGACCACTTGTAAGAATCAAACCAAATTTTCGCAATGATTGTTACAGGCTTTGCACCACCTGTTATATTGTTTTCAGCGAATATTTGTCTAAAATATACGCTCATGACCGCTGACGAAAGTGGTCGTTGTATCGTTGAAGATAACAAGTAGGCGAAGACAAAAATCAGAAAACAGTGTTCATTGCAAAACAAAAAGAAGACTTGGCCTCACGTGAAACAAGACTTTGTCAGCCAATATATCTGATTAAAAAAGTCTCGGGAAAGTGAGTCCAGTTATATCGAGAACTTTG
The DNA here is from genome assembly GCA_030067915.1 of Hydractinia echinata. Taxonomy (NCBI): domain Eukaryota; kingdom Metazoa; phylum Cnidaria; class Hydrozoa; order Anthoathecata; family Hydractiniidae; genus Hydractinia; species Hydractinia echinata. The sequence continues at coordinate 526,203 of JASGCC010000035.1, read as the reverse complement.
TGTATGACCGCATCACAGCCAGCTTCGCATTATAAATGCACAAATGTACTTATTTTTTTCCGAAGACGAAGAAAGGCTTAACCAAATACATTCCTGTGAATTGTGTAGAAAAACTATATAAAATCATAGGGGGCACTTGTCAAAAATGTTGTTAAACATTGTTAAAAGAAAGCTTCATTGAAATACGGTTTGTCACCTGCACAGTTTACTGTATGTTGATGACCAGAAGTTCTCTAATTAAAGAAAGAAAAAAGGGGAGAAAAAAAATAATATATGTATTTCTATTACGCACCTGGTCTAAATTCTTTTAAATAGAATAAAAAAGAACATTGCCACGTTAGCTGTACAGTTATGTCGCCAAAAAGTTTACATAAAATATAAAAAAGATATATTACCATTATAAGAACTTTTAATGATGCGTTTCTGTTTTTCTCTCAGTCACTTTTTTTATACCTCAGGGGTTAACCTTTACTAAGTAGGAATGACATAAATTGAACAAAACTAGACAATCATGCAATTCGAAGGAAAAAGACATTCGTTGCCTAGCGACGTCTTGTAAACACAGTCAAAATAGCCATAGTGAGTGGCAACTGGGCTATCGCGTAGGAAACGCATCAAGGATAAACGAAATCAGATTGAGATAATGTATTGTTGATGACTGGTGCTATAGCAACGAAGAGCAAAGTTCTAATTTCATCTTAAATTTCAATTTAGGTAATTAAAGAAAAACAAATGTCCGGAAACCAATTAAGTTGTGTATGTATAAAGTACACTTTTTTATAAGTCACGAAGGTCAAAGTCAGATTTTTAGTACACTGAATTTACCAACGAGTTCATTTGTTTACTAATTTTTCATATTTCATTCTTCATGCATATGCAATTAATATTAAAACTGAAACATCAGCTAACTATTTTATAGGTTTTTTATAGACATTGAACTGCTTATATCACCTTTTTTTTTACTTTGATTTATGTCGCAAAAAAATATGAGTATAAGGGCAATTTCAATAATCAAAATGAAGATTATATTTTCTTTTTCCTTCGTACTTATATAAAAGGAAGAAAATCTTGAAAAAATTAGTTTAATTTATTCAAGTCCTGCGAGACACAGGCAGAAGGGGGGGGGGGGGAGGGGGCGGAGAGAGTGCTATAAGTTCTCACTTTTTTCTAAGCAGTAAATAATACGTTGGAAAATGATTAAAATACCTCCATCTACATTTTATAATGTAAATTACTGAACTGATTGTCAACATTCTAGTGTCAATTTGAAACAAAATTAAGATAAGCAGGGTTTGTTTAATCAATAAATAAAAGCGATAAGAACGTTGTGTTTTATGCTGCCTTGATCATACTTCAGTCCAGATGATGCAAGGTTAGTATTATTGTAAGAAGGCAAAGTGTATGGATTATGTAGACTCAGCGAATTCTCTTGACCTTCCATTCTTGAGTGAACGCTGCATCGCGCACTTCGTACTTTGCATATTGAAAGGAATTTATTGGGCTTACGTCGTCTTGGCTACTGGGTCATGTGACAGTGAGATGATTTTCATATTTTTTTCAACTAAAGTATAAAGTTAGTTTTTAGCTATGATGGAACAATCAAGACACAAATTTGAACATTATTTTCAGTCATTTTGTTTCCACGTCCCTTAATTTAGCCTGATCTTTTTACTGACCTAAGCAGCGAATGAGCTTCTGGGTGTTGTCCCAGTCATCCAGGCTGTGCTTATTAAATATTGCACCCTGACGACTTAAGAAGTGCTTATCCTATTTATCGAGCTCATGAAAAGATATATATCTGAGTGTATTGAAGCAGGGTTTCACTTACTACACAAACAAACATGGTGATATCCAATGATGTTCCACAAGTGATATGTGACCACTAATGTAAACACAAATCACTAAAAAAACGACCTCCTTAGAATCAAATTCAGAATTTTCTGCCAAAAATATTGGTTGCGTCAAAGCTTTAATTTAAGAAAAAACAGTATCATGATTTCCTTAAAAAAAACGGTTTATTACGGCCAGATCACCCACATAAACAACATGAACAGCAGAACTTCTGCCTGTCCTGAAAAAAACACCGGATTTATTAAGATTGCGGTTGAAAAAGGTATACCATTTTCTCACTTGCTTAATCCTATTTGTAACATTATTTATTGCAGTAAAGTAACTACATGTTCTTGTGTTAATACGCCAATACCTAATTGAGTATTTACCAATGTAATCAAAGAACTGCGAACCTGTGAACATACCAACAAGTGGTATCTATGTTTATTTTAGCTTGGGTGTGGTATCTAACCGGATGTGCCTAATTCTCAACAGGATGTCATTAGAACTTATTTAATGGTGTTTCCATGTCTGGACCAACCTTTAATAATAAATTTTTAGTGATGGCTTATCAACGATCTTACAATGTATAGCGTTAATTAGAGTTCACTAGGAAACAAATTGAATCATTACTGGTCGACCTACCGATCTGAATTATTGATTGTCAAATTTTTACTCTCGCTATTAGCACGCGCTTGTTGCAAAGAGACACTATGGAAAACGAACTTTTGCGGTATTATTTAGATGACTTTATCAGTCCGTTCAGGCCAAAAAATTTTTCTTTCAAAAATTAATTTATCCGTTGCTACGGTGGCATGTATCTGCCAAAAAAGTCGTGCCCGTTTTACTTTTTGTAATCAAGCGAATCCGCTCAATAATGCTTCAAAATGAGCGAATCCGCTCAATAATGCTTCAAAATGAGCAAATCGTCTAAACAATGACTAAAAACGAGCGAATCCGCTTAATAATGCTTTAAAACGAGCGAATCCGCTCAATAATACTTTAAAACGAGCGAATCCGCTCAATAATGCTTCAAAACGAGCGAATCCGCTTAATAATGCTTCAAAACGAGCGAATCCGCTCAATAGTGCTTCAAAACGAGCGAATCCGCTGAATAATGAACAAAAACGAGCAAAAATGATAAAAGCGAGTGTATCCCGCGTGTTTACCTAAAACGCGGGCAGCATTTTTGTCAATAATAGATGAAAAGTATCACAAAGCTGGAGGCATCGGATAATTGGTTTGATAATTTGTTAAGGTAAGTAGTGTTCAAGGTTATCTTTCTTTTGAAGTATTATTGAGCGGATTCGCTCGTTTTGAAGTATTATTGAGCGGATTCGCTCGATTTTAGTCATTATTGAGCGGATTCGCTCGTTTTTAGTCATTGTTAAGACGATTCGCTCATTTTGAAACATTATTGAGCGGATTCGCTCGTTTTGAATTATTATTGAGCGGATTCGCTTGATTACGAAAAATAAAACGGGCACGACTTTTTTGGCAGATACATACCACCGTACGTTGCTTCTATTTGTAGAGTTTGAAATGATGATGAATGGAATGTATAAGAGTGCTGTTGACGAATGTTTGAAGAGATATTGAGGTTTAATTTCATTTTAAGACCTTATCAACACGCCGGATGGGTTGATCCAGCTTTAGCTTTAAATTTGTCCCATTTTGCTCCTAGTGACTTGCGCGCTAAAAAATGACTCACGTCACTTCCCTATTTTCAAGTTATTTCGCCTCAAAGTTTTAACTGCTATGTAATGGTTTCACTAATTACTCACTCGTCAATTTAATGAATAGTTAACAAATAACACTTGTTCCAAGTAGATAAAAAAAATGAACATATCCACTTTGGGCGTTAAAAAACGGTCTGGTGTGGTAGCGCATTAGTCAGTAGCGAAAAAAACAAAGTTTCGCCTGTCCTTTTTATTCATGTCAGCGTAGCCCATGTCCTTTTTAGTGCTCAACAACGGGTATTCTTAATAGAGAGAAGATACCTTAAAGGAGAGGCGAACAAAAAACTTTTTTGTGGCAGCCACAAAATAAATTTTAGGCGAGGTAGCAAAAATTAAGGAACATCTAAATCCCCAAATCTAATAAAATAACTACTATAACGACACACAAATAACTATGTTTCATAAATAAATATCCATATTCCTTCCTAGCAACATTTTTATAAAGTTTTTATGGCTGTGTGGTGGAAAAAAAAGAAAGTTTGAGATGTACTTACCAATAAACATTAAAAATAAGACCTTTAACTCAAGATAACCAAGAATATTTTACATACAATCGTAGTGCCAGCATTTTATAACCTTCGTTAATACTTCTTGGAACTTTATAAACATCTTTCACAGCCAATAATAATATTATTTCGTAATTTGGTTCGCTTTTTCACAACATACATCCAACTTCGAACGATGAAGTTTGTTGTGATAAGATGGAGCCAAATTTGATAAATATACAGACCGGAAACTTTCAACAACAAATCGAACGTGCAATATGGCGGTTTCAGCTTTGTTTCTTTATTTTCTTTATCTTTACTCATGAATTAGTTTACTAAGTTTAGTAATAAAAATAAAAATATTTTCGTCGTGTTATTCAACTAATAGCATATTTGCTATTTTGATCTTTAACTTGTGTATTATTTTTAAAAAAACAGTGTGATCATCGAAGCGTGGCCATCACTACTGTAGAGAAAGATCTAATATTGTTTCTGAATAATCACCAGTTTGGCAAATGTGTAAAAATACTGAACCATAAAATGAATGATTCAGCATTCAAGGATAAAAGTAAAAACTGGTATTTTGTAATAAACTTCTATTTTCTGGGTATAATGTGAGTATAATAACGTGTTGTTGTGCTGCAAAGTTTTAAGCCACAAATTCACCTTTTTTAAACAAGCAGCTTTAATTTATTACCCCCTTAATATAAAAACATCAAATCTTTCAGCAAAACCATTTTTTACCTGAATTGATGCTAACTAAATATTACAAAAACTAAACAATTGTCAAGATTTTACGGGATTTTCCAGACCAGCGGATCTGGTCTTTGAAATTATCTCAGGCATCATGAATTTTCAATCAGGAGCCGTGCCACGGCTGTTCGCCTCTCCTTTAACTGGATAAAATTTCGCGAGGACTAATTTTCGCGAGGTCAAAAAAAGTACATTTCGTGAGGATTAATTTTCGCGAATCGGTCGTTTCTAAATATTTCGCATGGACAATTTTTGCGAATTGACCATTCTCTAATTATTCGCAAGGATTTATTTTCGCGAATCACAAATTTTTAGGAAATAATTTTTTTTGAGTGTGGGGTTAACGTCAGAAATAATAAATGGCTTTTGTAAAGAAACTGTATTCGCTGTAATAGTAAAGTTACAAAGATCTATATCTCATATATGTCATCACAGCTCTGCTTCATCATAAAAAAAAGACGAATCAAATATATTTCGATGAACTTGTTCATCTATCCACTCTTCATCGTCATCGTCACTATCTATTACAAGTTCACTTGGTATATATTTAGCCGTCACTATTCCAGCTAGTTAATAAAGGCCATTTGCTGTTTCAACACTGTGAAGAAATGGTACAAGAACTCTATTGTGAACCGAAAGATGAAGTTATAATGGGTAGTTTCATTGAGAAGAATGCTAATGTCAACGTTCAGCTTGATGTACAGCCGAAAGCAAGAAGGAAAACGGATCCTGTTCAAAAACCCGCAGAATGCAAAGACATTCGATCTTTCTTTCAGAGACTGTAAATATTCATTTATGTATTATACTGCGAGCACGAGCCAAAAACAAAAAAGATCACAACTTCTACATGACTTTCCGACGTTGATTAGATGCCATTGCCCACAGAATTCTATGAAAAAGGAAAAAAAAGGTGAAGAAAAAAATGTTGTTCTCAAAATTTTCGCGAGGATTTATTTTCGCGAATGAGCCCTTTTCAAAATTTCCATCAGGATTAATTTTCGCGAAATGGCCTTCTTCAAACTTTTCGCGAGTACTTATTTTCGCGAATTTGGCCGAAATTCGCGAAATTCACGAAAATTAATCCTCACGAAAATTTATCCACTTAATAGATAGACACTTCAGATCTCATTTACCTGAAGTACTTTCGAATCTAGTTTACAGGGTTCATTGAATTTATGACACAATACTTGTTGCTTCTATTCTTAAGTTAAAAGTAAAATGCAGTACAATAAATAACCCCCCAAAAACAATCTTTATTTATAATTGATATATCCTTATTCGTCCAAGAAAGTAAAAAAAGTTACATTCACAGGGATGATATTTTGTTTATCACACCCCAGCAAGCTCACTTTCTACAGACTGATTCATAAGTATAATTTCCCTTCATCGATTTCCTCTGGCGATCGAATTTTTAAAGTTTGTTTTGTGATCTGAGCATGTACATTTTGCAATAGCTTCCAATTTTTGGCAGTCGCAAAAAACGTTGAACCGTTACAAAGTTGAAGATCACGTGCTAGCTAGCTTGCTAGACCAATCAAGTCAAGCTAGCTTGCTAGACCAATCAAATCAAGCTAGTTTGCTAGACCAATCAAATCAAGCTAGCTTGCTAGACCAATCAAATCAAGCTAGCTTGCTAGACCAATCAAGTCAAGAATTTTTATTTGAATTTATTCCAACACAGTAGACCGCTAAAAACGATAGGGGAATAAAATTCGATGAATGATATTAGGCTATATTTAATTGAAGTCTGAAGCCCTTGTTGAATTTCTTTCTGTACGCAGGGTGTTCTGACATTTTCACAACCACTAAATGATTTATTTGGATTAATGTTCCTTTATTAGAAGGTATGGGCTAAATAAATAGAGGTAACTTTCATTGCATTCAACTCGAACTCATTTAACCTGGGTCCATTATCCTCCGAATGATTTTTCTTCAGCAAAACACATTACAGCCTTTCTTATTGCATCGTTCTGAATTATCACCTTAATTCTTATGCCGAAATTGACCTTCGGAATTTCTAGTTCTTTTGACACCCTTTAAGTTTCATAATCAAGGCTTCGATAAGTAACTATCTTCTCAGAAATTACATGAAGTTGTTTACCTAAATTTGGACCTCGCGAAAATAAGCCTTTGCAAAATAGATGACAAAACGTACAAAACAAGTTAAGCTGTTGAACATAAAAACTGTTGATATTTTCTTTATGAAAAAACCTACAACAGTAGGTGTCTTTCAATCCTTCTAACAACTCTCTTAGTTAGTGCAAACTTGCTTTTATGAAGATATTATCTTCTAAAAAACTTCAGATCAATATTTTCAGACGATTTCTCAACGATTCCGGACAAGTCTCGGACAAACTTTTGTACAAATTCACAGCTTCAACATAATGAATTTTATGATAGAATCAAAACAAAATACCAATATTACTATAAATGCTCTAATTAACGCCCAATCTTTTTACAACTCCTCTTTCTAATAAAAGAGTCATTAAGCTCTCAAATACCTAATAAATTTTCACTCTCAAATTAAATTCTCCCTCCTAATAAAGGCCGTCTTTGTCCGAACTTTGAACGGAAATAATCGGAAATTTTCATGAAAGATATATTCCTTTACACATTTTTTGATATCAAAATTTCTGGACAGTGTAGAAAACGATTGCGTATCCGTAGATTGAGTTTATTTCTACATTCGTTGATTCGGTTTCTCCGCATTGCAGAAATGTAAAATACAGTTGTAATTCGACTCTTCAGGGGGTCTCACGATTTGGTCGAATTACATGAGTTGTCGAATTATAGGATTTCAACCTTTTTTTCGGGCAAATTTTGAGAAAAATAAAATATGGATGCTTTGCGCAGCGTAAAATATTGTGCATTGGCTATAAGAAAGGGTACAAGTTTTTTGTTTTAGTTTTGTAAGAATCACTACTTCTATCTTTTCAACAATAATGAACTTTTCATACGAATCAAAGATCTTTTGTTTGTTTTTCTTCCAGGTAGAAATGGTATTGCCGGGAACATTAAAATGTTCAGCCACATATTTACGCGGCCTACCCTTTTCCAGCTCTTTTAACGCATCTTATTTAACTTTTAAAGTAACTTCATTGTGCTTTCTTTTAGTTGTCATTTTGTCTTGTTTGTATCATCAGCTGCGCCAGTACTCGAAACAAAAATTTGAAACGTAAACAAACATTCGAATTTCATGATTCGATTTTAGAAAATTTCCAAAGTCGAATTACATGATGAAAAACACGACCAGGGGACCGAAGAATCTGGTCGATTTACATGATTTGTCGAATTATGGGAGGTCGAATTAAAGGAGTTTTGTTGTAAGGGTTTCATTGTAAATTCTGAAGGGACCGAAGAATTTGGTCGATTTACATGATTTGTCGATTTATGGGAGGTCAATTTACATGAGTTCAACTGTATTCAGATTTTCAATTAACGACAACTTCTTTTTTTAGGCCACCTCTTTAATTAACGCCCATCCTAAAATTTAATTAAAGTATAGGGCGTTTATAAAGCTTTACGGTATAAACAATTCAATTTCCTACTATTTTGAGATTTTATTTTTTTATATTGTGAATTTTTTCTCACATGTGAGATGGAATGAAAGCGCTGTTTAGTGAAACCTTTGAAGTGTGACAAAGTCATCAGAAAATCAGAACACACCCACTCAAGACAGTAAACTACTAATATTTTAATTTTCTGTATATCTTCCCTTAAAATTTAAAAGATTTCTGAACTAACTTATCGGGTCAGGCTTTGGTAAAGGCAATTTTCATCGGCTATGGTTATTCGTTGTGCTAAATTTCGTTAACTATCTTTTGGGGAAAATCGTTGGAAAAGATGTGATAAAATTGTCGTCGAGTACAGAAAATCTTCCCTGACGCATGATTTTAACATCTGCAAGTCCAGGTCATCAACTACATATATAACAGACCATTTGATATTCTGAAAGAAAATTGGTGTGGCAAGACTGTTTATCAACTTTTCTATACATGTGTTGATTTCCTTCAAATACATAATTTGAATTCAATTCAATTATTATTATTATTATTCAATATTTTACTTGGTTACAAACTTCAGAAAATAATATTCTGCTATAAATGTTGGACCAAAAATATATATATTAAAGTTACAATAAATGTATAAAAATTTTCAATAAAATGTTATAAGGTTAAAAGGTTAAAAAAAATAAATAAAGAAGTTAATTACAGAGTGTCTAGAAAAGTGTAGCTGAAGAAGAAAGAAGCTGAAGAAGCAAGACGTAAAACACTAGAAGTACAGACTATACCAAACACTCCGCATACTCTTAATCAAAAGTTTATTATTAATAAAAACAAATTAAAATTCTAGCATCTTGATAAGGTTTTTAAAAGAATTAAAAGTTTCAACTTCTCTAATATTCCTGGGTATAGAATTGCGTTGCGTTAAATGTTTTATTAATTATCTCCACGTCTGATTTACTGCGTTGTAAGAAAGTGCGGCCATTGCTTTCTTATTCCAACAATCTCACCTTGAAGAAGTATGTAGTTCCACTGAACGATAGTGGTGGTGGGAACATTTTTCTGCCTTAAAAAAGTAAAGATATTTTTGTTATAATTATACCGAATATTTATAAAGGATATAGCCAGTTTAATGTTGGAAGCGCTGTTATCAATGGTGTTCTGAATATATACATTAGGTATTAACCGCATTACCTACCCCATTTCCTTCACAAGCATGGGTTGACCCGTAGCTGTGGTAAAGGCACTTGCTAAAAATTCCCGCGCTGTGGACCGAACCACGGACCCTGTAATTACAAAGCGAACTCCATCCACAAGGCCACGAGCCCTAATTAGTGTGATTTGCGCAGTACCTAAACATTTTAAATCAAACCGGAAAATAAATAAATAAATAACTTTTATTCGGTTATCAAAAACTTTAAACAGAATGTTAATTCGCTATAAAACTAATTTAATTTGGTTGCACTCCCCCTGTCATTATATGTTTCAAAAAAATCTCGAATAGTGTTAGCACCAACTTTTCCCCTGCATTGCATATTTTGCGAGGACCCCTAAAAATTAGAGTATCGCCGCTTTTACTCTCTAGTTTTAAATGCATTTTAAGCGCTATAACTGCACCGTTGCACCAATAGCAAGACCAAATATATTTCAAAGTTTATAAGACCTTTATAGTCTTTCCAATTTTTTCCAATTCTGCGACACATTTTTCTTATGTAAGCTACGCCATAATCTCTCGCGCAATATGTTTTTAATCACTTTTTGGGACAACAAGGCAAGTGCAGTTCGAAGAAAAGAGGAAAAATGTTATTAAGTAAGATTAAAATTCTGATAAAAAATGCTACGTTTCAAAACACGTAAACATAATATCGACCGTGTGAAAAGATGCAATGTATGATCTGGTGTTATTCAATCGCTCAAAGAGTTAATTATCTTAAGGAAAATATAATCAAAATTGTTCTTAATAGATTTCTTAACAACCCTTCTGAGCTTTTAGACTTATTCCATAAGTTTTTTTTTAAATAAGGATAAAAAAAAGAAGACCTTAAACTTAAACGCTAAAACCTGCACGAGTCCAATAATACCGTCCTTTATGTTATTATAGCGGTGCTCACAGCAAAAAAAGCAAAGGGGACGTTGTTAAGATTAAAAATATATAAAAAACGCGTTTTTGTAAATACTAGAATTATTCTGTTTTTTACATTTCATACGGAGAACGTAATGAAGCTTCTAGGTATGTGGTTTTTGTTTCAGTAATATTGTAGATATATTATTATTCCGAATATTTATACAGGATATAGCCATTTCAGTGTTGGAAATACTGTTATCAATGTGGGTCCTGTGTTCGGAATGTATACATTAAGTATACACCGGTAATACCTACCCAATTTCCCTCACATGGCATGGGTTGACCCGTAGCTGTGATAAAGGCACTTGCTAAACATGCCCGCGCTGTGGACCGAACCACGGACCTTGTGATTGCGAAGCGAACTCCATAACCACAAGGCCACGGAAAACTAGAAACAGGAAGAATAATTTAGTATATTATAGCACAAATTAAACAAATGTTCATATTAAAAAAATAAAACCATAAAAAAATAACTTTTTTTTTTGAGCCATGTTTTCTTTTCTAACTTACACCGCGCACCATTTATGAGCCCTTTGTTAGTCGAAAAATAATTTACTTTCCAAAGTTTAAATTGCAATTGTTTGCTTCAAGGAAGAGATCTAGACGGTCCATGTATAGTACCGTTAGGCAGCTCAATTCATCCACGTGTGATGTACTAGACTGTATTTAGTTGCATGTAAGTGTGGCCATCGCTTTCTTATTCCAACAATCTCAATTTGGCTGAAATATGTAGTTCTAGTACTGGTGGTGGTGGTGGCGACATTTTTCTGCCTTAACTTTTAACGATATAGCTAGCTACTTTAGGGGAAGAAACTTTCGCAAACAGAAATTTTCGCGAATGGGTAAGTTTGCGAAATTTTTGCATTTCGCGTACACAAACTTTCGCGAATGCGCCACGTCAGAAGTTTTCGCGAACATAAACTTTCGCGAATTAAGCTAAAATTCGCGAACATTTCCCTGCCTAAAGTAGTTAGTATAAATTATTCAATACCTAACCATTTTAAATCAACAGATAAACAACAAAGTGTGTTAGCTCGGAGGAAATAAATCTTAGTCCATAGTATGTTGGTAGCTAAAAATTGTAAAATAAACATATTCAAGATTGGTAGGTAGCTACAACTAAAACGAAATATACTTTCTTGGAATAATAATTAACTTCTTTGTATTTTACATATATGAATAGTTTAACATCAACTTTTTTCCGCATTGCATATTTTGCAGGGAACCCTAAAACTTACGTGCTAGTTAAAAAGCATTTTACTACACTGTTGAATCAAAGGCAAGACTAAATGTATTTCAAAGTTTCTGGGACCTTTATAGTCTTCCTAATATTTTCCAATTCTGCGACATATTTTTCTTATGTTAGCTACGCCGTAATCTATCGCGCAGTATGTTTTTAATCGCTTTTTGAGACATCAAGGCAAAGGCAATTCGAGGAAAAGAGGAAAAGTGTCATTAAGTCTGAAAAAAAGCTGCGTTGCAAAAAACACAGACATGATCCATTCTCGCCCCCAGAGCTCTTTGAGATAAACTCGAGGTTTTAATCTGAAAGAGCTCTGGGGGAGAGAATGAGACATGATCAACTGTGTGAAAAAAAGGGCATGATCTGCCATTATTCAATCGCTCCAGGAATTAAATATCGTAAGGCAAATATAATCTAAAGTGCTCTTAATAGATTTCTTAAGAACCCTTCTGTGGCTTTAGATTTCATCTATATTTCTACTCCCCATAAGGGAAGCTTTTTTTAAATAGGGATAAAAAGAGGAACTTAAACTTTAACCCTAAAAACCACACGAGACGAAATATACCATTCTTGTGTCGCTGCGCTTACAGCAAGAAAGAGCAAAGGGGACATTGTTCAGACTTGGAAAGATATAAAAAGCGCGTTTTTATTAATACCAGAATTATTCTGTTTTTTCTTTACTTTTCATACGGAGAACATAATGAAGCTTCTAGGTATGTGGTTTTTATAGTTATTCTTTCTGTTTCAGTAATATTGTAGATATGTGAAAACTAGAAGCGGGAAGAATTAATTTAGTGTATTATAGCACAAACCAAAAAAAGGTTCATAAAACCATAAAGCATTAATTTTTTTTTTTGAGCCATGTTTTCTTTTTTAACTTAATGCGCACTACTAATGAGCCCTTTGTTGGTCGAAAAATAATTTCCAAAATTTAAGTTGCAATTGTTGGCTTCAAGGAAGAGATTCAGATGGTCCATGTATAGCACCGCTGGGTAGCTCAATTCATCTTCTTTTTAAAACACAGCAACCAAGTCCTCAGGAGTTATAATGGTCCAACAGTTGGACGGTGTTTGTCAGATATGTATATGGATTACAATGATGACGCAGAGATGACTAAATAGCATTGTTTTTACGGGTTACAAGTTACTCGTACAAATTTATTACTTTAAGATTGTTAAGCTTTACATGGCTGTGTAATAGTAAGACTTTATTAACCTCTTATCATAGCTTTACTAACCATTCTTCAACTGGTAACTGCGAACAAACAGCACATAAACGAAGAAGACGGTGATGAGAAATTGTTTGAAAACACAGACGAAGTTGGTGACGTTGTCGATGACAAAGATGCAGGAAACAAGCCGCACAATGAAATTGATGTGAATGAAAACTTACACAGGATAATCAAAGGCCAACGTAAGGAGTTAAGAGAATCTGATATTCAAATAGAGAACACCAGGGAACAAAAGTTGGGATAACCAATCCATGGTTTAAGTTTAAAATGTGTTGATGTGCCATAGAATAAGGGAACGGGTCTCAGCACAACAAGTAATAATTTTTACAGACAACTGTGCTTTCTTTGAAGTCAAGTTAGTGATAATGTAAACCACCATTGTACATTTTCAACAGAAGGCACACTGTTTTGTTGTTGTTTTTAGATCGCATGGAATACGTCGGTCATGGTGATATCATGTTCAGGAAGGGAGAGGAAAAAGCAGTATTTGGCCATACTAGTCAAGCACTCGGAGATGAGGTATCAGATGAGCAGTACCAAGACGCAGTCAGGAATATAAACAAAAGATGGAAGTTGCCAATACCCTATCAAATTGAATCAAGTCTTAGTATGTGTGCTTTATTCTTTATACAGAGAACCATACGTGGGAGTTTTACTAAATTTCTAATAATTTCAGGTGCATTATTTTGGGGACACACGCTTTCTTTATAAATGAATATTCTTAAACTTTGGGCAAATATCATCCCAATATATAGTTAGCATATTCTTAGCACAGATTAAAAGACCTGAGAATGCAAACTGGTGTAAAAATCATCCTTAAGGTGCTCTTGCATAAGCAGTTTAATAGACCTGACCGTACATCCACGACATGACAGACAGAAAATTAATTTTTATGGAAATTAAACTACAAATTGAAACCGGAAGAAAGATATATTACATCGATGATAGGGCGCAAGTCTATACTTTGCTTTTTCGCTTATATTCCGTTTAGGATGCAAGCAAAACTACAAGATAAACATCTTCTTAGAATTTTCCAAACTTTTTGTCTAATTTCATCTTAAACGTTTTTATAGAGCATATTCTTTTAAAAAAGCGTGTATTTTTAAGGGGTTTTCGGTTTTAGCGAGGTAGTTTTAAATGCTAACAATTTTCCTCCCGCTAAATTTTCATGGATTACAAAGTTTAAAGTTTCATGTTCCATTATAATTCTTTGGTATTAACACTTCATATTTAGCCTCTGCTGCAAGATCCGCTGTCAAGCAAGCCATTGCAGAATATGCGGCTAAAACCTGTATCCGGTTTCGCCATCGAAAAGCTGGAGATCGTTCCTATATGTCGTTTTACAAAGGTTCAGGGTTAGTTTAACATCTTAGAAGCGTTGCTTTTTATTTACTTATAAAATTGAAGAAAATGACAGTGTATAAATATAAATGAATCTTAAAATACTTAACCTTAAAATATTACTTAGATGGAAAACCCAATTTAAAACATTAAATACATTTATATAAAATTTGGGAAATCAGGGCTGGTTATGTTTAGCATATGCTCAAAAGATTTCCAAACGTAAAAAGGATAGATATGCATGCTTCAAAAGAAATTTTTGTTATAAACACACATCCGCAAATCTGCCATTTCAAACACATTTCTCACACTTTATCAAACTCTTGTTTTTACTGCTTCTTAAATCGAACATTCGAATATTCGAACATATTATTCGATCCCTCCGTGTTCGAATTGGCAAATGTGTACTGTAATTGCTTTAGTGAATTTGGAAGCACGTTGCTTTCCCTGCAAAACACATTTGTTTTTGTATACAATTATTTTTCCATTCATTTTTTTTTGTTGATGTGTTTTTCTTCTACTATTTTTGTAGATGTTGGAGTTATGTTGGAAGATCTGGAGGAGGTCAGCGCATCTCACTCGGAGATGGGTGTCAATACAAAAAAACCGCAGTCCACGAAGTAATGAAATGCCAACCTCGTCCCCAGGGCTCTTTTTCTCTTTCTGACGATCTCGAACGTCGAGAAGAAAAAGCCGTTTGAAATTGTCAGAAAGAGAAAGAGAGCCGTGTGCGGACGATGTTGATAAAATGCTACTATGTTATATTTACTACCGTATTCGTAATAATTTTCGCGTCGAAGGTTTTCCTTAGTCCTTCCACTTTTAAAACAGATTTGACGGTCCTGTAACTGTATGTCAAAAACAATTAAGTACGTAAGTTACATTCTTGTTTAGATAATGCACGCGTTAGGATTTTATCATGAACAATCGAGACCAGATCGAGATAGATATGTCACCATCAACTTACATAATATCCAAAACAAAGGTATGAAGATAAAATTATGTTGTAACGGGAAGTTTATACGTTCTTGGGGATTCCATCTTAATGGTTTGCTCTTCCTCTGCTCCGTCTGTAACATGTTACATTACCACAAGAGAAACGTACAGCTGTGCTCTAACTTGCTTGGCTCTAATACAAGCCGGTTTCGGTCAATAGATGACACCAAATGGGCTGACAACACTACATTTAAAGTGCGCCAGGGTGGGGATTCGAACCTAGAAACTTAAAATTGCAAGTTTAACACGCTACCACTCCACCATCTCCGCTAGTTTGTAAATCACACTCAACCTACTCAAAGGGGATAATCACACTGAGGCTCGCTCTCTCTTTAAATGAAGTTTAACGGTTAACCGCGCCAACTGGTTTTCCGAAGTTCTACTTTATGGAATCCAGATCTCGGATATGTGGACGGAAACTAACCGATGTAACCGGGGTAACGCGCCCGGCTTAACCCTAAAAATTAAAACATTTTGGTTACACATTGATTTGAATAAATAAGATTATAGATATATAATATTTTTTTTCTAGCTATGATTTCAAATTTTGATAAAAAATCAACAGCAGAAGTAACAACATTCGGCCATCCTTACGATTACAGATCGGTGATGCATTATCCTAAGTAAGTATAGGTTAAAGGTATTATCCAAAAAACCACGCTATATGCGATTTCTCTCATACTACATCCGATATCACACACACTACATGCAATATCACACACATTTAATGCGATGAATCTCATATGACATGCTATATCACACACATCACATACGATATCACACACACTACATGAGATATTACACATATTTTAATATATTTTTCGTCTTTTCAGAGATGCGTTTGGTGCGCCCTACAAGAGTTCCTCTGGTAGAATACTAAAGAAGTTAACAATTGTTCCTAAAAATAATCCTCAACAAAAATTGGGTCAATGTTACACCTGTGGTCTATCAACGATCGATATAGCTCAATTGAATGCCATGTACTGTTCCGGGTCAGGTGGTAGACCTAGCCCTAGACCCACTCCTCCGCGACCCACTCCTCCGCGACCTACCCCACCACGCCCATCTACGAAAAATATTGTCTACAGAGCAACGTTGACAAGACAAATGAAGAGTTTCTTAAAAGCATACCGTGGACAAGTAAACAATCGTTTCCGAAATGCAGTATTTAACTTTTTAAGAAGAACTTATCCCAGCTATTTCTTTATGTTGGATACCTACAGAGCAATCTCAGGATCTTCCCTTGCCAGTGTTATCGGAAGATGTGCGTATGTATGGAAATATTATAATCGAAACCTTGTGGTCTGTTATGCAAGAAAATCCTCGAGATACCCTTCTTCGTCAAATAGAGCTCGCATTTCAAGAAGTACAGTGGCTGCCATTCAGGGAAAGGTCAGTTTGCCAGGCTTGTTGACATTTGTTACAAGAATAAATAAAAACATGAATGGAAAACAATTTCTAAACTTCTTGAAACTTGTTTAAATCAGACATGGATTTAAAAAAATGTTAATAATGTTTTTTTTTCTTTTTAGAGTTGCAATGCAAGATGGTCGGTTACCACGGCATGGAGGAAAGCGAGAAGTTATGGTTATCCAATTGCTGCGGTGCACGTGGTTCGATATGGTGCTGGGCTGCATTCGACACGATATGGTTACGGGAGTCTCACTAAGTTCGTTTGTCAACGGCAATGCTATGGAAGATGGTACCAAAGAAGATGTAAAAATTATCATTCCCAAATTACTATCTTGTTCGGTTAATTACAACAATTTCTATGTAATGTAGCGTACTAAATTTCAAACTGAATAAAACGGGTTCCGAGGATTTTAGCTTCCCTTTCATAATAGTCCTTACACTCCACCTCCCCCGAACCGGTCATAAATATTGACCTAATACGTATCTCCTTAAATTATCCAAAATCCCTTCAGATTTATTGTGTAAAGTTTCATAATCAGGAATTTTCTCTATCAAGCCTCGTTCTCACGTAGAGGTTAATTAAGTAAACAGCTAGCAGGTTGCTTAGTTGTGGCATTAAATTTTGATTGTGCTCTAATACATTTGTTGCGAATTAAATTATTTAATCATTTTTCCACTGGACAGAGGGAAAGGGGAACAGTGTGCTTTCTCTATACTTCAAAATTTGATGAGTTTTAACAAAACTGAACTATCATAATAAATGGAAAGATTGACATGTTTTTCTACCAAGAGGATGCCATGACAAAGAAGGGGTACGACCCAAAAGTTAATGCTCACTGCCGTATCCACCTGTGTTTTAAGGGGAACAAGGTTGTAAATCATTGTTATATCCTCTGTTTTGGGGTTTTTTTGCGTCTACTGGCTACTTTGTTTTTTAAAGGATTTGAACTTATAAAACACATGTTTTTCTTTGTTATTACATTCAACCTCGAACCCAGGGCCTGTAGCGTTTTTTGATATGAGAAACGCTACAGGCCCTGGGATTGAGGTTGTATTACATTTACTTTTGTTTAAATATATTTTGATACTGTACGGCGGCCCACTAGAGAATTCTTCACTTCTTAAAAACTTTTACTATTATCCTGTTTCTCCACCGGTTGTACGGGCACAGCATTTGCAATCTGTAATCTAATACTTCACACCAAACTAGTCTACAACAAGATACTGGTGGTGAGGTTGAACGCGCATTGCAATTCCGATGTAATGACATATCTCCTTTGGACTTGATGTTTGGTTATGTTATGAAGAATATTGCCGACCCCGTGCTTGGGTATTTGAGATCTGCGCTTCAAGTTAGATGCGTGCGGCCATCAATTCAGACGATTTAATTTAAAATGCTTCTCCTTAAAAGGTAATACTCCTTTTTATAAATTCGAAATGACGAAATTGCGTAAACTTGAAAATAAGATCCTGGTTTGAAAAAGGTATGTCGTAGTAGGATAAAACGTGCGAATGGAAGGGACAATTTTCGTTTTACTAGCCATACTAAATTATGTGAGAAATATTTTGCAAAGACTGACATAATTTGGGAGGTTAAAAAAACATGAAAAACCTGTATTATTATTTCAAATTATGTTAGTGACTTAATAAGAATTAAAATTAGAAGAGCAGATATGGAATTCTTTGCTGATAAAACCACGCAAACCGAGGATAATTAGGCATCCTTACAAATGAGATTGGATGCAATTTCAGAAGCTGTGTATATTTCATGTTTTATGGATCTGTTTATGTATTGTCCACTTGGGAGAAGTAGTCATGCATATGAATATGCATATCATGAATATGTTAGGATCACTGAATCAAATAATCTCCAAATGTGCAATCTGCTTCAAAGTCTTTGCTATCCATATTTGGATGTAAAGATACAAAAATTAATTTAAATAGAAAGTTCACCAACCTCGATCCCAGGGCTTTTTTTCTCTTTTTGTCACTTATATCAAAAATATTGTTGCTATGAAAATAGTTGTTTGTGATTATATTAATAAAAAATATAGTTTTTTAGTTCTTGTTTCCTGCTGCTTGTGCCTTCGTCTGATAATTTAATGTTTTGCATGACATGCATGCAAATAAATATGGAGATACTTTTTACACTTGTCATGATACGGTCGTCAACAGAAAATTTTGTAGGTAATTTTACCAGCCCTGCCACGTTTTTATGTTTTGAAAATATTGCGCAATAATTTATAAAAAAAAAGTTTTAAGCATCACAAATAAGATGATATTATCGACTAACCTCGTCCCCAGTGCTTTTTAGATTTTTTACATCGAGACGATACCTGAAAAAGGTCCGACGTAAAAAATTAAAAAGTCCTGGGCACAAGGTTGATCATCGACGTTGCTTGATCTTTGATTATCGACAATATTTTTCGCCTCTATAAATTCTCTCCAGGGGGAATGCGGTAACACATTTAAAAGATCAGCAGGTGCAACCTTGATCCCAGGGTTTTCTTTTCTCGTTTGATATACTCGCTGTCGGTTATTATAGCAAAAAGAGAAAAAAAGCCCGTGGATCGAGGTTGCAGCAGGTATTATTCTAAACACCCATTCTGGTCTCCCTAGAGCTCTTTGAGGCAAACCTGGTTTATCTCAAAGAGCTCTGAGGAAGGAAATGTTAAACACTATAAATTCATAGGTGTTTAGTTATCTGTTCTCGAAGCAAAACTAAATAAAAACGTTTCAGATACATAGCACTTAAAACTTAAATTTGTTACTTTTTATCAATGAAAGATGGCATATTTACAACATATATTGTCTTAAGCTCCTTTTTCTTTCAAAATCGGAATTTTTGCACACTTTTACGGTTGATTTTGCTATACCTTAACACCCTAGAACAGGTAGGGAAATTTAAGAAGAACCTCTATAAAGCGTACATCTCTCTATAGTGGTCATTAATTGAGTTCTTGGTTAGTTTCGCTATACCTTAACACCCTAAAACAGGTAGGGAAATTTAAGAAGAACCTCTATAAAGCGTACACCTCTCTATAGTGGTCATTAATTGAGTTTTTGGTTAGTTTCGCTATACCTTAACACCCTAGAACAGGTAGGGAAATTTAAGAAGAACCTCTATAAAGCGTACATCTCTCTATATAGTGAGCATTGTTTTGAGGTCCCGATGGCGTCCACATAGAAAAATTTCCACGGTGGTACGCAACTGCAACCACGTTGCGGAAATAAACGGACAAGAAACTGCAGAAAGGTTGAAAATAAGTACGGTAAGTTTTTATAAGCGCTAGCGGCTTTGACATCAGGCAACATCGGACGAGGATGAGTGGATATTGGGTTTGACATATTTTATAACTAACTAACCGGCTGGTCGCTCATGCGCTTATCAGGCTCTGTGAAATCGATTGTTAAGCCCTGGGCATCAGCAAAGTAATCGATAACTTTCCAAAAAATTAGTTGGACAATATTCTATGCTTTTCGTGCGCATAAATTAAGAACGCGTTTTTGCTTTGCGTATTTCACCAAATCTTCACAACATCAAAGGTAAAAAAAAGTGTCTTAAGATAATTTGAGTGAAGATAACCTCACTGGTAAGTTCTTTTGCCAAGATCAAAATCACCATGAAAACAAATAATCGGGGAGCTAGGGATGAAGGAGCAGGAGCGAGGAGTTTGCAGAATAAAACACACGCAGGAAAAAACGCCACCAATGACTTGGTGCATTTTGGGATAGTGTTAACAGCCATCTTTCTTTTATATCTCCTCGTGTAGAAGGCAAGATGAAGTGCCTTGGAGAGGTAAAAACCTTTTGTTTTTTGTAGTTTCTTTGAATTATTCATTACAAAATAGATGTAAATGATATGTTTATAAGTAGTTTTGTAAACAAATTCGTTATTCTTATTGGATTTGTTGTGCTAATAGTTTTTGGAGGAATTACTTTTACAGTTTATCAAATAAAATTGAACTCCCTGCTAAAATAATAAAACAGTCAAATCAAATCAAATCAAATATATTTCATGAAACTCACCCAAACTCATACATAAATAGGTATATACTTGATATAACACATTGGTATAAAAAAATGAGTGGATTCACAAGGAAGATCAGAGAATAGCTGAAAATTCTGCTAATAAAAATTCTGATCACCTTTGCTATAGACACTGTGAAAGAAAGGGAGGACAGGAAGAAACAATAAAACAACTACAATAAGCTGATATAATGATTAGATAGGCTTTTCAATGTATTCATGACATGGTAGTAACTAGCTTAAATAAAAATCTATTTCAAACAGTCTGGAAAAACTGAAGGGTCCTGCAAAAATTTATTTTGGACCCCCATCATTACCAACAGGATTTTTTGTCTGTTATGCCAAGGAAATCTATATTTCAGTTTCTTTTTCACTAGATTCATACGTCTCTTAAATAAAATTTCTGTGACTCTTATTTTTTGTATGGTTATACATTTTTAAAAAAGATTACAACTAAACGGAAATTACATACAATAGCTTTTTACAATAGCATTTTGATGACTTCACATCAAGCGTTGCTTAAGTTTTGTGCAATCTTGCTTTGATAATGTTAGCAAAAAACATTGTAGGACAATTCGTATTGGGTAATTAATTGATAATTCGTATAAAAATTGGATGATGTTTCATAAAAATTTGTATGTGGTTTTAAAAAGATTGTATAACTGATTTACATTATAAAAATTGTATAAGATTTTTCTATGAATTATGTGCAACTAAATTTGTATAAAAAGTTCGCACAAAATTTGTAGATGTCCCCTTAACCCCTTCCACCTTTTGCATAACTTTCCTGCCTTGTTTAAGGATGTCAGGAAAGAATGTTTTTGTAGAGCTTAATCGGGCATTCCTTACCCGAATTAGATGTCCTTATTCTGAAATTAAGAGCAGTACCTTAAATTAGCTTTTTTTACTGACTGTCACAGAAGATGTAAAGGTTTGTATGTGCTGTTGCGGTTAGCTAAAATATATATAACAAAACATTTAGACAAATTTCATTGTAAAACAGTGGTGTTTCTGTTTTTATCCTTCACACAAATCAAAAAGCAAATAAATGGTTTCAGTAAGACGTACTCCAGTCCATTCTAAACTTTTTTTTGAGTGGAAACATTCGATCTTTAAATTAGAATATAGTTTGTATTTAAAAAAGTATGAATAATATTAACGTGTTAATTTCAATTTTTTAGTTGAGGGAGTACAAGATCATTGGGAGACGTATCCCCTCTGAGAAAAATCCAAACCCGCCATTGTATCGCATGCGCATTTTTGCTCCAGATGCTGTTTCAGCGAGGTCAAGATTTTGGTACTACATGAAAAAGTTGAAGAAACTGAAAAAAACTTGAAAAAAAATGTGAAAATTTGTTTAATTGCAGAGATGGATAAATGTTCCTTCTAGCGCAACGCACATCTCGCGCACGCGCACGCCCACAGACGTCCACAGTCAAACCCAACAAATCCAGTACCATGCGGTACCATGCAGTGCTTAGCTATGCCCGGTGGGGGTATATCCCTAATGACTGATGACGTCATCAAAATATACAGAATAGGAGTCAAATTTTTTCTAGCGCAAATCCCTATTAGTCTACGCGCACATTGATGACGTCATCATATTCCCAACACACCACCCTCACCCTTTGTAAGATACTAATAAATGTATGTTAAATGTAATGACTGTGAATGTATTATGGATGAGTATGATAGGTGTAGATGTGGGCGCAGGTTTGAAATAAATGGTAAACTTTTATGCTGGCAATGCTACCAGGAATATATCACCTATAACGAGGGCGGGTGTGTATGTACGATGACATGTAATTCTCTGAAGTCGTTCGAATTACAAATAAAACAAGATGCTACAATTTGAGAATCAAATCGTCAACCCTAAAATTTTCTATTCATTTGCGACTACTTTTGCAGACATCAACGATATTAATGTGGACTGCCTGACAGTGTCAAATGCGGTACCTGCCAATAGTGGCAAAGATCAGAGGTATATCATAGGCTATCATACACAAGACCTTGTGGTAGCTATCAGAGTAAAGACACCAAAAATCTGGTCCGCGCATGGGGTGACCCGGTATAACGCCAATGCAGTTCCAGCAATGAGTCTTGATTTCGAAGAGTACCCAGATTGGGTTGCCAATTATCGTCAGATCTGGTCAAAAATCGAGGAGCTTATCTCCGAGCAATTGACGACGGAGCCGGTCAAAAAGGACCGTTACGTGAATGCCAAGCTTAAATATTACAAGGACGTGGTAACAACAAAATTCCATGGTATGCCAGTACCCTATGATGAGCCCTGTCAAACCAGTACCATCCTGGCACTATCATCAATATATGTGCAAGGCAAAAATTACTACCCACAGGTACATCTTGTGGAATGCCGGTATAGGGACTTCAAAAAAGAATCCCTGCTTAATGAGGATTAGAAAAACCATATATTTCATAGGCCTTGTAGTGCCTATGAAATATATATAAAACTAAGGCTTATAAGCAGGTGGAGGCCCTAGGTAGCGCTTGCATACTGTACAGACTGAAATTTTTTTAAAACATCCTGCCTACCCTCCTCCCGACCCTTAGCAACTAGCTGAGCACGCTCCTGTTCATTGATGGCGTTGACAATACGGTTAAAACGCTGTCGCATCTGTTCTTTTAACAGCATATATTTCTGCTTCTCTTGCGTGATCAGACTAAATTCGTAGTTGCTGATGACTTCATTCTCAATGGCTTTTGAAATCAGGTCAATGATGGAGTTCAACTTACCCTCAGCTAATAGTCTTATATTCTCATGCTTCCTGGCCTTCACACCAAGCCTCTTTGAGGCGTTCCGTAGACCGGCCTGCCCGATACCTACGGCGATTGTAATACCCCCCATCGCTATGCATAGCGGAGCACCAAGACCCGAGGCCAGCGCCCCAATTCTTACGCCCGAGGTGATAATACTAACCCCCAATAGTCCATGATTACAGTATCGAACCCAGGTCCCGCGTGCATCTTGAATTTCTTTGAGAGCCTATCACGCTCCTTAATTTCACCCCTTAGAAATGCCTCAATCCCTCTTATCTCGGCAAGTCTAAAATTCTGGCTTTCATCCCGCATGTCCGCACCTTCTGCAGGTGCACTTGGTAGGTTTGGGTACAGCTTCGTTATATCAGCCATTTATTCTACCAGTAAATGCATCGTTATCCCGGTGAAGGATACATTCTTCTCATAATGATGTTCATCTGTAAGCATGAATTCTAGGCGATCTGTGGACCCCTTTAGGGGTAGGTAGATAGGAGTATCAAAACTCCAGGTCAGCATATCCCCCCAGGGGGTTAGCTCTTTGGTGGGAAGTAAGGCCAGAATTTTCGACTTCTTGCCATCTAGTAGGGCATCACATTCATCCAATTGAGGACAAACGAGTCGTAGTCGAATATAGATGTCAGTCACTTGGTGTAACCAACTTGGAGCATCAGGACCTGTACGTGTCTACAAAATCACACATTTCTGTATCATTCCCCGAGTTCACCAAATATCCAATCAAAGTTACCACAACCTACCTGAATGACCCTGTCATCCAGGGATGGACAAAAGGACAAGCCCTTGACTACTGGAACATCCAGGTTAATTTTGCCACTCATTGCGCGAGCACAGCCTTAGGCATCTCCGCCAAACATCTAACGGGCTCCGTGCCACTTGTCAACTCCATCTTTAAATTCCATATATACTACCATATGCGTCGCATCCTAGCAAGGATGAAGGTACCCATGTCTTTTAATGATGGCTTT
Source organism: Hydractinia echinata (assembly GCA_030067915.1). Classification (NCBI taxonomy): domain Eukaryota; kingdom Metazoa; phylum Cnidaria; class Hydrozoa; order Anthoathecata; family Hydractiniidae; genus Hydractinia; species Hydractinia echinata. Next base: position 501,754 of record JASGCC010000035.1, on the reverse strand, counting down.
AGTCAGTACAAAAATCCCTATTCAACATCTGGATATGCGCAGATTTGCCGTGAATATGGTGCGGACCCTAATGGTCTATACAAGAGCAAATCAGTAAGTGCATCACTCACCAACGGTAGATGGTGGCCACAAGTTGAGGGTGATTGGGCCAAATTAATTATACCCACAGGTCAGGGCTTGACATCGGAAGGTCTGACCAAGCTGAGTGAGAGTATTCGCGTCTACGTGGTCTTGTTGCTTGGATCGCAGGCAGGTGCCAAAGCATCCCTACTCGGGTCTGGTGCGGATAACTATACAGCAAGGCAGACTTTGATGCAAAAGTTTGAGGCTATTGTCCAGCGTCAGGAAAATGTGGGACATGATATAACTGAATTCCAGAAGGTCGTACAATATGCCAGGACCCCGGTAAATTTTGCTGTCATGCCCAGCGTATACATGCTACCATCGGACATGAACTTACGAATAGGTAAAATTGTGGGGTATAACAACAACATTCTCATAGCACCCACCAATGTAAATGTGGGAGCCCAAGTTGATTTGAATAACAAGCCTCTTGCTAGGGGTGCGGCAGCCGCACCCCTCAAGCATACTATCAACATACCTATACATACCACACCCCCCAAGCATATTACCAAAACACCTATACATGGTACACCCCTTAGGCATACCGAGCATACCATCAGGCATTTGGCAGATATCAAAATCCACCCTGTTACGCCTCCTATACATGCCACTGAACAACCCCCGCAAAATCAGCATGAGGATACCAAAACCGTATTAATGACAACGGGGGTAGGCCTCATCATTGCATATATATGGCTTAGGTAACCTATTTCCTCACATAGAGCACAACAAACCCTGCAGCCGCCGCTATTGCCATATACAAATGTTTTGCCACATATTCCACGACTGTTGACACTACCCTTAGAAGGAAGGAGACAACAGTACCAATAATCCCCGGCAGTGCGGCACCTGCCTTACCTGCTAAGTACTTTAAAAATTTCCCCAGTCGCTGAAGCTGCTTCTCCACAAAACCCTTTCCTGCACCACCGGCAGCACTTCCTCCTGCCGCGGCAGGCGCCGCAGAACCTCCCGTAACAGAGAGCACGATGGTTGAAACCAGTAGGCCAATAGCGGATATTATGGAGGCTATCGTCAAGCCCTGTTCCCTAAAAAGGGTTTTAAGCTTCTCCAGCAAAGACATGTCATCCCCAGCGATTTTCATCAACTCGGCCCTGATATTTTTCAGATGCTTAAAAATCTCGGAGGAAAGTAGCACGGCCTTTTTTTCCCCCTTCAATTCCTCAATATTTTCCTCAAGCCTAGCGATTTCTATATCCCTTCCCCCCTCAGTCTTCCGCCCCTTAAGTTGTTTCAACCTGCCCTCTTTTTTATTATATCACTATCATATGAAATAATCTCATCCTTCAATTTTTTAATGTTATCCCGCAAGTTTTCAATTTCCAGCTTTATTTTCTTCATATCGGGGACCTCGGTGGCATCATCGTCGATGCCGGCAAACGAAGTATCTACATAATCCTCTAAATCATGTGTAAAATTTTGAATACCCGCTATTGTTTCCATCTGAATCACCCCGCCCGATGCCTTCTCCTTACCCCTATTCGTAAGGACATCAACACCCTGGATGAGGTTCTGGGCCCCTGCCTTACTGCCCTTGTTAGGTGTTTGATATTTATCAAAACCTATGGCCTTCATACGCGAACTGCCTATTAAATTCTGGAGTTGTTTAAAAGTCGGAAAGTCACCATCCTGCAACGTGAGTACTATTTCCGGTAGTGATCTTTTCCCCGTCACAACCTTTTTAAGGATAAGTTGATTATCCTCCCCCATTCTAAACCAGTCATAATGTCTCGCGTCGGGCTCCATACCTAGATTATCAATAAGAATTGAGTAAAGACTTTTAACCTTTGATTCAAGAAGCTTGGGGTAGGCCGACTCTGTACCCACCCCCAATCGCCTACGCGCACCTCCCAGCTGTTGTCCCGGTGTTGACGGCCCCGATGTTCCGGGGAGTTGTTGCGTCGATGGGGTCTCTTCCTTATCATCCCCACCAACTTTCCCAATATCATATTCATGCGTAAATACTGGATTATCAGCCATTTATTAGAATATTTATCCCTATATAATAAACATGAATACATTCGGAACCATCCTGGACCCCTATGCGGAGACCAAACAGCTCTTTGGTATCAAGGGACGCCGTCAAAGGGTACAGATAAGCCACATACCAAGCACTATTAACCAGAATGAAGACTTATACGTTGATATACCCAACATGTCCCAGAACGATGTCATTTTCCCTGGTAGTCTCAGGCTATTATTTGACCTTACGTTGACGGGAACAAATACGAAGCGTACCATTGTCTCGAATATCGGCAAAACCCTGGTTAAAAATCTACGCATTACCCTGAACGGTAACGAGGTACAAAATATATCTGATTACAATATCCTGGCATTGTACCGGGACCTGTGGCTGCCCAAATTTGACAGGGAAAACAACCTCATTTTGGAAGGCATCAACCCCAACGATGGTACCATCAGGGCTCTACAGGTCAAGGCTACCGAGTACGTCGGGACAGATGAAGAAAAAGCTATCGCTGCGGCGTATGGCAACACTTTTTGCGTGCCATTGGGCAAGATGTTTGAACTGACAAGGGACTTACCGTTTTACCCGTCAGAGCTACATGACAGGCTGCAATTTGTTCTACATTTCGCGGGACATGCTGACGTCATCAAAGATGCAGGGACAGCCGTTGGAAGTACGGCAGCCAAGGCTGCCGATGCAGCGTACAAGATCACCAATATTAAGTTGGAATTTGACAAGATCACCCATGAAGGTCTCGCAAGTGCCATGATGTCAAGGTATGCCCGTCTCGTCTTGCCCTATGAAAGAATCTTAAGAAGCAAAATAGTGACAATGAAAAAGACTGATAGCTCGTATAATCTCCAAATTGATACCCCCGCAAAGAGTCTCAAAGGTGTCTTGTTACTCTTTATAGACCCTGGGAAAGTGAAGGCCTACGAGGTATCAACGAGGTCTTTTATAACCCGAAAATAGAGAAGATATCCATCACGGTGGAAGGTGAACCCAATGAACTGTATAGCCATGCCATGCTACCCAAGGATCACCTGGAGCAAATTGCCAATCTCTTTGGTAGTCATGACTCGAATGTTACAATTGGCCAATTTTTCAATGAACGGTATGCGTTGTTTATCGATTTCAGGGCCTCTAATGACAATGCCCTGCATGGCTCTGGAAGACCATTACAACGTTTGAGCGATGGGGTAACGTTGCATATGACCAAAAAGGCCGACGGAACTGGGGACATACGATGTTACGTCTACTTACTGATGGACGCTCAACTGAATATACTCGATGGGCGCTTCCACTCCGTCGAATACTAATAAAAGTATGGCAACGATCGCTGTAATCGTCGCTGGCGCCGCTATAAATGCTCTAGCATTCAGCGGCACCAACTATCTATTTAGCAAGCTCTCGGGGCATGGGGAAGCGGAGTGCAGGCGTCATGATGAAGCCGTAGAAAAATTGAATGAGGCCCAGGCCTAATGGATAAGAGACCGACAGGCTAAACTGGACTGGTTCAGTGAGCAGCGGGAGATGCAGATAAAAGCCGGAAAAATGCCTTCGTGAGCTCGATGACGACCTCTATAAATACTTCATTGCCTCGGAAAAGAGGGCCCCGCAATTGAAAAATTTTTACACACCTTCCAAACCCCAACAAGACGGTGAGCTCACGTTCGTCCTTGGATCACTCTCCCTACTAGGCTTCGTTGCCTATAAGTATCTGAAGGAACGTTTTTAACATGTATAATAAACATGTCAAAAGCATCACATAATATTACCGAGGAAGAGGCTGAAAAACTAAGCCAAATATACTATATCCTGGAACATCTGTGGACCGGACGCAAGGCTATCAAATTGCCCGCTACGGAGGCTGGCCTATCCAAAAAGTTAGTCACTCACTGGCTGTCTCGTCAACTCTTGTGGCTACGACACATCAAAGGTCCGAAGCGTATTGATTACCCTCATTTTACCATTACGGCACCCAATGAAATGCACCAGTTCGATCTGCTGTACATGCCCCATGATCAGTTGTATGGAAGCACCTACAAGTATATCCTTACAGGCATTGATGTAGCATCGAGATACAAGGTAGCGAGACCCCTACGTACCAAAAAAGCCGGCGAGGTCGCGGATATGTTGAAGGACATCTACAAGGCAGGACCTTTGCGATACCCCAAAACCTTCCAATGTGACAATGGTTCCGAATTCAAATCAGATGTAACGAAGCTGCTAGAGGGTAAAGGAGTTGAAATTAAGAGAGCTACTACCAAATACCACCATACGTTCACGGCCTTTGTGGAGAGCTATAACAAGGTACTCGCTGAAAGGCTCTTCAAGCCCCAAGACGCCCAGGAGTTGGCTTCCGATGAGACTAGCAGTATATGGGTCAAGCATCTGTATACCATCGTGAAAGGTTTAAACAATACCAAAACTGCCATGATAAATATGAAGCCTAACAAGGCGATTAAGATGGATGATGTCCCGCTTGCGAAAAGTGAAGAATATCCCGAGGAGAGGCCCTTACCTGAGGATGGATTGTATTTATACCTCCTGCAGCCGGGGGAAGAGCACGATGATTCGAAAAAACGCGCCACTGACGCCTTTTGTAGTAGGAAAATGTATAGGTTGGATCGTATAGTATCAGGTAGTCGCATGCTGTACTATTTACAAGACGGCCCTGATCGCAGCTTCGTCCCAGAAGAACTCATGCTGGTTCCAGAGGACGTTCAGATACCTCCAGAGGAGGTTAAGGATTGGTAATAGCCCTCAATTTTTTACTACCCACAAGGATAGTAAAAATTATCGTCTGCCTAGTACTCTAGTGCCGGAACACCCAAATCGTACAGATCATCCCGGGTAATGTCGATAAGTCTAAAATGGTTCCTGAAACGTTCCACATGCCCATCCTCCTCAAAACGATTAAAGGCGTGTATGCCGTTAGGGTTGTCTATAACTACAATTTCCTCCGCCCCCGGGTAATTATCACTAAACCATAACCTCTTTTTGGTAATATTACGCCTCTGAACACGCGTGCAATAATACGGAAGATGATGGTATTCATCATCATCCTGTGTACTGTGCTCACGGTGGATTATGATGACGTTGTCTTTGCCGAGGTCCTGGGTATTGGGTACATATCTTTCTCTAAGCCTTGCATTTTCCTGGGCCTGTGCTGCAAGTTGTCGATCCCTATCCTCAATTTCATCCCCCAATACCATGAGCTGACTATCTCTATCCTCAATTTCATCACCTAGTAAGGCCAGGGCCCCATCCCTATCCTCCAGGGCCTGGCGATGTTTTTTAATTACATCTTGTAATTTTTGGACGCCTTTTTTCGTAAGCCATTTTGTCAAAGCTACGGCCTTGGGCTTTTTTGATCTAACAACAATCTCTAATGCACCATCCAATGTGACGAATACGTCATGCCAATTTTGGCCTTCATTTGGGTTGGGGGTGGCACCCCCAACCCCTACCTGTATATTTTCTCTTGTTGTAGCTACCTCGGCAAAATATTTAAAATTGCGTACTATTCAGCAATCTCCAAAAACCTCCCCAGATCGGTACGTTTAAAATGGGGTTGATTTTGTTCATCAAACAGAGTCTCGATGACTCCGGCGGGCACTGCGTTGAAGAGAGAAAGCTGCGACATCTTTCTAATATATAAATGCTTACCCAGATGTTTTCACCCGAGAATATTCCAAGCTCTGGGGTGTTCCAATCTCACGTACAAGCAAGAGTGTTTGGTTTTTTTTCAGTTCAGCCTTGATGTCATCCCAACAATCGGAGGGTATCAAATTAGTCTCTTCGTCGATTAGCTTCAAATCAGAGCGTTCATGAGGAAACCACAAAAACAGGACTTTTTTCTGCCTCCTCAAATTCTTGGGTAAAGCCGTGTAGCTCTGCGTTAATAGCCATAAACTGTGCTTCCTGTGCCTACCACTGATGGCAAGCTCAAGCAAAGGTTGACGTTTTTTATCAAGGCTCTCGTCAGAGATCATGTCGTCAACTATGAAGAGACTCTCCTCGCCTGCCAACAATGCGGATAATTTTTGGATCCATTCGAATAGCTGATCTTTGGGGTCTATCAGGAAAACGTAAGGGTCTTTCCATAATGAGGCCCTTTCCAAATAGGTGGTATTCCATCGTATGGTAGGACAAAGTATCACGATATTGTGATAGTGCTTTTTATACCCATTTTCCAGAAGGTCCAGGAAAAGTTGCGTTTTTCCGCAGCTTGTCCAAACATATCAACACACCACTGTGATTGTTCACCAAAGACCACCGGCAGGCAGGGCATAGCTTGGTATTTCGAGTCTGGTATTCCATTGGTAGTGGAGTATATCTTAATTTTCCCTGTAGACATCGTAGTACCTTGCGATATTTTTTAATGAGTAGCTCTTTTTCAACCTTCTCATCGGGTGGTGCCTCAATGAGTTCGATGTACTGGGGTATGATGTTGTATGTCAACAGGGTGTAGAGAAGTAGGTAATTTTCATCCTGCTGAATTTCCCTAATTTCGACATCAGTGGCAAGAATGTCTACCTTTTGTTCGATAACAGGGTCCTTGCATTTGGTACGCCGCCTCTCCCTCGCCTTAGCCAGGCAACCTATACAACTCTTAGTTCGAGTATGTCCCCTAATGTTGAACATCTCAGGGGGAAACAATTTTTTACATTTATAGCAACATTTTGAATCCATTTACTATTCCGAGGCTCGCCTCCTCCATTTCTATTTGCCTCTTAGACAAATAGAAATTTTCACGGGACCCATTAGGCCTCACGCCTATTCCGAGACATATCGGTTACCCTTGGCTATATTTTCGCTTGCCCACATAGGTTGCGTATTGGTGTAGTGTAATCTACTAGCAACCTCAGCAAGCGATGGGGTATCCCCATTTTCCTTATATTGAATTGGTACCCTGTGATCGATATGCCACTCCCCATGGTTGTCCCAGGTCATACCCTCAACAAACTGGGCTTCAATATGGGCCCGCAGTGTGGCGATATCGCACCCGATATACTCTTGTTTCCCTTCAGAGCATTGTGGGTTCGGCTTCTTACAACGCCGGCTAGATGGCCATCAGGGTTGCAAATTTGACAGGTGGATCTCCTTTTTTCATGCTTGCAGAACTGACCTCCTTTACACTCTTTGCAATAGGCCCTCACTTTTTGATGGTCGCAAATCTGGCTGCCCTTGCACTCTTTGCAATAGGCCCTCACCTTTTGATGATGACAATACTGAATGCCCTTGCATTCCTTGCACTGGCCCCTCTGTCTTTCATGTTTACAAATCTGGCTCCCTTTACAGTCTTTGCAATGAGACCTCTGCCTTTCATGTTTACAAATCCGAATCCCCTTGCACTCTTTACAATATGCCCTCAGTCTTTGATGGTGACAATACTGAATGCCCCTACATTCTTTGCACTGACCCCCCTGTCTTTGATGCGGACATTTGTTTTTTTCACGTGACTCCTTGGCTATGTTCAGGCATTTGATGCACCGTTTTGTCAGTTGACCATTTCCTTTGATTCTAAAATTGTCCAAATAAAGATAGTGTTTACATTTTGAGCAGCTCTTTTCTCTCTCCTTCCATATTGACTCGTTTTTGTCCTTAGGGACAAACACGAGTTTTACTAACGGTCTATTTCGGTTTGGGGACTATGGATGCGGGTAACCACCCTTTTTTCACGGCCATCTCTCGACTTGCCCTACCTGCAGAAAAGTACGCCGTCATCTTAAGGACGTCATTCATGTCCATTTTTGCAGATGGGCGTGAAATACCCAGGATTTTCTTACCCCCAAGGGCATATGCAAAGGTGAGGGATAGATCCACGACGGTTTCATACAACATGTCTAAAATCTCCTTTTCTTTGGGTGATACGTTGCTTGCTGACATTTATTTAGTGTAATTTTTTGAAAAAATTCTATAACATTTTGAACATAGAGATATGAGGCTGAGTTTTGCCCTTTTGTTGAGGCTCTGGATTAGTCGCTGGCTTATTAGATTCTCCACCATTTTTAGGGGCAAATCTGTACCAAACCCCAACTCCTATCGCGAGCACGGCAAGCGTACCTACGCCATACATGTACGACATTGGGATCATCGACTGTACGGAACTAGTCCCAGAAGAGGCTGACTGCAGGCTCTACAGTACCCTCTTGTTGTTTCATTTCTTCCTTCCTCTTCTTCATCAGTGCAGCCAACTTGTGTCCCTGGGCCACACGCCCCGGATGCTTTACTTGTTTTGTAATGACTCGCTCTTCTTCTTGTTTCTGCTGAATCTCTTCACTCATTTTATTATAGTACCGCCGTCTTAGGCTCTTCCTTATCCTCCACCACCTCATCCTTCTTTTTACCCATATACCTCGCGGTATGTCCTGCTACAAGGAGTGGAGCTAAACATCTCCCAATAGTGCAGTATACAAGGATACCTAGATCGGTCATAGAGTCCCGGATTATGGGGTCTTCCTCTATATCTCTCCTTAGCTCGTCAACGCTGTCAATGTCGACAAAATTCCCGATCATGCTGACTTAGAGGCTAATAACATGTGTAGACAGTGCCCTGGCTGTTTTCTCCCCTTTTTCACGGAGTTCCTGCTGTACATACTCCGTATGTACCTTATCGATAGCCTTCTCCGGAGCCTTGTCAACAAACCCTTCCGTGCACTTCTTAGGCAAAAGGTGACCCCTGCCTTTCCTCAGGGCATCCTTTAAAATTTGGCGTTTATCGATGGGTTTCTCTACATGTTCATATTCTGTAGAGGCTGTGTCGAATACTTGTGCGATATCAGACAGACTTTTTATTAGTAGTCGATATCGAAAAAGTATGTAAGCTATCATGGCATAGGGTAGGAGTATAGCAATATACAAACACACCTTCATTTTATTCCCTTTCGGGTGACAGGCGGTAATGGCTTCTTGTTAATGTTGAAATTTGATCGGGTTGTATGATCCGTTTGTCATCTGCCCTGTTGAGTGAATTAGGACCTGACTCTTGTAGACGTCAACGCCCTCTTCCAGACACTGCTGGTAATCATCGAAAGTGATGGATTTTTTAGTGACGCATCTCCTAACACCTTTGGCCTTACGATCCCCACCCTCCGGTGTAAGGCTCTTATAGGCGTATCGTCTTTCACGAGGCCCACGACCTTCTTGTTTTTCCCTATAGGAAGAGGCCTGTTATCATCAGGATTATAGGCACTTGTGTCGAATCTTTTTTCGACGTCGTCTTTGATATCACGGTAAAAGTCCTCGGTTCTAATATGGTACACAAAGGAATCTGTGTCCATATAACAGAGCTGCAGCTTGCTACCATATTTTGGCTGCATGTAGTTGTAGTGGAACTCATACATCACCATTTTTGACATGTCTAATATGGCCTGCCCTATATATACGGGCTTGTTCATTTTGACCTCTGTTTTACCCATCTCAACACCGAGGAGGTGCTTGCTAAACTGATTTACACCCTTGAAATTCGGCTTCATCACGAGCTTCGTGTACTTCTCCTCATTGGTGACCAGTTGGATGTTGCGGTGGTTACGAATGTTTTCCATGGTCTTACCAAACACACTCAAATTCATCAACTTGTAAAAGTCCTTCTCGAACTCGTTTTTGGCAGCCGTTCTCAACCCCGTGTTGTGATCGATGTACCCTCTAAGCCACGCCTTCTGAGTGAACCGGATGACCCTATGGACCTTCTTCAATTCAAGCCCATGTTTTATAGCCTCGTGAAGGGCTCTGATATGTACTACATACCTCCGTTTGATTTCCAAATTTGGTACCAATTTCTCGACACTGTGGATCATCCTGCGTTCCGGTAGGAATGGTAACTCGTTATGCCTGTCGTGTAGTCTCTCCGGGTAGTCGATATCAACCTCTAAAATGTACCCATGCTTGTTGTCCTCAACGAGCTTCTCGATCCGCTTTTCAGTAAAAGTCTCTACATTCCATTTGAAGCCATCCGTTGGCAAATCTTGACGCATCGCCCAGCCGTACAGGTTGTTTGCGTCGAGGTACTGCAGGTAGGATGATTCAACCTCCGGATCATACCAGTCTCCCATGTACCTATTATTTGCTTTGGCATAGCGATGTACGGCCTGAGCTATACCTCCACGGATACCTTTTTCGAACATCAATAGCATGTCTGGGTCTGTCAGAAGCTCTAGCTTTATACCCGTAAATTTCAGTGCTGCCTTCCATGCCAAGCCAGGTGCGCTGTAGAAGTGTGCAGGGTCAAGGCTGTAGTTATCCAGGCAGACGCCTCGAAATGTCTCGAAGACGTCGGCTAATAGCAGGACGTCCATTGTCAGGTAGATGTCGTAGTAGTCCCCCATGGTGACGTTATCACCCTCCGGGGTAATGGCATTCCATACCTTTTTAGCATATTCATGGTCCCTGTCACTGATACCCTTCATATTCAGCTTGCTGTAAAAGGCATCCTTGGGCGGTAGCTCCAACTCTTTAAATCCTTTGCCAATCATCCATGTATTCATACGGATACACGCCTTTTCGAAGCATCAGCCTGAAGGTATCATCTTTGTCGATGAACTTTGCCATCGATGGTACGTTTGCCTTTACCTGCTCCATGTCTAATTGCTTGGTGGTATTGGAGTTGCAATTTTTACACCAAAACTTTGCCATGTATTCAGCGTCTATGCCCTGGAATTCCAGACAGGTATCTGCACACTGTCGACATTTCATGCCGGCGGCGTTTGTCCCAATGAGATTGCTTGCCAACTTTTCTAACGAGGATGCCATAAACCGACAGGAATCTATGAACCTAATCTCGATCTTCTTGTACACCTCCCCATCACCAGATCCCATACCTCCAAGGGGTACCTTAATTTTAACGTTGAAGCTTATATATTTCTCCTTGTTCTCGGCGATGCACCCAATGTCCTGCATGTTGTACTTCTCACCCATTTCTCGGATAAATAGATGCGCGTCGTACCTCGAGAGATTGTGGAATATGATGGGAATATGGCTGGGTATCTTGTATTTGATTTGGTTGCAACTGTTATGGGCCGCACCCCTATATAGTCCGGTATAGTGACAATGGTCCCGAACTTTGCGGTTATTCTCACAGTCATCGAATGGCTTTAGACAGATATGACATTTTGATGCCTCTTCATGTTCTCTTTTTAACACCTCTGTTAGGGGCAGCATGGGTTGCTGCGGGTAGGTATAGTAGAGACGCCTCACCTCGTCCTCCAGATGGTTGACGAAGCGGGTGACGCAATCCTTGCCGCGGTACACCGTTAGGGGATCCGGTACATCCCCATAGGCAAAGGTACTATACGTGCACCAGCCAGATGGTACATGTTTGTTCAGCTTTTTAGTCTTGGTCTCCCTTGCATCCTCCTCCATTGGTATCAATAAGCTTTCAAAATCCGCATAGATAGCAAAGGGTACCTTGAATTGCATCTGCCCATCCCTATAGAATAACCATTTTTCGGCCTCTTGGCATCGTAATTTTAACAGCACCATGGTCTATACAATACCTATAATGTTTGTCCCTCGATTCAATTGTTGGAAAGCCTTGTAGGCAGTTCAGGCAGAAGTGCATTGCATTCCTATTATTAGATATCTCTTTGCCCAGTAGCCGTGATAGGCTTTTGACGGCCGTATAATGACTCTTTTTATCATCGGCGATAAGCAATAGGGTCACCACCTTGGTACGTCCGTTGTGCACCGATCGCCTCAGGATATTGATCTTCTTTCCCGTTACATACAGGACATTCACCGCAATGTCGGGGTTATTCGCCTCAAATTTGTATATGCTCTTGGTGCTGGTCGGAAACTCTATACCCTCCCAGTTATAAAGGTCTATGTAGGGTTTCAGCTTATTGATTCTCTGTGGGTCTTTTTCAATCTCCTCATGATGTAAGGATGCTATTATACTCCATTTAAAGCACTCCTCATCCTCATTTTTTGGATTAATAATTGCCTTCTTTGAGGCTATCCATTTAGGTGCTTGTATATACGATGAGCCCCTTGTTAATTTTAATTTATGAAAATCTATATCGAGATGTAGGATTCTACCTATCGTAAAGCCACTTTTTGGGAATGCCGGGTTTTCTAACATGTGTTTTAACTTGAGCAAACATCGTATCCAGCATGTCATCTACGTTGCTATCCCGGTATACTGATGCCATATTACTATGGAACGCTTTATTCGCTTCCTCATACTTGTCCTTGGTCCCCTCTATTGGCTTAATCCAATGGATCCATAGCGACAGCTGTATCTTCGCCGACCCCATATCTTCCACCTGGTGTTCAACCAAGGTTTTCACGTTGGGTCGCACCATCCCTATATACCCGTCGACGTCGGCTCCTCCTATACCGCGAATGCGGAAACTTCGGAAGGTCCTATGATGGGCATGTTTATGTTCCTGAGGTGTGTAGTCATGCTCCGGCTGATTGTAGAGATTTTGGATATCTTCAAGATAGTCTTCCTCGGCCTCTTTTTCCACCTCGTCATGAAGCGTAGGTCTTATGTTGGCTGCCCCGTTATAGAGCCCCATCACTCCATGCTTAAAGGTTGCATAGGTCCTTTTAACCCCCTCCCTTATAGGTTTGGGGACAGCATCAACTAGCCAGTTGTACCATCCCCGCATCTTAGTTTTCACGATCGGGCGATTTTTCGACAGCTCTTGTTTCTCGAATATATCCATGGCCTCTGGTGTTGGTGGTATAGTCATGGGTCTGACCGGTTTTTGTTGTACGGCCCCTCTAGGTGGTCTCTCTGGTACAATCTCCAGTAAGGAAATCAATGCGGCCTTGCGTAGTTTGTAATACCCACTAAGTCCACGGCTTTTTGCGATATCACGTAATTCTTTCACTGTGTGCGTGTTCATTTATTATAGTATTTTTTTGTTTTGTCAGACGATTTCATGTCTGCTCGACTAACGCGTCTTTATTGCGCATGCGTTGATTTTTTGATGATATTTAGTGGGTGGTGTGTTGATATTTATGGGAATATGATGACGTCATCAATGTGCGCGTAGACTAATAGGGATTTGCGCTAGAAAAATTTTGACTCCTATTCTGTATATTTTGATGACGTCATCACTCATTAGGGATATACCCCCACCGGTCATAGCTAAGCACTGCATGGTACCGCATGGTACTGGATTTGTTGGGTTTGACTGTGGACGTCTGTGGGCGTGCGCGTGCGCGAGATGTGCGTTGCGCTAGAAGGAACATTTATCCATCTCTCATTGCCACTGTTGCCATTCACAAAAATATGTTCTTGCGAATTTGCGTCTATTCCGGCATTAAAGATTTAATTTTCTCAAAATTTAATTTTTCCAAACCTTGTTTTTAGCAAAATTTGTAAAAAAAAAAAGTCAGTGTTTACATAATTTCTGACGCCACCCGCCCGTGTTTATTTTAACAGAAATGTTGTTCTCTTTGGGATCTCCTTAAACACCCCCTTGGCTCCCAAGGATTTTTTAAACATTGTTTTGCATTTTATCATTGCTTTATGGATAGTTTTATAATAAAATATGGCGATGTCTAGACTTGATGTGATAGATTCTCAGGTAAGTGCTTTCAAAAAATTTGTTCCAATCAACAGAAATTCAGCAAATTAAAAATTATATGTATGATTATATGATTTGTCAATCTATGTTATGTACGAGTACCAGATACGTAGCCTTGAAAACAATTAATTGTTTTGATTCTTTGTTTTAACATAGCAAACTTAAGTTGTATTCATTTTTGCTTCTACTTTAATGCAGATTATTGGGCAGGGGACTATTTTCCGTGATAGTGTTCCAATAATAACCTGCTACAGCAAAACGATGTTTTTTTATTCATTTGATGTTTTACAATTATACATCAATCATTAAGAAATATTGGACACAAATAAATTGACATTTAACTGTCCTTGGTGCAAGTAACACTCTGTGCTGGTAGTTTTTTATACTTTAGTTCAATTTTTCACCTTGCTATAATTAAATATCACCTATAAACCAAACATGGTTGCCTTGTGATGGCAATACGTGTATATAATGGTGAGGATATATTTTAACTAAAAAATATGGTAATTTAAACCAAAAGTTTAAACTTTATAAATACTAATTATTTTAAAGTAACATGCATATTTATTAAAGTTGATGATTTTAAAATAAAAATAAGATGCAAGTGGAAAGTAAACATGATTTGATATAAAAAGTGGTCAGTATTCAGGAACTTCATCTAGTTTTAGAGATTTCTTTTAAAAAATGGTATAATCTATTTCAGTGTTTGATTTTATATCAATTTCACATGTTAATAAATTGGTGCTTTATGAGCTTCATTTTTGCAGTAAGAGCTCTTTGAGATAAACTCGAGGTTTTAATCCCAAAGAGCTCTGGAGACGAGAATGAGACATGATCAACTGTGTGAGAAAAAGGGCATGATCTGCCATTATTCAATTGCTCCAGGGATTAAATATCGTAAGGTTAATATAATATAAATTGCTCTTAATAGATTTCTTAACAACCCCTCTGTGATTTTAGACTCCTTTTATACTTCTACTACCCCAGAAGGGAAGTTTTTTTAAATAAGGGTTAAAAGGAGGAATTTAAACTTTAACCCGAACAACCACACAAGGCCAAAAATACCATTCTTGTGTCGCCGCGCCTTACCGCAACAAAGAGCAAAGGGGACATTGTTCAGACTTGGAAAGATATAAAAAGCGCGTTTTTATCAATACCAGAATTATTCTGTTTTTTTTACATTTCATATGGAGAACATAATGAAGCTTCTAGGTATGTGGTTTTTCTCTCTGTTTCTGTAATATTGTAGATATGTGAAAACTAGAAGCGGGAAGAATTGATTTAGTGTATTATAGCACAAACTAAAAAAATGTTCATAAAACCATAAAGCATTAATTATTTTTTTTTTGAGCCATGTTTTCTTTTTTAACTTAATGCGCACTACTAATGAGCCCTTTGTTGGTCGGAAAATAATTTCCAAAATTTAAGTTGCAATTGTTGGCTTCAAGGAAGAGATTCAGATGGTCCATGTATAGTACCGCTGGGTAGCTCAATTCATCTTCTTTTTAAAACATAGCAACCAAATCCTCAGGAGTTATAATGGTCCAACAGTTGGACGGTGTTTGTCAGATATGTATATGGATTAAAATGATGACGCAGAGATGACCAAATAGCATTGTTTTTACGGGTTACAAGTTACTCGTACAAATTTATTACTTTAATATTATTAAGCTTTACATGGCTGTGTAATAGTAAGACTTTATTAACCTCTTATCATAGCTTTACTAACCATTCTTCAACTGGTAACTGCGAACAAACAGCACATAAACGAAGAAGACGGTGATGAGAAATTTTATGAAAACACAGATGTAGTTGGTGACGTTGTTGAGGACAAAGATGCAGGAAGCAAGCCACACAATGAAATTGATGTGAATGAAAACTTACACAGGATAATCAAAGGCCAACGTAAGGAGTTAAGAGAATCTGATATTCAAATAGAGAACACCAGGGAACAAAAGTTGGGATAACCAATCCATGGTTTAAGTTTAAAGTGTGTTGATATGCCATAGAATAAGGGGATGGGTATCAGCACAGCAAGTTATAATTTTTACAGACAACTGTGTATTCTTTCACGTCAAGTTAGTGAAAAACACCATTGTACATTTTCAACAGAAGGCAAACTGTTATGTTGTTGTTTTTAGATCGCATGGAATACGTCGGTCATGGTGATATCATGTTCAGGAAAGGCGAGGAAAAAGCAGTATTTGGCCATACTAGTCAAGCACTCGGAGATGAGGTATCAGATGAGCAGTACCAAGACGCAGTCAGGAATATAAACAAAAGATGGAAGTTACCAATACCCTATACAATCGAACCAAGTCTTAGTATGTGTGCTTTATTCTTTATACAGAGAACCATACGTGGGAGTTTTACTAAATTTCTAATAATGCCAGGTGCATTATTTTGGGGACACACGCTTTCTTTATAAATGAATATTCTTAAACTTTGGGCAAAAATCATCCCAATATATAGTTAGCATATTCTTAGCACAGATTAAAAGACCTGAGAATGCAAACTGGTGTAAAAATCATCCTTAAGGTGCTCTTGCATAAGCAGTTTAATAGACCTGACCGTACATCCATGACCTGACAGACAGAAAATTAGTTTTTATGGAAATTAAACTACAAAATGAAATCGGAGGAAAGATATATTACATCGATGATAGGGCGCAAGTCTATACCTTGCTTTTTTGCTTATATTCCGTTTAGGGTACAAGCAAAACTACAAGATAAACATCTTCTTAGAATTTTCTAAACTTTTTGTCTAATTTCATCTTAAACGTTCTTATAGAGCATATTCTTTTAAAAAAGCGTGTATTTATGGGGTCTTCGGTTTTAGCGAGGTAGCTTTAAATGCTAACAATTTTCCTCCCGCTAAATTTTCTTGGATTACAAAGTTTAAAGTTTTATGTTCCATTATAATTCTTTGGTATCAACACTTCGTATTTAGCCTCTGCTGCAAGATCCGCTGTCAAGCAAGCCATTGCAGAATATGCGGCTAAAACCTGTATCCGGTTTCGCCATCGAAAAGCTGGAGATCGTTCCTATATGTCGTTCTACAAAGGTTCAGGGTTAGTTTAACATCTTAGAAGCGTTGCTTTTTATTTACTTATAAAATTGGAGAAAATGACAGTGTATAAATACAAATGAATCTTAAAATACTTAACCTTAAAATATTACTTAGTTGGAAAATTTTGGGAAATCAGGGCTGGTTATGTTTAGCATATGCTCAAAAGATTTCAACGTAAAAAGGATAAATATGCATGCTTCAAAAGAAATTTTTGCTATAAACACACATCCGCAAATTCGAACATCTGCCATTTCAAACACATTTCTCACACTTTATCAAACTCTTGTTTTTACTGCTTCTTAAATCGAACATTCGAATATATTTTTTGATCCCTCCGTGTTCGAATTGGCAAATGTGTATTGTAATTGCTTTAGTGAATTTGGAAAAGGTGTGGCAGACAAAAACATGTTGCGTTTCCTGCAAAACACATTTGTTTTTTGTATACAATTATTTTTTATTCATTTTTTTTTTGTTGATGTATTTTTCTGCTACTTATTTTTGTAGATGTTGGAGTTATGTTGGAAGATCTGGAGGAGGTCAGCGCATCTTACTCGGAAATGGATGCCAATACAAAGAAACCGCAGTCCACGAAGTAATAAAAAGCAAACCTCGTACCCAGGGCTCTTTTTCTCTTTCTGATAATCTCAAACGGCGAGAAGAAAAAGCCGTTTAAAATTGTCAGAAAGAGAAAAACAGCCCTGGGGACGATGTTGATAAAATGCTACCGTAATCGTAATAATTTTCGCGTCAAGGGTTTTCCTTAGTCCTTCCACTTTTAAAACAGATTTGACGGTCATGTAACTGTATGTCAAAAACAATTAAGTACGTAAGTTACATTCTTGTTTAGATAATGCACGCGTTAGGATTTTATCATGAACAATCGAGACCAGATCGAGATAGATATGTCACCATCAACTTACATAATATCCAAAACAAAGGTATAAATATAAAATTATGTTACAATATTCTCTCCAATTAACGGACACTCTAAAAGGCGGACACCTCTGATTAGAGGAAACTTTGGTCATACACCGGCCGTTTTCTGGTGAAAGTCTCATAAAAATCTTTCCAAAAAGCGGACACTTAATTAGCGGACACTCTAATTAGCGGACAATATTTTTTGCACCAAAGAGCAAATATGGCTTTTTTTTTCTCTCCAATTAGCGGACAGTCCAAAAAGATCAGAAGCGAGCAAAGAAAAATAGGCAAAAATGAATAGTTCAGATGACGTTGATTGGAAAGTAAGCTCCCTAGAAAAATGTGTTGATGAATATATTCGAAAAGAGTCTGGAAATATAGAAGGGATTTCATCTGATGACGATGACGAAGATGGTGATAATTCTTTGATTTAAAAAAAAAGAAGTTTCTATTGCCACAACGCTAACAATGCTTGACGAGCTTATAGAACTAAACGATCTCAATAGAGAGGAAAGAGAAACTCTTTACTCCATTAAGGAGAGACTAAAGATCGTCAAGATAAATAGCAGAAAACAACAATTAATTAAAGACTTTTAAAATAAAATCTTTAATCATTTATCCATCATTTATTAAAATTTGTTGGAAAGACTTTAAAGATCTGTATAGATTGAAAGTTTGTTTCGTTATCATTATGTTAATACTTCCAATTAGCGGACACTTTGGTCATGCACCGATGGTGTCCGCTAATTGGAGAGTATACTGTATAACGGGACGTTTATACTTTTTTGGTGATACCATCCTAATGGTTTGCTCTTCCTCTCCTCCATCTGTAACTATATTACATTACCACAATAAATACATACAGCATTGCTCGAACTTGCTTGCCTGCCACACAAGCCAGGTTACGTTCAATAGATGGCACCAAATGGGCTGACAACACTACATTTAAAGTGTGCCAGAGCGGGGATTCGAACTTAAGATTGCAAGTTTAACATGCTACCAATACACCATCTCCGCTTGATATAATTAGTAAAGCACACCCAACCTCCTCTAAGGGGATAATCACACTGAGGTTCGCATTCTCTTTAAAAGAAGTTTAACGGTTAACCGCGCCAACTGCTTTTCCGAAGTTCTACATTATGAAATCCAGATCTCGGATATGTGGACGGAAACTATCCCATGTAACTGGGGTAAGCGCACCGCCTACACCTAAAAATTAAAATTTTGGTTACACATTGATTTGAATAAATAAGATTATAAATAGGTATATAATATTTTTTTTCTAGCTATGATTTCAAATTTTGATAAAAAAACAACAGCAGAAGTAACAACATTCGGCCATCCTTACGATTACAGATCGGTGATGCATTATGCTAAGTAAGTATAGGTCAAAGGTATTATCCAAAAAACCACGCTATATGCGATTTCTCTCATACTACATCCGATATCACACACACTACATGCAATATCACACACATTTAATGCGATGAATCTCATATGACATGCTATATCACACACATCACATACGATATCACACACACTACATGAGATATTACACATATTTTAATATATTTTTCATATTTTCAGAGATGCGTTTGGTGCGACCTACAGGAGTTCCTCTGGTAGAAGACTAAAGAAGATAACAATTATTCCTAAAAATAATCCCCGACAAAGGTTGGGTCAATGCTCCTCCTGTGGTCTATCAACGATCGATATAGCTCAATTAAAGGCCATGTACTGTTCCGGGTCAGGTGGTAGACCCACTCCTCCGCGACCCACTCCTCCGCGACCTACCCCACCACGCCCATCTACGAAAAATATTGTCTACAGAGCAACGTTGACAAGACAAATGAAGAGTTTCTTAAAAGCATACCGTGGACAAGTAAACAATCGTTTCCGAAATTGCAATATTTAACTTTTTAAGAAGAACATATCCCAGCTATTTCTTTGTGTTGGATACCTACAGAGCAATCTCAGGATCTTCCCTTGCCAGTGTTATCGGAAGATGTGCGTATGTATGGAAATATTATAATCGAAACCTTGTGATTTGTTATGCAAGAAAATCCTCGAGATACCCTTCTTCATCAAATAGAGCTCGCATTTCAAGAAGTACAGTGGCTGCCATTCAGGGAAAGGTCAGTTTGCCAGGCTTGTTGACATTTGTTACAAGAATAAATAAAAACATGAAAGAAAAACAATTTCTAAACTTCTTGAAACTTGTTTAAATCAGACATGGACTTAAAAAAAATGTATAATGTTTCCTCTTCCTTTTAGAGTTGCAATGCAAGATGGTCGGTTACCACGGCATGGAGGAAAGCGAGAAGTTATGGTTATCCAATTGCTGCGGTGCACGTGGTTCGATATGGTGCTGGGCTGCATTCGACACGATATGGTTACGGGAGTCACACTAATTTCGTTTGTCAACGGCAATGCTATGGAAGATGGTACCAAAGAAGATGTAAAAATTATCATTCCCAAATTACTATCTTGTTCGGTTAATTACAACAATTTCTATGTAATGTAGCGTACTAAATTTCAAAGTGAATAAAACGCGTTCCGAGGATTTTAGCTTCCCTTTCATAATAGTCCTTACACTCCACCTCCCCCAAACTGGTCATAAATATTGACCTAATACGCATCTCCTTAAATTATCCAAAATCCCTTCAGATTTATTGTGTAAAGTTTCATAATCAGGAATTTTCTCTATCAAGCCTCGTTCTCACGTAGAGGTTAATTAAGTAAACAGCTAGCAGGTTGCTTAGTTGTGGCATTAAATTTTGATTGTGCTCTAATACATTTGTTGCGAATTAAATTATTTAATCATTTTTCCACTGGACAGAAGGAAAGGGGAACAGTGTGCTTTCTCTATACTTCAAAATTTGATGAGTTTTAACAAAACTGAACTATGACAACGTCATCATAATAAATGGAAAGATTGACATGTTCTTCTACCAAGAGGATGCCATGACAAAGAAGGGGTACGACCCAAAAGTTAATGCTCACTGCCGTATCCACCTGTGTTTTAAGGGGAACAAGGTTGTAAATCATTGTTATATCCTCTGTTTTGGGTTTTTTTTCGCGTCTACTGGCTACTTTGTTTTTTAAAGGATTTGAACTTATAAAACACATGTTTTTCTTTGTTATTACATTCAACCTCGAACCCAGGGCCTGTAGCGTTTTTTGATATGAAAAACGCTACAGGCCCTGGGATCGAGGTTGTATTACATTTACTTTTGTTTAAATATATTTTGATACTGTACGGCGGCCCACTAGAGAATTCTTCACTTCTTAAAAACTTTTACCTTTATCCTGTTTCTCCACCGGTTGTACGGGCACAGCATTTGCAATACTAATCTAATACTTCACATCAAACTAGTCTACAACAAGATACTGGTGGTGAGGTTGAACGCGCATTGCAATTCCGATGTAATGACATATCTCCTTTGGACTTGATGTTTTGTTATGTTATGAAGAATATTGCCGACCCCGTGCTTGGGTATTTGAGATCTGCGCTTCAAGTTAGATGCGCATGACCATCAATTCAGACGATTTAATTTAAAATGCTTCTCCTTTAAAGGTAATACTCCTTTTTATAAATTCGAAATGGCGAAATTGCGTAAACTTGAAAATAAGATCCTGGTTTGAAAAAGGTATGTCGTAGTAGGATAAAACGTGCGAATGGAAGGGACAATTTTCGTTTTACTAGCCATACTAAATTATGTGAGAAATATTTTGCAAAGACTGACAGAATTTGGGAGGTTAAAAAAACATGAAAAGCCTGTATTATTATTTCAAATTATGTTAGTGACTTAATAAGAATTAAAATTAGAAGAGCAGATATGGAATTCTTTGCTGATAAAACCACGCAAACCGAGGATAATTAGGCATCCTTACAAATGAGATTGGATGCAATTTCAGAAGCTGTGTATATTTCATGTTTTATGGATCTGTTTATGTATTGTCCACTTGGGAGAAGTAGTCATGCATATGAATATGCATATCATGAATATGTTAGGATCACTGAATCAAATAATCTCCAAATGTGCAATCTGCTTCAAAGTCTTTGCTATCCATATTTGGATGTAAAGATACAAAAATTAATTTAAATAGAAAGTTCACCAACCTCGATCCCAGGGCTTTTTTTCTCTTTTTGTCACTTATATCAAAAATATTGTTGCTATGAAAATAGTTGTTTGTGATTATATTAATAAAAAATATAGTTTTTTAGTTCTTGTTTCCTGCTGCTTGTGCCTTCGTCTGATAATTTAATGTTTTGCATGACATGCATGCAAATAAATATGGAGATACTTTTTACACTTGTCATGATACGGTCGTCAACAGAAAATTTTGTAGGTAATTTTACCAGCCCTGCCACGTTTTTATGTTTTGAAAATATTGCGCAATAATTTATAAAAAAAAAGTTTTAAGCATCACAAATAAGATGATATTATCGACTAACCTCGTCCCCAGTGCTTTTTAGATTTTTTACATCGAGACGATACCTGAAAAAGGTCCGACGTAGAAAATTAAAAAGTCCTGGGCACAAGGTTGATCATCGACGTTGCTTGATCTTTGATTATCGACAATATTTTTCGCCTCTATAAATTCTCTCCAGGGGGAATGCGGTAACACATTTAAAAGATCAGCAGGTGCAACCTTGATCCCAGGGTTTTCTTTTCTCGTTTGATATACTCGCTGTCGGTTATTATAGCAAAAAGAGAAAAAAAGCCCGTGGATCGAGGTTGCAGCAGGTATTATTCTAAACACCCATTCTGGTCTCCCTAGAGCTCTTTGAGGCAAACCTGGTTTATCTCAAAGAGCTCTGAGGAAGGAAATGTTAAACACTATAAATTCATAGGTGTTTAGTTATCTGTTCTCGAAGCAAAACTAAATAAAAACGTTTCAGATACATAGCACTTAAAACTTAAATTTGTTACTTTTTATCAATGAAAGATGGCATATTTACAACATATATTGTCTTAAGCTCCTTTTTCTTTCAAAATCGGAATTTTTGCACACTTTTACGGTTGATTTTGCTATACCTTAACACCCTAGAACAGGTAGGGAAATTTAAGAAGAACCTCTATAAAGCGTACATCTCTCTATAGTGGTCATTAATTGAGTTCTTGGTTAGTTTCGCTATACCTTAACACCCTAAAACAGGTAGGGAAATTTAAGAAGAACCTCTATAAAGCGTACACCTCTCTATAGTGGTCATTAATTGAGTTTTTGGTTAGTTTCGCTATACCTTAACACCCTAGAACAGGTAGGGAAATTTAAGAAGAACCTCCATGAAGCGTACACCTCTCTATAGTGGTCATTAATTGAGTTTTTGGTTAGTTTCGCTATACCTTAACACCCTAGAACAGGTAGGGAAGTTTAAGAAGAACCTCCATGAAGCGTACACTTCTCTATAGTGGTCATTAATTGAGTTTTTGGTTGATTTCGCTATACCTTAACACCCTAGAACAGGTAGGGAAGTTTAAGAAGAACCTCCATGAAGCGTACACCTCTCTATAGTGGTCATTAATTGAGTTTTTGGTTAGTTTCGCTATACCTTAACACCCTAGAACAGGTAGGGAAGTTTAAGAAGAACCTCCATGAAGCGTACACCTCTCTATAGTGGACATTAATTGAGTTTTTGGTTAGTTTCGCTATACCTTAACACCCTAGAACAGGTAGGGAAGTTTAAGAAGAACCTCCATGAAGCGTACACCTCTCTATAGTGGTCATTAATTGAGTTTTTGGTTAGTTTCGCTATACCTTAACACCCTAGAACAGGTAGGGAAGTTTAAGAAGAACCTCCATGAAGCGTACACCTCTCTATAGTGGTCATTAATTGAGTTTTTGGTTGATTTCGCTATACCTTAACACCCTAGAACAGGTAGGGAAATTTAAGAAGAACCTCCATGAAGCGTACACCTCTCTATAGTGGACATTAATTGAGTTTTTGGTTGATTTCGCTATACCTTAACACCCTAGAACAGGTAGGGAAATTTAAGAAGAACCTCCATGAAGCGTACACCTCTCTATAGTGGACATTAATTGAGTTTTTGGTTGATTTCGCTATACCTTAACACCCTAGAACAGGTAGGGAAATTTAAGAAGAACCTCTATAAAGCGTACACCTCTCTATATAGTGAGCATTGTTTTGAGGTCCCGATGGCGTCCACATAGAAAAATTTCCACGGTGGTACGCAACTGCAATCACGTTGCGGAAATAAACGGACAAGAAACTGCAGAAAGGTTGAAAATAAGCACGGCAAGTTTTTAAAGTGCTAGCGGCTTTGACATCAGGCAACAACGGACGAGGATGAGTGGATATTGGGTTGACATATTTTATAACTAACTAACCGGCTGGTTGCTCATGCGCTTATCAGGCTCTGTGAAATCGATTGTTAAGCCCTGGGCACCATCAAAGTAATCAATAACTTTCCAAAAAAAATAAGTTGGACAATATTTTATGCTTTTCGTGCGCATAAATTAAGAACGCGTTTTTGCTTTGCGTATTTCACCAAATCTTCGGAACATCGAAGGCAAAAAAAAGTGTCTTAAGATAATTTGAGTGAAGATAACCTCACTTAAGCTCTTTTACCAAGATCAAAATCACCAAGGAAACAAATAATCGGGGAGCTAGGGATGCAGGAGCAGGGGCGAGGAGTCTGCAGAATAAAAAACACGCAGGAAAAAACGCCACCAATGACTTGGTGCATTTTGGGATAGTGTTGACAGCCATCTTTCTTTTATATCTCCTCGTGTAGAAGGCAAGATGAAGTGCCTTGGAGAGGTAAAAACCTTTTGTTTTTTGTAGTTTTTTTGAATTATTTATTGCAAAATAGCTGTAAATGATATGTTTATAAGTAGTTTTGTAAACAAATTGGTTATTTTTATTGGATTTGTTGATCTAAAATAGTTTTGGGAGGAATTTCTTTTACAGTTTGTGAAATAAAATTGAACTCCCTGCTAAAATAATAACACAGCTGATATAATGATTAGATAGGCTTTTCAATGTATTTATGACATGGTAGTAGCTAGCTTAAATAAAAATCTATTTCAAACAGTCTTGGAAAACTGAAGGGTCCTGCAAAAATTTATTTTGGACCCTCATTACCAAAGGGATTTTTCGTCTGTTATGCCAAGGAAACCTACATTTCAGTTTATTTTTCACTTCCCACGTGTGTGTAAGCATAAAGTTCATTAGTTTGTGTAACAATTTCCATTTTATTTATGATAGCCATCAGTAAAGTCATTTTCTTCACCTATAACACAAAATCCTTTTCTATCCCGGGAGCTGTTCTTTAATGACAAATGATGCTTCAATGATTCAAAAAAGTATTATATATAGCAGTCAGGGAAAACTTTTAAATATTAAATTACGTGTAGATTGCATTTTAAAGGTTACCTCCTGTGATAAATCAAGTTGGGCAAATGTGAAAGATCTTTGAAAGTTCTGTAGAAATCTTTTTATTTTTTTGAAAAATCTTTATCCATTCTCGAGATATTTGTCTTAAAAGTTGCTATAATTATGGGAAATTATGACGTCATGAACTAGCTCTAAAACATGTAATTGCTCTTTTTGAGAAAAAACCATACCTACCAAAACATTAAACGCCATAGTTTATAGTTTGCGAGACGAACGGTGCACGGTACCGGCCGATAGAATCATGTTTCCAGGCCCCCCATACCAATTTTCAAGTCCGTAGCTAGTAGCGCGGCGTTGGCACAAGGTTGGTAAGATGGTATACTTTCGCCAAAAATAATGTTTTTTTTAGTTTTGTGTGTTTTGTTTGACGAAATAACTCGAAATTTATAACACATATTTATTATTTAAAAAGGAGAAAAGTAGATCGTTTTAATACTTTTTAATTCAGTAAAATTAAAACAATACAAAAAAGTTTCAATAACTTAAAAAATGATAAAAATACAAAATTTCAAAAAAAATTGTGGAAGCCATTTTAATTTTGTCCGCGATTTGACCGTAGCGAAACGGCCGTGCTAAGCATAATTATAAGTACTAAATATTGAAATTTATGTAACAGCATATTCATAGGCCCCGTTGTTGTTTGTACATTGATTCAAGCTAACTAGATGATAGATAATCTCCCCTACCTCATTGCACAAATTTTGGTTTTGAATGCATAATGCGTTTCCACCTATAACATAAACATAACATTTTTAGGCATTGTTATTGCTCGAAAAAAGTTAAAAAAATAAGTAATAAGCAAATCAACAAAACACAATCAAATAAATATTCAAACACGTCATATATTCAAATACGTCATATATTTCTTGAGTTCCATTTAGCTAAGTGATCTTATTTCAAGACATTTTTTTGTGTTTCTTCATAAAATCAATTACTACTAATCAATAAACCTGTTTTTGATTTTTTCATAGATACACAATTTGTTACTTCTCATCAGGCCATTCCTTGAGACGAGTGCTTTTTATTGCACTCGTGAATTTTTTCTTTTTCTAAAATATTATAGAGTGATGAAAAAGGCTATTGCACTGATTATGTAACATTCATTTCTTTGTGATTGATTTTGTTTAAAAAGTATAGAGAACATTAAAGTCTGCCCCTTTCCTTCATGCTGACACTCTTATGCTTGGCTGGTGCATTACACTGAGACTCGATTGAAAGACGGAAGACCATTTGGAACCATGCCACAAGTCAGTCCGACCTTCATCGTCACAGAGAATACTGCGAGAAGAGTTTAGCTTAGGTGTCCTGTACCTTAATACAGCTTTCGGACGAATGTTCTCGTGATGTAATACCAAAGAAAAACATGTTGAATAAAGTTTAAAAAATCTTTTTAAAAGGGTAAAGAGAAATAAAAAATGTCTAAAAATATAATTAATGCCAAAAACATATAGCAAATCTGCCAACACATCAACGTTGTTTCAACTTTGCACTCATGGTTAATACGTTTCACAAAATTCGTTTCTATACAGCTTAAATAACATAAAACGTTGTGGTAAACAAAAAATAGTTATAAGTGTGTATCACACTTGCAGATATTCACATCACACTTGTAAATTTTGCTTACGAGTGCGATTTTTCGCACACCATAGCACTCGTAATTTTTTTAGCTGGTGCTTTTTGTAGCTCTAGCATAGTTTTATTCAAGAAATGGCCTATTCATGAAAAAATGATTGTGCTTGTGTCCCACTGCAAAAAATCTTTTTGATATCTTACTCACAATACGTGTTCTTGTGGTCATGTTGACAGCGTTTACACAGGGATTTTCTTATGCTTGTGTGTGTGCTTTTGCACTATGCTTATTGATCATCTACAACATTCCCATAAATTTATATTTAAAAAAAAAATATTTTATGATGAAATATTTAAATTAAATTTGTATAAAGGCAGTGATACACGATTCGATTAATCGAATTCGATTTGTTGAATTCTACAAATTGAGTCGTGTATCATGTGAAAATCGTATGCTTTCGGCATGTTCAGACTTGCCGAATTTGATTTTTAAAAAGTCGGACCGGTTTAAGTTTTTCAATTAATCGAAAGGTTTTTAACCAATCAAAACGCTTAAAATCTGTACATCAAATGTGCGTTCAGAAAGAATTGAGTTTCTATATGAAAAATAACATTAATAGAGCATGTTTAAAAACGTCATGTCTTCAAAAAAGGATAAAAATAATTTATCAAGATTTTTATCACTGAATGGATGTTGGGAGAAGCGCTTTGGAGCGTATTAGCAGAAGACATCAGAAGAAAATTAAATTTATCTTTTGCTCTGACAATAGCGTATTGTTGTTGTTTAATAACGTATCGCACTTCTAAATTAGGTCTTTTCTGCAGCCATTTTTTCCTCCACATACAACGTTTCTGACATTTTCTTAAATTTGTAGTTGCTGAAATAACAACAGCAGCGAGCTCAACTTTTCGTCGCTCTCTGAAGACATTTATCGAAAGAAAAAAAAAATCAAAATCTGTTCTCGTGTATCACCTTAAGAGTTTTCGAAGTTCGTATACGCAAAACCCCAGACCAAATAGGGTTAAGAACAAAATAGGGCGTTGCTTAAGTTTTATACAATCTTGCTTGCAAAAAAATTGTAAGACAATTCATATTGGACAATTAATTGATATTCATATAAAAATTGGTATAATGTTTTAGAAATTGTGATTTTATATGCAGCTAAATTTGTATATAATTGTATAAAGTCTACACAAAATTTGTAGATGACCCCTTAACCTCCTCCACCTACTTCACAACTTTCCTGCCTTGTTTAAAGATGTCAGGAAAGAATGTTTTCTTAGAGATTAATTAGGAATTCATTACCCAAATTAGACTTCCATATTCTGATAATTATGACAATGCGTCAAATTAGCATTTTTAGCTAAAATATGTATAACAAAATATTTAGACAAATTGGATTGTGACAGTGGTGTTTCTATTTTTATTCCTAACACAAATCCAAAAGCAAAAAAATGATTGCAGAAAGACGTACTCCAGCCTATTCCAACTTTATTTTTGAGTGGAAGCATCTTTTGATCTTGAAATTAAAATGTATTTCGTATTTGAGGAAGGATAAATAATATTAACGTGTTAATTTTTAACTTTTTAGTTGAGGGAGTACAAGATCATTGGGAGACGTATCCCTTCCGAGAAAAATCCAAACCCGCCATTGTATCGCATGCGCATTTTTGCTCCAGATGCTGTTTCAGCGAGGTCAAGATTTTGGTACTTTATGAAAAAGTTAAAGAAACTGAAAAAAACTGTTGGAGAAGTAGTCATGTGCTCTGAGGTTTGTATTTCACATACTACAGTGCCAAAATGCTGTGTTAATTATTCAGTATTTAGTAACTAACTAGGTATATTAATGCGTGTGTCACGTCATAAGTCGTGTATGCTTTTAAAAAAAAATCAAAAAAAGGTTTGGAAAATTTATTTGATTGCCACTGTTGCCATTCACAAAAATATGTTCTTGCGAATTTGTGTCTATTCCGGCATTAACAAAATTTAATTTTTCAAAACTTGTAAATAATAAGTCAGTGTTTGTGTAATTTCTGACGCCACCCGCCCTTGTTTATTTTAACAGAAATGTTGTTCTCTTTGGGATCTCCTTAAACAGCCCCCTGGGCTCCCAAGGATTTTTAAAACGTTATTGCATTTTAACGTTGCTTTATGGATAGTTTTATAATAAAATAAGGCGGTGTCTAGACTTGATGCGATAGTGCTTTCAAAAAATATAAAATGTACGAGTAGCAGATACGTAGCCTTGCGAACAATTAATTGTTTTGATTCTTTGTTTTAATATAGCAAACTTAAATTCCATTCATTTATGCTGCTATTTTAATGCAGATTATTGGGCAGGGAACTATTTTCTGTGATAGTGTTCCAATAATAACCTGCTACAGCAAAATGATGTTTTTTTATTTATTTGGTGTTTTACAATTATACATCAATCATTAAGAAATATTGGACACAAATAAATTGACATTTAACTGTAAATAAATTCCATTCATTTATGCTGCTATTTTAATGCAGATTATTGGGCAGGGAACTATTTTCTGTGATAGTGTTCCAATAATAACCTGCTACAGCAAAATGATGTTTTTTTATTTATTTGGTGTTTTACAATTATACATCAATCATTAAGAAATATTGGACACAAATAAATTGACATTTAACTGTAAATAAATTCCATTCATTTATGCTGCTATTTTAATGCAGATTATTGGGCAGGGAACTATTTTCTGTGATAGTGTTCCAATAATAACCTGCTACAGCAAAATGATGTTTTTTTATTTATTTGGTGTTTTACAATTATACATCAATCATTAAGAAATATTGGACACAAATAAATTGACATTTAACTGTCCTTGGTGCAAGTAACACTCTGTGCTGGTAGTTTCTTATACTCCAATTCAATTTTTCACCTTGCTATATTAAAACATCACCTATAAACCAAACATGGTTGTCTTGTGATAGCAATACGTGTAAATAATGGTGAGGATATATTTTAACTAAAAAATACTAATTATTTTAAAGTAACATGCATATTTATTAAAGTAGATGAGGATTTTAAAATAAAAATTAGATGCAAGTGGAAAGTAAACATGATTTGATATAAAGAGTGGCCAGTATTCAGGAACTTCATCTAGTTTTAGACATTTCTTTAAAAAAAAATAGTATAATCTATTTCAATGTTTGATTGTATATCACTTTTCACGTTATTAAATTGGTGCTATATGAGCTTTCTTTTTGCAGTAACTTGAGCAACTTGAGCAAATCTCGGTAACCTGCAAAAACTTCAGATTGGCCTTGCCAAATCTATGAGAAATATTTTCTTCCATCCCCTCCGGCTATTAGGTTTTTAGGAATTCACTCCCCCTTTATTAGCCTTCCCCCCTCCCCCAACTCCCTCTCTATTAGGCAGGCGAGAGTAAACCTTGTAATACACAAGTCCAAAAGTGGTTAGTTTTGTTTACTTTTTAATTTAAGAAAATCCGAAATGTTCAGAGTGTATTGACTGTTTTTCCCAATAAACGCTTGATAATAGCATTTTGGTAAAGTGATTTGAAGTTCATGATTGATGCGAACATACTTGTGTTTGACGTTAATAATTGCCTTCAAACAAATGCATGTCTTCTCAGAGTACATTTACACAAGATCAGGCCTGGAGTGTGATTCTCAGGACTGCTTGCTTAAGTGTTCACTTTTCTGTTATTGGATGTCCAAGACATTTTAACTGCATATTTGTGTAAGCTGTGTTTGTTGCAAGTGGATCATTAGTAATTTTGAATTATTGTGTAGGTGTTTGACAAAAGTCCAACAACAGTAAAAAACTTCGGAGTTTGGATCCGATACAACTCTCGAAGTGGTACCCACAACATGTACAGAGAATACAGAGATATAACAGTGACTAGTGCTGTCACCCAGTGTTGTAAGTTTATCTGTGTTTTTAATACTTTTGAACACTTCTAGCAGATACATGTAATGGCTGAAATGCACTGATTTTTCAATGATAATTTTTCCATGGATCATAATGGAAAGAAAAAGAAAAAATAGAAAGTTTTTATGAAGTTTCTTAATCTTTACGATCGAAGATATTTTAGTTCTTGTCCCGATGTTTATAAACCACAGATTTGACAACGACCTATCTTTTTTATCAATTATCATTAATTTCAGCCTTACAGTTTGAGGTACAGTAATGTTTATTAAATTTTTATTTGTAATGTCTTACCATCATTTTAGATCGTGACATGGCTGCTAGACATCGTGCTCGAGCTAGTTCTATTCAAATTTTGAAGGTTGAAGTTGTACCGTCCAGTAAATGTCGAAGACCACACGTTAAGCAAATGCATGTAAGTATTTAATATTCTGTTTTATAAGAACTTTGTCTATACTGTTCCTCATGCAGATTATTGGGCAGGGGACTATTTTTTCTGATAGTGTTCCAATAATAACCTGCTACAACAGAACGATGTTTTTTATTCGTTTGGTGTTTTACAACTATACATCGATCATTAAGAAATATTGGACAAATAAATCGACATTTAATATCCTTAGTGCAAGTAACACTCTGTGCTGGTAGTTTTTTATACTCTAGTTCAATTTTTCACCTTGCTATAATTAAATGTCACCTATAAACCAAACATGGTTGTCTTGTGATGGCATTCTGTGTAAATAATGGTGAGGATATATTTAAGCAAAAAGATAGGCGGCAAACCCAATGATTAAACTTTGTAAATGCTGATCGCTGTAAGAGCGGCATGACTCATTTTGTTTAAGTCGATGAGGGTTTTAAGCTGACTCAATAAGCTAAGGTAGTTGTCTATTTGGTAGTAATGCCTTTGCTAAAGTTTTCTTTCTTATACTGGCTGTTCTAACTTTATTGGTTGAAGTTATAGGTACTCTTTGGTGCCTTATAGACGTCCTTGCTAATTAATTTTTCGATTTTTGTACCACCCAGGACATTCGTATTTCAATCCATCCGAAATGTTCAGAGTGTATCGACTGTTTTCCCCTATAAACGCTTGATAATAGCATTTCGGTAAAGTGATTTGAAGTTCATGATTGATGCGAAGATACTTGTGTTTGACGTTAATAATTGCCTTCAAACAAACGTTTACATGAGATCAGGTTAGCGGTGTGATTCTTAGGACTGCTTATCAAGTCTTAATCACTAAGAATTAAAAATCACTTCAGCTTACGTGCCACTTTGAAATTTAAATTCAACCCGAAGTGAAACATGTAGACAGTCCCACTTTTCACAGCAACTTCGGTCTCGTGTAAACAGCCTCTAACTTGTGTTTTTTTGTTTACAATGTTTAGTATTAAATTTTAAAGTTATTGTATATTTCTTTTAGAACAGCAAGATGAGGTTTCCATTGACACACAGGGTAATGCGATCGCAATTCAAATCAACCTTCCAAGCCAAGCGGCCTCATACATACTTGTAATAGGATTGAAAAATTATGAGTTGTTAAAACTGTTTTTTTCCTGGTGTTTCAGGGATGTGGCAGCCTAGGGAGGATTGGGTGGGTGGTGGGAGTGTCTATCATTAACGGGAGATACCGTCCTGAGCACGGTATCCAATGAGTAATCTCTTATCCTTACCTCGCTGGTGTGGCCTCACTTATCATCAGGTTTTCGACATTCCTCAATATTGTGCGCAATGGCACCACTGTAAAAGTCATTTACTGTTACGGTTTTCTTTCCAAATTTAAAAGACTTCATCTTTGGTAATGTTCAGACTCAACTTCGTAATTGCTCAAGATCCTTCTCGCCTTCAGAAAAGCAACAGTTCCGGGATATGCTCAACCTTCCCATCGGTCACCAACTTCTCTGGAATAAACCTAAGTGCATTAGAATCTCATTCAATACACTTTTCGCACACTTCTTGGGTCAGATATTGAAGTGGGATATCTATTGCCACCCAGGGCAAGTACTCTAGCTTTCTGACATATCTCTTCGGTCCTTAAGTGGTCTGGAATAAACCAAAGCACATTTGATCAGGTACAAAGCAGCCAGGAAGTCCACTCAATAACTTCACACAACTCTATGTTCTTCAGATGGTCGGGGATATGATTGACTGCGAAGTAGTAGTAACATCTAAAGCCTCTTGTACAATTCTGTTACCACAAAGTTCATTTACTCGTGGGTTTATTAATCCGCGCAATTCAACTCCATTGACTAAGGATTCCTTCCGTCTCATCCTCTGATAGACACAAGTCCTAATAACGATCGGGGCGCCATGCAATTGGTAATAGCTTACGGTTAAATTCGGCTTTTTGCGCATCACAATGCTTATTATACTCATTGCGAGCATTCTCGACCCCAGGTTTTAATTTCAAAGAGCTCTGGGGACTAGGAATGCATTGCACCATGTCCGAGTCTCATTGGATCATAATCAACGACATTCTCGTACATATCCTGGGTTAGAATTTCTGAATCACTCATCATTTATAAGTACTTCTTTGATTCCAACTAGGGTTGTTTCAACAGTTCTCACTGTAACGACAGGCTATTGAATGTTTTTATATAAACTCACAATGATATGCAAATTTCACGAAAACATTCCGCAACATAAAATTACTGAGTGATTTTTTTAATTAAACGGGGTAACGACGAGTTGTTTTCTGTGTTTTTATTTAAACCGAAGTTGCGATAAAGTTTTTTTCAAAGGATGTTGTACTAAGCGTCCATCCCGCTAGCATTTACGATTAATTATTGAACTTTCGCAGGAACCTTTTTCAGAAAATAACAAAAGCTAACCTACTGTTTTTACTTGGACGGGGTTAATAAGATAAAATGAGATATAAAATGTATTATTTACTAAGGCTCGTTATTACTTTTTCTCCATTGGGTCTTTGTACTATAACTACTCTCCCTCTCTTTTCCTGTGCAGTAATTCAGTTTTGCCCCATGCGATAATGTCATCAGATATATTTCTAGCTCCTGTCAATTCATGTAGAATATATTGTTCAACGTATGCTGGTAGAATTCTGAGGCAGAAGTAATGCCCAGTAATAAGCGTTTATATTTAAGTCCAATTGTTGTTTAAACTGTATTACTTGGTCTTCAGTGTTTACATTCTCGTTCCCAGAGCTCTTTGATCTCTCAAAAAGCTCTGGGAACGAGAATAGAGTATTCATCCAATTCATGCTGATGATACCCAATTTTTAAGTCTAACTTTGAAAACATTACAGCTCCATACATTTCTTGCTTTAACTCAACCTCGATCCCAGGACATGTTGTCTCTTTTTGCATATCGGATCTTTTTCGTCAGACCTATCAATAAGCGCAGCGCCGATGAGAGACAAAAATCCCTGGGAACGAGGTTGGCTTTAACTGTTCTAGTGTTGGAATAGGAAGACTTTCCCTTTTTATCGCTTGGTTAGCTTTTCTTATATTAATAGTCTGATATCTCTAGCTTTCTTGGGTGTAGCAATGAGAAGGAGAGACCTATACCTTCGGAAAACTTCTTATTTTCTTTTAGAGTCTGATCTATTTCTGTGGTATGTTGCTAACCATTTTATTTCTGGGATCTAAGGATACTAAACTTCTTTTGTATACATTCAACTATACAGGCCGGGTCCTGGATTTACGAGAAACCGCTCATTTCCCGTTTTCGGCGATTAGACTGCTTTCACTCGGCGTCTGATCAAAAATGATACCATTTTTGTAAACCACAAGCATCATGCTTGTTATTGTGGAAGGTAAGTGTTACTTAAAATTCCCTATGATGATCCAAAGATGCTTCTGCTACATATGGCATTAAAACTTTTTTTGACTTTTTCTACGAAACATTGAGTAGACGTAGTGTGTTTTTGTCAATGGTGGTAACACTGGAGCCAGTATCAATAATAAATTTCACTTCTTGGTTGTTGAGTTTCAGAAGAACTCTGTTGCTTTGCGGAATTGTAAACAGATAACCTTCAGAATATTCTACATCATCTTTGTCGTTGTTTCCGTCACGACTACGCCAATCTATCTGAAAATGTCCTAACTTTCCACATTTTCGCTGACCTCGCCAGACACACTGTAGCTTTGACTAAATGTCCCAGTCGACCACACCTGAAACATTTCTTCAACGTTTATTTATGGTTAGACTGACTATTACGTTTTTGTTGTTCAGATTGATGATAACCTTGAATAGTCTCTTTCATATAGTTCTCATGAACTAAGTTAACCGTTCGTTCCTGATGCTTGTATTTCTGAGTATTTATCACTCCCCACGACTAGTTATGGCTAATGGAAACTCTAAAGAAAGAATAATTTCCTGCAGCAACTTTCAACGCAGAATAATAAAGTAGCATGTTTGCACTATATGATCGCCTATCATTTATTCCTCAAGCTCGCCAAAATCGCATGTTTTCGCTAAAATTCTTAGTCGCGACGCATATGCAGACATAGATTCGCATTGTTCTTGCTTGGTGGAACTAAATATATGTATATATGTACGCTTTTCTTACGCACAAAATATTTACTTCAAACATCCAGAGCGTTTTTCGTACAGTTTTTTTCCTTTTGTTATCAAGCAGAGATACTACTTGTTAGTCTCGTATCGTAATCACCCTTAGTGTAATATTTTCCCAAAGTAGGTAAGAACCCCGTAATCAACCTCAGCTCGGTGTCGATGGTTACTGTGATCCAATCAGCAACTTGGAGTCTGTATAAGCCGTTGTCAAGTACAAATAACTTTTGCGTTATCCTACGCGTAGATATTGATGTTGGCCTGGACATCTTAGATCGTGCGTAGGCCACTGGTGAATAGAATTCAGATAAAGTTTTTGTTCGGATCGGTACCTACCTCCCTTATAGCGAGTTGATTATTGTAGAACATATTAAACCATATAGATCGAATGCTGATCGACTTTAAAGCGATGCACTGACCTAAGTAGTATTCAAACACTACGGTTCTTGATGTAAGTGAGGTTTAATTTAGAAAAATGGCAATATATCGCTACAACAGTAAGGCACGATATCTAAGACTACGAGATCCTCCTTCCTACAGAAGTAATCCAAGCCGTGGTTTGTGCATCCTTTCTTGTTTTGTGCTATCTCTGCATGTGGTATATCTATGGAATACTTGCTCTCATCGTAGCCTTCGGTTTGAGCCATCTGCTTGTTCCATTCATACTTCCAAATTCGCAAGATCTTGTCACAGCGACTTGCCAGCGAATTCGGAGTGCCTCTAGACGAATCTGCATGGAAGCACCAACACATCCTATCAAGCTGTCAATGTAAGTTTAAAGTCTACCCTGGTTCCGGACTGAATCCTCTTGATGAAGGATCATGATTTAGATAAATCATGGAAATGTCACAAGATCATACGCGTGTAGGTATAAAACGATAATCACAAAGCGTGGGATTTTACGCCAATCTCATCTTAGAAAGACAAGCCAAGGCTCAAGTATGCGCGTGCAAGGTCGATTTCACCGTAGCCATTGGTGTGTACATGAATTGGAGTGTAAAAATGAAGGCAAACAAGAAGTTGTTATTAGATCGGAATGTGATGTATATGAACTCTCAGGTGAGGTTGATAAAAAATCATAAGTAATATTAGCACTTCAAAATGATACACAAGGTCATGAACAAACTACTAAGGAATTATAATATCAGGTTTGTACAGAACAAAGTGCGAAGCCTGATGTAATCAATCTCGTTCCCAGGGCATTTTGCCTTGTTGATACGCCGTAATAACGGCTCAGGGGCCACAAGACCTTGGACGAGGTTGGTCTTCCTCTTATTATTAGCAATGCCTCATTATAGGTATTCAGCCTTTTAGATGCCTATATGATGAGCCTTACCACTCTTTCGCATGTTCTGGAGGTACTTCAACATCCTCAGAAACCTGCATCAATTCTTCAGAAAGAATCTGTACGATGTCTTGCGATCTAGTGACATGAATGGGTTCGGAGGTATTGTTGGAAATTCAAATGGTGCCATCAATAACTCTACAGATGGACGGTGGTGGCCACCGACGCTGAAGTAGAGGATCTATTCGTGGTTCAATATCAACTTCATGGCGCTTTTGGCCGACATAGAGAGAAGTCTAGAAATAATATGAATAATATATAAAATAATATTGACTATTTTTTCGAAATGAGCAAACAGTATCACTAAGCCGAGTAACCAACGTCGTAGGTGCGATAGCTGCACATTATGGTACAAAAAGGCGCGAAAAATCAGAAAATTGGAATCAGCTAACGTATTTGTAGAATATGTTGCATACAAATTATATTATTGTCATTTTACTTTTCCATTTTCATTCCTATCTAAATTTTTATTGTTTTTTGTTATTCGCGTTGATTTGATACCATACAAAGATTTACAAACTGTTGATTCGCATTGAATAGTATCTACTCATTTGTTTGGTTCGCGCTAAAGAATTGTTTCTAGGGGTTGTTGTAAACGACGCTTACCCCTCTTCCAGTTTATAACTTGTAATTTAGTTCCTCGCAACTTCGTTCCCACCGGCTTCTTATTTTTTTTTAAGTAAGGATGAAGTTGATACCCCTCTTTGATATGTTAAAAAACAAAAAAAGCTATCGAAACGAGGTTGGTTCGAGCTAACCAGGCTCCCTTTTGATATAAACGAAATGTTAGTTGGAACTTATACTTTAGAGGAGATGGTGTAGTGGTAGCGCATTCGACTTGTAATCATAAGGTTTCAGGTTCGAGTCCCCCACTCCGGCGCACTTTAAATGCAGTGTTGTCAACCCATTAGGTGCCATCTTCTGACCGCTAACCGGCTTGTGTGGCAGGCAAGCAAGTTAGAGCAATGATATACGTATCTCTAGCGATAATGTAACATAGTTACAGTCGGAGGGGAGGAAGAGCCAACCGTTAGGATGGAATCGCCAAGGACGTTAAAACTTCTCGTTACTTACTATACTTATTTACTTACTTTAATGGAGAAAGTTTTAAAGTTCTAGCAAATGCAGACAGCGTCAAGAATTGATGTATACAAAATTTGTACTTTTATATTCGAACTGTGTTGTGGAAATTAGCGTTAGTGGATAACAATGATACGAGTTATCCAGTTTCCTGTTAACGAGTAGAAGAGGTTTAAGAGTCGGAAGTAAATAAAAATTCGAGATAATAATAAAGTAATTTTTCGTGAATATAATCGGAATTTCTGTTCTCACTAACTAAATTTCATGACGATACAAAAACGTATGACATTTACACGTCGTTTTAATGTGATGAAAAAAAATATATACGACGTTTTTACATCTCATGTTGTAGTGAACTACACGCTTCTCTTATACGCAACACGAAATTTTTGCCGAGACTCAATGTTACTTAAAGTCACAGTTTTAATTAACTGGTTAATTGTTGACTATCTAATGAAGACTCACCAGCCTAATTGCTCAATTAGGCTGGTGCCCTTTTGACATCAAACTTTTGACATGTTTGTCGCTATATGAAACTTGTATGACATTTAGTACGAGGAAAGCCTCGGAAACTTTTTCTATTTCTTAAATTTCTGTTGTTTCGCTTGATTACTCATTGCAGGCTAGCTGTGCATCCACGTCCCCAGGGTTTTGTTGCCTATGCCAAAGCCGCTAGGTTGGCTAGCTGTGCTTACACGTTGCTAAGGTTTAGTCTCGTTGCAAATATTTAGCCTCGTGTTGCTTATAAGATGTTGCTTAAGCGTGTAACGTGACTTAACAAATGTGCGACATTTATGGCGAGAAAAGGGAGGCCATTTAGTTGTTATTTTAAGTCAAAAAAAAATGCGACGCTTAACTAGTGCGACTTTAGACAAGTCATGTATTGGAGATGACGCAATACATTTGGCGACAAAACGTGCGATTTTGCAGTGAAAGAACACGACATCAAAAGTACGTGCGACATTTATACGTCAAACATTCGACGACAAAGCATGTCTGATAAAACAGACTGCAAGATACTTTGAAATAAATTATAATATAGTGCATTTTTTTGGATCCTTTCCTCCTTTCTTTCTTGATGGATCGGGCTGTCTCTGATTCACTTGTCTCACCAAGTCGTGAAATATTTCACTAACGTTGATCTTCTGTTTAGCAGATGTCTCCAGAAATGTACTAGAAACGAACGTACAAAATTAAACTACAAACTTTATAACACAATTACCAAAAAGCGCCATGCTCGTCGCCAGGGTTCTTTTTTATTTCTCAGTCATACTGCGTCGCGAAGTATGAGTGTTTGGCTTAGGCGGCAAAATTATGTTACTTACCTGAGAACTGGGTGGCCGAATGCACGATAATAAAGTTTAAATGTAGAGAAGCTTTTTAATTTAATAGGGTGTGACCACAAAGATTTGCTCTGTGGTTATCAAGGCACAAATATTAATAAATGGCGGCCTGTTAACGATGGACGAATGGTTTATAAACAAAACATATTTATCAAAAAAGGATGCAGAATAAGATTATTATATCGTAAGCTATGCAAAACACGAAAATATATGGCGCTTGTAATGTCATAAAACTAGTCGATAAGGCCCGTGGTGTAATCCACTTAGGCAAAAGAACAATGGAAAACATCCATCATTTGAATTTTGATGACGCCAGCAATGACCCGACAATAAACAATATGATTTTAGATTGCATGATGCGTTCTAATATGATGCAAAAATAATTGACGTACCATATAAAAGCGCACAAAGGCGCAGACCTAATAAAGGAAGTCTATGACAGGCTTAGTGAATGTCTTCATGCCCCAAATGTTAATCGACAAATTAAATGTCATGACGTTAATAACATTAATTTGACGTCAAAAAACCATACGGTTACAAGAAATAAACGGGGGAGAGAATGAACTAGAAAAGCTGAATGCTGGCAACCACCCGCCCGATATCAGATACCGAAAAGGAAAAAAATATTCCGGTGATATTTGGATCTTGTGTTTCTGAAATTCTTCGCGCCGTCCCCAATATAAAAGGTCTGGGGACGAGGTTGATTTTCCCTATACGACCATGCTTTTTTTGTACAAAGATCCGCAAACTTTTATAAACATTGGCAAGTCATACAATTACTTTATTGAATTAGGCTGGATTGTTTCTTATGCTTCCCCTCACATTTTAGCAGTTATACTTATGGAAGAGCAATAATACTACTGATTGATTCTTTTGGAATAACACGACTTGTCTATAGCATACCTTATCAGGTGGAATTTGGCCGGCAAAAGTTTGGCAAAAGTTTTTCTGACAAAGTTTTTTCCTGTCGACGATAAGCCCATCCAGACGAAGAACACATTTCCCGTTAGAAATAATGTTGCATAGTTTGCAATATTTATTCCGCCATAGAATGGTCGTTTTCAGTTTCATTCAACTTATGGCGACTAGCGAAATTTAACGCTCGTGGAATTTTTGAAGAGCATATCGATTCCGCGAAAGTTTATATTCACAAAACGCAAAAAAAATCGCGATTGTATTACATCCGCAAAGGTTTTTGTTAACGAAATTTTCGGCACTCCCGAATAGAATAAAAGTAGAAACTAGAAACGGGGGACGAAGCGTCAATCCAAACTTCAACCCAAAGGCTTTTCTCTCTCTTTTTAGTCTGGGGTCAAAGCTGGCGGAAATACCAACTGTAGTTTTACATAAGAACATAAATATAATATAATATAAAAGAAGAATCTTGAGAATTAAGGCGTTACGTGCTTTCAACCTCATCCCCAAGGCTCTACTCGTTCAGAATCTTAGAAATGTAGAAATAGCTCTGGGACGAGGTTGACGTGCTTTTAATTTCGTGTGGTAACATTAGCACGAAGAAATTGTAAATTAAAAGCATACCCTGGCTCATTAAACAAGGAAGAAGAGTTAGCAAATTTAATATATTGGAAAAATAAATACAAAGTTCCGCCATTGAGAACAATAACCAACTTTGACACTTAGCTAGCTTGGAAACGAAACCTTTAGATAGAGTTGTAAAAATGAAAATAAAACTAATAGTCGAAAACGCATCATAAAATGCGAGATTTAAGACTCTTAAAAATACTTTTTATTTCGTTTACGTCATTTCTACTCTTTTTTCAATCTTAAAATATAAACGGGTAAAACTTGACAAACTATTCAAATTGTCATTTTTAAAATGTTACATGCAGACGATAGTATAAACTGCATACACGAGGCAGCCAAAATGGAAAGTGGCCTGAAACAAACTGAATCACAACAAAACACAACCGCCTTTCTTTTTGCCAGGATTTTTTCTTTCACTGTCTGGCTGGCGTCGATTAACCTGTCGTACCAAGTCATGAAAAATTTCGTTGACGTTAATTTTCATCTTGGCCGAGGTCTCCAGGAACGTGCTAAAAATAAAAGGTGCAGTGTGCAATAGTGTACGTAAGTGCAAGGGCGGTGTAACAACTTCACCAAAGTGCATTAAGTTTTTTTTGGGTGGGGCGGTTATCTTAAGTGAATAAATTTTTCGAATTTTGAGAGTTTTTCTCAATTTAACGAAAATTAGTTTTCCCGAAAAATATGGAGACGGGGGTTGTGCTTGGTCTATATACAACAGTGTATATATTTCAATGTGGCGGTGCATGTGTTATGCTTATTAAAACTACTCGTGCAGAACAATAACGCAAAAAAGGTGCAAAAGCGTGTTCTTTTCAGCCAGACCTCATCACTGTCAAGTAACGAATAATCGTCCCTCAAATTGATAATTTTTTCTTTAAATTTCCCCACAAATAACAAAAAAGGGTAAACTTTGGGGTTTTGGACGAATAATTTGCGCAAATATGGGAAAATTAGTACGCGTAAAAAATTAGTGCGGATAAGTCTCTTCTTTGTACAAGTAAACCTGAACATTAGCTTGTCAAGTGCAGGCTTCCTTAATCAATATCTCATATGCGCCGCTGTTCCTATAATGTAGGCTGATAATGAACGTATGCTTAGTGTTTATCAGGGCGGTCACAACCTTTAAACAAATTTTAGGCTGAAATAAAACGTTGGTATCAATAAAGCCTGATCTTTTTTGAAAACGTGATAATAAATTAATACTTTGAAAGAAAAAATGTTGGTTGTGTAAATAATTGTGAAGATTTTAGAAGAAGTCAATAATATGGGTACAAATTTTAAGGTTAATTAGGAGCTTTTGGGAGGTGTTGATCAACTGGGTACAAATTTTAAGGTTAATTAGGAGCTTTTGGGAGGTGTTGATCAACTGGTTTATAAGCAACCAAACAAAAACAAACATATTTCAGGTTAACGCGTCTAAGAAAAAATAACAAAAGTTAAGTTTTAAAATTATTATGGAGATGTATTATTAAAACAAAGGAGATGCAGTAAGAACACATAATAGATCGTTTACTGGTTAAACTACATTTAAAACCACACAATCATTCTACCACGTGTCAAAATTGAATACATATATTATATTATATCATATAATTATATATATATAGAGACGGAAGTTCATAAAAATATCGGTGTGTTCGCCTCTTTGCTCCATTTAACGACAGCAGTTTAGAGAAGGATAGTGTGTTGTTAGACTTCCATAAAGATGACGTGTAGGAAAAAATCATTTACAATAAAGTGCAGCCGCTTTTCTTTTTACTTTTATTAGTAGGAGGTGGTACTACTTGGTTTATTTGTCGCACGAGATCGTGAAATATTTCGTTTACGTTAATTTTCATTTTAGCTGACGTTTCCATGAATGTGCTAAAAGTAAATAAATGAGAATGGATTCAGTGAATAATGTTTACGTATGGATAATGGCATGAGTATGTGTGTGTATTTAATAAATGCAGTTAGGTGTGTTGCTGGGCAACAACTTGAATTTACATTTTATCACAGGAAATTAGCGAATCTAAATAACGCGAATGACACAAAACTGAGTCTCATCATACTGTTGTCATGTATCCAAAATAAATCAGTTTTCAATTTTCTCTCCTGATAACACAAATTTAAAAATAACCGAAAATAATTACGTCAAAGTAAAAACAGTCACATTAATTAAAAAGCAACACAATTAACAAGGATATGAGGAAATTGGTGTGTTCTAATGCGTCCATAAAAATAAAATTTAACTGAGAAGGGTAGCAGTCCTCGTTAAATTTAGGATTCGTTAATTTCCTGTTAATAACAAATAATGTAGATGGAAACGTGAATTTATTCTTAGAATAAGTAGGTTAGCTAGAATAAGTATTAACTAGGTTTAGTTAGAATGAGTAGTGGGCTAGTGGTAACTAAAAAGATCGTCTCTTCGTTTGAGAGAGAAAAATCTTGTGCTCTTATTGGCAGTATATACACAGCGTTTCAAAAAACAGGGTTCCCATTTATTTTAGAACTATATAATGTTTTAAAGATATTTATGAGGTTTTTAGCTATTTTTTAGGAGATTTTTTCGATTATCAGGGTCAACACATACAAATATTTTGGAGATTTTAGGAATTATTGAAAGTGTAAATTGGAATCACAAGAATCAGGGATGTCAAAGGAATTGAACAAGGAACATAAAATGGATTAATCAAACTTCATTTTTGCATTAGCTGATGCAGAATAC
Organism: Hydractinia echinata; assembly: GCA_030067915.1. NCBI lineage: Eukaryota > Metazoa > Cnidaria > Hydrozoa > Anthoathecata > Hydractiniidae > Hydractinia > Hydractinia echinata. The sequence goes on along the minus strand of JASGCC010000035.1, from coordinate 458,655 downwards.
AAATATTGTGAACTTATATTCCACAAAAGAAAATCCATTAAAAAAATTGAGTTTAACATACAACGGTTACCTAAAATGTTATTGTGTTATGGTTTTTACGTTGATTTGGGTGCGCTTGATAAGATAGGGAGAGCATTTATTTTTTCTAGAGCTTCAGCATGAAATCGCTGCCACCTGATTGGGTAACTAGTGAGTGCAATGGTGGGTTAAAGTTCGAGTTACTGGTCGTGTGATTAGATCTGCATAGAAAGCAATGTTATGGGAGTTGTTGTTTATGAGAACTCAAGATGATATAAAGGCATTTATAGGGAATTTTGATTCTGTTTGTTTAGTCTTCAAAAGAATCAACAACATACTGTTCGTAAACCCGTTTCAGCGTTTGTTCATGTGGCTGACTAATGGTGTTCCTCATCAATGGGATATGCCTTGAAAAACTTCTTCCTGGAACTGCGCTTCAATACCCAGGCCGGCCGAACGGGAGCTTTTCTGTGGCAAGTCTAAAGAGGTACAAACAATGTTTAATATTGTGTTTATCAAATCAAATTGAAATAGGTTGATTAATAATAATTAGTATCTTTTTTTTAATATTAAATGATGTCGTTTTTATTATATTTTTGTATTGTCTTATTATATGAATTAGTTATCAAGTGATGAAGGCTTTGATGAGCCGTCTAAATTTTGCCTCCTCTTCTTCATCCAATGGATTGGAACCAATAATGAGATAAGCGTTTGGGAATGAAAGCCACAGGCTGCTGGGGAAAACTGAAGATATTTGCATGGGATGAAATAAAACAGGTTTGGATGTTGAATGTTAGCATTGTTTTGTTTGTGTTATTGTTTATGTTTTTTATTATTATTTGTAATACGCTCATCGGATCGGGGTTGGGCCTTCACCTGCCAATTCTTCTCTAATTTTGAAAAGTCTCCTCAGAGTCTCCTCTAAAGATGAGTAGATTTGGTTTTGAACAAAACGTTCTCCTGGAGAATTTCCTTTCCTTCTATACATGTAGTATTATTTTTAAAATGCATAGAAATGCTACATTTGCACAGTCTAAGTAATCCGGTGCTTCAATTACGGCATTACCTTTAAATGAATGTTCTCATTGAAATTTCTTTGATTGGTCGATATAAAAAAGTTGGATTGTCCACAAATTTCTCATTTTTTGTTATGAAAACAATCACTATCTTCTCAAAAAAGGTTTTGAAAATTCTCATCAAGTCCTCTCTCAAATCTCCTCATAATTTGACCCTGTCAAAGGAGACAAATTTTTTTCCTAAGGGTAGTATAGTGTATGTACATCAAACTTGGTAAGAATAATGTCTTTTGTGAGTTAGTCTTTGTGAAGGGTTGGTAAAAGTTAAGTTTAGAGAAATACCTTTCAGATTGGTGGCTGATTTTCTTGGTAATGAGCTCGGGGAAATGTAAATTAGGCATTAAGTGGTGTTGGCATTGTTTAACAGCTTTCAAATTGGTTCAATGTATGAGGCTTGAAACATGATTTTTATCAGTTATGACAGGCAGTTGGTAGGATATCTTTACATCACATGAGCTGGTGACAAAGCATTTGACTGGGCATGGTATGTATTAACATACGGAAATATACTGATAGTTTGGAGCGAAATATTGGCAGGAGGTGGACGTTGACTTGGTTTCAGTCTGCTCAAATTTTACCGAGACTCGGTTTAACACGCTACTGGATGTGGGGATACTTCTAATGTCAGTGAGTGTTTTTTAATGCCGTGTACGTTTCTGTTAAACATATATTTTGCATCCTAAATCTTAGGGTGGCTTATTGTGAAGATTTCTGTGTGTTTAGCTATTTAAAGGATTTGTTAATTTGTTAAAACTTTTTTGCTCATCCGAGAAAAGAATGTTTTTTAAACATGTGTATGATAACGGACTGTACTTTGCGAAAGTTAATTAAGCTAGGAATATTATATTTTTTTCAAAATTCTTGATTGGTCTTAAGAATTTTGAACTTAGAAGTTTCACTACAATTGCATGATGCGTCATGAACTTTAGCTCTTTGTGGTTGTTGTATTTAACATTGTTTTTGACAGTAACATGTTAAAAAATATTTTATTATGCGGTGCACTTTTGTGCATTTTAAACATTTTACATAAATGTGAGTATTATATATACTCATACGTACTTATTACTATAATTATGCTCAATCACAGCCAAATGCATATTTTTAGAGCTAATTCTTCATTTGATCGTCATTAAATTTCGCTTTATGTATTATGTCGCAGAACTTTCAAGACAAAAATCTCGAGAACCAATTAAAGATTTTTCAAAAAATAAAAAAGATTCCTAGTAAACTTCAAATCTGTTCGATGAGACCCAGATCGTGTTTTTTGCGGGAAGTAAGCTTCAAGATTAACCACCCTTATGAATGTAACTTAATTTTGATCTCAATCAATTATTTTTTCTTTACCTTTATGTTAGCACTCTGTGTTCTCAATAAAATATATAGTGAAAAAAGATTAATTGTGTTTTCGCTAATGCACATTTTCTAGATGAGTTGCTCGTTAAAACCAAAATTCCATACTTGCACTGTTCCGGTAACAAAGCATTGGAACAGTTTAAAATGGGTTGTAACGAGTAAATATTTGCACATAGTTGGAACTCTACTATGCGTTCAGCTGAAGAAGTTTGTCTTCATCTATGCTAGATATTAGTCCATTCACTGGTGTTAGCTTGGACATCATTTTGAAGTCTGTTATGAATGCTTTTTAAATAATGTTTTGTTATCTTACTTGGTCAGCCGTTTTCATGGGGTAGGAAGGTAATGCTTGAAGATGGAAACATAGATACAATGTGTTTTAGTATTTCGTAATGCACAAAGTTAAAGTAATCTCACCGCTTTGAATTGAAAGTGAATGCCTACTTAAAGCAAAATATATTTCTACTTGTTGATTTTTTTGAAAAGATATTGTGTGTTTACAATTGAAGAAACGTTTTCATAAATAACTTCCATTTTTATTTCAGCGCTCGTTTGCTTATTTCTGATTTCATAAATCAGAGAGATTAGCAACTGTGATGTATTATGTTAAAAAATCAGATGTGGTTTACACCACTAAATATGTTTGGATAACTACCAAAAGCAATGAAAAATTTTTGCTTGATATACACATTTTTTTCAAAAAGTTTTGTTTACTTAAGCAGGTTAATGATGGAGTTGACCACTGACTGGAATTGGGGGTTTGGTTTCGACATGTGTGGAAACAGTTGAAGTTGAGGGTTCATTGTTTTTTTCACACTAATTCTCTTCTTAACTTTTGTCCAGCAAGTCCCACATTGCAGCGTGGTTGTGATGGCTAATAATTTTTTTCTTTATAGAATTTCTTGCCAGACATATGTTGTTGTTCAGAACTTTAAGCGTACATCAAGAAAATCTCCCAAACCGAAGATTCCAGTGGTATTTGTCTATATTGTTTGCAGAATCCTGGGGTCATTCTTTTAAAAAACTCTAACCACTGTGCAAAACCACTTCACCAATGCTTTATTCTGTATTTTTTAATGTTCCTAACCTTTTAGCATTTTTGCAAAGTCTTTGTGTCTTCTGACCTTTCCGCCTACTTCTTCAATTGTTGTTTTCAGATTAATGTCTTGAGCCGGTTTCGTCGATTTGTGCATATTTTAACTGTGCGTTGTCATAAAGCCTGTTCGTGCCTAGGATCACTAAAAAACTGGTATTTATTAACACTCCTTGTAAATAAGTCATTACTTTATGTTTTAGGGTGGCAAATCTACTATCATATTTATACTCATTGGCTGGGGAAAAAACTCTTTCTACAGAGCGAATTACCCGCTTCTTTTGTTTTTTGTTCAAATCAGTGTCTGCACCGTTTTATCAGGTATAGGTTATACAAAACTTTGTGAAGCTTGAAAATGTAACCTTGATTTTAAACTGGACTTGCTTCCAACTTTTCAGGCTGGTATTCCGATGGTTATTTGACGGAGTTGCAGTACCCGTTGTATAATGAGTTTGTTCAATTGAGCCCAACAGTGATTTACGATATAGGGGGTTTTTTAAACTTATTGATTTAACGTGATAGGCATTATATGGGATTTGAGTAATTCTAGTTATTGCGGACCTATTACTTCTATTCAAGAATATTGTTGCTTTTAATATCTTTGTTTGTTCTATTTGCTATATCTTGTCGTTCTTGCTTTTAGATAAGCATTTTTGAGCCCAGGGTTTCAGGATGAACAAAGTTTTATAAGAAGCCTATTTTCCCTGTGTTTCTGGACGAATTGCAGAATCAGATATATGTTGCATTGGAAAAGCCATCAATCTTTTGAATATTGACAAACATTCAAGTAAAATTTTCTTTTAGTATTTTTGTTGTAATTTGTTTTTGCCAGTATTGTATGTGTATTTCTTGTGAGAAAAAGCTGAGTGGTCTTGTATTCCTTATTTATGTTAGTAGGAGATAGTGTCTATATCTATTTTTCAGTATTATTTGTTCGAACTCTGATTGTCCCGCCACAATTCCAAGTTATCACTCTCCTCCGTAAGGCTTGATTCAATCGAAGAGAAAGTCGAGGAGTATGTCACACTTGTACGATAAAAATGAGAAAGAAAAAGATATTCTAAGAAGGAGTGGAGTTTTGTTGTTATTTGTCTTGATTGGACGTTGATAAGTCAGACATTCTTATTAAGAAAATTTCTGTAAATATGTTTATCTAGAGGTTGAAGGAAAGAGAATGGAAAAATAAAGCTGAAACGAGAAAGAATAATCAGGCAGAATATGATTAGAAGATATCGAAGGTTTGTAGTTGTCGGCAACTTGCCTGTATGCTGTAATTGGACAATGACTATCTGTCGGCATGACTGTAAAATCGTCCTGCAATTTGAAAAGCATCTCTTAAAAAGCCGCTGGTATTGTTCTTCTCGCAGGAATACCTTTACTTTTTTGTAGTATCAATTGCAATTGTTACCATGTGAAGATATTGTTTGCGCAGTTGAGTTGTTAGTATTTCATTTTTAATCAAACTTTTCGTCTTTTTACTTTCTTTATTTAAAGCATGTCAATTTCCGTATCGTTTGAGAAAGACCTGATTGTTGCCATCATTTTTTTATAAGCAATTCCATTTTTCTGGTTTCAACCTTCGGTGTTAGGGTAAAATTTTAAGTTCTGATATCTTACATATGGTCAGCTTTAATATTGTTTTTTTAATTTTAAAGAAAAATGCATGCTTTAAAGAACTGCATTGCAGATTTGCATAGATTATTCAGGTTGCATATTGATTATTTCAGGTTGCATAGATTATTCAGGTTCATAGATTATCTAGGTTGCATTTAGTTATTCAGTTGCAGGTAGATTATTCAGGTTGCATAGATTATTCAGGTTGTTGCAGTGATGATTCAGGTCTGGCATGGATTATTCAGAGTTGCAGTAGATTATTGCGAGGTGTGCATATTATTTTTATTCAGGTTGGCGGATTAAAAGATATTCAGTGTGGCATATATTTATCCAAGTCTGTGTTGTTACTTGCTTAAGTTTTTTGACCCAAATTCAGCCTCGATTTGCTGATGTAAAATTGCCCTGGGATTTGTGACTAAAATGACAAAATGGCAGCGGTCCTGGAAAATCTGATTTTTTAAAAATAACTCGATTAAGTCCTGAAAAATTTGGAAAAGAAAAACCAGGTATAACATTATAGTTTTTGTATGCCTGAATCAGCTGTTTGGTTCAAACTTATTCGGTAACATTATTTTCAGCGCCTAATAGCTTGACAATTCGCAAAAACCCATCTGGAATCTTTATCCGGATATTTTTTGTCGATAGTTTGCCGTAGGCTGCCCAGATGAGTTTCATGTCGTGATTTCGGTTTGATTTTGGTACATTATATCTGGAAATAGGAAAGTTCGTGTATTGCAATACGAGAAGAAGAATACAAGGTTGGAGTACGGAGAAAACTTAAAAAGACAATTCGAGGTCTGATCAAGGTGATTCTTTTATGTTGGTTCTTTTTTGTTGTACTTCTTGAGAAATAGAAGGACGGATGGTGAATCTGTTACCAAGTGGAGAGTATTCCATTTGTTGTGTAGGATAAATAAATAGAAAGACGGGTTTTTAAAAGAAAAATGCGAGGAAGATAAGTTCTGGGTTAAACGAGAGTTGGAAAAAAAGGTGGATGAAGAAGTGAGGACGAGATTGAGAAACAAGAAAATGCGAGGTGTAACCCTTTACCTTTATCTGTATTTTTAAGTAGATGACTATTTTTTTTTGTTGGTGGGACGCTGAGTCATAATTCTTCCGTCCTCGTCTGCCAGGGCATAATTGTTTAGCGTTGCCTCAATAGTAGCGGTGTTTACTTCTTGTAAGACGCGATTTTTAGTTATGTTACCATTAGTCGGTTTTTAGCCCGGAATAGAAGCAGGGGCCGCAACCCTTTTGAACACATCAAAATACAGGCTATTATAAGATAGTACTTAGTCGTTAGCTCTCGTGTGAAATAATCCACTGTTCTCGCGGCCCCTTCAATTTTGTTGGCTTGTCCTTCGTGTGTGTCGTACATATTCCCGGTTATCGGTTTGATTTCGGGTGCTTATTTATGGTCTGCGCTGTAACATGGAACCGTATTAAAATTACTCAAACGGGGGGGTTCGTCAATAAGTTTCTTATGCATGAAGATTTTATTTTATACGATCAGTGTATATAATTAATGTTTTAGGTACGATTGTGTATGATAATATGATCTTTTTCGCTTCTTTTAGATTAGTTTAAAATGAGAGATAATCATTTTATTATTTTTCCTTTGTGGGAAGAAACTGATATCTTTCTACAGGGGCTTCTTCTAATGGCGGTAAGCACGGCGAATTATTGCGCCACTGGATAATTTGCAGATACGTCAGAGTTTTGGCGAATAAGAGGAGCATTTGCCTTGAGGAAGTCTTGAAAACTGATTTGATAAACAAAAATACCAATTCATATAAGAATGGGTGATTAGTGATATTGGTTGTTGGATACTCTGGATGACATGACAGTGTGTCCCGAGTCCAATTAAGTTTAGTCCCGTTGGCTTAAACCTGCTTATAGTGAGATAGATTAATGGTAAATATAGTTTACAGTTCAAAATGTTATTATTTCAAAGTGATTGGAAATCCGCCAACTAGTGCTTGACCATGTAAAACAGAATCACGCATTATTCGGTAGTTGTCACCATGGGGCCAAATCCAGTATTAGAATTTCATGCTTGTGTATTTGATGGGCTGTGAATGCATTTATAAGAGTTTTGTATGTCCAGGCGAACATAGATGACTCTGTCAACAGTGTCAATCCACTTAGAGGTCATGGTGACTGATTGGGTGTGTTGAAACGAAGGAGCTTATGAATCCATTAATATTGAATGGCATGATTCTTTCCAAGCAGTCCAATCCATAGTTATGGTTACATTGTTGATCTAGTGGGGGGGGTGGTATTTTTGGAGTGAATACGGAAGGGAGCCTTTTCTGTTATCCAGTGGAGTGGGACAGTTTATTTGATGTCTGTCCAAGCCTAGTTTCAATTCCACTAGAGGGGTTACTCGATTGGTGGTGACGATGGTTGGTGAAAATCGAAGGGACTCTTCTGGATCAGTGAACAGGTTGGATGAAGGGTTCGTCCAGCAGTTCTTTATCCACTAGATGGTACAAATAGGTACGAGTGGGTGTGAGACGAAGGACCTTCTGTATCCAGTTGAACATGGATTGATTCTCCAGCAGTCCAATCCACTGAGAACGTACATGTGAGAGGTAGTGAAACGAAAAGACTGTTAATCCTCCACTCTAGTAAGAATAGTATCGCAAAAGACGCGCGGTTATGATACCGATTGATGAGGGTGGTTAAACAGAAAGAGTATTGATCCAATCTCTCCAATGTATGAAACAAACCAGTGAGAAAGTGTTCCAAACAAAAATGATAGTGAGAAGGGTAAACATCTTCTACTTAATCGATCGATACCATCAACACTGTGGCACTACGGCTTAACGAGACGAAGAAAAAGCGAGCTAAATCTGCTATATCCAATTGATGTTATGTAACAATTGCATTTGTTTCTACATAGGGGGAGAGGTGGTTAGGGTGAATGAAACAAAGCGGAATACTGTATTCTTTACGAAAAGAATCGACAGGCGTGTTTGATGTAATAGAATACGCACGAGCTTTCTTCTCACATGAAGGTGCAAAACCTATAAAGAATGCTCTACCCTCTTTTCTGATGGATTTCTGGACGTGGAGCAAGGCAATGGTTACACGACAATCGAGAAAGACCTTCAACGATGCAAGAGTTTATTGCAGGCGAAAGAACCGGGCAATTCCGCTGCCGAACAACATATAACAAGAGGAATTGAACGTCCCGTGCTCAAAATAAAAAGATGATGTATCTCTGACTGTAATAGGAAAAGTTGGCTTCAGCGTTCGTATGTTTTGGTAAGCTTGTCCCTGCCAAGTAAACGTGATGAGCGTACGGTATTTAAATTATGGATTACGGTACTATTTCAATTAGACCGCGATATCTTTTTTAAAACGTAAACAGTCCTCAAAGTATATTAGCGCCTATATTTTTGGTTAATTACTTTTCAATTGCTGTATCTGAATTGGTGATTACCATCTTTTTATAACGGTTATAAAACGTCTCAAAGTGAGTTAGCGCCTATTATTTTTGGTAATTTACCTTCAATTTCTTTTGAATCTGATTGGTTGATTACGATCTTTTTTTATTAAGGGCCTACGTAAAATGTCTCAAAGTTGATTAGCGTCTATATTTTTGGTAAATACTTCAATTGCTGTATCTGATTGGTTGATTTACGATCATTGCCCGTCGATGACAGTGTAGCTGTCGAAACGTAGCTTAGGATAAACTCGCTTGTTTCATGACATGAATAATAATTATTCAATGGACTGAACAGATAAGTGAATAATTTTTAACGGTGTATTTTGTTAAGCGCCCTCCCCTCTCTCCCAACCAAAAAGCAATTAAGTCGTAGTGAGAACCTTCAAGTCTGACGACTAAATTTCACCGCACCTCCCAAGTATTAATATGCGTTGAAACTTTAATTCTCTAGCACTCGAGACGCACGTTCCTGTGAAGGCTTTAGCATTTGCTCTTTGATTGTAAAATCTCCCCCAAATAAAGAAAGTATTTTTATCACTGGAAGAACGTCCATGCAGCTGTTGGAAAACCTAATAGAACGAAAACAAACACTCTCCTTTCTTATAATTTAATTATAGATGTTCGGGAATTAAGAAGCGCCTTCCTAATTAGCGCGCTTTCGATTAAGCGCCCTTCTCGATATTCAATTAAGCGCCTTTCATTAACGCCCCTAAAAAAAACGAGTACGAAATTATTAGACGGATAACGATAAAAAAATGGTACCAGCTGATACTCAGGCAAATACGTTTAAACAGTAACTGTTTTCACAAGCATGCAATCTTGTCATTCTTACAATTTGTAGACGATTTTTATGAAGACGATTTATTATTTTTTGTTTTCTTGGTTTATAGAAAAAAGCGATGCAAACAAAGAGATAGTAATATGGGCACTAACGCCAAGGACGAAGAGTATGGATGACTTCCATCGTGTGTGTTCTGAACCTTTGTTGTGTTATTTGTGAAATTACTTTAGTTTTGGTTACGTTGCGTAAGTTCTGTGGTCGCTCTCTTCCTTATTGTGTACGTCGTTTTTTGGAGTACTACGCCGGTTTGCTTTTTACCAATTTTTCCTTTAGGATCTGGATCCGCAGCCATATTTGTTTGGATGATACCAACCATCAATGCTCGCATTTCGACCAATCTAAACGGGATCACAAACAGTGATATTTATGAAGCGTTACGCTGAAAACGATTATAAATAAGGTCACTGACACCCTATACAAGCACAGTAAGTCGTATAACTTACTGCTAGATTAAATTTGCACCGTCTTACAGAAGAGCTTAAGTCTTCTAGCTTGCAGCCGACTGTGCCTAAGTGGCTCTCTCCT